>OZ014472.1:26123616-26749461 GCA_963965965.1 Trididemnum nubilum | reverse complement strand
GCTCTGTGAGGACTGTGGTGCGACAAAAAGAGAGCAGCAAGTGATTATCGAAGAGATTTCTCGCGGTCCTGATATGGCTGTCTTGCTTTGCAAAAGCTTTGAGCTGACGATTATTGCCGCACAAAATGGTTAGGGGAAAGATTGGAAGTGAATTGAGCATGTCGAGAATGTGGCAGCTATGGCGAAAACTTATCATGCTGACCTCGTCTAAAATGATGCAATCAAATTTCGAAAGAGACCGGTTGGTAAATTGCTGGCTGTTATCGTCGTCATCGTCTTTGTCGTCAAATTGAATGTAAAATGCCGAGTGTACTGTTTCGCACGTGGCATCATCACCGAATATTGCGTGCAAAACATAAAGGGAGCCAGTAAAGTAGTGCGCATTAGAATTTGAAACAACGCAATCTAACCTTGTAGGTGAGTGCAAGGTGGCCTGTCGGGCATGCAATCAGTACAATTCTTTTACGTTTTATGAGCTGCTGTACCGTGCATGCCTGCAAAATAAAGAGTAATAATGACCAATCAGCAGCTCTTGAATCATATTTTCGAAAATCATGTGCAAGCAAAAATTGCGTTCTTATTGCAGTGTGTGTTGGGCAGTTAACCAAAGGTTAAATAAACTTCGCTTTTAACACTTTGCATACTGTCAATAACCTCTGACTGATTTTGTCTGTAGATTGCTGTTAATCTATTTTTATCTTTGACGAGAAACAACGGCTTTCCACGGCGCTCTTGATCCTACGGTAAATCAGGCACGTAGTGTTGCAGTCGATCGCGTTGCATTATGATGGCGAGGAGAAGCTTTTGCATCGCAGTTAGCACACAGCAATCACTGTCAGTTCGTGTTTCGTCCCAAACAAGAAAATCTTCGTTCGCACAAGTTTCTTTGACCAACAGTTGTAGGTGTCGTGCAACGTTTGGACAAAAGACAGGTATGTTGTAATCTGGTGTTTTTTGAGGGAACGCCTGTGCAACACTTGCTCGATGGCGTCGTTGCAAGTCCACAGCTGAGGGTTGGCATGCAGAGCAACAGCGTAATGCTGCAGCAAATCTGGCACTCGCTCGAAATCGGGAGGCAATAGATCTTGGTATGAGCGAAAGGGCACGTTGATGAGAGTGTGTTGCCAGAGAAATTCAGTGTTCCA
Organism: Trididemnum nubilum; assembly: GCA_963965965.1. Taxonomy (NCBI): domain Eukaryota; kingdom Metazoa; phylum Chordata; class Ascidiacea; order Aplousobranchia; family Didemnidae; genus Trididemnum; species Trididemnum nubilum. Next base: position 26,748,316 of record OZ014472.1, on the reverse strand, counting down.
AGGCGACACCATTTTGCACCCCACGCTCGCTTGCTCGTTTTTCGTGTACAAGTGACAGTCCTCGGCTGACGTAACGCAAAGACGATGCAACTGCAGCATGGAAAGATGGTGTTTGTCTGGGGATCGTTTCATGTATTGTTGCGTCCACCTGTTGCTCAGCACATCTACGAAACGCGGTACGGTGAAACGCTTGGTCTTGCCGGAATGATGGACAAATTTCATGTCACTCAGTGAAAGCCACATTTCGGGCTCAGTTGGAGGCGTTCCCATCACGTAACAGTAGGCAGCATTACGCGCATCTATGTCGACGTTGTACAGGTCATCGCAAATGAAGTCGTCGTGCATTTTTGTGACATACGAAGAAACGTACTGCAACAGCATGCTGTATCCGTCTGTGCACTACACGTCCATGTGACTGCGCAAGGACAGAACGACAGTGTCGACGTAAGGATGTATATTGTTTTGGTCATCAAACTCGTTGCGTTGGTGTACCATCTTTCCATTTTTGCCATGCGTCGGAACAGACGAGATTTGTATGTCATGAGGTGGTTTGCTACTTTGTTGGTGGCACAACACATTGTGTGCCACGACCGGATGGTGCTGAGGCACGGATGCGGGGAAACGCTTCATGTCAAGGGCGTCGCCTTGATCAATTTACTCTAAACAGTGTAATTGCGGTGTGCCACGTCTCTGAAATTCCAACCTCCAAAAGTAGGCCTTGACATTCTTCTTTCTGGGATGCTTTGCATCAGCAAACAGTTGATCAGTCCATTTTCCGCGACCCTCACCGCACAAGTAAGCAGACACAAACTGCTGCAAGGAATGAGAGATGCTGATGGTTTCAGCAAAAGAGTCTTGCGTTGGTGGCAAGCCATGTCGCTGAAAGCGAGATGCATTCCACCACGGCTTATGCAAGTCCCATTCGCTGGCACTCATGGTGAGAAAGAAATCGGGATAGCCCAAACGGTCGACAGTGTCTATGAGCAAAGCATGTAGCCAGCGCCAAGAAGAATGACAAAACGGCTTTTGAGATAGAACGCTTGCCAGACACAAGTTATATTTCTTTTCACTGTCGATGCTGCCCGAAACAATTTGATAGAGCCATCGCTCATATTGAAATTGCAGCAAATTGAAATTGAGAGAATAGTCAAGGACGGGTGACAAGCACTTCCACATGCACTGTCTCTTTTTGCTGTGCTTGGAATGTTGGTATTGCGTTATGGCACTTTCACACAACGAGTCGTTGTAATACCAGATATGCCAAAGAGCAGTTTCGACGTGGAAAATGCAGAAAAGACTGTAAAACTACAAACGTCTGTGGAAAAGCCCATGGTCGTAACGTTTGACGAAATCGGAATAGTGACTGTTAGGGCATTGAACAAGAAAGGAATACGCGTTAAGGAGGCGTCTTTGCAAGCTTTTGTCTTGAACAGCAAAACAAAAGACAATCAAAAGACAATCAAAAAAAAAACAAAAAAAAAAAGACAATCAAAAAAAAAACGAAACAATATACTTTTTGCCACTTTCTTCATTTTTTTACCGGCAGACTGTAAAAGATTTGTTTCTTCTGCCAAAGCGGCTAAATCAGTTAATTTGTCCAAGTTGGCATCTACTGATTACACTGGTCAACACAAAATTTCTTTCTGGAAAGAAACCAGCCGCCCTTTACTAATTTTGGGGCGCTAAATCCGAAAATGAGTTTTAAAATTGTCGATTAGCTCTAGTTTTCAAAATATGGACACCAACGACATATGCTAGGGGGGTAAGGTGACCCCCCTGGAATTCTAAGTTAAATACCTGCTTATCTCGTTCAATCACAAACTTACCCCTTTCAGATAACAGGGCTTGAAGACCTTTTTAAAACAACCACCAAGTTACCTTTTTGATAACCACATGTTTCTAAGGCCTCTAGTGATTGTTACATTTGACCCCCCTTCACAATTGATTTGACGTCCCTTTCAGAAATACTGCAGACGTCCATGCTTCAAGATATTTGGGAGGAGTAAGATCATACATTTTATTGTGATAATAGCTAAGCTAATGAAAGATGGAAATACAACTTGCATTTCTCCCATACTGATAAGAAGTTTTCCAGCAACAGACATGAAACAACGTTATCAGGGAGGGCATATTGATAGTACAGTATAACCTAAGTGCTGTGAAGATTTCGCTGATTTATGTCAGCTACAGAGCTTTAATAGGAGTGTAGCTTTAAAAGCAAACAGTGCCTTTAATTTGCGTGATAAACAGTGAAGTACAACAGGTAACGCTAGCCAGAAAAATTCACCTAATTTAGACTACACAGAAATGGCTTCTAGCAGGTGCAAATAAACTGTGAAGTACAGTAACTGTCTAATATAGTTATATCTGAAAACTTTCGGTGTGTTCTGTTTTGTTTAGAATTGAGCTCTTTTAACTACGAGTATAGTAACCTGTCAAAATAGCTTTCAGTATATTTTGAAATGCCACGTGTTTGTGTAAATTCTGCCGATAACTTCTGTTATATCTGTGGGGAGTTCACCATATCTTCGCAGAAACGTGTTTTGACCACTAGAACAAGAAAGGCTTATCATCAGTACTTTGGTTGTAAAGTCGGAGATCAGGACAAGCCTTGGGCTCCTCACATATGCTGCAACTTCTGTGTGACCTCCCTTAATGAGTGGTTGAAGAAGAAAAGAAAGGCAATGCCATTTGCGGTGCCAATGATTTGGAGAGAACCTACGGATCACGTAAACGATTGTTACTTCTGTCTCACACCTTCCATGAAAAAAGGCTTCAACAGGAAGAAGAAATCTTTAATAATCCTAACATACCATCTGCAATTCGTCCTGTTCCTCACAGTGACGAGCTACCAATACCTGAACCATGTGAAGTAGATCTGTTGAGTTCAGATGATGCAGAAAGCAGTGAAGAGTCTTGCATTTCTGAACCGAGCACATCCAGGAATGAAGAATTTGGTTTTACTACATCTGAACCACATTTAATCAATGAAAGTGAACTGAACGATCTTGTTAGGGATTTAGATTTGCCAAAAGGTAAAGCTGAGCTATTGGCTTCCAGATTAAAACAATGGAATTTGCTTCAAAGTGGTGTCAATGTTTGTAGTTTTCGTACACGTCAAGAGTCTTTTGCCCAGTTTTTTAGCATGAAAAGGGAACTTGTATATTGCACAGATGTTGGTGGTATTATGCAAGAATTTGGGTACTCTCACAGATCAAAAGAATGGAGACTGTTTATTGATTCGTCGAAACTAAGTCTAAATGCTGTACTGCTGCACAATGGGAATGTGTTGCCATCAATTCCCATTGGATATGCAGCTCATATGAAAGAGACATACGCGAATATGTAGCAGCCTTTACAGTGTATAAATTATGAACAATACTCCTGGCAACTGTGCGGTGACTTGAAAGTAATTGCAAAATTATTGGGATTGCAGGGTGGTTATGCAAAGTATTGCTGTTTTTTGTGTGAATGGGACAGTCGTGCAAGACATGAACATTACTTTAAAAGAGACTGGCCAAAAAGAAGCACTTTGAAAGTAGGTACAAAAAATGTGAAGTACACTCCACTCGTTGAAGCATCAAAGATCTTACTTCCCCCTTTGCATATAAAGCTTGGATTGATGAAAAATTTTGTAAAAGCGATGAATCAGGATGGATCAGCTTTCAAATACATCTGCAACAAGTTTCCTGTAATAAGCCAAGCAAAGCTCAAAGAAGGTATCTTTGTTGGACCACAAATCAACAAGCTATTAAAGGATGAAGACTTTGATCACACCTTGTCTGGAACAGAGTAAGTTGCGTGGAATGCATTTCGAGATGTGGCACACAACTTTCTTGGGAATACAAAAGCTCCGAATTATACTGATCTTGTGGAACACATGATTAATTCTTACAAAAACATGGGGTGCAACATGTCTTTGAAAATACACTTCTTACATTCGCACTTGGATTTTTTTCCTTCAAACTGTGGTGACGTAAGTGACGAACATGGCGAGCTATTCCACCAAAATATTGCAGTCATGGAAAAACGGTACCAAGGAAGATGGAGCCCATCAATGTTAGCTGATTACTGTTGGATTCTTGCTCGAGATCAACCGGACTTGTCTTATACTGGGAAAGCTAAAAGATTGCGATTGTGAACATGCCTGTTTCTGTTGTTGCGTTAGCGTTAATGGATGCATTCAGAGAAAACTAAAATTGAAAATATTTCAAAAACGAGAGCTAATCGAAGGTTTTTATTGTCATTTTCGGATTCAGCGTCCAAAAAGCTATAAGAAATGACTTTTTTCATAAAAGAAAGAAAAATTTTTTGAAATTTTGTTGACCTGTGTTATTGACATCAGCAAGCTCAGACGCTGCAACAGAAGGCCTTGCAAGCCATTCACAAGTGAATGGCTTGAGCTTGCGATTAAAGTCTGCTGCAGTGCCCATGTGAGGGCGATCCGTTTCACCATAAGGACGCATAAAATCCTTTGGAAAGTGCTTAGTGAATCCAAACGACTGAACTTATTTATTTGCTTTAGAAGCTTGATTTTGGTAACCATTCATGCTGACTGCAATTGAAAGTTATACAACACAAAATTAGAAACAACACTCGACTCCTGAAATTGAAAAATAAAAACAATACAAAAACGCGTAAACCCTTGAAAAGAAATGCTCACAAACACTGATTAATTTATTTACGTATCATGACACGTAACTAGTTTTAGCCGAGTACCCATACAAAAACTAACGGTACTAGCATAGTCTTTATATATATAGTCTGGAAAGTCCTTGCGTTTAGCGTGCGAGGTTGTGTCACTGCTTGCACTCTAGCGACTGTTAGCGGAAAAGTTTAATTTTTCATTGGTTGCTGCTGAGTATCGGTAGGCTAGTATACTTCTGCTGAGTATTTAAGCTAAACCTGGCGTTAGCGATAAAAAATGAATGTGAATTTGATTGATTATGTTTATTAAAACCAGGGATATCTAGAACATCGGGATCGCTCACTGTAATTATGCGCTGACAACAGTGGTGCTAGGATTTTTTTACGTTTTGTTGATATAAAGTAAAGACAGAGTTGAGAAAATACGAAAACCGTACTACATTAAAATCCATACTATTTCCATGATAAAATTATAGACCTGGGTTCGATTCCAGAGTCGCTTCTAAATGATGCAGATTGAACTTCAACTAAAAATTTAATCAAACCGTAGCAATTCTCAAATCAAAAAAAAACGATAAAAAGTTGACAAGGAAAAAACGAATTCACAAATTTAAACGATACAACCAGTAAATAATCAAACACTTGGCAGTGGATTTGAAGGCAAGTTTTCTTATGCCACGGCTCAACTTTGCAAGAAGCTCAATCTTGCATTGATTGAGGTGCTATAGTTCAATTTTGGCAAAGCAATTGAATTGAATAAAGCTTTCAGGATACGATTGAAATTGCAATGCTTTGCCCAGGCCCGGCTCCAGGATAGCGTGACTGGGGGAAAATAAATAAATTTTGGGGGGCATGAGAAATTTATTCATGTGAATTCGAGAAGGGCACGGGGGCACGCGAAATTTATTCGAGTATGGATCAAACGAAAAAGGTGAAGACAAAAAACAGGTTTTCAGTACAAAAATTTACACAAATTCTGGTTATGGTCTCAAAATTCTTGCGATTTTCCCGGAATTCTTAAATGAAGACCAAAAAAAAAGGTCTTTGTCCCAAAAGTTTTATGAAATCCGGTGTGAATACGAGCGGTAAACACCAATTCGGGAGTCTTAAGCCTCGATTTGCACTCCACTAGCTCGGAGCCTGTTAATTTCTTCAGGGCACAGTCCTCGGTTGGGGGGGCACAAGCAGTCATTTGGGGGGGGGGGCACAGTCCCGGAATGCCCCCCCGTGGCGCCGGACCTGGCTTTGCCGCACAGGTTGGAGTCACTAAAAACTTGTGCTTAAGATTTTTTTCAGCAATGAGCTTTTTAGCATAGCAACGAAGGCTGCTATTTGGTTCTTTAAACAGAAAAACTGCTGTCGAGCGCTTTCATAGACTGCTAATTTGTTGTCAATCAGAACACAAAAATAGCATCGGCAGTACTGCTTGAGAGCAGCTAGGCCACACGATTTGCTAATGCCGCAAGAAGGGTTTTTGTTCTCCAAACCCGGAACATATTCAGTATCAGTCAACAACTCTTTGCAGCTAATGTATTTTCTTTGCCGAGAAATGCATCTTCCAATGTACCCAGCAGCATAATAGGTGACAGCGGCGGCATCATCATCACCAACTTTGTCAAGTTCAATTTCTGAAGCCCATTTTTAACAAAAACTTATTTCCTCCATACAGTCCAAAGCATCCATGTCATCCTCTGTTCATCTGTTGAGTTAGTCGGGCTGTTATTTAGCTGGGCCAAGGTATGCAAAGCATTTTGGCGAAGTAGATTCAGGCTACGATTTTTTTTTCAGCTTAAAATAGCGGCGGAGATGACATATACAAGTTGCCACCATTTTGTTTGACTATACCAGCCAAATGGTCCTTCAATTGGATCACTGGTAAATTTGCGAGATAATACGTACATAAATCCATATACTTGTTAATAAGGTGGCAGGTTATTGCCACATTGCCTCCAGTGATATATGCAGGCAGAAAAAGTTTCAGATGTTAAGCCTAATTGACCAGATGCTTTCCATTGATTAAAATTGCAAGTGCTTTCAGCAAAAAATGGAAAGTGTAGTTGCAAGATTTGCTAGATCCATGTTCATAGAGACAAAGCGGTTCACACATTGAATCGTTCTTTCGAAATCCTGAACAGTGCAATTGGTGATTATTTTCAGTTATAGCCGTAAACATTCGAACAGGTATTAGTTTAAAAAAGTAACATTTTGGTTACAATAACTACCAGCACAGAACAAAACAAATTTTTATTTAGTCGCTCAGTAAGTATATGCAACAGTCATAAAGATCGATTAGAATTGCCACAGGCAAGTTGCGAAAGGACCTTTCGCGGTCAAATCAAGCAATCAACTAATTGTCAAGAACACACTGATTTAGCCAGTAATATTGAGGTTTTAATACTTTTACACAAAATGCTCTGTTGTTAGATATCAGCGTTTAAATGCAGCAGGATTTAGCCGGAGTCTGAAGGTTGTGAATAATTCAGCATTTAATTAGATGAAAATTTTAACTTCACCATCAAACTTTCAAAAAAAAACATAAATTTTAACTTACCATCAAACTTTCAAAAAAGACCGTAAATTTTACATACAAACTGCAGTTTATTAAGTAAATTTTTAACGGAAAAAAAATCTCACCTTTTCATGGAAATTTCAGAGACATCACTTTCCAACAATTGTAAATAAAAGTCACTAAGTTTCCTGTTGCAAAAAAGCTTGAATAATTACCATTATGGTATAGTGATTCTCAACATGGGCTGTGGGTTTTACTGAAGAAACCTGAAAATAAGCTCATAAATGTACTATTAAACACGACAGTCATCCCTTGAACTACAAAGTTAATTTTTGTACATCAGTTACATGATTTAGCAGTAAAATAATTTCAGCTAATTTCTAGGTAGACATACTGCAACATTTCTTTTCCAAACATATAAAGATACAAAAGAGATGTTACCCATTGTTACAATGATATTCCTGAATATACAAACTTTGTACTGTAGTTGAAATAACTAACAAGTAATGGCAGGCTCTTCCTTGAAACTGCCAAATCTATGCATCGAATCCACTACAAGGTAAACAATATAACCTCTGGTTTATTCAAGACAGCTGCTTCAATTCACAAACACTACGCAAGATACAGTGATAAAGGTAACTATTACATCCAAACAACCAATCTTTCCCTCGGAAGAAAAGCAATAAATGTAACTGGTCTTGTGATCCGGGCCAAAATTCCCCCATACCTCAAAAAATATCCCCCATAAACATTTTCAACAAAACTTAAGGACCATTTAGTCTCAAAACAGCAAGGTACTATTACAACTTAATAATGTTATGATATGGTTAAAATGCACCGGTAAACGAAATTATTATGATGCCAATATGAAAAGTGTTTTTATTCCTATTTTTGGGGTCACGCTAGTGTTTATTGATAATGCCAACTAGTCATTTTGCTGCTTTTCTGTGCCAAAAAATGTAAAATGTTACACGCTAAGTTGATCAAAATGTTGTAAATATGTAAGTGCTCATGTTATGTTGCTTTTTTCTTTTGCTGTTTTTTACAGTAGCATTGAACTTTGAAGACCGTATGGTCATTTTCGCTGCTTCCATGCCAGACATGGCAAAAATAAACTGAATTGAATTGAACTTAGAAACTTGAAAAGAATGCCAGCGACAAACAAGCAAATTTAATAATTTCATTTACCAGAATGAGAAAAAACAAATACAATACATATAACTTACAGATGGCAGGTTGGGGAGACGTTTTGGCTACAATGATTGGGTTTAATGACGACTTCTTTAAAGTTCGAGCAACTTTTATGCTCTTCCAAAGCATAAAGCTGTTCGATATCTCCGAAGAGTTCCAAGCAAGGATATCCAAGAATAGTCTCATAACTAACTAAACCGCAAGCACAGTATTGTTGAGTTAAATTTACTGCACTTGATCTTAACAACTACAATTTCGAAAAGTAGCTAATACATTCGCATTTACCAAGCCAATCACTGAAAAAATTGCATAGATTACTGTCTAGTAGACTACTGTAGTGTAGTACAAGATTACAGATTATAAACAATGGGGTGTTGACTAGTCTTGTAAACTGCGCTTTTATAATCTACACCTAATCTTATTATTATGAACGTTTCCCCGAACTTTCAACATTGATTGCAATTACTGAAAATATTAAAGTAACTAGACTTCTAAGTGCCAACCACTGCTCACTACCGAACACGTGCTAGTGATTTTACCAACGCGCATTGCACAGAACAAGCAGTTTCGCTTTGTGATCATTCAAGCGTTCGAGAATCTACAAGCGCTGCATAGCACCACTGTTGTCACATGAAACGTGCGAAAAAAGCAAAGTAAGCGATCCCGATCTTCTAGATATCCCTGATTAAAACGCAATGTGATTGAAATAAATCAAATTAAAGCCTCAGGAGATTATTAGCTGATAAAAAAATCAGCATTTGCCTATGCTGATTTTGTTTTCGGATTGACTTTCAAACTAACCTAGCTAAAGCACTTGGGGCATAAAAATAAAGTTAATAAAGCAGCGAATTTCGGTAGAATATTAAACTTGTGTCATAAATTTTCTCTAAACTTTGCCTGGTGAGCGTTATGAAACGCATTAGGCTTATAGAATATTTTGCAGTAATAACTTGTAATAACGAAACACTATAAATTATGACATACTGGTCATACCAGTAGCCTACCGGTAACTGTTAAAAATTTTTTAAAGCTATCGAACTTCTAAACTTTGAAAATGTAAACTATATTTATTTGAATTTTTTTAGGCTAGGTCAAGACCATTTTAGAACCATTACCTGTAGGTGTTTGTTGAAAGCCAATTGAAACAGCAGTTTATTAAAAGCCTTTGCTTGTGCAAATTGAAATAATCCTGGGCCTACCAGTATGATCAAAACAGAGATCTTTAACCATTAACCACTGGTAATGTAACAGGTAGAGGAACTATCCCCTTATGGCAGCTCAAATGTTGCTCCGCTACAGTCAGAGGCCCCCAAGTGCATGCCGCACCAACTGAAAAATGTAATGAATATTTGGCAGAAGCCAATTTTGCGGAAAGCATTAACAAGCTTCTGTATTTCAAGTGAAAACTGTCCTTCCTCTGTTTTTAGCTCAAATCACAAGTGATGCCACTGTCTTTGACCTTCAATTACTATAATTTTTGAATTATTGCTGGCTACATATCAGTGATTATTTGGAAACAAAGGTTTACTTCTGTTAGTGATACAGGCATGGAAGTATATTTCAAGTTAGCCTACTTCAATGAGTGGTCACACTCAGCAGTGGGCCAAAGTGCTTATGTAATAATGTGACGGCTGTCACCTCGCCTAGAAGCGAAGCCTTGTTCTGTTCAACCGGCTTGTGATGCTAATCAGGTGACTTCGCGTCGTTGTTGGCGTTTGCAAGAAGGTTGCTTAGACCTTGCGCTGATTGGTGGCGTGACATTTGCCTTTCTCTCACTGTCCGAACTCAGACGCAGGAAACTACTTTGAGTTCTCTTTTGGTTTTGGAACAAGCAACAACAGCAACTTATTTTTCATCAACGTCGACGTTTTCAGTTCAATTTCAAATCAAGTATTTTGTTGATCTTTAATTACAGTTAAATCGTTTACTTTTTTTTTATTTTGCTTAATTAGTGATTAGTGCAATAAAATATATTTTTATTTACAGTTTATTGTGGCGTGTGTTTTTCTATAATTTACGGAGTTAACTACATTATTTACATTTAGACCCATACGTCACAATAATGCCTAGTTTTGCTAAATCAATAGCCATAACATTTCCTTTTAAAAAATAATAGCCAAGACTGTTTTAACAATTTTTTAATATCTATTCTGTATTTTATTACTTGTCAGTATAAGCATCACTTGTCAACTGATCAGATTGATCTTGAATTAGGGTCACATCACTACAGAACATATTTGATTACACTTGCTACTGTAGATTAATTACTGTTAGCTAGGCTAGGCTACTCTTATTAGCTTGTTAACAAAAAAATATTATGCTTAATCAATCAAATCTGTTTGCCTTTTTCTTTCCAAATCATTACTGGTATAGATTTCAATTGCCTAAAGTCTCTTGTTTAAAAAGTTGCTTCTAAAGACCAAAACCCTGGGAAGCCTCAAATGATCAGACACCATTAAATTTTGCAGTATTTTGTTTTGACTTAGGTGCAAGTCAGATAACTTCAGAACATATTGGATTACACTTGTTAGATTAATTAAGCTACCCTTATCTGCTGTTACCAAAAGATTTTTTAGCACGCAAGTATAAAATTGACATTTTGTTTTTGCATCATTGCAGATTTCACTCATCTAGTCTAATGTTTAATAAGTTGCTTGTAAAGACCAAAATCCTGAAAAGCCTCCTATGGTAGGACACTTTTAAAATACTGCAAGATTTTGTGTTGACTTAAGTACCAGGTTTTGGTTGAAAAACACACAGTATCTTTCTTGATATGCAAATTTCTTCCAAATGACCTTGCCAATTTCATCTTGATCTTGTTGGTCAAACCTAGAAAAACAACTCTATGTTAAAATTTTAATTAAATATTTGTTTTTCAGAAATAATGAGCTATCATTACCAATTTAATAGTAGCATGAAATATTACTGCTGAAACTTCATTTTGTGTTAGTGGAAAGACATCAAACATGTTGGATAATGGTATAGCAAGAAAAACCAGTTTAGGCTATGGAAATACAGAAAGTCAGAATTAGTTGCAGCAGTAATTACCACACAAAGTTGCTCTGCAAGTCAGTACGTGTGAAGTTGTGGAATTTCCAACTCTCAATATCTGATGCGTTTAGAGCTGCTTTCGATTTTCATCGATGTAAGAGTCAGCAGTCAGGATAGAAACGCTTGTTCGTAAGATCCTCACTATCAGAAATCAACATCACATTTGATGTTTTCTCTTGTAAATCGACATCTCTTTACCGAAACAGTGTTTGCAAACAAATTGATATCGCGTAATCGTAACCAACTTTATTATCGAAAATTAATATCGCATGATCCTAATCGCAATTGCTATCGCAAAACCAATGCCCACAATCTAGAGGCAGATGATGAAAGTTAAACTTACAATTCTATCCCTTTGTTACAATATTCCACCACTACCTTTCTTTTCCCACTGTTGTCTTGCTTAAATTATTGCAATACAGGCGACCAGACCTCAGATGGGCTACTATTGGTGTAGTCATGCAAATAACTGTTGCTAAAGCCAAAAGTAAGCTACAACAATATTTTGCATGCTACCAACTTGCCCATTACCTCGTCGCAAACTACTAACTGCACTTGAACTGTACTAAAATGGGTTTTGTACGTAGGCTTGTCTTGCATCTCAATTCTTCTTGATTGCATGTTGACTTTTCAAAGTAGCTGCGAATCCAAATTACACTGAGCTCAGTAGAAATGAAACTCAATGCAATTCAAAATCACAGCCACTTAGCACATTTCTTACTGGAAAATGTACCATACACCGTCCGCAGTATTGAGTACCGAAAGCGTCGCAAAAAATCTAGTCACTTACTTACCGTTTACTGAGTTGCGACTGACTGTTCACTCATAGATTGTCTTTTGCCAAATAGCTTCTTGATTTACGATTATTCAGTTTTTCATCAAATTAAAGTTAACAGTTTTTTCTAATTATCAACATATCAAGTACAAACTGTACAGCAACAACTGCAATACATCACAGCAGGCAGGTTTTCCAAGTAGGCTTCTGAAACAAGTCAAACAACATAAAAATTTTTAAGCTGCCATTTTGCATTAGGCCAATACAATTAGTAATGCTTCATACAATGATGTATTTACAGCATTGGCTATCTAAAGAATGAGTTTTTGAATGAAATTGCGGCATGAAGCATGACAGCCATGGGAAGTTGTCTAGGCTATTATAGACAGGATAGACACTGAACTCTCAAGGGAAATAAGCTTTTCATTTCTAACTGGCCTATGGTATACTTAAAACGTTTTATCATGATAATTCTAGTTGCGGCCTTACAGCAGAAAGTTTTGGTCATCTTTGCATTTGATTTACACTAATAAATAAACTTGTTCCTAATCTAGAACTGTACTGGTAAATTCTTACTTCAACAGCTTAAAACGCTTAATTTTGGCCTTCATAGAAGTACATAAGATTGTCAGTTGTCACAACTTTATATGACCTAAAATTACCCATAGACATCGGAAGTTTCATCAGAACATTATGAAGCTAAGCACATGAATAATCAAACCAGAAAACCGCAGTTTGTACCGACCTATTTTGCAACCAGGCTTTGAAAAATTGATGAAAAACTACCCTGCTTCAGATGAAAACTTACAGTTTCACGACAACATTTTTTACATTATAAAACTCATACAGTTTAGTCAACTTACTAAACCAATAATTTAAAATGCTTTCGACTAAAAAAGTTTCTTCTTAGTCGGTCTTGTAGTATTTTACGAACGACTGCTGTGGTAGGTAACTGCCAACTTTATTTTGCAATTCGCAAATTAAAACTTTCCCGCTAACCGGCGCTCAGAGCACACAATGACACAACCTTTCTCACATGCCTTCCAGACTATATATATAATGACTATGATGCTAGTCCAAGTACTGTATTGGGTTTAAATTGGATATTTACAAAAACCAACAAATGGAGTTCAATCATGATATGTGCTTAACAGAAAATGCCCAAAAGCACTGACTCAAGATGTATTTGCGTTGGTCTGTGACGTCATGGCGGGTTGGCCACCACCCCAATCCCTTCAAAAGCTGCACATGCTGTTGCAGCAGCTTTGTATAACCGATTTAACACACAGTAAGCGTTGGTTGAACGAGGGCCATTCTACCGTGTGCTGCAAAAAAGGAAACATCGAAAATTTTACATTTTTTTTTATTTTCTTTTTTTGGAGACTTTTTCCTTCTCCATCTTTTGCAAAACAAAATTAGCTTTCTAGTTGGTGTAGTTTTTGAGATATTCGCGCTTGAACTTTTTTGCTTGTTTTTTGCAAAAATGTACTGCAAAAAAGAAACGTGTGAGAGGCATTGTTAACAAAACAATTGAAATTCTTACAATCAAAAATTAAAAAATTATATTTCCATCCATTATTCAAGCAGACTGAACAAGAAAAGCAAATGTGCATAGGTAAGTGCAAAGTTTAACCCTATATTTGCAAATGCCCGACCAATTCCAACCTCAGACGTCCACGTGGTGTCGAGTGGAAACAGTGGAATCACTGGTTAATTGAGGCAATGGCAACTGGCTGATGAGGATGGGCGAGGTTAAGAAGTGCAGGAACTAGCAACCAGGCAATAGCGTTAGCGAAGGCCTGATACTGCGAGGTCCTGCCTTCTAATTTCCGACCCCTGACTCTAAGGCCAACAGGAGGTTGCAGGCTAATATGGAACCGATGGTAATGTACCAATATTGCGGCGGAATGTCAATGCGAGTATAGGGTACAGCGGATAAAACGCGCTGAAGAGTCGCGGCCACAAGATAGAAAGGATGCTGGTTCTAGTCTAGCCAACATAGGACTTCATGTCCATCAGCTTGTGAAAATCCCCGTGCACCTATAGTTCCAGATGGCACCTGGGTAGGAGACTGCAGCTGTATTAGGGGGCTCCGCCGAGGCCAGTACTCCAGATAAAATTTCATTATTTGCAGTGTTGGTATGCTGCCATCAGAAGAAATGGCAGTTCGTAGCTTTCTGTTTGTTTGAATAATCTGGTCTTTGGAAATTTTCCCAGTTTAAAGAAAACCAACCATATGAATTATGTCGGTGAACAGAAAAAAAAAGTAACACGGATGACACCCCTAAATTCAGAAGAAGTGGCACTGTCACAACCAAGAATCAGTGAGTTCTTGAGTGACAATGCCAACAAAGATAGCACTCGGCCAACTGCGCCCTCTAGCCCAGATGCCGAAAAAACATCAAACCTGAGCCCTCAAGTTGAGAACGTTCCTTTGCTAAAGGAGTCCGTCTCAGAAGCTGAGGGTACCGCAAAAGTGGCATGGTCGGTTGTGAAACCGAGTACCACTTCAATTTCCCTTGTGGAGACTCAGAATCCAAGCAATTCCTCGGATATTGCTTGCACGTCCAAGGTGAAGCGGGGAAAAAACTACGAAAAAATACGAAAGAGAAGAGAAAAGAAGCGAGTGATGAAGGGTTTTGCTGGTATGTATCATTGGCCGACCTTGATCAGGAGTCTTCTGATCACTCCTCCGGTCAAACCAAAAGGGCTAGAGAATCTTCGGATTCTTTATCCTCTACAACAAACTTCCCGCAGAAACGTGGACAGCATGAAGTCGCTCATGATATGCAAGGAGGCAAAGCCAAGAAAACGACGGCTGGCACAAGCACCCCAACTAGTTATGCTGGGGCTGTGAAGGCCAGCAATCAAAAGTTAACCATCACGAGAAAAGAGTCAGAAGGGGATGTTGGTATGGACAACATGGATCTTCGTGAAATTCAAAGTGCCATCACCAAAATGATTCTTCATATCGACCCGGGTTTTCTTGTTCGTATCTAACGCACTTTTATCTTTGAAGGTAAAGTGCTGATGATATGCAAGGATAAGAAAACCTTGGAGTGGGCAAAACATGTGCTTGTGGCTATTGTACCGTCCTTGGTAGTTCATCAAAGCTACGATGCAAAAGGCCCTAAAAAAGACTTGCCTCTAGCAAAAACCTTTGGAATCTGGTTGCCAAAGGATAAAGGTTTAAGCATTTCCGATACCCTTACGCTGGTTTCCCGTTGTAATGCAAAAATCAGTTGTACGGATTTGGAAACAAAGCATTCAGCGAAGTGGAACAGAGGGGTGCTACATTTAGTATCCGTTCGGGAACCTTCGCTAACCATGCTGAAGGAACTGAACTACAACCCATACGCTGGTTATCGGCGGGTTCAGTTCCAAAAGAAGAAAAGTGCCAAGCAATTTCAGAACCTGGAGACGTAATCGCGATTGCCAAAGGGTGATGAGAACCTGTTAGGCAATAATGGATACTGCTGAGCCTGGCACTTCGGCAGATACAGAGAAGCCGACGACTTCTAGTTCATAGAAGTCAGAGATTTTCTCTGTAGTATTAAAGTAGCCATATCAGCTCTTCTAAGAATAAAGTGCTATACTTGAGTACATCTATCACATAGATAAGAATGGCTCAGGATTACAGCGGACAACTTGATAAATCAAATAATGCCATTACGGCACCTAAGTTATCCTTACATAATTTAGAGTGTTGGCAAATCAACTTACACAGATGTAAAACAGCAAGCTATAACATGTGTGAAGTTACAAAAAGTGTACGTTCCGGGTTAGTGTTAGCTCAACAACCATGGACATATGCCACAAAAATCTGAAGCAAGCAACGAGGATGGAACCTCTTTCAAGGAATTGAAAACGGTAATCGTCCTCAGGCGTGCATTTATGTTACTCCTGATCTCTGTTGTTCTCTAATCCCGATGTTTTCAAATGAGGATATCGTGGCAATTAGAGTTAACAATGTGTGCCGAAAGGGAGACAGTTTTGTTTTCGTATCAGCATACATGGCAGCCGAAGAACCAGCTCCGCCCAATTTACTGAGGGATCTGTTGGTCTTCACAGAAATTGAACAAATTCCTACTATTGTAGGAACTGATGCAAATGCACATCACACTATATGGGGATCCTCTGATATAAACCCTCGAGGAGAGGATCTGTTAGCATATTGTGCTAGTGCAGAAGCAGATATTAACGAATTTCAACCATTCAAAGCATCAGGGCCAGACGGGCTCTATCCTGTACTGCTACAGAAAGGTTGGAGTCAATTGAAAGGATATTACCATGTCATTTTTCAAGCATGCCTGAGACACAGCAATGTGCCATTGGCATGGAAAGAAGGCACAGGTATATTTCTCCCAAACCGGGAAAGGAAAGCCCATATGATCACTTTAACTTTTGTTCAACTGAAATGGTTGGAAAGGCTACTTCTGTATCATATTAATGAAGATAATAATGTGCAGGCAAAGCTTTCGGCGTCGCAGTATGGTTTTCGTGCTGGAGTTTCTACGGAAACTGCTTTGCATGAATTTGTGCGCCGTGTGGAGCATTGCCTTGTTTGAAAAAAGCCACCTTTGGGTATTTTCCTGGATATTGTCGGCGCCTTTGACAATGTCACCTTCCGTAGCTTTGTTGCGACTCTGCGAGGGCTGGGCATGTCTAAGATTCTCACCTCATGGATAGAGACTCTACTAAGACATCGCACAGTCCAAGTAGAATTATGTGGTGATAAAGTTAAAAGGGAAGTATTGAAGGGGAACCCACAAGGTGGTATCCTGTCCCCTTTTCTGTGGAACTGTGTTCTAAACAGTTAGGTAGCCGAGGCTTTTATGTTCAAGCCTACGCCGATGGTCTAGCAGTGTTGGTCACTGGTGCTGATATGCTTTGGATCAGAGGGATGGCCCAGAAAGCAAGAAATATTGCTGAAAATTGTGCTTTGGAACAAGAGCTACAGTTTAGCTGCAAGAAAACCGAGATTGTACTGTTCACTCACAAACGGATTCCAGACTTGGGTTCCTTGTCAATGAATGGTACAAAACTTGAACTTTCCAAGGAAGCAAGGCTGTTGGGTGTTACTCTAGACAGCAAGCTAACTTGGAAACCTCATATTACCTGAATTACCCGCAAAGCAACTACAGCATTAATGCAATGTAGACAAATTGTGGGTAAAACGTGGGGAATGAAACCATCTATGATGAAATGGATATACACAGCTATGATACGTCCAATCATGTCGTATGCATGTGTGTCCTGGGCTGGCGGTCTCAACAAAAAATATCTAGTGAGGAAACTCACAAAGGTGCAGAGACTTGCTGGCCTGATGATTTTATCAGCTTTTCCTGGCACCTCTACTGGTGCTTCAGAAATTTTGCTCAACATAACTCCCATCTTGAGGAATTTCTATTGGCTGAGGCAGTGCGAGGGTCATACAGAATCACTGTTAGTGGGCTCTGGCATGTCAACCCAATTGGTTCCTTTGGGAAAACAAAAAGCCATGTTGATGTTTGCAATGAGGCAAGGAAATTCTTACCTCTACTGCAAATGCCAGCTGACCGAATAAAGAAAACAAAGCTATTTGAGAGAAACTTTGAATGTCAAATCATGGACAAAAAGAATGCTATCAGATTTGAAAGCGTTCTAAACCAGAGCACTGCCAAGGTTTACACTGATGGTTCAAAACTAAATGGGAGAGTAGGAGTGGGTTTTTATGCCGAATACCCAAACAACTCCCCAAAACAAGCATTTTTCCACCTTGGAATTTACAGCACTGTGTTCCAGGCAGAAGTCTTAGCTATTTCAGAAGTGGCTAAGAACCTACTTTTGAATAAAATGCACAATCAAAGTATTGTTGCGCTGGTTGATAGTCAAGCAGCTATCAAAGCACTCATAAAGTGCACTGTAACATCAATTACAGTGCTCAACTGCATTAGAAACCTAAATCAGTTAGGTAAACAAAACCACGTCAGTATTGCCTGGATTCCTGGACATGCAGGGGTTCATGGTAACGAAGTGGCCGACTATGTAGCCAAATCAGGATCTAAATCAAAAATGCATGGTCCTGAACCTTTTATTACAGTCCCACATGCCAGTTGTGTTAGCACGGTTAAGGACTGGTCCACAGATAGATGGAAATCTACGTGGAATAAACGGAAAGATTGCTTCAGGATGAAGGAGTCTGTAGGTTGGACGTCTTCACCACTAACAATACGTCTCCTTAACCTTAAGAGGCCTCATTTAAATAAAAATAACAACAACAGCAGCTACAGTTGCAATGGGCCTAAACGAGGCCTACGCAACGTGTTGGTGGACTCTACCTAACGGTAGCACATTCGCTTGCATTGCTGCTCAGTAATAACAATAATAATATATTTGCAAATTCGGCGGTTTATTTTTCAGTTTAGTTAAAAAAAAAAACTAAAATGTTTATCAGCAATTAGTACGATGGTAGTGGAACGGAACCCAGCGAAAACGTTCTTTTTTCAATTCCTTAATATTAACTGGGCTTTTGACCTAAAAAGAATAACTGCACAAAACTTTGCATTCAAAAGGAACATAATTTGAAGCTTCTTCATGACCTTCGTTTCCGGCCGGAGCCTGCACTTCCACTTGCGGTTCGTACCAGTTGGTATCAAATGTATTAATGAGACATCATTGTTTACTGTTTCGATTTTGAGAAATGAACTTTTGACAAAATAATACAAATCAATAAAGAGTTTACTCATGGCCATATGGGAGAAAACATTTTTAGGGATGCAAACTAATTTTGCCCAAAGATTATGAATATTCAAACTTTGACTGAGGAAAGTCGATCACATAAACTGGAATTCATAAACTTATACTGTAAACATGTAGTTAAATTTACCAAGATGTTTGGTTTAAATCGATACAAAGCACACAAATTTGAAATGATCATGGATTAATGCAGACACATAGCCAGAAATATTCAATCCGGGGGGCAGGCGGCTATCTCGAGGGTCTGGAGCCAGAGCGCTTAAAATTTTGCAATGTTTTTTGCCAAAGATAACTTAATTTTAGGCCTAATGAGGTAATAATTAATGTTTTTAAAACGTCCTGACATAACAATTAGCACTGTAAAAGCATGATTAGCACGACTATTTTTGCCGAAAAGTTTTAAAAGTTGCCCAAGACTTTTGTATGCTTAAAGTTGCACCAGTTTGCGCAGCTTCTCCATCTAACTAAAGCATGTTTGAAACAAAATATTTTAAGTTTTGGTTAAGCCATTCCTTACCAAATCTTGGTTGCGGATCTAAATGCAAATTTAGTTGGAACTTTGTGTGCTTAGGACCTTTGTTTTTACTCGGCCATTTTAATCAATGAACATCAAAATTTATTAATTTGCTTATAACGGTCAAACCTGGAAAATTGAATATCGGACATATTGGGAATGACTAAAGCAACATAAACGCCCATTTGGGGGATATTAGGTCATGTGATCGTGATTCACGAAACTACAAACCGCACGAAGCGACAATTTTTAGGTCCAAAAATTTTTAATTTGCTAGTAATCCAAAAACCACTGGACACAGAAAGTGTAGTGGTTAAGGCGCCATCTCGGCGTCTAACATGTCTGAAGTTCGATTGGCACTGCGTTCTTTTCTTTAATTTTTTCTCTTCAAAACCTTGCCTTAGAGTATAAGATTCGGGTAGCAATGCCAGTCTGAGAGATTTTTAATCAAGGTTCTCAAAGAAAGGGTACACTTCAAAAACATGCCGCACCGTCATGTGACCGCAATTTCAGAGACACAAATTTGGCAAAAAGCGGATGCTAATCTCGATAAGTACTGATATTGATGAAAAATGATTTGTTTTTTTAACACACTATAGGCCACCTTTCTTTTGTTTGTGTTCTTTTAGACTGCTTTTATTTTTTCCCTTTTTTTCTTTTTTTTTATTTGTTTCGTTTTTGTTATTTGTTCATCTTACTTTTAAAGCGAAAACTTAGAGAGATCAAACTTCGATCGATAGTACAATAGATATCACAAAGAACTGGAGAACGCCTGAATTCAGGAGTGAAATGCTGGAGGATTTTCCTTAAACAGGCGTTCAAGAATTTTGAACTTTTAAACCGTTCAAGCTGTAGATGGCCTAAATTCTCGAAATAGGTGGGAATTAATACTACGCAGAACAAGGAAAAAACTGGGCTTGCTGCAATGGGGGGTTTCTCTCAAGCGGGTCCTCCGAAATTCAAAAATTTTAATCACTCAATAGGAATAGAAGATGAATTTTCAGGATAGAAAATCATAAAGAAAAAGTAAAATTTTCAAAATTTGGGGTTATGCCACTATTAGGGTGGAGTGAAAAATAAAATTTTTTGAGTTTAGAAAAGTGGTCTTGATATATGGCCCCAAATACTATATGAAATACTTCTATCGCAATTTTGAGTTCTTGCACCCTCTAGTGGTCGTGCAATTTGATCGAACAAGCTTAAAATAGTCAATTTTGCCATATCTCACTAAGCACATATGCTAGAAAGCTAGTTTTTAGCTTAAAAGTTGCAGAAACAGCACATTTATATTTCCATTAAAAAAAACTTTGCCATAAAAACGTACAGGAAAAAAGTTACAGCCAAATTATTGATTACAGATTTACTGATTATTGTACTCAAGTTTTTCGTGCTCAACTTCAAATGCATTGCAGTTCACGTTGGCATTGAAAATAAGCCAGATGAAGTTTAAATTCATGTATATTTGCACTTTTAGTGTGCCATGCTGCTCTATCAGCTTAAAATAGTTTCTTGAATGGCAATTAGCCTTACACAACTGGGCAATGTCCAGCATAGTATAGTAACAAATATTGGAAGTTTCATGTCATAGCATCATCCAATATTGGTTCGCTTTTGCAACATCATTTTATTTATGCTGAACTTGAGGAATTATATCTAGTGAATCCAAAAAAAGTTTTCATTCTACAGTTTAATTCAAAAACACTGAAATATACAAAAGTACAAAATTAGAAAAATAGGAATTAAAAAAGCAATTAGTAATTCGATAAGCTACAGTTCTAAAAGGAAGAAAATTTGGCAATATATTTGACGAACAATTTGATACCATTGTTTATTGTATTGTAGATACAATATATACTGTACTCGAAGGCATAAATTTTGTTGTTTCTGAAGCAGCATGCTAACTTAAAAAAAATCCAAGTCTAATGTTGTAAAAAGTTGTGAGATGGAGAAATTTTTCAAAGTTCTGATAATTTTCCTCCAAGGTTGCTGCCAACCAAGAGACAAGTGATTTGAGGGCTTGCTTAACTTTAATCACTTCAGGAAGTTGGATACAGCTTGAATTGTTGTAAAACAACCAATGGATTTGGTGTAAAGTTTCGTTTATAAGCTGAGTATTACACAAAGAATCCATCAACTAATGCTAAACTTCAGTGGTTTAACTAGATATCCAAAAAAATCTAAAACATCAGATCAATACAAAGAGCTTGAAACGAATTTCTTGCACGATGCTGATAAACTCTTTGATACATTTTGCTACGATAATAAACAAAGTATGGAAGTATATATGGCTTGAGAATAACATTTAATGATCATGTTTTTTTTCAAGATCAAAAAGCAGAGCCCAAGGCTACAAGCTTGGCAGAAATATCAGAACTTTGAAAAATTTCTCCACCATACAACCTTTCACAAGTAGCATTAAACTTGAATCTTTTTCTAGTTAGCATGCTGCTTCAAAAACAACGAGATTTATGCCTTTGAGGAGAGTATATATTAAATCTACAATACAATAAACAATGGTATCAAATTGTTCATTAAATAAATTGCCAAATTTTCTTCCTTTTAGAAATGTAGCTTTTCGAATTACTAAATGCTTTTTTAATTCCTATTTTTCTAATTTTGTACTTTTGTATATTTCAGTGTTTTTGAATTAAACTGTACAATCGAAACTTTTTTTGAATTAACCAGATATAATTCCTCAAGTTTAGCATAAATAAAATGATGATGCAAGAGCGAACCAATACTAGATCATGCTTTAACATGAAAGTTTTAATATTTGTTACTATGCTATGCTGGACATTGCCCAGTTGTGTAAGGCTAATTGCCATTCAAGAAACTATTTTAGGCTGATAGAGCAGCATGGCACACTAAAAGTGCAAATATACATGAATTTAAACTTTATCTGGCTTATTTTCAATGCCAACGTGAACTGCAATGCATTTGAAGTTGAGTACGAAAAACTTGAGTACAATAATCAGTAAATCTGTAATCAATAATTTGGCTGTAACTTTTTACCTGTACGTTTTTATGGCAAAGTTTTTTTTAATGGAAATATAAATGTGCTGTTTCTGCAACTTTTAAGCTAAAAACTAGCTTTCTAGCATATGTGCTTAGTGAGATATGGCAAAATTGACTATTTTAAGCCCGTTCGATCAAATTGCACGACCACTAGAGGGTGCAAGAACTCAAAATTGCGATAGAAGTATTTCATATGGTATTTGATGCCATGTATCAAGACCACTTTTCAAAACTCAAAAAATTTTATTTTTCACTCCACCCTAGTTACTATGAGAATGATTCCTTTTAAACGGGTTCCACAATATTCAAAAATTTTTAAACTCCCAAGCTAGACAGACAAAACGTTTAGAATAGGTAAATAATAAAAACGTAAAACATGGAAAAATTTGTCAATGCCACGTTAATGGGGATTCTCAAAATGTCTTCCTTCTAAACTTAAGACATTTTTACCCGCTTGAGCTAAAAAGATAAAATTTTTGGGATATATAGTGAGTTAGATATACATGAAAATTTTTAGTGAATCCACGTTGGTAGGTTTCCCGCCAAAAATGACTCTACGATTGAAAAAATTAATTAATCGATTTAAATAAGTTAAATTTCTAAGATAAAATCAATATAAAAAACATGAAACTCGGCAAAGTTTTTCCGTTGCCTTGTTTAGGAGGAGCCTCTCAAAATTTTTACCTACTTGGGGTAAACAAATAAATTTCTATGATAGTTCAGTATAAAACAAATATGAAAGAAGTCAAAATTTGATGCTGTGCTACGTTGGGAGTGACTTCAGCTAGGCAAATTGAAGTATTGTAGGCTAATATACTGCACAAGAAAGATAAATTTTGACAAAGCTTGGGAATATCAGGTTGAAAGATCTTAAATAGACCTACCCGAAAGTAAACGATTTTTAACTGCCATAAGCTAGATGGTTAAAATAGTCATAATTAGTTGATACCAACGGACTTGCGGATTTGAAGATGGGAGATTTTCTCCCAGATGGACTTCCAACATTTAAGGTAGTGAATGAAGTACTTGAGCTCACTGGCTTTAACAGATTTGAGCTATGGATTGCAGAGGTTTTCAATAAACTGCCATCTAATACGTTGAAAAAACTTCTTCTAGCGCCTCGAGGTTTTTTAATTAGAAGAGTTTTAGTACTAAATAATCGACTTAATACGCAAGTTCCAAGATGATGGTTGCTATATTACAGAGTGAAACTCTAATAAAAAAATGGCTGCATAAATTGTCGCTTGTTTCTGATTGTGATAAGTAATGAATTTGGTTCATGTAATAAAGTTTTCATAAGAAGTTGCTGGCATTTTAAAGACTACTCTATGTTCTTTCATAATAAATTGAAAATTGGTAGAAGTTGTGAAAAGTGAGTTTGGCGTTGTAAACTGATATTTGCGCTTTTTGATCGAGGTTACTTAATTGTTTTGATAACTTTTCTAGATATTTAAAAAGCGAATAACCACAAAGCTGTTAAAGATTGTGAAACAAAATTTGAAAATGGCGCATTTAGGTTTTTTGTCTGACTTTCAGCGACCATAATTTGCTTAACGCAATTGCATCACTATTTTAAAAATTAATAAAGCTCAGTAAAAGTTTGATACTGCCGCAAAGTTCGTCAAAATCCACGAAGTATCTCTTGCGATGTCACGTTTTATTATGGTTTCTTTTTACAAATGCCACTTTATTAACAACAGTTTAAATGGGTGGCAGTGACGACCCCTTCACAAACCCCTAACAAGGTTTGAGAATTTTCAGGATGCATTGAGATTTCAAAGAAAAAATATCATGATAGACTGCAAACTTATCACAACTAGAAAACACCAAACAAATTAGTCGCTAGAAAATTTTCGAAAGGAAAATCTGGGTACTTATAAACATCGTGTCAATCGAACTCGAGCTCTCGTTAGTTGGTTAGATCTTAAGTCAATCAAACTTGAGACGCTATAAATAAAAAATGCCCAAAGCCCCGAAATTTCAGCGCAACTTTTTGTAAATTTATAAGATTAGTTGTTTACAGTTTCTGCCAAAAAGTTTGCATGCATTCCTCCGAAAAACGTCTTATTTTGTTGCACTCTCCGCAAAACAAAAAAAACATAACAAAAATGCACTCTCCGAAAAACAAAACCAACTAGAAGTATTTTAAATAGATTGAAATAATTGCTCTTTTCTTGAAACTTAATTGACTAATTTTTAATTTTTTATGCAAAAGCCGAAAAAAACAACTAAAATGCAAATGCGTAGTATCTTGCAAAAAAGCTTTAAAATGCATTTTGCTTTAATTTTATTTTGTGATGTTAAATTTCAGTTTCATTTCAACCGAATTTGAAAATTTGAGCTTTGTATGTTTAATACTTTCAGCGATGTTAACGTTTAAACATATATTTTGCAGCACATGGTAGCATTGCAAACCACTGTGCAAAACAAGCATTTGCCTATCACCACAATCAACAACTTTGCATGCCTAACTGTGACATCACAGTGGCACTGGAAAAGGGCGCGTTGCATTTTCTGAAAGTAGACTTTACAGTGCAAGTACTGCACTGGATTGGGGATGCATATTAAAAAAGATCAAGAAATGGAGTTCAATCATGATATGCCCTTAACAAAAAATTCCTAAAATCAGTGATTCAAGATGTATTTGCATCAATCTGTGACGTCATGGCGGATTGGCCGTCCCCCCAGCCCATTCAAAATGCGCTGATGTTGGAGCAGCTTTGCATAATCAATTTAATACTCAATAAAGGTCGGTTGAACAAGGGCCATTACAAAACACTGCACAAATCAGGCATTTGCCTACTACCATAAAACAAAAACTTTGGGCTCCTAACTATGACATCATAGTGGTGACGGGGAGGGCTGAAATGCATTTTCTGAGACTACGGTATATAGTGCAAGTACTGCACTAGGTTGGGGAAGCATATTAAAGAAGACCAAGAAATGGAGTTCAATCATGATATGCCCTTAACAAGAAATGCCTTAAATCAGTGATTCAAAATGTATTTGCATCGGTCTGTGACGTCATGGCGGATTGGCCATCCCCCCAACCCATTCAAAAGTTGCACATGCTGTTGGAGCAGCTTTGCATAATTGATTTAACACCCAGTAAATGTCGGTTGAACAAGGGCCATTGCAAAACACTGCACAAATCAGGCATTTGCCTAATACAATAAAACAAAAACTTTGGGCGCCCAACTATGATGTCATAGTGGCAATGGGGAGGGCTGCAATGCATTTTCTGAGACTATGACTTATAGTGCAAGTACTGCACTAGGTTGGGGAAGCATATTAAAAAGGACCAAGAAATGGAGTTCAATCATGATATCATGGATTAGGCTTGTTTTATCCAAGTTCATCTATTAGGCCTATTTTATCCAAATGTTGACATACAAGTGTAGATATCATAGCGCTTCAAATTTTGTTTGGAAAAAATTCTGCAACATCAAGGTAACTTTGTAGGTATTGAAGTATGTGGGACAATTTAAAAGAAAGTTTCTTACCTTGAAAACTTGGTTTATAAACAAAAGGTAAACGGCCTAATCCAAAAAACCTGAACTGCAATGGGCGTGGTATGTACCTTGCATAACCTGTTTTTACTGCAAATTTAATTCAGGTTTTGCCTCAACTAAACTTAACTGCTTCTTCCACACACTATTTGTTGGTTTAGAAACGTATCTTTGTGCTTTTTTTTTCTTTTGATAATAAATTACCAGTAGGCTTTGGAAATATTTTTGAACTGAGCTCTAAAACACTTTAGGCCTTGTTACGCTAGCAGAAAAAACGTCTAGAAAAGAGATCTCGTGATACCCATCGAAGTACCTTTTGAAAATTTTTCACAAATAGATTTTTAGTGCCTGATTAATGATTGAAATGTCTTAAGTTGCAACCAGGTGCCGTTTTTAAGATATACCGCTTTTACTCGAACGCAGATCAATATTTTGAAATCATACGCTTGAATAATTTTTTTTACTATTGGCACAGTATAAATATCATACAGTACTCTCACTCCATGCAAAAACTATTGTGACGTGTGTCCGCATTTTTTGAGAGGTAAAAGCAGAGCTGTTTTTTTTTGACGTCATAATAGTGACATGGTGAGCGGACGAGGATAACGCCAAAAAATAGGAATTGTTTTGAAATTTTACGTGTGTTTACTTGGCTTGACGACGTTACCGTCTTCATTCTTTTTTACGCCCATAAACGTTAGAGGGCAGCATTTTCCCCCTCTGCATTAGTCCAGATATATCGCAGTCTAGCTCCTTTTGTAGAGTTCGCACGGGATCAGAATTAGTCTCGATGGAACCATCAAAGCTCGGGCTTCGACGGGCTATAATTTTGACGTCTCTTTCTCGTGACGTCACAAAGTAGTACGTTTAAGAAGAAAAAAAATCGGAAATTTTCTTACATAAACAACCTTTAGTTACTTGGGGTTTTGCTCGCAGCCGGAGTCCAACATTAAAAGTTTGTCCACACTTGGCTCGTATTGTTAACTAACTATCCTGCAAATTTCGTTTCAATAGCCTAACGTTTAACGAAAATATCCTTGATTGTTTGCTTTGTCGTTGTAAAATTTGTCTTGAATTGCAGTTATATGCAGTGATTGTGTTATTGCTTAGGCCTATCACCAAATACACTGTGACATCATTATGAAGTAGTAATCGTGAACCTCTAGAACTTTTGATCGAAAAAAAGCTTTCATAGACTGTATGAGTTATCGTTTATTGATGCAGACGTTCAGTGTAATTCATTATAAAACTTTAATTTAGCTGCAAAAATTATGCCCAATTCTAGTTATTTTCTTCTAGTTGTAGAAGTATTGAACAAAATCATTTATTAATTGCAAGTTTAAATGGGTTTGGTATTAGTCACTTTTTTGAAGTCTTGTCCCGCTTGAATAGTAGTTGGTCTTCATCTCAAATCGGCAAAAAATTGTGATTTATATTTTATCTATGATGAAGATGTTGACCTTTTGTTAAATTTTGTTATTTAACTTCACCTCATATTCGAACAAAATTGCAATTTTTCTGAAGTGAATAAACATGTTTTTTTCTGATTTTTTTTTTATTTTGACTCAAATTCAGCAGAAAATGCGGTTCTCTGATAATTCTGTTTTGCGTTTCTACTTCAAAAATATTGTAACCGTTCATTTGAGCAAAAATAAAGTGGAGCAACGAGAATCTTGCTGAGGAAAACGGGGGATTGAACCCAAGTTAAAAAAAAATTTGATCAAAAACATGTCATTTAAGCAACGCCCTGAGTAAACTGGCGCAAGTAAGCATGTCACATACAAGAGTCTGCGGGTAGGCAGCCGCCGCTCGAGGCCATGGGGTCATTTTGTGCGATGTTAGTGATTTTTCCCGAAAAAAATAGCTATTTTAACGCAATTTGAATACAATTTTGCACGTTTTGGAATCATTTGAAAGAAAATGAAAATAAAGGTATTCACCAAATTTTAAGGTAGTTTTTGGCCGATTTGTAGTTGAGGACCCAAAGAAAAAAAAGGTTTCGTCAAATGTTGGGGTAGTTTCAGAGCAGGATTTGGTTGTGTGGCCAACGACTTCCGGAAGTCACATAAGGGATCTCGTATGGATGTTTGAGATCGCAGGCCGGATACAGCCCAAGGGATATAAGTTGCCGACCCCTGTTCTAGTGGCGTACGCAGGATTTTCAAAAGGAGGGGCCAGGCGTGTAGCCAGAAATTTGAAAAGGTAGATAAAAACCAGATGAGAAACATGAAGACCAAAAAGATGAAGATAAAAAACAAAGGTGTTCACTCAGATTCAGCCCGTTCTTCTGTCCAGATTTAGGTGAAGACCAAAAAAAAAGAAAAAGGTCTTCACTCAGGTCATAGTCAGATTCAGTCAGTTTTTCTGCCCAGATTTTCTACCCAAATTCCAAATGGGGGGCATGGCTCAATTTTGCGTACTATTATGAGGTATTCAAACATTACTGGCAACCCAAAGGGGGGCTTTGGCACTATGCCCCCTCCTAAATACGCCCCTGCCCTGTTCAACGAAATAGTTAGCAACAGGTGCAGGCATAGTCAAGAATTTACATTGGAGTGTTGAACCGATATCAGAGATAATAATGATTACCACATGATCAGAAAGACTAGCTCATTATAACCGTTGGAAGTCAATGAGGAAAATTAAAACTCACGTTAAGGGAGATATAATTAACTACCAAGCAGAATTGTGAACGGGCCGACTAGTTCAGGCCAAACCTGGCCTAACCAAAAAATATAAGCCCCAACCCGAAAACTAATTTGAAGTCCAATTCATGCCCAAAAAAACCCGAAAGTTAAGGTTGATTTGAAAATTTAGCAATGTTGTCAAGTTATTTTGATTATATTTTTGTGCACCTAAGACAAAAAGCACGTCTTGGACCCGAATTAAGCCCGAAATTTTGTCAACTTGAGGCCCGAACCCGACCTGAAAAGCTCGGCTCGACTTACAACTCTGCTACCATGCGGTTATTAACTCTCTACGTCCATGGAACTTTTTTTAGATCGCTTGTAGTCATGAATATTTTTTAAGCGGGTTAGTCATACAGCTAACTAAAAACTTTCATAATGATTTCACAGTGTATTTGGTGATAGGCCTAAGCAATAACACAATCACTGCATATAACTGCAATTCAAGACAAATTTTACAACGACAAAGCAAACAATCAAGGATATTTTCGTTAAACGTTAGGCTATTGAAACGAAATTTGCAGGATAGTTAGTTAACGATACGAGCCAAGTGTGGACAAACTTTTAATGTTGGGCTCCGGCTGCGAGCAAAACCCCAAGTAACTAAAGGTTGTTTATGTAAGAAAATTTCCGATTTTTTTTCTTCTTAAACGTACTACTTTGTGACGTCACGAGAAAGAGACGTCAAAATTATAGCCCGTCGAAGCCCGAGCTTTGATGGTTCCATCGAGACTAATTCTGATCCCGTGCGAACTCTACAAAAGGAGCTAGACTGCGATATATCTGGACTAATGCAGAGGGGGAAAATGCTGCCCTCTAACGTTTAGGGGCGCAAAAAAGGATGAAGACGGTAACGCCGTCAAGCCAAGAAAACACAAGTAAAATTTCAAAACAATTCCTATTTTTTGGCGTTATCCTCGTCCGCTCACCATGTCACTATTATGACGTCAAAAAAAAACCAGCTCTGCTTTTACCTCTCAAAAAATGCGGACACACGTCACAATTGAATAAGATTAGTGTATGATATTTATACTGTGCTATTGGTGTTGCCGTTAAATAATCCACAAACTACAATAAGGATATTTTTTATCTTTCTTTAAATGTGAAAATTTTAAATATTATAATTTTAAACTAAATAAATAATCATGGGTAAGTTTTTTGTCAAAAAGTTTGCATATTCAGTGTTTTAGCTTGAATTGTTTGGTATTGAATTTTAAAACATGGAAACTTGCTTTGAAGTCATGTGACCGTTGTCGCTTGGCAGCTGATGGTTACCAATACAAAACTTCATAATAAATTTTCATGATTAAATACCACCATCCTTACGAATTACTAAGGAAATTATTTCGTGTTAAAAGTCGAAAAACAAATGAAGTACCTCATGAATTACACCACATGTCTGTTATGATAATAGTCTACCGACAAAATTAGCCTAATGCAATAACTGCTTTGAGAATTACTGATAGGCTTTCACTCCTTGAAACTAACTAGCCTAACCCTAGCAGGTTGACTTGTCAACTCTCGAATGTCTGTTCTGCCACACTTAAGCACTTGAAACAATCACCGGAGTTAAACCAACAACTAACCCAAAATAAGAGATGACTCTCATGAAATTGCTAAAAAGGAACACAGTTTATTAAAGCCTTATTTTGCAATATTTGCGAAAGTGTAGGCTTATTGCTTTATGTTGAAACTTTGCAGTAAATTACTGTAGTCTTAAAACATTGTAGCTGAATGATTTATTAGAATCGACGATGTGCTTTTGTTTGATTGGAATAAACGTTTAGGACTGATGACCGGTATACCCATAGCTACCGACTGCCGTAGCCTATCGATATTCCTCGAAGCTTATCGGTATTCTTCGAAGCGGTCATTGTATCAGGCTGCTTTTTTGTTGGTAGGCTATCATCATAACAAACACGTGATGTAATTCATAAAGTAGTTCGATTATTTTTCGACCTTTTGCAAGAAACAATTTCTTCATTAATGGTAACCGGTATTTTATCTTGAAAAATTGTTTTGAAGTTTTGCATTCATAACGATCAGCTGCCAAGTGACGACCGTCACGTGACTTCAAAGCAAGTTTCCATGTTTTAGGCTAAGAGAGGACTTGAGCAGCAGGTACTGCTCAAGCTCTGCTTGGGCTCAAAATCGGTATTCTAAGAAAAATTTTAAGTAGCACTTTCAAGCTCAGCTCGGGACCTACTTGGGAGCTTCGAAGTTCAGCTTGAACCACTGTGGTATTCTAAAAGCGAACTTGAAATGAAAATTTGTCAAGCTGGAATTGGAAATTGCCAAAATCTCGCGCCACTTCAGGGGTAGGCTTGAGCTTACGCTTCACTGAAAAATTAATGCTAGACCTTTTGATTTCGAGTGAAATTTTTATAATATAAGCCTAGAAGGTTTCAGAATAGTGGTTATGTTTTGGCCAGGCCGAAAATAGTCTATTATGGTTTTGAGACCTTAACGGCATGTAGGCTACCGGTAACCTAATTCAATCATTTGCGGTAAAAGTTTGCAGTGAATCGGTACGGTAGCCTAACTTTTTAAGCTAGCATTTAATAGGAGAGAAAACTAACTAGTAGATTGTTAAGCTTAACAATAAATATAAATCAATTTGGCTGCAAACAATAACTTTGCTTGAGTTGCACGTCAGGCGTGTGATCCGTTGCATTTGATACGTTAGTGGAATTCGGTACCGGTACCCTAGGCCTATTTAAACAGAATTCGAGAAACGCATTAATCATGCTACTGTTGCTCACTTACCGGTCTCCCGATAACTACGGTAGTTCAAGGATAGATTTAAGTATGAAATAGCCAAGTAGTTTGTTTTAAACTGTAGTACCGTACCGGTAGCTAACCTACCGGTATGGTTTATTATTTGGTGACATGATTTAGATTTTTTTAATAGGCTTACTGAAAGTAAAATTAGAGGTCTGTAAGCAAGAACCCTACAATCTTCAGCTTGGTTTTTTTGTTGTTTGCTAAACAGCGTTTCCTACTAAGCCTATTCAGTATAAATTTAGAGGGCATGTATATGCTACTCAGTTAGTGGGCTAATGTATTAATCGTTTGACATTTTAGTAACCATTTAGCAAATTACTGGTGTATTGTCTAACCTGCTAACTTATTGCAACATCTAACCTAAATAAGATCTTAAGTAAATGCCAAAAAATTATTCAGCTTTATGATAAATGTGCATTCAGAATAAGAAATATAAAAAAGTGTAAATGAAAATTGATCCTTATACCCTTATTTTTTGTCAAGTCATCCAATTCGACTATTTTTGACCATATCAAAATGACATTTGATTTTTAGCAAAATGCAGTACAGAGTATAATGCAATATCTGAACAAAGAAAACAGTACAAGCGTTTTGATATCTAACACTACTCGATTTTTCGCTGTTTCAGAAATTAAAGATTTTGATTAAAGTTATTTAGAATAGTAATTGTTGCATAGTTGAAGAAGAAATTTTCTGTATGCTGGTTCAAACGATTAAATGATAGATGTAATTCAAACACTAAAAAATCCATTAAAGACATTGCTGTAGCATGTGATTGTGCAGCACAGGTAGACCAAGTTCTAATTCATTTCTCAAGTTACTTACAGCACAATATATAAAAATGCCATCATTTGTAAATCACGTAAGAATTATGACTGTTAATAAATGCTGTTTTTGTGCTTTTTCTGTTTAATAGTAGCGACACTCATCAATGGTAGGTAGTTTTGTAGTATTATGCTTTGTATCGCTAAACACATGCTTTTTAGAAACATGCATATTTGAAACAACTGTTTATCGGTAGAGTTAATCAATGCTTTCCCAAATTTGTATTGTGCAATTTGCATTGTAGAATTTCTTGTTTGTAATTTATGATGTTTTTTGAGTTGCGCTACAAGAAGTATCTTTGCTGTACCTTTGGCCCAGGCAGCTTGGCGAATAAATAGTCCGGTAGAAATACAACGAAATACATAAAATTTGGCACGATGACTTAGAGCCATGTCCTGAGCCACCAAAATAAAATCCCCATGTTTTGGACATGGGACTTCCCCCTTTTTTCGGCCTTTAAAGTCTGCCATCTAGTGTCAAGGAGTCTTTACTATTCAACAGCCAATGCAAAAGTTATGGAAGAGCCAAACTCTAAGCCTTAATTGATTTTCAAGTGCAAGTAAAAACAAATTCATTTTAAAATTTATGACATCATTGTTGGTTACGTCATTGCCACATTTTAAGTTTTGGAAAAATGACGTATTCTGTATTGATGGCTCAAATTGTGAATGAGAGTTAGCATGCCGTTTTGGTTCCTAACCAAAAATTGCTTAAATCAAACTGATGACGTCACAAACGTTTTGATCATGTCATTTGTCACGATTTTTGATCGTAAATTTGAAAATGAGTGTTTGACCAAACGAAACATTGCCACACTTTGAGAAGAATATCAGCATCATTTTGAGGTTCTAAAGCATCTTCGAGTCCTTGGCCGAGGACTTGCATCGTCCTCCTATATGCAATGGTTTTTAAAAAAAATAATAACCAGCGCAATTATATGAAAATTAATACGAATATGCCCAAGTACGATATACCCGATAAGAACAAAATTTTAACTGTTTTGCAATATCTGGCAATATTATCTAACGCAAAATACTATGTTAGTATACTTCTACAATCTTTGATACTAAATGTATTCTAGATAGGCCTGGCATCTGAACTAAACTTATCTGCTGATTAATCTAAATTAATATGTGATCAAAAACTTATCTAATCAATCAAGATTCCTAAATAACATCTGAACAAAACTTATTTAATTAATCTACAATAACGACGCTAATATTTGACAATTTGCAGCGTTAATAATTTTTTGTCTTTGCTAATGCTTGCATTTTAAACTAAAACTGCAGATTAACTTTTACTGCGCGAGGGAGCTTTTTGATAAGCATTCATAGGCTTTCTTGCTCTTACTG
This sequence comes from Trididemnum nubilum, assembly GCA_963965965.1. NCBI lineage: Eukaryota > Metazoa > Chordata > Ascidiacea > Aplousobranchia > Didemnidae > Trididemnum > Trididemnum nubilum. Next base: position 26,714,719 of record OZ014472.1, on the reverse strand, counting down.
CAAAATGCATTATTTTATTTTAATCCCATATTGGGAGGTTTAAGTTTTATCTGATTGACTACTACCACCGGTGCAGCCAGAAATAATAAAAGGCGATGGACAAAAGTTTTTGCTATGATTAAAGCATATGCAAATCGAAAAGTTTTAGTTTAAGCAAATTGTATCAAACTACTGTACAAAGGTTAAGCGATAACAAGTTGAAGTGCTGCCGTCATTCATGCAGCAGACGCATTAACAAATAAATAAATAAAAAAGAATGGAATTAAAGTGGTTTCACGATTTTACTTTATTTGACGATGCAACAGCTGATACAAAAAAGCTCGTTTTTTCACGTGGGCCATAGAAGAAAATCACAGATTGCCGTTATTATTCAAGCAACTTGGCATAATAATATTTTAATTTTCGAATAATTATAATTACATTTTATTCATCAAGTTGCCTTGATCTGGAGACAGCGAAGGGATCTCTCGGTCTTCGACTCAAGCTGCCGCCTGCCCACCTTTCTAGCACTGCATATTGTAACAAATTAAGACCAAAAGAAATGCACATTTCGCAAAAACATACGAACAACCCTCGCATAGACCCGAAAATGATTGTTTTTTGAAAAATTAGTGCTCCCTGTTATTATTTATGGTAATTGACATCAGACACCACATACTGCTTGCTATTTTTAAAGAGAAAAATGTGCACTGTATTGTGGTTTGCCAAGAGAAACTTTTGTTTAATTGATTACTGTACTGTTATTAATATTGTTGGTAGGAAATAGGGATCTAAGCATTAATCAAGAATAATGCTGTAGCGACCGACCAATTCCGTATGTGCGATTGTCTCAATCAAATAATGCGAATCGAACGCGGCGTTCGTGGAAAAATGGTCGTAACGAAATACAATGGCTTTATATTTGATTATATGGCACGCTCGTGACCAAAATTTGGTTCGCGCAGAAAACTGCGTATAGAATGCTTCCAGAGCGAACTTTTAGGCCCGACCGTAAAATCGTGAACGTGCAGGACTGCAGGCATATCGTTAGTTTGTTTGAAACAACTGGCTGCTTTTACACTGATAAGGCTATACGCCGAGCATACCAAATTTTAGTTTAAAATAAACTAAAGACGAGATTTTGCGCCCACTATTTTACGCACATGTAGATCGGGATTAGGCGGGCGGCGTCTGCACGACTTTTTGCTCACAACCAATGAGCGAGCTCAATTTAGACTTCGACACAATTTGGGCTCGTCACCGGATTCGCTGCTCTGATAGACAACAAAAACATTGTTCATAATCAACACAGCTATACAGTGTAATATGTAGACACTGAAATTGATCGACAAAGGTTTCCTAAAAATAGATTAGTGTACGATTTACTGTATTAAACACTTGACATTGCGCAGATTGGAGTTGTTAAATTAATTCAAACCAGCTGGTTGCCGTTTCCAGAGGTGGGCAAAGCGCAATTAGAAGCGCAAAACGCAACTTTCGCAACCTCCGCAATTGCGTAGGTTGCGTTGCGCTTTAATTTTTTATTTTGAAACATTGCAGAAGTTGCATTGCGGAATAAAGCGTTTAAAATTTGTTACGCTTTAATTGCGTTGCACTTTCAAAATTTTTTTCGGTTAAAAGCGCAATTCTATACATTGAACTTAATTTTTCTCTATTTCCATCGTAATATTGATAAATTTCGTGCTTGTTTAGCAAGTTATTTACTCTTTTTCAGTCTAAAATTGCAAAAAACGCAGTATTTGCATTGTGTTGTGAAATTTCGATTGCGGAAGTTAGGTTGCGCTTTAACTTGGTACGAAAATACCGTTCCACAATTGCGGAATTGCGTTGCGCTTCAACTGAATCAAAAAGGTCATTGCGGAAGTTGCGCTGCGCTTCAGAAAGCAAAAAAATTAAGTTGCGCATTTTGCGATGCGCTTTTGCTGGTTGAAAAGATCGTTGCGCTTTGTTGCGTTGCGCTTTTGATATAATGTTATTTGTGCCCACCTCTGGCCGTTTCCCAACTCCAGTTGAAAATAAAACTAAACGATCAAGCTGATGACATCGTAGTTTCACTTTTGATAATTAACAAAAACTTATTGAGCAATATTATTTTGATTCCGTCGTTTTTCAGATAAACGGGCTCATTAGTGTGTTGGTCCTAATCCAGGCTTAAGCAAAGCAGTTTAGACCAATTACGTCTGATATCTTATTCCACATGAACGTAAAAAAAAACAAAACAGGCAAAATGCATTCAACCAAATGACATGCGTATATCTATACCCATAAATACGCGTGATCGGTAAAACGGACTTAATGCAGTTGGATAAAAATCAATTTCGACGTTCAAAATAAACGGAGAATCATTCTTTCAAAGAGAGATTTGCTTTCCTTCTGCGATTAGTGTTTTTTCCGACTATTTTCAAATAAAATATTCTCGAAATTTATAAGGGTCGAAACACGATTCGATTATGGTGACATTTAAATCTTGTACTGATACGCGTCAGATCTCGGACGCAAATTTTCGCCGGTATCTGATTCTACTTGTTCCATTTTGGAAAATTATGAGTTTTGGAACAAACGGATTGCGTTTTTTGGTGCGAAATGGCGCTGCTTTCAGCCTCGCTAGCGTTCTTCCGCAAAAGCAATGCGTTATGCTGACGAGACATAATTATTCCAAGACAGCATGATCCAACAGCCTACGCAATGATCGAACATTTTCAATAAATATTAACACTGACTATACACACACTTCCACTTTTTGGGTTTTGCTTCTACCCTGTGATGCAAAAAGGCAGCGTGGCTAAATTCTTGTTTCAATAAAATCAAGCGTTTATGCGCGATTGTTACGTATATTAATGTGATATAATAGATAATTTTTTCAATCATTTTTACCAAGATCGATTTTTTTGTAGTAACTCATTTCCATTGCTATGTTAACAATGATTCACTTTGCATTTTGCTACCAACGTTTTTTCCACCCGAATATCTCGCAAACACTACAAGCTAAACGGCTGAAATTTGTTGTGAAAGACAGAGAAACTAATGACTTTAGAACAAAATTTCAAAACCTGCAAAAGTCTTGATAATGCTCATTTGCAACTCAGGGTAGAATAATACTTGAGTTGAGCGTTTATAAATTACTCCAGTTTTTCGGCATTTTATTTTTTGAATAATTTTTGTTAAATTGTACACTTTCAAAAGGAGGGGGACTGGTCCCCCTAACCCCCCCCCCCTGGCTGAGGAGGTGCCTACTGCCTACCACGTCAGAGTTTAACTGCAACAGAGTTTCTGACTTTTAATCCACTGAATTCACAATACTATTCTCCCAAGTTTAAAGCTAATAAAAAATTGCAATGTTTCGTTTGGTCATACACTCTATCAAATTTACAATCAAAACTCGTGACAGATGACGTCATCACAACGTTTGTGACGTCATCACTTTGACTTCAGAATTTTTTGGTTTGGAGCCAAAAACTTAACCCTCATTTACGATTTGAGCCATTACTACGTCATTAAAAAAAACAGCTTTGGCAATGACGTCACCAACAATGACGTCATCAACTTTAAAGTAAATTTTTTTAACCTGAACTTAAAAAACAACTTTTATCCAAAACTTGGCGCTTTTCCAACTTTTGGATTGACTATTGCATAGTAAAAGCTCTTTGACACTAGATGGCAGACTTTAAAGGCCGAAAAAGGGGGAAGTCCCATGTCCAAAACATGGGGATTTTTTTTTGGTGGCTCAGGACATGGTTCTGAGTCATCGTGCCAAATTTCAGCTTATTATAAATTTTTTTGCGGGTAAAAGCTATTTCTACCAGACTAAAAGATGCAATTGCCAGAACGTACAAAAAGAAGCGGCTCGTATACGTGGTATCAACTCTTGGTCGCCTGCGTGGTAAATCTGGTGAGGGTGAATTTATTCTTTACTCAATATTGCAGAAACATTTGTTTTAGGAACATCTGTCTTGATGTATACCGGCACAATCAACTCATGCCTTGGCAGCGGATAAATAAACTGACACCAGAAAGGTCAACAAAAAGTGAACGATGGAAGTTGCGCTGAAGAAAATGCATGTCAAGCCTAAAAGCAAACTAAAAGCAATAAGCAGTACAGCAGGTAAATAATTAAAACTTAGTGCGGTGACTTAAGTCCTTTTTTCAACTGATTCTACAGTACCGGGAAAAAGTTTTAAAAGATTTTTTGAAAAGCCGAAAAAACGCAAAAATGACATCTTTTTATTTCTTTATTGAATGTAACAAACGGGAAAACAAACATCATGTTCCTCCAACATGGTGCAAATTACAACAGTTACACTAGTATTTAGTGTGGTAACCCTTGTTTATCTTTTGAATGCGGCTAGGCATGGAATCTGTAAGGTTTTTGCAGACATTTTGGTCAATATCTGTGCACCAAATCTCTTTAATGATCTGTTTTAGCTCATCCAAAGTTGTCGGATTTGATGTAGAAACTTTTTTTTTGATCAGTGTCCATAAATTTTCAATAGGATTAAGGTCAGGAGAATTTCCTGCCCATTTGAGCATTCTGACATTTTTGGTGTGAAACCAGTTCATGACTGATTTGGCTTTGTGGCATGGTGCCGAATCGTGTTGGAATGTTGAGCATCCATGAATGCTCATGAAATTCAGTAGATGATAATCTAGGACGCTAATATACCGTGAGGCATTCATTGTTTGTCCTTTTGGCAAGAAATAAAGACCACCTCAGCCTTGGCTGGAAAAGCACCCCCACACCATGACCGATGGGGGGTGCTTAACGGTTGGTTGGAGGTACCGTGAGTCCACTGGTGAAGATCCATGTGGTCTGCGAACGAAGGGTTTGTAGGAAGCAAACTGTGAGAAGGTGGATTCGTCAGAAGACATCACTTTCTGCCAGTCTTCTTTTGTCCAGTCTTTGTAGTGGCAGCAAAATTCAAGCCTTTGCTGGGCCATTCTTGGTATAATCAGGGGTTTCTTCAGAGGTTTGCGGGCAGGAAGTTCAAAATCTTTGTGCATACGATTTCTAATTGTTCTTGTCGTCACACTAATCAGCTCTTGCATAGATCTTTTTATTTCTGATGAAGAAATGAATGGTTGCTTTTGGCAAAGTTGTTTGATTTTGCGGTCCGTCCTGGGAGTGGTGGTACGTGGTCTGCCACTTTTTTTTCAAGGGAGAAAGACTAAGATTTTGCTTGTTTCTTTGTAATATTCGACTAACGAATGCTTCAGAGAGTTTCAATCGTTTTGAAATTTCAACATTTTTGTAGCCTTCTTGTTTTAAAAGGATGACGTTGCTTTTTTGAAGCTTTTGAAATTTGAGGCAATTTTTCCATTTTCGCAACAAAATTAAAAATCAAGCCTATACTATCAAAACCGTTATGAAATGTAAAAGATATCATTACTATTTGCTGAAAAATACAAAGAATAATGGTAAAATCAACACAAGACACAGTAAAAAATAAGGATTTTTTTGTAAAATTGTTGCAAAGTGACTTTATCAAGAAAAGTTCATCAAAATAAAAATCTTTCTAAACTTTTTTCCGGTACTGTAGAAATTAATCCACCACTAAGTGCCAAAGCGTGTATCAGACTACATCAGTTATATCCCACAGTAGTTGAGCTAAGTTATAGTTTTCAAACCCAATACGTGTTTTTTTTCTGAAGTTGTGTGACTAAGTGAAATGCCATTGCAATATTTCCATATTTTTATTTTTGATTTTTTTTATTTGGGCCAAAATGCGACTTCAAAAAATAAATAAACGCAATCCACTTAATGAACAATACAATAGTACTGAGTAGCTCTAATATTATCTGAGAAAGAGCTACGTACAGGACGTTGTTAAGAAAAACAAAAAATAACGTTTTAATCCATTGTGCTGCACTTTCTTGAGTATAGGAACAACTGTAACAAAGGTAAAATAATCATTTATAGGAACATTTTTCTGAACTTGATGAAGCCTATTTTGTTGCAGAGAAAGCTGTAAAATTTTGACAAGACTGAAGCAGCTGGCTGAAAGAAGCAACAGGTTCAATCACTTTGCAAATTTTGTGGCTGCTTGATTGTGACATGATAAGCAAAATCTCCTCAGTATGGCGTGGATGGGTGGATTGTGAAAGCGATAACAAAACACTGCCAGTGATGCAATGTTTTTTTGAGAGGCTGACTGAAGTTGCAATACCTGCAGGACGTATCACGTGAATGTAAACAATGAAACAAGATTAGACTATTTTCCGTTTGGCTATGCCGTTTTTGTTGCTTTTGCTTATCAATCAACTACGAGACCAGGCACTTAACCAAATTTTGCTAGGTAGGGATGCGAGCTTGAACTACAAAAAGTCATAATTTTCTGGACGATTTTTGTGATTTTTCGAAAAATATAGCTATTTTAATGCCATTTGTGTGCCATTTTGTCCGTTTTTAGAGCCATTTGAGAGAATTAAATTACTCATAAAATTTGTAAGCTGTTGGAGTTTTTCTAAACAATAATTGGCTCAAATCCTCTCTTTATTCACTAGTTAAGTCCAAGTTTGTTCGAAAACTTACATAATAAATTTAGGCTAAATCTTCCTATGTGACTTTGCTGGTGAAAAGGGGCTGTAATAATCTACTGTGTATATTAACAGGAATCATCTCGACTGAAAAACCTTAGGGTTGTTTGGTGCTCCTTGTCTTTCAAATGTGACTTTTGTGTGTTTACCTAGATACAATAGAACTACTACTACAGTAATTGCTTTTTGAGCCCCTCTTTACGATTACGCCATTGTCAACTGCATTTTAGGCCAAAAAATAAAGGAACCACTGCATGTCTACCATTAGCTTATGATTACTTCTGAACTGAATGTTTTTCACCTAACTTTTGTGGATTTCTCTTGTTGTGCACTTGATTTTCTTTATTTAATAAAGTACAATTTGATCAAAAAAAATCCTCAAGTTTGAGCAAATTGGAAAGATAAAAGGCCTTATAACTGATTGGAGGAGACATGTCTGCAAACGGTGCTGAAGGCATCGCTATAAGCATGAAACAGTACGACTATTTTTTTTATCGCTCAGTATAGTGTTTAACAGTCCAAAGTAAAATTTATTTGGCATTCATTGAGAGCGAAGTTTATCTAAATAATTAGAAACGCTGTAATACCAATTGTTATAGTCTGTTGGATTTCTGAGTTAAGATCGGATTTCTGAGTGTACTATTTCAGTAGTATACGCTACATCCATCCAATGCAGAGATGAAATCGGTCAGGATTTTCTCAACCCGCCCCAACCGGTAAATTTCAAAATCTACGCCGGTCGACCGCTTTTTTTACAGAAGGTTTTGTTCACTGTCCAATGCATCTAATAAAAAATTTTCAGAAGGGGATGCATGGGTGATGTATTAAAATTTGTGACTCCGGACGGACGCAGAGTTGCAAACGGGCCGACTAGTTCAGGCCCGAGACCGGCCCGAGCCTGGAAATATAAGCCCAAACCCGAAAACTAATTTGAAGCCCAAATCATGTCGGAAAAAAACGAAACTTAAGTTAGGTCTGAAAAATTAAGCAATGTTTCCAAGTTACGTTCATTATATTTTTGTGCACCCAAGATAAAAAGTACGTCTCAAGCCCGAATTAAGCCCAAAATTTTGTCAACTTTAGGCCCGAACCCGATCCGAAAAGCCTGGCCTCACTTACAACTCTGGACGGGGGTCTCAGAAAAAAAAAGTGTTTTGCGTTTTTTGCAAAAATAACTAAGGAGAAATTTAATCTGTTATATCTCAGGAACGGAAGGTCCTAGAAAGCTCAAAGTTGGTCTTTAGATCTGTCAAAAATGTTTGAAAAAAACTCGAGCAAAAAAACTCCGACCTGAATGCCATTTTAAGTTCTGAGTGCAGCTATGAGCCTGTAGTGGTTACTATAGACTGCATTTGTCTGTATAACTTGTGTTTTGTTCCGGAATAACTCAAGTTAATACGTATGCTATCATTTTTTGGAACAAGGCAACATTTATTTAATCCAAGCAAATTAAAAAAATGCAGAAGACTACTAATATTGCATTAATCCATTTTGTAAAAATGTTTAATTTTCACACAAACAGTTGCTAAAGAGGGCGTTGCCACACAACCTTGCAAACTAAATGCATTTTTCATTTTCCTTGCTTTCACTGCAAAATATTTTTCAAAAATGGCCAATCAGGTGGTTGAAATAAATCACATGATGATTACGTAATTCAAGTTGAACTTGAAAATTGATCAATCTGAAGTTCCTGGCAAGTTTGCTCTTAGAAAAGCATTTTTAGCGGGGACTTGAGTAAATCCCAAGCAGATGCTTGAAGTAGATGCCTAAGCAGCTGCTCAAGCCCTCTCTTAGAATATGGCCCTTAGAATTCATCACAAAATAATTCAAGCTAAACCTTTAATTCTGCAAACTTTTTAGCAAAATCTTTGCATGATTAATTAGTTAGTTTAAATTTATCATATTTTGAAATTTTATATTCAACGAAAAATAAAAATATCCTTGTTGAAATTTGTGAAATATTTCACGGCAACACTAATAATAGTAAAAAAATTATTCAAGCATATGATTTAAAAATATTCATCCGTGTTTGAGTAAAAGCGGTATATCTCAAAAACGGCACCTGGTTGCAACCGAAGACATTTCAATCATTAATCAGGCACTAAAAATCTATTTGCAAAAATTTTTTTAATAAGCACCTCGATGGGTATCACGAGACAACACAATTTTGAACACCATAACAAGGCCTACTTCAAGGTTTTCAAAAATATGTAAAATTATTTTATTTGTGTTGGGGAATTCCCATGAACCGATGTTTTTTTTGTTCTTTTGTTTTGTTGATTGAGATTCAAAAGCTGTTTTCACATAATTGTTCAGAGCATGACTGATCTATGTAATTGTTTGAATATGTGTGGTATGTGTTTTAAAAAATCCTCGCATCCTTCCACAATGTTGCTGTGACAGCACATTAGGGTGTGCAAGCTTCTCCCTTTCTACCCATAAGCAAATGCCTGATTATGTGCAGTGTTTTGTAATGGCCTTTGTTCAAACGACGTTTACTGAGTGTTAAATCGGTTATACAAACCTGCTCCAACGGCATGTGCAACTTTTGAATGGGTTGGGGGGGCGGCCAACTCGCCATGACGTCACAGACCAACGCAAACACACCTTGAATCAGTGTTTTTAGGCATTTTTTGTTACAGACATATCATGATTGAACTCCATTTATATATGATTGAACGCTGGGGAGGACTGCAATGCATTTTCTGAAACTACAGATTACAGTGCAAGTACTGCACTAGGTTTGAAATGGATATTTGCAAAGACCAAGAAATGGAGTTCAATCATGATATGCCCGTAACAGAAAATACCTAAAAACACTGATTCAAGGTGTGTTTGTCTTGGTCTGTGACGTAATGGCGGGTTGACCGCCCTTCAACCCATTGAAAGGTTGAGCATGGTGTTGGGGCAGCTTTTTATAACCGATTTAACACTCAGTAAACGTCGGTTAAATGAGGGCATTTACAAAACATTGCACAATTAGGCATTTGCATATTACCATAAAAGATCATCTATTTGCATGTCTAACTATGACATCACAGTAGTGCTGGGGAGGGGTGCATTGCATTTTTTGAAACTACAGCTTACAGTACAAGTACTGCACAAAGTTTGGAATGGATATTTGCAAATACAAAGAAGTGAAGTTCAATCATGATACGCTCGTAACAGAAAATGCCTAAAAACACTCATTCAAGGTATCTTTGCGTTGGTCTGTGACGTAATGGTGGGTTGGCCGCTCCCCCAACCCATTCAAAAGCTGTGCATGCTGTTGCAGCAGCTTTGTATAACCAATTTAACCTCCATTAACGTCGATTAAACAAGAGCATTTAGAAACTCTGCACAAATCAAGCATTTGCTTATTACCATAAAACAACAACTTTGCACGCCAAACTATGACATCACAGTGGTGCTGGGGAGGAGTGCATTGCATTTTCTGAAACTACATCTTGCAGTGTAAGTACTGCACTAGGTTTGGAATGGATATTTGCAAAGACCAAGGAATGAAGTTCAATTATGATATGCCCGTAACAGAAAATGCCTACAATCACTGATTCAAGATGTGATTGAAGGTGCTATGATGTCATAGTTAGGCGTGTAAAGTTGTTGTTTTATGATAATAGGCATATGCTTGATTTGTGCAGTGTTTTGCAATGACCCTCGTTCAACCGACGTTTACTGAGTGTTAAATTGCTTTATTAAAGCTGCTCCAACAGCATGAGCAACCTTTTAATTGGGTTGGGGGGGGGCAGCCAACCCGTCATGACGTCACAGACCAACGCAAATGCACCTTGAATGAGTGATTTTAGGCATTTTTTGTTATGGGCATATCATGATTGAACTCCATTTCTTGGTCAATTTAGAAGCTTAGAGCTACTGTTTTGGTTGCTGTTGAGAGTTAAAAACAGTTGCAGTTTATCAGAAAACGTAAACAATCATAAATTTTGAACCATTCATGATGTCACAGCATCCGATTGGGGGGTTGTACCAAAGATATACTTAACAGGGATGGCCGACTAGCATTGTTAATTGTTCTCATCACGCATGAGTTATGTTAAAATTTTCAGTCAAATTTCTGATCAAAATGCATTGTTTCTTATGGAGCGAGGTGGGTTAGGTTGAAATATTTTTATTGTATTTTTGCTGGTGGATAGCCTAGTACTCGAACGAACTCGAAATTGGTTTGTTATTGATATGATGTATCGGAAAATGCGTAAAGCGGAATCTTGGAGTGAAAATGATAGCATTGGCAAATAGGCTAGCCTACCATCTTGGCATAGTATAGTTTGGGTTATAAATGAAGGCAGCTGAGAACGTTGAAATACTGTCAAAAAAAGGCAAGGGTCAAAATATTTCAACCATTCCTACCCCGCTCAATCGCAAAATCGGTAAGAAAATGAAGTGGAGGCCTAATTCAAAGCCGTTCGATCCTAAAAACTGGCTAAACGCGGTAGACGAATGAGAGAGTATAACAGAGGCAGTTAATGAGAGGTTATTGCAGTATCTTGGTCTGTACTTGGAACCTTAAAGTTGGCTGTACACTTAGTTGCAGTGAAGGCTTCTGTTTGAAGGCGAAGCTCGCTGCAATGCCGTGTTTACAGCTACTTTGAAATGTCATCAACCAGGTACCGGATACAGCAGACCAAAGACAAGACAAAAAACGTTTAGAACAAGCTAGTTTCAGAAGAATTATGCACCTACCGTTTGCATTCGATTAATTACTTTTGAGTGCAAGCTGATTTAACAAAATCACATTTGCATGCAACTTGCTAACAATGCACACGACTGCAATAGTGGTGCTGTCTAATGACAAGCCATATTACCTATAAACAACGTCTAGGATTATCCTAGAACCACAGTGTATCCTACTTTGGCCTTGAACTTCTTTTTTAATCTCAAACTCATGTTTGAAAATTGGCCCCAAAATAATACGACACTTAAACGTTGTTTTTTTAGTCAGCTGACATCAAACTAAGAAGTTAGTGAAAGTCACTTTCTGGACAGTTTCATTAATTTTGCTCAAAATACACACAAACTCGTCATAATTTCGTATATTGAAAGCATTGCCACAAATGTTCCGATTGAAAACCATACCTTGCGTGTGTTTACATAATATTTCAAACAGATTGTTGGCAAAAGTTTGTTTAGATGCTTCATTTATGTGTTTGTCTCGATTTATTGCATTTCGTGTCACTTTCAACGATTTATGGTGTTGAACGCAACGTTGTGGCTTACTGTCACGCATACATTTAAAGGTAATCGACCAAAGTTGGCAGACTGGTCCAAATGAATTTGTATTACAGTTGGAAGCTGTTTTGTAGTTTGCTGACTTGAAACTGAGAAGTTAGTACAGGTCGTTCTCTGTGCAGTTTCATTAGTTTTGATCAAATTACACAAAACTTCGTCCTAAGTTCGTTTATTAAAAACATTGCGACAAATCTTCCATTTGGAAAGCATATCTTGCGTGTAATTACATGATAATTTGAAGAGATTGTTGACAAAAGCTTGTTTGGATGCTTCATTTATGTGTTTGTGGCGATTTGTTGTATTTCGTGTCACTTTTAACGAGTTATGCTGCTGATTACTGTCACGCATACATTTAAAGGTAATCGACCAAAGTTGGCATACTGGTCGAAGTGAGTCTGTATTACACTTCCAAGTTGTTTTTGTAGTTTGCTGACATCAAATTGTGAAGTTAGTGAAGGTCGTTTTCTAAACAGTTTTATTATATTTTTTAAAGTACACAACAGTTCGTCATAAGTTAGTTTATTCAAGACATTGCAACAAATCTTCCAATTGGAAAGCATACCTTGCGTGTATTTGCATGATTATTTGAGAGATTGTTGACAAAACTTTGTTTCGATGCTTCATTTATGTGTTTGTTTCAATTTGTTGCATTTCGTGTCACTTTTAACGAGTTATGCTGTGGCTTACTGTATTGCATACATTTATGGTTAACGGAGCAAAAATGGCTGACTGATCCAAATGATTCCATATCACACTTCAAAGTTGTTTTTGTAGTTTGCTGACATCAAATTGGGAGGTTAGTGCTGGTCGTTCTTTAAACAGTTTCCTTATAACTTTTGAAATTACAACACAATTCGTCATAATTTCGTTTATTGAAGACAATGAAACAAATCTTTTGACTGAAAAGCATACCTTGCGTGTATGATATGATAATTTGAAAGAAATGTTCGCAAAATTTGGTTTCGATGCTTCATTTATGGTAATTGTTTCTATTTGTTGCAATTCTTGCCACTTTTAACGATTTATGCTGTGGCTTACTGTCACATGCATTTGTGGATAACGGACCAAAGTTGGCAGACTGGTCCAAATGAGTTTGTATTACACTTCCAAGCTGTTTTTGTAGTTTGGTGACATCAAATTGGGAAGTTAGTACAAGTCGTTTCTTGTACAGTTGCATTATTTTGATCAAATTACGCAAATTTTCGTCATAGGATCGTATTTTGAAGATATTGAAACAAATTTTCCAATTGAAAAAAACACCACGTGTGTGTTTACATGATAATTTGAAGAGATTGTCATCAAACTATTATTTTGACGCCTGATTTATGTGTTTGTCTCGATTTGTTGTATTTTGTGTCACATTAACCAGTTATGATGTGGCTTACTGTCATGCATACATTTATGGGTAACGGACCAAAGTTGGCAGACTGGTCCAAATGAATCTGTATTACACTTCGAAGTTGTTTTTGTAGTTTGCTGACATCAAATTGGGAAGTTAGTAGAGGTCGTTTTTTATACACTTTGATTCTTTTGCTCAAATTTCACTAAAATTCGTCATAGATTTTTATATTGAATACATTGAAACAAAATTTGCAATTGGAAAGCATACCTTGCGTGTGTTTACATGATATTTTGATGAGATTGTTGGCAAAAGTTTGTTTCGATGCTTCATTTATGTGTTTGTCTCAATTTTTAGCCTTTCTTGTCACTTTTAACGAGTTATGCTGTGGCTTACTGTCATGCATACATTTATGGTTAATGGACCAGAATTGGCACACTGGTCCAAATGAATCTGCATTACATTTCGAAGTTGTTTTTGTCGTTTGCTGACATCAAATTTGGAAGTTGGTAAAGGTCGTTCTCTAAACAGTTTTATTGTTATTTTTTAAATAAACAACATTTCGCTATAAGTTCGTATGTTAAAAACATTGAGACAAATTCTTTAATTGGAAAGCATACTTTGCGTGTATTTACAGGAAGTTTTGAAAAGATTGTTGGCAAAATTTGTTTCATTGCTTCATTTACGTGTTTGACTCGATTTGTTGCATTTCCTGTCACTTTTAACAAGTTATGCTGTGGCTTACTCTCATGCATACATTTATGGGTATCGGATTAAAGTTGGCAGACTGGTCGGAATGAGTCTGTATTACACTTCGAAGCTGTTTTTGTATTTTGCTGACATCAAATTGGGAAGTTAGTACAGGTCGTTTTCTATACCCTTTGATTTTTTTGCTCAAATTTCACAAAAATTCGTCATAAGCTTTTATATTGAATACAGTGAAACAAATCCTCCAATTGGAAAGCATACCTTGCGTGTGTTTACATGATATTTTGACGAGATTGTTGGCAAAAATTTGTTTCGATGCTTCATTTATGTATTTGTCTCGATTTTTAGCATTTCCTGTCACTTTGAACGAGTTATACTGTGGCTTACTGTCATGCATACATTGATGGTTAACGGACCAAAGTTAGCACACTGGTCCAAATGAATCTGCATTACACATCTAAAATGTTTTTGTAGTTAGCTAACGTCAAATTGGGGTTAGTATAGGTCATTGTCTGAAGAGTTTCCTTAGTTTGACTCATAGTATGCAAAAATTTTCCTATTTTCGTAGGTTGAAAACATTGAAACAAATTTTCCAATGGGAAAGCATACCTTGCGTGTATTTATTGGATATTTGGAGCAGATTGTTGGCAAAAGTTTGTTTGGACGCTTCATTTATATGTTTATTTCCATTTGTTGCATTTCGTGCCAATTTTGACCTTTTATGATGTTGAACGCAACGTTGTGGCTTGCTGTCACCCTCACCTTTAAAAGTAGCGAACCAAAGTTGGCACACTGGTCCAATTGAAACTGTATTACACTTCCAAGTTGTTTTTGTAATTAGCTGACATCAAATTGGGGAGTTAGTATTAGTCATTTTCTGGACAGTTTCATTAATTTTGCATAAATTACGAAAACCTTGGTCAAAAGTTCGTTATGTGAAAACATTGAAACAAACATTCTAGTTGAAAGGCTTACCTTGCATGTTTTGTATGATATTTTCAACTGATTGTTGGCAAAAGTTTGTTTGGATGCTTCATTTATGTGTTTGTCTCCTTTTGTTGCATTTCGTCTCACGTTTTACGATTTATGCTGTTGAACGCAACGTTGTGGCTTGCTGTCACGCATATATTTATGGGTTCGGGCCAAAGTTGGCACACTGGCCCAAATGAATTTGTATTCCACTTCCAAGTTGTGATTGTAGTTAGCTGACATCAAATTAGGAAGTTAGTTTAGGTCATTCTCTGTAAAGTTTAATTAGTTTTGCTCGAAATACAAAAAAGTTTTCATAGTTTCGTATTTTCAAAGCATTGAAACAAATCTTCGGATTGGAAAGCATACCTTGCGTGTATTTACATGATATTTGGAACAGATTGTTGGCAAAAGTTTGTTTCGATGCTTCATTTATGTGTTGATCTCCGTTTGTTGCTATTTTTTTCTATTTAGAAGAGTTATGCTGTTGAACGCAACGTTGTGGTTTACTGTCACGCATACGCTTCAGGGTAACGAAACAGAGTTTGCAGACAGATCCAAATGAATCTGTATTACACTTCAAAGTTGTTTTTGTAGGTTGCTGGCATGGAATTGGGAAGTTAGTACAGGTCGTTCTTTAAACATTTTCTTTGTTTTTTCTCAAGTTGCACAACACTTAGTCATTAAGTTCGTATATTAAAATCTTAAAAGAAATTTTCTATTTGGAAAAACTGCCTTGCGTGTATTTACATGATATTTTGAAGAGATTGTTGGCAAAAATTTGTTTGCTTGCTTCATTTATGTGTTTGACTCAATTTGTTGCAGTTTGTGTCACTCTTAACGATTCATGCATTTGAACACAAAGTTGTGGCTTACTGTTACGCATACATTTAAGGGCAACGAACCAAACTTGGTGTACTGGTCAAAATGAATCTGTGTTACACTTCGAAATTGTTTGTGTAGTTTACTAACATCATATTAGGAAGTTAATTCAGGTGGTTCTTTATAGAGTTTTATTAGTTTCATTCAAAATACAAAAAAATACATCATGATTTTGTTATATGAATAGATTGAAGCAAATCTTCCGATTGGAAAGCATACCCTGCGTGTATTTACATGCTATTTTGAGGAGATTGCTGGCAAAATTTTGTTTCGATGTTTCATTTTTGTGTTTTCTTGATTTGTTGCATTTCTTGTCACTTCTAACCATTTTTGCTGTTGATCGCAATTTTGTGGTTCACTGTCACGCATACATTTATGGGAAACGGACCAAAGCTGGCAGACTGGTCCAAATGATTCCGTATTACACTTCGAAGTTGTTTTTGCAGTTTGCTGACATCAAATTGGGAAGTTAGTACCTGGTTGTTCTCTAAACCATTTCATTAATTTTACTCAAACTACACAAAATTTCGTCATAAATTCGTATATTGAAGCCATTGAAACAAATCTTCCAATTGGAAAGCATACCATGCGTGTATTTAGAGGAAATTTTGAAAAGACTGTTGACAAAACTTTGTTTGGATGCTTGATTTTTGTGTTTGCATCGATTTGTTGCATTTTATGTCACTTTTAACAATTTATGCTGTTGATCGCAACCTTGCGGCTTACTGTCATGGATACATTTATGGGTAACAAACCAAAATTTGCAGACTGGTCAAAATGACGCGGTATTACACTTTGAAGTTGTTTTTGTAGTTTGCTGACATCATTTTGGGAAGTTACTACAGGTCGTTGTGTATACAATATGAAAAATTTTGCTCAAATTACACAAAACTCGTCATAAGTTCGTTAATTGAAGACATTGAAACAAATCCTCCAATTGGAAAGCATACCTTGCGTGTATATACATGATTATTTAAAGAGATTGTTGACAAAAATTTGTTTCGTTGCTTCATTTATGTGTTTGTTTCAATTTGTTGCATTTCGTGTCACTTTTAACGAGTTATGCTGTGGTTTACTGTATTGCATATGTTTATGGTTAACGAAACAAAGATGGCTGACTGGTCCAAATGATTGCGTATAACACTTTAAAGCTGTTTTTGTAGTTTGCTGACATCAAATTGGCAAGTTAGTGCTGGTCGTTCTTCAAACTTTTTTGTTAATTTTACTCAAATTCCACAAAAATTCGTCATAATTTTTTATATTGGAAACATTAAAACAAATCTTTCAATTGGAAAGCATACCTTGCGTGTATTTACATGATATTTTGAAAGATTGTTGGCTAAAGTTGTTTGGATGTTTCGTTTTTGTATTTGTCTCGACTTGTTGCATTTTGTGACATTTTTAACGAGTTATGATGTGGTTTACTGTCATGCATGCATTTATGGGTAACGGACCAAAGTTGGCGGACTGGTCCAAATGAATCTGCATTACATTTTGAAGTTGTTTTTGCAGTTTGCTGACATCAAATTAGAAAGTTATTATGGTCGTTCTTTAAACAGTTTTATAGTTTTTTTTAATGCACTACATGTCATCATAAGTTCATATATTGAAGACATTGAAACAAGTCTTCCATCTGAAAAGCATATCTTGTGTGTATTTACATGATATTTTGAACAGATTGTCGGCAATTATTTGTTTGGTTTTTTCATTTATATGTTTGTCTCGATTTGTTGCATGTTGGGTCACTTTCAAGGATTTATGCTGTTGAACGAAACGTTTCGGCTTGCTATCACGTATACCTTTAAGGTAGCGGACCAAAGCTGGCAGACTGGTCCAAATGATTTCGTATTACACTTCGAAGTTGTTTGTGTAGTTTGCTGACATCAAATTGGGAAGTTAGTACAGATTGTTCCCTAAACAGTTTCATTAATTTTGCTCAAATTGCAGAAAAGTTCGTAATATTTTCGAATATTGAGGACATTGAAACAAATCTTTAAAATAGGAAGCATACCTTCTGTGTAATTGCATGATTTTTTGAAGAGATTGTTGGCAAGATATTGTTTTGATGTTTCATTTATGCGTTTGCATCGATTTGTTGCATGATGTGTCACTTTCAAAGATTAATGCTGTTGAACGCAATGTTGTGATTACTGTCACGCATACATTTCCGGGTAACGAAACGGAGTTTGCAGACAGGTCCAAACGAATCTGTATTACACTTGGAAGTAGTTTTTGTAGGTTGCTGGCATGGAATTGGGAAGTTAGTACAGGTCGTTCTTTAAACATTGTCTTTGTTTTTTCTCAAGTTGCACAACACTTAGTCATAAGTTCGTATATTGAAATCTTAAAAGAAGTTTTCCTGTTTGGAAAAACTGCCTTGCGTGTATTTACACGATATTTTGAAGAGATTGTTGGCAAAAATTTGTTTGCTTGCTTCATTTATGTGTTTGACTCAATTTGTTGCAGTTTGTGTCACTCTTAGCGATTCATGCATTTGAACACACAGTTGTGGCTTACTGTTACGCATACATTTAAGGGTAACGAACCAAACTTGGTGTACTGGTCAAAATGAATCTGTGTTACACTTCGAAATTGTTTGTGTAGTTTACTAACATCATATTAGGAAGTTAATTCAGGTGGTTCTTTATAAAGTTTTATTAGTTTCATTCAAAATACAAAAAATACATCATGATTTTGTTATATGAATGCACTGAGGCAAATCTTCCGATTGGAAAGCATACCCTGCGTGTATTTACATGCTATTTTGAGGAGATTGCTGGCAAAATTTTGTTTCGATGTTTCATTTTTGTGTTTTCTTGATTTGTTGCATTTCTTGTCACTTCTAACCATTTTTGCTGTTGATCGCAAGTTTGCGGCTTATTGTCACGCATACATTTAAGGGTAACGGACCAAAGCTGGCAGACTGGTCCAAATGAATTTGTATTACACTTCGAAGTTGTTTTTGTAGTTTGCTAACATCAAATTGGGAAGTTAATACAGGTTGTTCTTTAAACAGTTTCCTCATAATTTTTTAAATTACACAACAATTTGTCATAAGTTCGGATATTGAAAACATTGAAACAAATCTTCCAATTGGAAAACATACCTTAGGTGTATTTACGTGATATTTTGAAGAGATTGTTGGCAAAACTTCGTTTGGATGCTTCATTTATGTGTTTGTCTCGATTTGTAGCGTTTTTTGTCACTTTCAACGATTGATGTTGTTAACGGACCAAAGTTGGCAGACTGGTCCAAATGAATCTGTATTACACCTCGAAGTTGTTTTTGTAGTTTGCTGACATCAAATTGGAAGTTAGTCCAGATCGTTCTTGAAACATTTTCGTTGATTTTGCCCGAAATCAATTACAATTCGTCATGAGTTCGTATATTGAAGACAATGAAACAAATCTTTTAATTGGAACGCGTACTTTGTTTGTATTATACGATAGTTTGAAGAGGTTGTCGGCAAAAATTTTTGCCGAAGGTTTATTTAATCGTTTGAGTTGTTGCATTTCGTTTCACTTTTGACGCTTTTTGCTGTATAAAACAACCTTGTTGCTAGCTATTACGCATAGTTTTATGGATAACAGAGCAGAGTTGGCACGTTGGTCAAAAACGTCAAAAATCTGAAAAACACGTTAAAAACGGCTGGGAAAGTCTTTTTGTGACCAAACAGGAACTTTAACAAACTTGACCAAGGTTTCTTTTTTTTAAAACCATTTCAGTCAGACCAAATTCATTCAAAAACACTTCAACTCAGGTGAAATTTGCTTAGAAAGCACCAACACGGCCAAACAGCGCAAAAATGAAAGCGGTCAAAAACGTCCAGAACTGATAAAAATTACTGAACACTTCTCAAAAATGATTTTTGGGAAGAAAAAGGAAAAAAAAGTATTTTGCTACGATAACTTCAACTAAAGTTTTCCAGAAACGCTTCAAGTTTTTTGTTTTTTGCAAACAAGCGAGCAATACGATCAAAGATCAAAAAAATCGAATACGGTCAAAAACTAATGAAAAACACTCAAAACCGTTAAGAATTGCTTTTCAAAACCGTCAAGACCAAAAAGAATGTGGTGACAAATAGTTTGTTTACCAAATTCGCGTCAAAACGCTTCCAATCATTCAAAACTTGCTCACAAACGACCAAAACGGTCAAACAGCACAAAAATTGAAATGCGCTTAAAAGCGTCAAAAATTGATACAGAGTGCTGAAAATCGCTTGGAAATGGTTTTTTGTGACCAAATACCAAAACAAAATCTTCTTTCAGAAAAAAACTCATTTTTAATCAAAGTCGTGCAAAGACACCCTAAATCATTTAAAACTTGCTCAGAAACGACAAATACGGTCAAACAACACAAAATTTAAAAACTGGTTAAAAACGTCCAAAACTATTGAAAGTTAACATTAGCCGCTTAAAAGTGATTGTCATGACCAAGTAGCGGAAAAAAAATGTGTTCAACAAAAAACTCTTTACTCACCAAACTCGTACAAAACGCTTAAAATCATTCAAAACTTGCTATGAAACGACCGAAACAGCAAAATGCACAAAAAACTGAAATACGGTCAAAAACGTCAAAAAAAGCTAAAAAACACTAAACTTTGTTTAGGAATGATTTTTATGGTGAAATATCAAAAAAAATCCTTTTGACAAGAACAAGCTTTTTTGACCAAAATCTTCTCAAAACGCTTTAATTGCTTGAATTGTTTGCATGAAAACGACAAATACGGTGAAACAGCGCAAAAACTGAAAGTCGGTTAAAAACGTCAAAAACTGTAATAAAACGCTGAAAACCGTTTAGAACTTTTTGGTCAAAGAAGTGTTTTTTGTAAAACATTTTTTATTGCTTCTTTTGTTTATGTTGTCACAAAAATTGTTTTTTGACGGTTTTCAGCAAATTTTAGCAGGTTTTGACGTTTTAGACCAATTTTAGTTTTTGTGCTGTTTGGCCGTTTTGGTCGTTTTTGAGCAAGTTTTGAGTGATTTGTAACGTTTAAGATTAATTTTGGTAAACTTTTTTGTTTAAATTTTTTTTGTTGGTTGTTGGTAATGAGAATCACTTTCAAACGGTTTTCAGTTTTTTTTATCAGTTTTTGACTGTTTTGTCCAACTTTTAGTTTTAGTGCTGTTTGGCGGTTTTGTCATTTCTAAGCAAGTTTTCAAGGAATTAAAGCGTTTTGGGACAGTTTTGGTCAAAAAATGGATTTTTTTGTCAAAAATTTTTGTTTTGGTGTTTGGTCATGAAAACTCTTTCCAAGCTGTTTTCAGTGTGCTTTACCAGTATTTGATGTTTTTGACCAATTTTTAGTTTTTGTGTTGTTGGGCCGTATTTGTCAATTTCAAGCAGCAAGTTTTAGCTGATATTAAAGCGTTTAGGGAAAATTTGGTCAAAGAAACTATTTTTCGTCAGAAAAATTGTGTTTTGATATTTCGTCCTAAAAATCATTCCTAAACAACTTTCAGTTTTTTAGCTTTTTTTAACGTTTTTGATCGATTTTCAGTTTTTGTGCATTTTATCCGTTTCGGTCGTTTCGCAGCA
The DNA here is from genome assembly GCA_963965965.1 of Trididemnum nubilum. Taxonomy (NCBI): domain Eukaryota; kingdom Metazoa; phylum Chordata; class Ascidiacea; order Aplousobranchia; family Didemnidae; genus Trididemnum; species Trididemnum nubilum. The sequence goes on along the minus strand of OZ014472.1, from coordinate 26,693,508 downwards.
AGTTTTGTACAAATTTAGTCAAAAATAGTTTTTGATGTTGAACACTTTTTTTTTCTTGGCTTGGTCATGACAATGCTAACTTTCATGACAACGCTTACCTTTTTTTGAACGGCTAAAGCTAACTTTTAGCAGTTGTTGACGTTTTTGACCGACTTTTAGTTTTTGTGCTGTTTGGCCGTAATAGTCATTTCTGAGCAAATTTTGTTTGATTTGGGGCGTTTTTGCACGACTTTGATCAAAATGAGTTTTGAAGTCACGTGACCGTTGTAGCTTGGCAGCTGATGGTTACCAATACAAAACTTCATAATAAATTTTCATGATTAAATATCAATATCCTTAAGAATTACTAAGGAAATTATTTCGTGTTAAAAGTCGAAAAACAAATGAAGTATCTCATGAATTACACCACATGTCTGTTATGATAATAGTCTACCGACAAAATTAGCCTAATGCAATAACTGCTTTGAGAATTACTGATAGGCTTTCACTCCTTGAAACTAACTAGCCTAACCCTAGCAGGTTGGTTTGTCAACTCTCGAATGTCTGTTCTGCCACACTTAAGCACTTGAAGCAATCACCGGAGTTAAACCAACAACTAACCCAAAATAAGAGATGACTCTCATGAAATTGCTAAAAAGGAACACAGTTTATTAAAGCCTTATTTTGCAATATTTGCGAAAGTGTAGGCTTATTGCTTTATGTTGAAACTTTGTAGTAACTACTATAGTCTTAAAACATTGTAGCTGAATGATTTATTAGATTTGACGATGTGCTTTTGTTTGATTGGAATAAACGTTTAGGACTGATGATCGGTATACTCATAGCTACCGACTGCCGTAGCCTATCGATATTCCTCGAAGCTTATCGGTATTCTTCGAAGCGGTCATTGTATCAGGCTGCTTTTTTGTTGGTAGGCTATCATCATAACAAACACGTGATGTAATTCATAAAGTAGTTCGATTATTTTTCGACCTTTTGCAAGAAACAATTTCTTCATTAATGGTAACCGATATTTTATCTTGAAAAATTGTTTTGAAGTTTTGCATTCATAACGATCAGCTGCCAAGTGACGACCGTCACGTGACTTCAAAGCAAGTTTCCATGTTTTAGGCTAAGAGAGGACTTGAGCAGCAGGTACTGCTCAAGCTCTGCTTGGGCTCAAAATCGGTATTCTAAGAAAAATTTTAAGAAGCACTTTCAAGCTCAGCTCGGGACCTACTTGGGAGTTTTGAAGTTCAGCTTGAACCACTGTGGTATTCTAAAAGCGAACTTGAAATGAAAATTTGTCAAGCTAAACTTGGAAATTGCCAAAATCTCGCGCCACTTCAGGGGTAGGCTTGAACTTACGCTTCACTGAAAAATTAATGCTAGACCTTTTGATTTCGAGTGAAATTTTTATAATATAAGCCTAGAAGGTTTCAGAATAGTGGTTATGTTTTGGCCAGGCCGAAAATAGTCTATTATGGTTTTGAGACCTTAACGGCATGTAGGCTACCGGTAACCTAATTCAATCATTTGCGGTAAAAGTTTGCAGTGAATCGGTACGGTAGCCTAACTTTTTAAGCTAGCATTTAATAGCAGAGAAAACTAACTAGTAGATTGTTAAGCTTAACAATAAATATAAATCAATTTGGCTGCAAACAATAACTTTGCTTGAGTTGCACGTCAGGCGTGTGATCCGTTGCATTTGATACGTTAGTGGAATTCGGTACCGGTACCCTAGGCCTATTTAAACAGAATTCGAGAAACGCATTAATCATGTTACTGTTGCTCACTTACCGGTCTCCCGATAACTACGGTAGTTCAAGGATAGATTTAAGTATGAAATAGCCTAGTAGTTTGTTTTTTTTAACTGTAGTACCGTACCGGTAGCTAACCTACCGGTATGGTTTATTATTTGGTGACATGATTTAGATTTTTTTAATAGGCTTACTGAAAGTAAAATTAGAGGTCTGTAAGCAAGAACCCTACAATCTTCAGCTTGGTTTTTTTGTTGTTTGCTAAACAGCGTTTCCTACTAAGCCTATTCAGTATAAATTTAGAGGGCATGTATATGCTACTCAGTTAGTGGGCTAATGTATTAATCGTTTGACATTTTAGTAGCCATTTAGCAAATTATTGGTGTATTGTCTAACCTGCTAACTTATTGCAACATCAAACCTAAATAAGATCTTAAGTAAATGCCAAAAAATTATTCAGCTTTATGATAAATGTGCATTCAGAATAAGAAATATAAAAAAGTGTAAATGAAAATTGATCCTTATACCCTTATTTTTTGTCAAGTCATCCAATTCGACTATTTTTGACCATATCAAAATGACATTTGATTTTTAGCAAAATGCAGTACAGAGTATAATGCAATATCTGAACAAAGAAAACAGTACAAGCGTTTTGATATCTAACACTACTCGATTTTTTGCTGTTTCAGGAATTAAAGATTTTGATTAAAGTTATTTAGTATGGTAGTTGTTGCATAGTTGAAGAAGAAATTTTCTGTATGCTGGTTCAAACGATTAAATGATAGATGTAATTCAAACACTAAAAAATCCATTAAAGACATTGCTGTAGCATGTGATTGTGCAGCACAGGTAGACCAAGTTCTAATTCATTTCTCAAGTTACTTACTGCACAATATATAAAAATGCCATCATTTGTAAATCACGTAAGAATTATGACTGTTAATAAATGCTGTTTTTGTGCTTTTTCTGTTTAATAGTAGCGACACTCATCAATGGTAGGTAGTTTTGTAGTATTATGCTTTGTATCGCTAAACACATGCTTTTTAGAAACATGCATATTTGAAACAACTGTTTATCGGTAGAGTTAATCAATGCTTTCCCAAATTTATATTGCGCAATTTGCATTTTAGAATTTCTTGTTTGTAATTTATAATGTTTTTTGAGTTGCGCTACAAGAAGTATCTTTGCTGTACCTTTGGCCCAGGCAGCTTGGCGAATAAATAGTCCGGTAGAAATACGACGAAATACATGCAAACTCGGAAAAAATTTATAACAAGCTGAAATTTGGCACGATGACTCAGAGCCATGTCCTGAGCCACCAAAATAAAATCCCCATGTTTTGGACATGGGACTTCCCCCTTTTTTCGGCCTTTAAAGTCTGCCATCTAGTGTCAAGGAGTCTTTACTATTCAACAGCCAATGCAAAAGTTATGGAAGAGCCAAATTCTAAACCTTAATTGATTTTCAAGTGCAAGTAAAAACAAATTCATTTTAAAATTTATGACGTCATTGTTGGTGACGTCATTGCCAAATTTTAAGTTTTGGAAAAATGACGTATTCTGTATAGATGGCTCAAATTGTGAATGAGAGTTAGCGTGCCGTTTTGGTTCCTAACCAAAAATTGCTTAAATCAAACTGATGACGTCACAAACGTTTTGATCATGTCATTTGTCACGATTTTTGATCGTAAATTTGAAAATGAGTGTTTGACCAAACGAAACATTGCCACACTTTGAGAATATCAGCATCATTTTGAGGTTCTAAAGCATCTTCGAGTCCTTGGCCGAGGACTTGCATCGTCCTCCTATATGCAATGGTTTTTAAAAAAAATAATAACCAGCGCAATTATATGAAAATTAATACGAATATGCCCAAGTACGATATACCCGATAAGAACAAAATTTTAACTGTTTTGCAATATCTGGCAATATTATCTAACGCAAAATACTATGTTAGTATACTTCTACAATCTTTGATACTAAATGTATTCTAGATAGGCCTGGCATCTGAACTAAACTTATCTGCTGATTAATCTAAATTAATATGTGATCAAAAACTTATCTAATCAATCAAGATTCCTAAATAACATCTGAACTAAACTTATTTAATTAATCTACAATAACGACGCTAATATTTGACAATTTGCAGCGTTAATAATTTTTTGTCTTTGCTAATGCTTTCATTTTAAACTAAAACTGCAGATTAACTTTTACTGCGCGAGGGAGCTTTTTGATAAGCATTCATAGGCTTTCTTGCTCTTACTGCAAAATGCATTATTTTATTTTAATCCCATATTGGGAGGTTTAAGTTTTATCTGATTGACTACTACCACCGGTGCAGCCAGAAATAATAAAAGGCGATGGACAAAAGTTTTTGCTATGATTAAAGCATATGCAAATCGAAAAGTTTTAGTTTAAGCAAATTGTATCAAACTACTGTACAAAGGTTAAGCGATAACAAGTTGAAGTGCTGCCGTCATTCATGCAGCAGACGCATTAACAAATAAATAAATAAAAAAGAATGGAATTAAAGTGGTTTCACGATTTTACTTTATTTGACGATGCAACAGCTGATACAAAAAAGCTCGTTTTTTCACGTGGGCCATAGAAGAAAATCACAGATTGCCGTTATTATTCAAGCAACTTGGCATAATAATATTTTAATTTTCGAATAATTATAATTACATTTTATTCATCAAGTTGCCTTGATCTGGAGACAGCGAAGGGATCTCTCGGTCTTCAACTCAAGCTGCCGCCTGCCCACCTTTCTAGCACTGTATATTGTAACAAATTAAGACCAAAAGAAATGCACATTTCGCAAAAACATACGAACAACCCTCGCATAGACCCGAAAATGATTGTTTTTTGAAAAATTAGTGCTCCCTGTTATTATTTATGGTAATTGACATCAGACACCACATACTGCTTGCTATTTTTAAAGAAAAAAATGTGCACTGTATTGTGGTTTGCCAAGAGAAACTTTTGTTTAATTGATTACTGTACTGTTATTAATATTGTTGGTAGGAAATAGGGATCTAAGCATTAATCAAGAATAATGCTGTAGCGACCGACCAATTCCGTATGTGCGATTGTCTCAATCAAATAATGCGAATCGAGCGCGGCGTTCGTGGAAAAATGGTCGTAACGAAATACAATGGCTTTATTTTTGATTATATGGCACGCTCGCGACCAAAATTTGGTTCGCGCAGAAAACTGCGTATAGAATGCTTCCAGAGCGAACTTTTAGGCCCGACCGTAAAATCGTGAACGTGCAGAACTGCAGGCATATCGTTAGTTTGTTTGAAACAACTGGCTGCTTTTACACTGATAAGGCTATACGCCGAGCATATCAAATTTTAGTTTAAAATAAACTAAAGACGAGATTTTGCGCCCACTATTTTACGCACATGTGAATCGGGATTAGGCTGGCGGCGTTTGCGCGACTTTTTGCTCACAACCAATGAGCGAGCTCAATTTAGACTTCGACACAATTTGGGCTCGTCACCGGATTCGCTGCTCTGATAGACAACAAAAACATTGTTCATAATCAACACAGCTATACACGACTTTTTGCTCACAATTAATTCAAACCAGCCGATTGCCGTTTCCCAACTCCAGTTGAAAATAAAACTAAACGATCAAGCTGATGACATCGTAGTTTCACTTTTGATAATTAACAAAAACTTATTGAGCAATATTGTTTTGATTCCGTCGTTTTTCAGATAAACGGGCTCACTAGTGTGTTGACCCTAGTCCAGGCTTAAGCAAAGCAGTTTAGACCAATTGGGTCTGATATCTTATTCCACATGAACGCAAAAAAAAAACAAAAAAAAAAACCGGCAAAATGCATTCAACCAAATGACATGCGTATATCTATACCCACAAATACGCGTGATCGGTAAAACGGACTTAATGCAGTAGGATAAAAATCAATTTCGACGTTCAAACTAAACGGAGAATCATTCTTTCAAGAAAAGATTTGCTTTCCTTCCGCGATTAGTGTTTTTTCAGACTTTTTTTCTGCGATTAGTGCTTTTTCCGACAAAACAATTCGTCATAATTTCGTTTATTGAAGACAATGAAACAAATCTTCCCATTGAAAAGCATACCTTGCGTGTATTATATGATATTTTGAAGAAAATGTTCGCAAAATTTGGTTTTGATGCTTCATTTATGTAATTGTTTCAATGTGTTGCGTTTCGTGTCACTTTTAACGATTTATGCTGCTACTTACTGTCACGCATACATTTAAGTTTAAAGGACCAAAGTTGGGAGACTGGTCCAAATGAACCTGTATTACACTTGAAGGTTGTTTTTGCAGTTTGCTAACATCAAATTGGGAAGTTAATACTGGTCGTTCTCTGTACAGGTTCATTAGTTCATTTGTAGAGTGCTGACATCAAATTGGAAAGTTTGTACTGGTCGTTCCCCACAAAGTTTCATTATTTTCATTCAAACGACACAAAACTTTGTCATAATTTTGTATATTGAAGACATTGAAACAAATTTATCCAATTGGAAAGCATACCTTGCGCGTATTACATGAGATTTTGAAGAGACTGTTCCAAAAGTTTGTTTCGATCTTTAATTTTTATGTTTGTTTTTATTTGTTGCATTTCGTGTCACTTATTAAGGATTTATGCTGTGACTTCTGTCACACATACATTTAAGGAGAATGGACCAAGGTTGGCAGACCGGTCCATATAAGTCTGCATTACACTTCGAAGTTGTTTTTGTAAATCTCTGACAGCAAATGGGAAGTTAGTACGACTCTTTCTTTATAAATTGTGTCTTTTTAGCTCTGAAGATGCTATAATAATAATGTTTAGTGTCTTTTTAGCTCTGAAGATGCTATAAGTGTTTAGCAAAACGTCAGTTAATACAATGTAATCCTGCATTTTGGCTGTACTTTTTATTCTTAAAATCGCTCTTTATACATTTTCGTTAATTTTGCTCAATTGCAAAAATTTCGTCCTAAGTTCGTTCATTGAAGACATTGAAACAAATCTTCCATTTGGAAAGCATACCTTGCGTGTATATACATGATTATTTGAAAGATTGTTGACAAAATTTTGTTTCGATGCTTTATTTATGTGTTTGTCACGATTTGTTGCATTTTCTGTCACTTTTAACGAGTTATGCTGTGGCTTACTGTAATGCATACATTTATGGTTAACGGAGCAAAGATGGCTGACTGGTCCAAATGATTCCGTATCACACTTCAAAGCTGTTTTTGTAGTTTGCTGACATCAAATTGGGAAGTTAGTGCTGGTCGTTCTTTAAACATTTTTGTTAATTTTACTTAAATTGCACAAAAATTCGTCATAACTTCCTATATTGCAGACATTAAAACAAATCTTCCAATTGGAACGCATACCTTGCGTGTATTTACATGATATTTTGAAAAGATTGTCGGCAAAAACTTATTTCGATGCTTAATTTATGTGTTTGTTTCGATTTGTTGCATTTTGTGTCACTTTTAACTGTTTATATTGTTGATTGCAACTTTGTGGCTCACTGTCACGCATACATTTAAGGGTAACGGACCAAACTTAGCAAACTGGTCCAAATGAGTTTGTATTACATTTGAAGTACTTTTTGTAGTTTGCTAACATCAAATTGGGAAGTTAATGCAAGTTTTTCTCTCAACAGTTTCCTTATAATTTCTCCAATTGCACAACAGTTCGTCATACGTTCATATACTGAAGACATTGAAACAAATCTTCGACTTGGAAAGCATACTTAGCGTGTTTTTACATGTAAAGTTAAAAAGTAAATAATTGATTGGTGGTACAGAATTTAACCATAGCTTTGAATAAAACCGGATTCATCTTTTATTGATTGGGTAGCCTTGAAAAAGGCTGTTTTAAGGTTTAAACGCTTTCGTCTAGCTCTCTTCAGAAACCATCGCTAGAAAAAGATAGAATGAAAATAAAACAATGCGGATTCATTTATAAAGGCAGAGAAAATCGCTGATTGGTTGAATAATCATCGCTGATTGGTTGATTTGTGTCGTTTCGTTTGCGTACAGAAGTGGCGCTGTTGCGAAGAAAACAAACTTTCATCAAGATAGATGCTGATTGGATCAAATCGTTGCGTTTCGTTTGCGTAAGAAAAATAGATGACTTTGTGATGAATCTAAAATAAAACCTAAAACAGAATTTGGTAAATTGTTTAGTTTCGTTTGCGTTCGAATTATCAGTGAATTAATTGAAGGGAATAAACAAATTCCTTTTGCCTGCACAATTCTGGCTTTAGAATCCGAATGAGTGTTGCTTCCAGTGTAGATAGGTGAAATTGCGTTCTTGCTTTAGCCAGAATAGAAAACTGGTTAGTGTTGAAGTTGTTGGCACAGGTTTTGTTTTGCAGAAGATGTTGTCCAATGGCCGAATCACAGTTAATTTCTGTTGAACTCTTTTTGCAATTTCGTTGTGGTTGGAATTTCTGTTGTTGGTGTCCGGTTCTAATACTTTTGGGGATATGCTGATTGATTCTATCCTGCAGTCTTTGGGTTGTACGGCCCACGTACCGACAATCACAGTGGCACACGTATTGATACACGATCATACTTTGTTGTGTGGTGGGCAGGACATCCTTATGGACAGCAGGAAGAATCTTCTTAGTAGAAAAAATGACGCGTGGATCTACTGCTCCATAACATTGATTAACTGCTGATTTGGAAAGCTTTTCAAGTTTTTGAGACACTTTGCCAATCCATGGGAGCCGAAGGTAGACGGGGCATTTTTGAGGTCCTTCTTTCTTAGCTGAATTAAATTTAGAGATTTTCTTTGAAATGCTGGTGTTGATTATGTATTCAGGATAACCATTATTGAGCAGAATGGTACGAATTTGATCAAGCTCTTGTTGAAGTTTTGATTTAGAACAGATTTTTAAAGCTCGATGTACGAGGGTGCCAATTAAATTAGTTTTCCGTTTCGTCGGTCCAAAAGAATCCCAGCGTAAATATTGTCCGGTGAAAGTTGGTTTCCTGTAAATAGAAGTTAAAAAATTGTTACCACTCTTTTCAATAAAAACGTCTAGAAATGGCAAAGATTGATTCGCTTCTTTTTCAAAAGTGAAGTGTAATGCTGGATGTAAAGAGTTTAAACTGGAGAGAAATTTATCGCAGTCTGATTCCAATTTGAAAATGGCAAAAGTATCATCGACATATCGGTAATAAACCGTAGGCTTGTTTGTGGTTTGGAAGAGTTGTTGTTCATAAAATCCAACAAAGATATTGGCAAGTGCAGGTCCCAGAGGGCTTCCCATAGAAATTCCATCTATCTGTTTGTACATGATGTTATTGAAGCTAAATTCCACTGAGCTGGTAGCCATGTTCATTAATTCAATAAAAATGTCTTTAGAAAAGGGGGGAGAAATTTGTTCATTTTCATATAATTTATTGGCACAAATTTGAATAGTTTCGGTCAAAGGAACATTAGTGAAGAGACTTGAAATGTCAAAAGAACATAAATAAGAATTTTCAGTTGAAATGGGAAGTTTTTGAATTTCTTCAGCAAAAGTAAAAGAATCTAAAATACAGTAATTGGAATAAAAGTTAAGAACCGGTTGGAGTAATGCAGCAAGAAATTTAGCCAGTTCGTGTTGATCAGAGTTAGTCATGGATAAAATAGGTCGAAGAGGAAAGTTCGGTTTGTGAGTTTTTGGTAGTCCATAGAGCCTCGGTCTTTGCGCGCCAGTGGGACGAATAGCCTTGTAGACGGATTCCGGTAATTCATCGTTATTGTATAGTTGTAGTAATCGTCTTTGGAGTTTGCTTTCAATTTTTGCTGTGTTGTCGTTTGCGTTACAGGGACCAATACGTTGAAACTTCTTGTTATCATCGAGAATTTTGTCCATTTTCAAAACGTAATCTGGTTTGTCCAAAATAACCACGCCACTTCCTTTGTCGGGTTTGGTAATTATGATGTCACTATTGGTACGGAGAGATTTGATTGCTTGAAAGCATTCACGATGCATAGAAAAATCACTTAAGTCAATTGGTGTTCCACAAAAAGAATGGGCAAGATCGCTGAGCTTGGCTTTTAGAGCATTTAAATTATCTTTGGATTTGGGCGTATGGTGAAGGAGTTGTCCGAATAAAACTTCAAACTCAGCGAATACTTCTTCACCTCTGATATTCGTTGGAGGTAGACAAAATTCCAATCCATGACTCAATACAAATCTCTCAGTATCAGATAGTTGGTAACTGGATAAGTTGCAAATGTTCTTGCCAGAATCAGTCATAAAAGAGCCAAATCGTTGTTTGAGAAGCCAATTTAGATTGCGAAAGTGTTTTGCTTCCACTTGTTCACGTTTTCGTTGATCAATTTCGGATAGATAACGACAGAATAACTCTTCCAAACCACAAACAAGCCTACGGTTTATTACCGATATGTCGATGATACTTTTGCCATTTTCAAATTGGAATCAGACTGCGATAAATTTCTCTCCAGTTTAAACTCTTTACATCCAGCATTACACTTCACTTTTGAAAAAGAAGCGAATCAATCTTTGCCATTTCTAGACGTTTTTATTGAAAAGAGTGGTAACAATTTTTTAACTTCTATTTACAGGAAACCAACTTTCACCGGACAATATTTACGCTGGGATTCTTTTGGACCGACGAAACGGAAAACTAATTTAATTGGCACCCTCGTACATCGAGCTTTAAAAATCTGTTCTAAATCAAAACTTCAACAAGAGCTTGATCAAATTCGTACCATTCTGCTCAATAATGGTTATCCTGAATACATAATCAACACCAGCATTTCAAAGAAAATCTCTAAATTTAATTCAGCTAAGAAAGAAGGACCTCAAAAATGCCCCGTCTACCTTCGGCTCCCATGGATTGGCAAAGTGTCTCAAAAACTTGAAAAGCTTTCCAAATCAGCAGTTAATCAATGTTATGGAGCAGTAGATCCACGCGTCATTTTTTCTACTAAGAAGATTCTTCCTGCTGTCCATAAGGATGTCCTGCCCACCACACAACAAAGTATGATCGTGTATCAATACGTGTGCCACTGTGATTGTCGGTACGTGGGCCGTACAACCCAAAGACTGCAGGATAGAATCAATCAGCATATCCCCAAAAGTATTAGAACCGGACACCAACAACAGAAATTCCAACCACAACGAAATTGCAAAAAGAGTTCAACAGAAATTAACTGTGATTCGGCCATTGGACAACATCTTCTGCAAAACAAAACCTGTGCCAACAACTTCAACACTAACCAGTTTTCTATTCTGGCTAAAGCAAGAACGCAATTTCACCTATCTACACTGGAAGCAACACTCATTCGGATTCTAAAGCCAGAATTGTGCAGGCAAAAGGAATTTGTTTATTCCCTTCAATTAATTCACTGATAATTCGAACGCAAACGAAACTAAACAATTTACCAAATTCTGTTTTAGGTTTTATTTTAGATTCATCACAAAGTCATCTATTTTTCTTACGCAAACGAAACGCAACGATTTGATCCAATCAGCATCTATCTTGATGAAAGTTTGTTTTCTTCGCAACAGCGCCACTTCTGTACGCAAACGAAACGACACAAATCAACCAATCAGCGATGATTATTCAACCAATCAGCGATTTTCTCTGCCTTTATAAATGAATCCGCATTGTTTTATTTTCATTCTATCTTTTTCTAGCGATGGTTTCTGAAGAGAGCTAGACGAAAGCGTTTAAACCTTAAAACAGCCTTTTTCAAGGCTACCCAATCAATAAAAGATGAATCCGGTTTTATTCAAAGCTATGGTTAAAGTTAAAAAGATTGTCGGCAAAACTTTGTTTGAATGTTTCAGTTTTGTGTTTGTCTCGATTTGTTGCATTTCGTGTCACTTTTAACGAGTTATGCTGTGGCTTACTCTCTTACATACATTTATGGGTAAGGGACCAAAGTTGGCAGACTGGTCCAAATCAGTCTGTATTTCACATCAAAGTTGTTTATGTAGTTTGCTAACATCAAATTGGGAACTTGATCCAGATCTCTCTCTAAACAGTTTCCTTATATCTTCTGAAATTACAAAACAATTCGTCATAATTTTGTTTATTGAAGACAATGAAACAAATCTTCCGATTGAAAAGCATACCTTGCGTGTATTATATGATAATTTGAAGAAAACGTTCGCAAAGTTTGATTCGATGCTTCGTTTATGAATTTGTTTCAATTTGTTGCACTTCGTGTCACTTTTAACGATTTATGCTGTGGCTTACTGTCACACGCATTTGTGGATATCGGACCGAATTGGCAGACTGGTCCAAATGAGTTTGTATTACACTTCAAAACTGTTTTTGTAGTTTGCTGACATCAAATTGGGAAGTTAGTGCTGGTCGTTCTTTAAACAGTTTTGTTAATTTTACTCAAATTACACAAGAAATCGTCGTAACATCGTGTATGGAAGACATTGCAACAAATCCTCCGATTGGAAAGCATACCTAGCGTGTACTTGCATGACATTTTGAAAAGATTGTTGGCAAAAGCTTGTTTGGATGCTTCATTTATGTGTTTGTCTGGATTTGTTGTATTTCGTGTCACTTTCAACGATTTATGCTGTTGAACGCAACATTGTGGCTTACTGTCACGCTTACATTTAAGGGTAACGGACCAAAATTGTCTGACTGGTAAGAATGAATCTGTATTACACTTCGAAGTTGTTTTTGTAGTTTGCTGACATCGAATTGGCAGGTTAGCACAGCTCGTTTTTTTATACAGTTTCATTATTTTGCTCAAATTGCACAAAAAATTGTTGCAAGTTCGTTGAATTGAAGACATTGAAACAAATCTTCCAATTGGAAAACATACCTTGCGTGCATTATATGATATTTTAAAGAGGTTGTTCGCAAAACTTTGTTTCGATGCTTCAGTTATGTGTTTGTCTCGATTTGTTTCATTTTGTGTCATTTTTAAATATTAATGCTCCTGAACGCAACGTTGTAGCTTTTTCTCACGCATACATTGATGGTTGATGGACCAAAGTTGGCAAACTGGACCAAATGAATCTGCATTACACTTCGAAGTTGTTTTTGCAGTTTGCTGACATCAAATTTGGAAGTTGGTAAAGGTCGTTCTTTAAACAGTTTTATTATTATTTTTGAAATACACAACAATTCGCTATAAGTTCGTATATTAAAAACATTGAGACAAATCTTTTAATTGGAAAGCATACCTTGCGTGTATTTACAGGAAAATTTGAAAAGATTGTTGGCAAAATTCTGTTTGGATTTTTCATTTATGTGTTTGTCTTGATTTGTTGCATTTTGTATCACATTAACCAGTTATAATGTGGCTTACTGTTATGCATACATTTATGGGTAACGGACCAAAGTTGGCAGACTGGTCCAAATGAATCTGCATTACACTTCAAAATTGTTTTTGTAGTTTGCTGACATCAAAGTTGGAAGTTAGTACAGGTCGTTGTCTCTACACTTTGAATCTTTTGTTCAAGTTTCACTAAAATTCGTCATAAGTTTTTATATTGAATATATTGAAACAAATTTTCCAATTGGAAAGCATACCTTGCGTGTGTTTACATGATATTTTGACGAGATTGTTGGCAAAAGTTTGTTTCGATGCTTCATTTATGTGTTTGTCTCGATTATTGGCATTTCCTTTTATTTAGAACGAATTATGCTGTGGTTTACTGTCATGCATACATTTATGGTTAACGGACCAGAATTGGCACACTGGTCCAAATGAATCTGCATTACATTTCGAAGTTGTTTTTGTAGTTTGCTGACATCAAATTTGGAAGTTGGTAAAGGTCGTTCTCTAAACAGTTTTATCATTATGTTTGAAATACACAACAATTCGCTATAAGTTCGTATATTGAAAACATTGAGACAAATCTTTTAATTCGAAAGCATACCTTGCGTGTATTTACAGGAAGTTTTGAAAAGATTGTTGGCAAAATTTGTTTCATTGCTTCATTTACGTGTTTGACTCGATTTGTTGCATTTCCTGTCACTTTTGACATATTATGCTGTGGCTTACTGTCATGCATACATTTATGGGTATCGGACCAAAGTTGGCAGACTGTTCGGAATGAGTCCGTATTACACTTCAAAGCTGTTTTTGTAGTATGCTGACATCAAAATGGGAAGTTAGTGCTGGTCGTTCTTTAAACAGTTTTGGTAATTTCACTCAAATTACACAAAAAATCGTCCTAATATCGTGCATGGAATACATTGAAACAAATCCTCCAGTTGGAAAGCATACCTAGGGTGTAATTGCATGATAATTTGAAAAGATTGTTGGCAAAAAATTGTTTGGATGTTTCATTTATGTGTTTGTCTGGCTTTGTTTCATTTCGTGTCATTTTTACTATTTATGCTGTTGAACGAAACATTGTGGCTTACTGCCATGTATACATTTATGGTTAACGGACCAAAGTTGGCAGACTTGTCCAAATGAATCCGTATTACACCTCGAAGTTGCTTTTTTGTAGTTTGCTGACATCAAATTGGGAAGTTAGTACAGATTGTTCTCTAAACAGTTTCATTAATTTTGCTCAAATTGCAGAAAAATTCGTTGTATTTGCGAATATTGAAAACATTGAAACAAATCTTCCAAATTTTCCAAATAAGTATACCTTCTGTGTAATTGCATGATATTTTGAACAGATTGTTGGCAAGAATTTGTTTTGATGTTTCATTTATGTGTTTGCCTGGATTTGTTGCATGTTGTGTCACTTTCAACGATTAATGCTGTTGAACGCAACGTTGTGGCTTACTGTCACGCATACAATTAAGGGTAGCAGACCGAAGTTGGCTGACTGGTCCAAATGAATCTGCATTACACTTCAAAGTTGTTTTATAGTTTTGCTGACGTCAAATTGGGAAGTTAGTACAGGTCGTTTATTTTGCAGTTTCATTAGTTTTGCTAAATTACACAAAAATTCGCCATAAGTTCGTATAATAAAAACATTGAAACAAATCTTCAAATTGGAAAGCATACCTTGCGTGTATTTACATGATATTTTGAAAGATCGTTGGCTAAAATTGTTTGGATGTATCATTTTTGTGTTTGTCTCGATTTGTTGCATTTTGTGACATTTTTAACGAGTTATGATGTGGTTTGTTGTCATTCATGCATTTATGGGTAACGGACCAAAGTTGGCGGACTGGTCCAAATGAATCTGTATTACATTTTGAAGTTGTTTTTGTAGTTTGCTGACATCAAATTAGAAAGTGAGTACGGTCGTTCTCTGAACAGTTTTATAATTTTTTTTAAATGCACTGCAAATCGTCATAAGTTTGTATATTGAAGACATTGAAACAAATCTTCCAGTTGGAAAGCATATCTTGTGTGTATTTACATGATATTTTGAACAGATTGTCGGCAAATATTTGTTTGGTTTTTTCATTTATATGTTTGTTTTGATTTGTTGCATTTTGGGTCACTTTCAAGGATTTATGCTGTTGAACGAAACGTTTCGGCTTGCTGCCACGTGTACATTTAAGGGTAGCGGACCAAAGCTGGCAGACTGGTCCAAGTGAATCTGCATTACACTTCAAACTTGTTTTTGTAATTCTCTGACAGCAAATTGGGAAGTTAGTACAGCTCGTTTTTTATACATTTTCGTTAATTTTGTTCAATTACAATAAATTTGTTCTAAGTACGTTCATTGAAAACATCGAAACAAAACTTCCATTTGGAGAGCTTACCTTGCGTGTACTTATATGATTATTTGAAGAGATTGTTACAAAACAGTGTTTGGATGTTTCATTTATGTGTTTGTGTCAATTTGTAGCTCTTCGTGTCACCCTTAACAATTTATGCTGTGGCTTACTGTCACGCATACAATTAAAGGTAATCGACCAAAGTTGGCATACTGGTCGAAGTGAGTCTGTATTACACTTCCAAATTGTTTGTGTAGTTTGCTGACATCAAATTGTGAAGTTAGTGAAGGTCGTTTTCTAAACAGTTTTATTATATTTTTTGAAGTACACAACAGTTCGTCATAAGTTAGTTTATTAAAGACATGGAAACAAATCTTCCAATTGTAAAGCATACCTTGCGTGTATTTGCATAATTATTTGAAAAATTTTTGACAAAACTTTGTTTCGATGCTTCATTTATGTGTTTGTCTCGATTTGTTGCATTTCGTGTCACTTTCAACGAATTTCCTGTGACTTACTGTATTGCATACATTTATGGTTAACGGAGCAAAGATGGCAGACTGGTCCAAATGATTCTGTTGTCGTTGTCTACACCTTGTCTCTACACTTCAAAGTTGTTTTTGTAGTTTGCTGACATCAAATTGGGAAGTTAGTACAAGTCGTTTCTTGTACAGTTGCATTATTTTGATCAAATTACGCAAATTTTCGTCATTGGTTCGTATTTTGAAGATATTGAAACAAATTTTCCAATTGAAAAAAACACCACGTGTGTGTTTACATGATAATTTGAAGAGATTGTCATCAAACTATTATTTTGACGCCTGATTTATGTGTTTGTCTCGATTTGTTGTATTTTGTGTCACATTAACCAGTTATGATGTGGCTTACTGTCATGCATACATTTATGGGTAACGGACCAAAGTTGGCAGACTGGTCCAAATGAATCTGTATTACACTTCGAAGTTGTTTTTGTAGTTTGCTGACATCAAATTGGGAAGTTAGTAGAGGTCGTTTTTTATACACTTTGATTCTTTTGCTTAAATTTCACTAAAATTCGTCATAGATTTTTATATTGAATACATTGAAACAAAATTTGCAATTGGAAAGCATACCTTGCGTGTGTTTACATGATATTTTGATGAGATTGTTGGCAAAAGTTTGTTTCGATGCTTCATTTATGTGTTTGTCTCGATTATTGGCATTTCCTGTCACATTTAACGCATTACGCTGCGGCTTACTGTCATGCATACATTTATGGTTAACGGACCAGAATTGGCACACTGGTCCAAATGAATCTGCATTACATTTCGAAGTTGTTTTTGTCGTTTGCTGACATCAAATTTGGAAGTTGGTAAAGGTCGTTCTCTAAACAGTTTTATCATTATTTTTTAAAATACACAACATTTCGCTATAAGTTCGTATATTGAAAACATTGAGACAAATTCTTTAATTGGAAAGCATACCTTGCGTGTATTTACAGGAAGTTTTGAAAAGATTGTTGGCAAAATTTGTTTCATTGCTTCATTTATGTGTTTGACTCGATTTGTTGCATTTCCTGTCACTTTTAACAAGTTATGCTGTGGCTTACTGTCATGCATGCATTTATGGGTATCGGACCAAAGTTGGCAGACTGGTCGGAATGAGTATGTATTACACTTCGAAGCTGTTTTTGTAGTTTGCTGACATCAAATTGGGAAGTTAGTACAGGTCGTTTTCTATACCCTTTGATTTTTTTGCTCAAATTTCACAAAAATTCGTCATAAGCTTTTATATTGAATACAGTGAAACAAATCTTCCAATTGGAAAGCATACCTTGCGTGTGTTTACATGATATTTTGACGAGATTGTTGGCAAAAATTTGTTTCGATGCTTCACTTCTGTGTTTGTCTCGATTTTTAGCATTTCCTGTCACTTTGAACGAGTTATACTGTGGCTTACTGTCATGCATACATTGATGGCTAACGGACCAAAGTTAGCACACTGGTCCAAATGAATCTGCATTACACATCTAAAATGTTTTTGTAGTTAGCTAACGTCAAATTGGGGTTAGTATAGGTCATTGTCTGAAGAGTTTCCTTAGTTTGACTTAAAGTATGCAAAAATTTTCCTATTTTCGTAGGTTGAAAACATTGAAACAAATTTTCCAATGGGAAAGCATACCTTGCGTGTATTTATTGGATATTTGGAGCAGATTGCTGGCAAAAGTTTGTTTGGACGCTTCATTTATATGTTTATTTCCATTTGTTGCATTTCGTGCCAATTTTGACCTTTTATGATGTTGAACACAACGTTGTGGCTTGCTGTCACCCTCACCTTTAAAGGTAGCGAACCAAAGTTGGCACACTGGTCCAATTGAAACTGTATTACACTTCCAAGTTGTGATTGTAATCAGCTGACATCAAATTGGGGAGTTAGTATTAGTCATTTTCTGGACTGTTTCATTAATTTTGCATAAATTACGAAAACTTAGTCAAAATTTCGTTATGTGAAAACATTGAAACAAACATTCCAGTTGAAAGGCTTACCTTGCATGTTTTTGTATGATATTTTCAACTGATTGTTGGCAAAAGTTTGTTTGGATGCTTCATTTATGTGTTTGTCTCCTTTTGTTGCATTTCGTCTCACGTTTTACGATTTATGCTGTTGAACGCAACGTTGTGGCTTGCTGTCACGCATATATTTATGGGTTCGGGCCAAAGTTGGCACACTGGCCCAAATGAATTTGTATTCCACTTCCAAGTTGTGATTGTAGTTAGCTGACATCAAATTAGGAAGTTAGTTTAGGTCATTCTCTGTAAAGTTTAATTAGTTTTGCTCGAAATACAAAAAAGTTTTCATAGTTTCGTATTTTCAAAGCATTGAAACAAATCTTCGGATTGGAAAGCATACCTTGCGTGTATTTACATGATATTTGGAACAGATTGTTGGCAAAAGTTTGTTTCGATGCTTCATTTATGTGTTGATCTCCGTTTGTTGCTATTTTTTTCTATTTAGAAGAGTTATGCTGTTGAACGCAACGTTGTGGTTTACTGTCACGCATACGCTTCAGGGTAACGAAACAGAGTTTGCAGACAGATCCAAATGAATCTGTATTACACTTCAAAGTTGTTTTTGTAGGTTGCTGGCATGGAATTGGGAAGTTAGTACAGGTCGTTCTTTAAACATTTTCTTTGTTTTTTCTCAAGTTGCACAACACTTAGTCATAAGTTCGTATATTAAAATCTTAAAAGAAGTTTTCTATTTGGAAAAACTGCCTTGCGTGTATTTACATGATATTTTGAAGAGATTGTTGGCAAAAATTTGTTTGCTTGCTTCATTTATGTGTTTGACTCAATTTGTTGCAGTTTGTGTCACTCTTAACGATTCATGCATTTGAACACAAAGTTGTGGCTTACTGTTACGCATACATTTAAGGGCAACGAACCAAACTTGGTGTACTGGTCAAAATGAATCTATGTTACACTTCGAAGTTGTTTGTGTAGTTTACTAACATCATATTAGGAAGTTAATTCAGGTGGTTCTTCATAGAGTTTTATTAGTTTCATTCAAAATACAAAAAAATACATCTTGATTTTGTTATATGAATAGATTGAGGCAAATCTTCCGATTGGAAAGCATACCCTGCGTGTATTTACATGCTATTTTGAGGAGATTGCTGGCAAAATTTTGTTTCGATGTTTCATTTTTGTGTTTTCTTGATTTGTTGCATTTCTTGTCACTTCTAACCATTTTTGCTGTTGATCGCAAGTTTGTGGCTTATTGTCACGCATACATTTAAGGGTAACGGACCAAAGCTGGCACACTTGTCCAAATGAATTTGTATTACACTTCGAAGTTGTTTTTGTAGTTTGCAAACATCAATTTTAGTGCAGTCGCCAGTAGCGTTCACGAGCACCCAAAAAATGTATTTGTTCACCTTTATTTTCGGAATCCTGAATAAACGTTCTTTTGGAATCGCCAATGTTTCCACCCAATTTCCGGTTGTTTTGGCGGAAATCGAGGATTCCCCGGCGAAATGTTGTTGACTTTTTTCGCTGAGGTAGGGTTGATTTTGATTCTAAAAATCGTATTTCTGTATGAAGTAGACAGTCGATTTTAGGTTCAAACGAAAGAGGAAGATAATTGCAAACTTTTAATCAAATAATTTTTGGTTTGTTTTACTATGACGTCACGATATGGCTGATTGATTCCAATTTTTTACAAAAATATTTGAATCAGGGTGCATATCGTTAGTTATTACAGCTAAAGTTGACGGAATAATGTCGTGAAAGTAGCAACGTCAATAAACCAGTTTCTTACCGACAAAATGAAACCAAAGTGACATTTTTATGACGTCATTAGAAAAAATTACAAAGTAAAATGCAAAACCAAATAGATGCGCTTTTCAAACAAATTGCACGTGACAGCGAGTATTTTGATCGCGGCGCTGCGATTTTGGTTGCAAAACATCAAAGAAAATCAGTTTCACGTCGCAAACGCACCAAATGACGTTTGTATTAACACTTTTTTACTGTGTGGATGCGTGAAGATAAACTCTGTTCAAAATTTAAGAACAAAATAAGAACATTTATTTCTGAAGTGAAATAGGTAGAACTAATTTAATAGTTCACAGACACATCACATCTTTCAATCCTATTTCATTTGACAACACCTTAATGATGTCTCCACATCGAAATGGGTAAGTGTTTCAACCCCTAGTGACGCAGGTGAGGCGGAGCCCCCCCATCGCGGGAGCATTCCCGTGTTTCGAAGTCAACTGACTTCGTCATCAGTGTTATGCTTCCTCATCAGCGTTGTGCAAAATAAGAACAGTTTTATGCTCAGTGCAAGAAAAACCTTTAAGAATTTTTTTTTAATTTATTGCTATTTGTGGCAAAGAATGACATTGCAATAGCAAAATGTTCAGGCACATTGTTTTGAAAAGTGATAAAGTTGGTAAAGAATAAATCTGTATATAAACGGTGTTTCTATCATTTTCTTATGAAAGAGAATCAAATTTTTGCAGAAAACAATATTGCAACCAGCAAAAAAGTGTGAATAAGCTTATCTAAATGTTTTATTTTTCTGTGTTGTCCTGAGCGAGACTTCTTGTTTGCAAAAGTGTCTTTTAATATAACTGAAGAATTGTAAGTTACAAAAGATATTTGATTATTTATGTAAAGTAGTGCACAATTTTCAAATCAAATTGCTCTGCATATGCAAAAAATTGTGGTCTTTTCTATCTAAGAATATTAAAACTTAAAACGTAAAAGTCTTACAAAGAAAATATCTACAACATCAGGTAATTATTTTATCAATGCCACTTTGCTTTGATCAAGAGATAACAAAAGAACTTGCAGTCTTTGTGTCCAATTGCCATCTACCCACCTGTTTACCACAAGTAATGAATGCTACACATTACATCTCTTTTGATCGTCAAGTAGCAGAGCTGTGAATTCCAGTTTTTATAGTTTAGTTCCATTGGGGATCGAACCGGAGTCTATACAGCTCATTTGTGACCATGAGTAGCATTCATTACTTGTGGTATACAGGTGGGTAGATGGCAATTGGACACAAAGACTGCAAGTTCTTTTGTTATCTCTTGATCAAAGCAAAGTGGCATTGATAAAATAATTACCTGATGTTGTAGATCTGATAAGATAATTACCAGACAAAATAATTACCTATCATCCACAAGGTGTCGAGCCTTTAAACAAATTAGAAGTACCGGTAATTGTGTGAAATCATTGAGCGCATACATAGGCGTGTTACGTAAGCGTGACATTTGACTACAAGTGACGTAATTATCGAGATTAGGTCGAAGCCCCCCTCCCCTTAGCCAAGTCACTTAGAAAAATAACCCAGGTACTCTTTTTACGTGTTTTGAACGTGACTGAAAACTATGGGAAGCTGAAGATAAGTAATAAAACCTTTTATAAAGCATTTTTGCAAGTAATCAGCAGATTTTTGCTATGCTTCTTGGTATTACCATTGTTAATTTGCCCGCTCACTCGCAAAATCGGTAAGAAAATGAAGTGGAGGCCTAATTCAGTGCCGTTCGAGCCTAAAAACTGGCTAAACGCGGTAGACGAATGAGAGAGTATAACAGAGGCAGTTAGTGAGAGTTTATTGCAGTATCTTGGTCTGTACTTGGAACCTTAAAGTTGGCTGTACACTTAGTTGCAGTGAACACTTCTGTTTGAAGGCGAAGCTCGCTGCAATGCCGTGTTTACAGCTACTTTGAAATGTCATCAACCAGGTACCGGATACAACAGAATCAAGACAAGACAAAAAACGTTTAGAACAAGCTAGTTTCAAAATAATTATGCACCTACCGTTTGCATTCGATTAATTACTTTGGAGTGCAAACTGATTTAACAAAATCACATTTGCATGCAACTTGCTAACAATGCACACGACTTCAGTGTTCCTATCACAAGGCCGCACACAGAGGAGAGGGCCAAGCTGGAAAACTTGAGCTCGGTCTGAAAAGTTTCATGCAATAGTGGTGCTGTCTAGTGACAAGCCATATTACCTATAAACAACGTCTAGGATTATCCTAGAACCAAAGTGTATCCTACTTTGGCCTTGAACTACTTTTTTAATCTCGAACTCATGTTTGAAAATTGGCCCCAAATTAAAGCGACATTTAAACGTTGTTTTTGTAGTCAGCTGACATCAAACTGGGAAGTTAGTGTAAGTCACTTTCTGGACAGTTACATTAATTTTGCTCAAAATACACACAAACTCGTCATAATTTCGTATATTGAAAGCATTGCCACGAATGTTCCGATTGAAAACCATACCTTGCGTGCATTTACATAATATCTCAAACAGATTGTTGGCAAAAGTTTGTTTAGATGCTTCATTTATGTGTTTGTCTCGATTTATTGCATTTTGTGTCACTTTCAAAGATTTATGGTGTTGAACGCAACGTTGTGGTTTACGGTCACGCATACATTTAAGGGTAACGAACCAAAGTTGGCAGACTGGTCCAAATGAATCTGTATTACACCTCGAAGTTGTTTTAGTAGTTTGCTGACATCAATTTGGGAAGTTAGCGCAGAACGTTATCTAAACAGTTTTATTAGTTTCATTCAAATTACTTAAAATTTTGTCATATTATGTTGAAGACATTGAAACAAATCTTACAATTGGAAAGCATACCTTGGGTGTTTTTACATGATATTTTGATGAGATTGGTGGCAAAACTTTGTTTGAATGCTTCATTTATGTGTTTGTTTCGATTTGTTGCATTTTGTGTGACTTTAACGATTTTTGCTGTGGCCTGTTTTCACGCATACATTTAAGGGTAACAAACCAAAGATGGCAGACTGGTCCAAATGAATCTGCATTCCCATTTCGAAGTTGTTTTTGTAGTTTGCTGACATCAAATTGAGGAGTTAGTCCAGGTCGTTCTTGATACATTTTCGTTGATTTTGCCCATATTCAATTACAGTTCGTCATGAGTTCGTATATTGAAGACAATGAAACAAATCTTTTCTTTGGAAAGCGTACTTTGTTTGTATTATACGATAGTTTGAAGAGGTTGTCGGCAAAAATTTTTGCCGAAGGTTTATTTAATCGTTTGAGTTGTTGCATTTCGTTTCACTTTTGACGATTTTTGTTGTATAAGACAACCTTGTGGCTAGCTGTTACGCATAGTTTTATGGATAACGGACCAGAGTTGGCACGTTGGTCAAAAACGTCAAAAATCTGAAAAACACGTTAAAAACGGCTGGGAAAGTCTTTTTGTGACCAAACAGGAACTTTAACAAACTTGACCAAGGTTTCTTTTTTTTTAAAACCATTTCAGTCAGGTCAAAGTCATTCAAAAACATTTCAACTCAGGTGAAATTTGCTTAGAAAGCACCAACACAGCCAAACAGCGCAAAAATGAAAGCGGTCAAAAACGTCCAGAACTGATAAAAATTACTGAACACTTCTCAAAAATGATTTTTGGGAAGAAAAAGGAAAAAAAAGTATTTTGCTACGATAACTTCAACTAAAGTTTTCCAGAAACGCTTCAAGTTTTTTGTTTTTTGGAAACAAACGAGCAATACGGTCAAAGATCAAAAAAAATGAAAACGATCAAAAACTAATGAAAAACCATTAGGAATTGCTTTTCAAAACCGTCAAGACCGAAAAGAATGTGGTGACAAATAGTTTGTTTACCAAATTCGCGTCAAAACGCTTCCAATCAATCAAAATTTGTTCACAAACGACCAAAACGGTCAAACAGCACAAAAATTGAAATGCGCTTGAAAGCGTCAAAAATTGATACAGAGTGCTGAAAATCGCTTGGAAATGGTTTTTTGTGACCAAATACCAAAACAAAATCTTCTTTCAGAAAAAAATTCATTTTTGATCAAAGTCGTGCAAAGACGCCCTAAATCATTTAAAACTTGCTCAGAAACGACAAATACGGTCAAACAACACAAAATTTAAAAACTGGTTAAAAACGTCCAAAACTATTGAAAGTTAACGTTAACCGCTTAAAAGTGATTGTCATGACCAAGTAGCGGAAAAAAAATGTGTTCAACAAAAAACTCTTTACTCACCAAACTCGTACAAAACGCTTAAAATCATTCAAAACTTGCTATGAAACGACCGAAACAGCAAAATGCACAAAAAACTGAAATACGGTCAAAAACGTCAAAAAAAGCTAAAAAACACTAAACTTTGTTTAGGAATGATTTTTATGGCGAAATATCAAAAAAAAATCCTTTCGACAAGAACAAGCTTTTTTGACCAAAATCTTCTCAAAACGCTTTAATTGCTTGAATTGTTTGCATGAAAACGACAAATACGGTGAAACAGCGCAAAAACTGAAAGTCGGTTAAAAACGTCAAAAACTGTAATAAAACGCTGAAAACCGTTTAGAACTTTTTGGTCAAAGAAGTGTTTTTTGTAAAACATTTTTTATTGCTTCTTTTGTTTATGTTGTCACGAAAATTGTTTTTTGACGGTTTTCAGCAAATTTTAGCAGGTTTTGACGTTTTAGACCAATTTTAGTTTTTGTGCTGTTTGGCCGTTTTGGTCGTTTTTGAGCAAGTTTGAGTGATTTGTAACGTTTAAGATTAATTTTGGTAAACTTTTTTGTTTAAATTTTTTTTGTTGGTTGTTGGTAATGAGAATCACTTTCAAACGGTTTTCAGTTTTTTTTATCAGTTTTGTCCAACTTTTAGTTTTTGTGCTGTTTGGCGGTTTTGTCATTTCTAAAAAAGTTTCAATGAATTAAAGCGTTTTGGGACAGTTTTGGTCAAAAAATGGATTTTTTTGTCGAAAAACTTTGGTTTAATGTTTGGTCATGAAAACTCTTTCCAAGCTGTTTTCAGTGTGCTTTACCAGTTTTTGACGTTTTTAACCAATTTTTAGTTTTTGTGTTGTTGGGCCGTTTTTTGTCGTTTTCAAGCAGCAAGTTTTAACTGATATTAAAGCGTTTAGGGAAAATTTGGTCAAAGAAACTATTTTTCGTCAGAAAAATTGTGTTTTGATATTTCGTCCTAAAAATCATTCCTAAACAACTTTCAGTTTTGTAGCTTTTTTTAACGTTTTTGATCGATTTTCAGTTTTTGTGCATTTTATCCGTTTCGGTCGTTTCGCAGCAAGTTTTGTACAAGTTTAGTCAAAAATAGTTTTTGATGTTGAACACTTTTTTTTTCTTGGCTTGGTCATGATAACGCTAACTTTCATGACAATGCTTACCTTTTTTTGAACGGCTAAAGTTAACTTTTAGCAGTTGTTGACGTTTTTGACCGACTTTTAGATTTTGTGTTGTTTGGCCGTAATAGTCGTTTCTGAGCAAGTTTTGTTTGATTTGGGGCGTTTTTGCACGACTTTGATCAAAATGAGTTTTTTTTTTGAAAAAGTTTTTGTTTTGGTATTTGGTCATGAAAATCACTTCCAAGCTGTTTTCAGCACTTTGCAGCAGATTTTGACGTTTTTGATCGCGTTTCAATTTTTGTGCTGTTTGACCGTTTTGGTCGTTTGTGAGCGAGTTTTGAATGATTAAAAGCGTTTTGACACGAATTTGCTACAGAAACTTTTTTAAAACACATTGTTTTTGGTCTTTGGTTATAAAAGTAATTACTAAGCGGTTTTGAGTGTTTTTTACAAGTTTTTGGCATATATTTAGTTTTTTTTGCTGTTTGGCCGTTTTGGTTGTTTTTCGGTCAGTTTCAGCTGATTTGAAGCGTTTTGGATAAATATTTGGCTAAATAAATTGCTTTTGATTGACTTTGTTTGGCATTTTAGTTACAAAAATAACTTCTAAGCGATTTTTAGTGAAGTTTGACAGTTTTCAACGTCCTTTATCTACTTTCAGTTTTGTTGCTGTTTTGCCGAATTGTTTGTTTTTGAGCAAGTTTCAGGTGTTTTTAAGCGTTTTAGCCCAAGTTTGGGGAAAAATGTTTCTGTCGGAAATAAAATTTGTCTTGCTTCTTGGTCATGAACTCTTTCTAAGCTGTTTTCAGTGTGCTTTAACAGTTTTGACGTTTTTGACCAATTTTTAGTTTTTGTGTTGTTGGGCCGTATTTGTCGTTTTCAAACAACAAGTCTTAGCTGATATTAAAGCAGTTTGGTCAAAAAATTTTTATTTTCGTCAAAAAAATTGTATTTTGATATTTCGTCCAAAAAATCATTGCTAAACAATTTTCAGTTTTTTTTGTTTCTGTTTGGCGGTTAGGCGGTTTTGTCATTTCTAAGCAAGTTTTCAATATCTTAAAGCGTTTTGGGACAAATTTCAATTTTTGTTTGGCG
This sequence comes from Trididemnum nubilum, assembly GCA_963965965.1. NCBI lineage: Eukaryota > Metazoa > Chordata > Ascidiacea > Aplousobranchia > Didemnidae > Trididemnum > Trididemnum nubilum. Next base: position 26,667,406 of record OZ014472.1, on the reverse strand, counting down.
GTATTGTCATTTCTAAGCAAGTTTTCAATGATTTAAAGCGTTTTGGAGCAGTTTTTGTCAAAAATTTTTTTTTGTCAAAATATTTTGTTTTGCTGTTTGGAAATGAAAACTCTTTCCAAGCTGTTTTCAGTGTGCTTTACCAGTTTTTGACGTTTTTGACCAATTTTTAGTTTTTGTGTTGTTGGGCCGTAATTGTCGTTTTCAAGCAGCAAGTTTAACCTGATATTGAAGCGATTTGGTCAAAAAAACTATTTTTCGTCAGAAAAATTGTGTTTTGATATTTTGTCCAAAAAATCATTTGTAAACAATTTTCAGTTTCTTTTCGCTTTTTTTAACGTTTTTGATCGATTTTCAGTTTTTGTGCATTTTGGCCGTTTCGGTTGTTTTGCAGCAAGTTTTGAATGATTTAAATTGTTTTGGACGAGTTCAGTCACAAAACGTGTTTTATGATGAACACTTTTTTTTTAGCTGCTTGGTCATGACAATGCTAACTTTCGTGACAATACTTACTTTTTTTTGAACGGTTAAAGCTAACTTTTAGCAGTTTTGGACGTTTTGACTGATTTTTGGTTTTTGTGCTGCTTGGCCGTGTTTGTTGTTTCTGAGCAAGTTTGATTTAAGGTGTTTTTGCACAACTTTGATCAAAAATTAGTGTTTTTCTAAAAGAGGTTTTTGTTTTGGTATTTGGTCACGAAAAACACTTCCAAGCGGTTTTCAGCAGTTTGCAGCAGATATTGACGTTTTTAATCGCGTTTTAATTTTTGTTCTATTTGACCGTTTGGTTGTTTGTGAGCAAGTTTTGAAGGAATAAAAGCGTTTTGACACGAGTTTTGTGAACAAACTATTTAAAACACATTGTTTTTGATTTTTGGTCATGAAAACCATTTCTAAGCGGTTTTCAGTCTTTTCACCAGTTTTTGACACATATTTAGTTTCTCTTGCGATTAGGCCGTAGTGGTTGATTTCCGGCCAGTTTTAACTGATTTAAAGCGTTTTGGGTCAATATTTGGCTAAATATATTGTTTTTGATTGAAAGAAATTTGTTTTACTGTTTGGTTACGACAGTACAAAAATCACTTCTAAGCGATTTTAAGTGAAGTCTGACAGTTTTCAACGTCCTTTACCTACTTTCAGTTTTGTTGGTATTTTGCTGAATTGCTCGTTTTTTAGCAAGTTTTAAGTGGTTTTAGGCGTTTTGTACGAATTGGAAGAAAAATGTTTCGGAAAAAAAAAATTGTTTTGCTTTTTGGTCATGAAAACTCTTTCCCAGTTGTTTTCAATAAGCTTTGACAGTTTTTGACGTTTTTGACCAATTTTTAGTTTTTGTGTTGTTTGGCTGTATTTGTCGTTTCTGAGCAATTTTTTGATGATTTAAGGCGTATTTGATCGACTTTGATCAAAAATCAGTTTCTTCTAGGAAAAGACTTTGATTTGGTATTTGGTCACAAAAATTCGTTCTTAGCGGTTTTCAGGTTTTTGTAGCTGTTTTTGACGTGTTTACCCGCGGTTCATTTTTTGTTCTGTTTGACCGTTTTGGTCGTTTGTGAGCGAGATTTGAATGATTAGCAGTGTTTTGACTCGAATTTGTTTTCAGTGTTTTCGACCTTTAAACCGATTTTTGGTTTTTGTGTTGTTTGGCCGTATTGCTTGTTTCTTTGCAAAATTAGAGTAATTTGAAGCGTTTCTGGAAAACTTTGGAGCAAGTTTTTGTTGCAAAACATTTTTTTTGCTTTTAATTTGCAAAAATCATTTTTGAGCAGTTTTTGACGTTTTTGACCAGTTTTAGTTTTTGTGCGGTTTGGCTGTGTTGGTCCATTTTGAGCAAGTTTTAAGTGATTTGAAACGTTGTAGGACAAATTTTGGTAAAAAAAACATTCCGTTTAAAAATGTTTACTTTATTGGAAATGAGAATCACTTCGAAGTGGTTTTCAGTACTTTTTGCGTTTTTTAAAGTTTTTGACCGCTTTTCGGTTTTGTGCTGTTTGGCCGTTTTGGTTATGTCTGAGCGATTTTTAAATGATTGTTTTTAAGCGTTTTGGACAATTCTTGTTAAAAACAGTTTTTTTGTTGAACAGTTTTTCTGTTGCAATTAGGTCATGAAATTCACTCATAAGCGGTTTTCAGTGATTTTTACCAGTTTTTGAAGTTTTTGACCGAGTTTTAGTTTTTGTGCTGTTTGGCTGTATTTGATGTTTATAAGCAAGTTTTAACTGACTTGAAGCGTTTTTGGACGAAACTGGTTTAAATAAAAAGTTTAATTTGAAAGAAAATTGTTTTGCTGCTTGGTCATGAAAATTCTTTTCGAGATATTTTCAGTGTGTTTTAGCAGTTTTTGACTGATTTTTAGTTTTGGTTTTGTTTGGCCGTATTTGTTTTCAGGCAGCAAGTTTTAACTGATTTGAAGCGTTTTGAGAAGAATTTGGTCATGAAAACTATGTTTCGTCAAAAAATTATTGTTTGATATTTCGTCACGAAAATTATTCCCAAACAATTTTCAGTTGTTTTTAGCTTTTTTCAACGTTTTGGATCGATTTTCAGTTTTTGTGCATTTTGGTCGTTTCGGTCGTTTTGCAACGTGTTTTTATTAATTTGAAGCGTTTTGGACGAGCTTGGTGAAAAAAGTTTTTTTTGTTGAACTCTTTTTTTCGCTACCTGGTCATGACAATCATTTTAAGCGGAATGCTAAGTTTCAGCAGTTTTTTGCTTTTTGACCGATTTTTGATTTCTGTGCTGCCTGGCCGTATTTGTCGTTTCTGAACAAATTTTTAATGATTAAGGCGTTTCTGCACGACTAAGATCAAAAGTTAGTTTTTTTCCAAAAAAGATTTTGTTTTAGTATTTGGTCACGAAAATCACTTCTAAGCAATTTTCAGCATTTTGAAGAAGTGTTTGACGTTTTTAACCCCGTAACAGCTTTTGTGCAGTTCGGCCATTTTGGTCGTTTGTGAGCGAGTTTTGAATGATTGGAAGCATTTTGATGCGATCTTTGTAAACAAACTTTTTGTAAACACATTCTTTTTGGTATTTGGTCATGAAAATCGTTTTTAAGCGGTTTTCAGTGTTTTTTAATGGTGTTTGACTCTTTCTAAACTTTTGTGCTGTTTGGCCGTTTGAGTTTTTGTCTGAGCAAACTTTGAACGAGTCGAACCGTTTTGGGACGTTTTTGAATGCAAATTTAAAACAAGTGTTTGGGTATTTTGAGCAAATATATGAGAGTGTCCAGAAAATGACCCAAACTAACTGCAGAATTTGTTGTCAGCTAACTACAAAAACTACTTGGAAGTGTAATACAGATTCATGTCGACCAGTCAGCCAATTTTGGTCTGTTACCCTTAATTGTATGCGTGACAGCAAGCCACAACGTTACGTTCAACAACCTAAAGGAAACGCAACTAAACAAGCTTTTACCAATAGTCTGTTCAAAATATTATGTAAATACACGCAAGGTATGCTTTCCAATCGGAAGATTTGTTTCAATGTTTTACGTAAACAATATTATAACGATGTTTTGTGTATTTTGAGCAAAATCAATGAAAGTGTCCACAAAAATTACCTATGATAGCATTGAGGAACTAGCAAGCGTAGAATTGAACGTCAGAGGTGACTGAACCCAGCACCCACCCATCGCAATTGCGTGGCGTCGGAGTGGTTTTGTTTTATGCCTAGGAATGTTGATGGCCAACATTTGGTCTTAATGCGCGTACACGAATGTAGGCAAGGATTCCAAACGACGAATTGTGCACAAGCACAAGGTCAAGCGACCTAAAGGGTAAGTCACTGACACAGAGCAAAAAGAAGGATGCCGAAAGCAGTTTGGGCCAAGAATGAAAAAGTGGTGAAGTTGTTGCGTTTCCATTGTCACCCGAAGAGGTAGCAACACGACATCGCTAGGCTTTTTGATATAGCAGGGCCTTCACTACAATGTAGTCCTATTGCACCTGCTCGGAGAAGAAGTAGGAGTGAAAAGGAAATGCTATTGTTGATTTTGTGCAAAATGACTTGCCATGGGCAGCTTTAGAAAGGAGATGCATGAAAAGGAAGCTACACGTGACATGGCGACATAGGCACTTGCAGTTGACGATTTTGGTTTATCAAAACAAATTGTAACGTGTGGAATGGTTTGTCCTTGCGCTTTTGCCACGGTCATGGAATAAACTGGTTGAATAGGATAGTAGGTGTCGTTTTGTTGATTGGTTACCGGAAAGATGGCAACCAGTTGATGATTGCAACGAACAAAAGAAGTGTGATTTGAAAGGGAATGAACAACGTCGATATTTCCGTTAACAAATCCACCAGCCTTGTCACGATTTTCGGTGATAATGACTCGCAGTCCGAAATAAATTGGCATCGGTTGATCAGTGCTTTGCGAAGTAGGAAAAAAAATGATAGGTTCGCAATCGCAAAAGAGGTGCCTCAAAATGGCTTGATTGACAATGTCAGAAGCATAGTTGGAAAAAGTCAGGAAAGTGGTTTGCTGACATTGCCGAAAGCACCGTACAATGACATCCGGTGTGACTTGCGTGTGAGGATCGCGAATTGTAGATAGTTTCAAGAAGTGGTGACGGACGTCGCGATCGGACAACGTAAGATGGTGTACTGTCTGGAGCAAGCGACTGTATTGCAGATCGGTGCATCGCATCTGCTCTGTGAGGACTATGGTGAGGCAAAAAGAGAGCAGCAAGTGATTATCGAAGAGATTTCTCGCGGTCCTGATATGGCTGTCTTGCTTTGCAAAAGCTTTGAGCTGACGATTATTGCCGCACAAAATGGTTAGGGGAAAGATTGGAAGTGAATTGAGCATGTCGAGAATGTGGCAGCTATGGCGAAAACTTATCATGCTGACCTCGTTTAAAATGATGCAATCAAATTTCGAAAGAGACCGGTTGGTAAATTGCTGGCTGTTATCGTCGTCATCGTCTTTGTCGTCAAATTGAATGTAAAATGCCGAGTGTACCGTTTCGCACGTGGCATCATCACCGAATATTGCGTGCAAAACATAAAGGGAGCCTGTAAAGTAGTACGCATTAGAATTTGAAACAACGCAATCTAACCTTGTAGGTGAGTGCAAGGTGGCCTGTTGGGCATGCAATCAGTACAATTCTTTTACGTTTTATGAGCTGCTGTACCGTGCATGCCTGCAAAATAAAGAGTATTAATGACCAATCAGCAGCTCTTGAATCATATTTTCGAAAATCATGTGCAAGCAAAAATTGCGTTCTTATTGCAGTGTGTGTTGGGCAGTTAACCAAAGGTTAAATAAACTTCGCTTTTAACACTCTGCATACTGTCCATAACCTCTGACTGATTTTGTCTGTAGATTGCTGTTAATCTATTTTTATCTTTGACGAGAAACAACGGCTTTCCACGGCGCTCTTGATCCTACGGTAAATCAGGCACGTAGTGTTGCAGTCGATCGCGTTGCATTATGATGGCGAGGAGAAGCTTTTGCATCGCAGTTAGCACACAGCAATCACTGTCAGTTCGTGTTTTGTCCCAAACAAGAAAATCTTCGTTCGCACAAGTTTCTTTGACCAACAGTTGTAGGTGTCGTGCAACGTTTGGGCAAATGACAGGTATGTTGCAATCTGGTGTTTTTTGAGGGAACGCCTGTGCAACACTTGCTCGATGGCGTCGTTGCAAGTCCACAGCTGAGGGTTGGCATGCAGAGCAACAGCGTAATGCTGCAGCAAATCTGGCACTCGCTCGAAATCGGGAGGCAATAGATCTTGGTATGAGCAAAAGGGCACGTTGATGAGAGTGTGTTGCCAGAGAAATTCAGTGTTCCAAGGCGACACCATTTTGCACCCCACGCTCGCTTGCTCGTTTTTCGTGTACAAGTGACAGTCCTCGGCTGACGTAACGCAAAGACGATGCAACTGCAGCATGGAAAGATGGTGTTTGTCTGGGGATCGTTTCATGTATTGTTGCGTCCACCTGTTGCTCAGCACATCTACGAAATGCGGTACGGTGAAACGCTTGGTCTTGCCGGAATGATGGACAAATTTCATGTCGCTCAGTGAAAGCCACATTTCGGGCTCAGTTGGAGGCGTTCCCATCACGTAACGGTAGGCAGCATTACGCGCATCTATGTCGACGTTGTACAGGTCATCGCAAATGAAGTCGTCGTGCATTTTTGTGACATACGAAGAAACGTACTGCAACAGCATGCTGTATCCGTCTGTGCACTGCACGTCCATGTGACTGCGCAAGGACATAACAACGGTGTCGACGTAAGGATGTATATTGTTTTGGTCATCAAACTCGTTGCGTTGGTGTACCATCTTTCCATTTTTGCCATGCGTCGGAACAGACGAGATTTGTATGTCATGAGGTGGTTTGCTACTTTGTTGGTGGCACAACACATTGTGTGCCACGACCGGATGGTGCTGAGGCACGGATGCGGGGAAACGCTTCATGTCAAGGGCGTCGCCTTGATCAATTCACTCTAAACAGTGTAATTGCGGTGTGCCACGTCTCTGAAATTCCAACCTCCAAAAGTAGGCCTTGACATTCTTCTTTCTGGGATGCTTTGCATCGGCAAACAGTTGATCAGTCCATTTTCCGCGACCCTCACCGCACAAGTAAGCAGAAACAAACTGCTGCAAGGAATGAGAGATGCTGATGGTTTCAGCAAAAGAGTCTTGCGTTGGTGGCAAGCCATGTCGCTGAAAGCGAGATGCATTCCACCACGGCTTATGCAAGTCCCATTCGCTGGCACTCATGGTGAGAAAGAAATCGGGATAGCCCAAACGGTCGACAGTGTCTATGAGCAAAGCATGTAGCCAGCGCCAAGAAGAATGACAAAACGGCTTTTGAGATAGAACGCTTGCCAGACACAAGTTATATTTCTTTTCACTGTCGATGCTGCCCGAAACAATTTGATAGAGCCATCGCTCATATTGAAATTGCAGCAAATTGAAATTGAGAGAATAGTCAAGGACGGGTGACAAGCACTTCCACATGCACTGTCTCTTTTTGCTGTGCTTGGAATGTTGGTATTGCGTTATGGCACTTTCACACAACGAGTCGTTGTAATACCAGATATGCCAAAGAGCAGTTTCGACGTGGAAAATGCAGAAAAGACTGTAAAACTACAAACGTCTGTGGAAAAGCCCATGGTCGTAACGTTTGACGAAATCGGAATAGTGACTGTTAGGGCATTGAACAAGAAAGGAATACGCGTTAAGGAGGCGTCTTTGCAAGCTTTTGTCTTGAACAGCTTGAATGGATGCTAGTGAATTGTGATCGCACAAGATGGCTATCAATCCCGAAGTCTTGTTGCGGTAGCCATGGTTGGCTTGTCGCATTGGACCCGGCTGAATATGGAAGAAGGCAAGAAGTTGTTGATCTTCGCAAGTAAGGCCTCGAAGCGGAGGTGGAAGTTCGTCGAGGCGGATAATGTCAAGTGTAGTGGACTGGCAAGCACACGCATAGTTAGACCTGGAGTTTTCCTGCGCCTTAGGCAAGAGATGATTTCTAACCAGGCTGTTGCAGTCAGAACAGTTGCTCCACGAGGTGTTGACCAACCATTCGGTGAGGCGATTGCTCACTTTCCAACATTTTGTTTGTTGCAATTGTCGCGTTTCGACTTGCTCACCCTCGTAACCTTGCAGATATTCGAGCCATTTTTTCTGGCTGTAAAGGCTGCGTTTTTCAATTTCTCTTTGATGCCTTTGCTTGCGGTCATCGATCTGCAAAAAAAACAACAATTAATTCGTAAGCATTTCAGTAAGCATAAATGCAACAACTGAACTTTTGCTGAGTTTGCAGTAAATGCACAAGGTGCTTACCTGAGATGGAGGACATATCATGGCGCAAGAATTGGATCGCTTGCAGGGGACGTCTAGCAGCGCAGTTAGCTGGACGTTGGACATAATCTGGTAAAAAGATGAAGTCAAATGAGCGTTAAAGCACTTGAACGTGCGTTTACTTACCTGGTGCTTGCGGAATTTGATGCAACAGTTGAATGATGGACGTTGCAAAAGGCTTCTATTAATGCAGTGCAAAAATAATAAAAGCTAGAAACAGTCGTTTTTAAAAAACTACAGCATAAGCAACAAGACGATTATCTGAAACGACAAAAAAATAAAACTGTAAAAAATCTCAGCAGTGAAATAAAAACTGCAAAGAAAGACGAAAAGGTTTTATCGGGCACTTTGAAGATCAATAAATACTGCAATTACATACATCCATATGTGCATGCATACATGCAAAAAAACGAAAACCAAAAAGCATTAAAACGAATTTTTTTGCAAAATGCCAAGCAAATGCAACATTTGATTGAACTTTCATTGTCATCGACGTCGTGAAGCCAGTCGACTGCGAAGCGATTTTCGCCGAGCTGGAGCCGCTTTGGCTGTTTCAAGTCTTGGAACATCTTCTTCTATTTGGACTTGGTTTTGTGGAGTTTGGTGTTTAAGTGGGGTGCTTGAAATGATTTACCTGACGTCATCATCGTCCGACGAAAGCACGAAAGTTTCCAGCATTGCCTTTTTCTTTTTTTGGGGTGACTGTTCTTCGTCACTGCTGTATGTGGTCAAGCTAGTTTTAGGTCGCTTTTGCTGACGGCGAGCCATTTTTCTGTTACTTTCATGATTGCTGTCGTCACTTGATGATTGTTGAAGTTTGGAAGTGCAAATGGCACTGTCTTCATCTTCTTCGGACGAAGACAAAATTAATTTTGTCTTTAAGCTGCTGCTTAATCTCAGCAAGGACTTTGGTTTCGAATCGGGATTCTGAAAAGCAGAACACGAAAGTTTAACGAAAAAGCGAAAAAAAACAACTTACATTTGCATTTGACTTACGTGTGCACGAGCAAGTCTGGACTGGTTCCACCAGCTTGCAAAAGTTTTTGCTTTTGGATTGGACCTGAAGTCCTTGGCAGATTTGGTGGTTGTGCACAAACCTGCCAATCGGCCCAAATCTTGTAGTGCAAAATTGGCCACCTTCAATTGTAACGCCATTATGGCGATGGAGGCGCCAACCACATACACATCGTTTAGAACGATGGCGTATGAACTGTCATGTTCAAACAATACTTCTCTTTGTAAGTCACAAACATCTTGTTTGCTGATACTTTTTCCGCTTTTGGTGATTGATGAACAAGCTGCAAAAAGAAAAAGCCGATAAAAAAAAAAAGACAATCAAAAAAAAAAAACGAAACAATATACCTTTTGCCACTTTCTTCATTTTTTTGTCGGCAGACTGTAAAAGATTTGTTTCTTTTGCCAAAGCCGCTAAATCAGTTAATTTGTCCAAGTTGGTATCTACTGATTATTGACATCAGCAAGCTCGGACGCTGCAACAGAAGGCCTTGCAAGCCATTCACAAGTGAATGGCTTGAGCTTGCGATTAAAGCCTGCTGCAGTGCCCATGTGAGGGCGATCCGTTTCACCATAAGGACGCATAAAATCCTTCGGAAAGTGCTTAGTGATTCCAAACGACTGAACTTATTTATTTGCTTTAGAAGCTTGATTTTGGTAACCATTCATGCTGAACGCAATTGAAAGTTATACAACACAAAATTAGAAACAACACTCGACTCCTGAAATTGAAAAATAAAAACAATACAAAAACGCGTAAACCCTTGAAAAGAAATGCTCACAAACACTGATTAATTTATTTACATATCATGACACGTAACTAGTTTTAGCCGAGTACCCATACAAAAACTAACGGTACTAGCATAGTCTTTATATATATAGTCTGGAAAGTCCTTGCGTTTAGCGTGCGAGGTTGTGTCACTGCTTGCACTCTAGCGACTGTTAGCGGAAAAGTTTAATTTTTCATTGGTTGCTGCTGAGTATCGGTAGGCTAGTATACTTCTGCTGAGTATTTAAGCTAAACCTGGCGTTAGCGATAAAAAATGAATGTGAATTTGATTGATTATGTTTATTAAAACCAGGGATATCTAGAACATCGGGATCGCTCACTGTAATTATGCGCTGACAACAGTGGTGCTAGGATTTTTTTACGTTTTGTTGATATAAAGTAAAGACAGAGTTGAGAAAATACGAAAACCGTACTACATTAAAATCCATACTATTTCCATGATAAAATTATAGACCTGCGTTCGATTCCAGAGTCGCTTCTAAATGATGCAGATTGAACTTCAACTAAAAAATTAATCAAACCGTAGCAATTCTCAAATCAAAAAGAAAAAACGATAAAAAGTTGACAAGGAAAAAACGAATTCACAAATTTAAACGATACAACCAGTAAATAATCAAACACTTGGCAGTGGATTTGAAGGCAAGTTTTCTTATGCCACGGCTCAACTTTGCAAGAAGCTCAATCTTGCATTGATTGAGGTGCTATAGTTCAATTTTGGCAAAGCAATTGAATTGAATAAAGCTTTCAGGATACGATTGAAATTGCATTGCTTTGCCCAGGCCCTGCTCCAGGATAGCGTGACTGGGGGAAAATAAATAAATTTTGGGGGGCATTAGAAATTTATTCATGTGAATTTGAGAAGGGCACGGGGGCACGAGAAATTTATTCGAGTATGGATCAAACGAAAAAGGTGAAGACAAAAAACAGGTTTTCAGTACAAAAATTTACTCAAATTCTGGTTATGGTCTCAAAATTCTTGCGATTTTCCCGGAATTCTTAAATGAAGACCAAAAAAAAAGGTCTTCGTCCCAAAAGTTTTATGAAATCCGGTGTGAATACGAGCGGTAAACACCAATTCGGGAGTCTTAAGCCTCGATTTGCACTCCACTAGCTCGGAGCCTGTTAATTTCTTCGGGATACAGTCCTCGGTTGGGGGGGCACAAGCAGTCATTTGGGGGGCACAGTCCCGGAATGCCCCCCCGTGGCGCCGGACCTGGCTTTGCCGCACAGGTTGGAGTCACTAAAAACTTGTGCTTAAGATTTTTTTCAGCAATGAGCTTTTTAGCATAGCAACGAAGGCTGCTATTTGGTTCTTTAAACAGAAAAACTGCTGTCGAGCGCTTTCATAGACTGCTAATTTGTTGTCAATCAGAATACAAAAATAGCATCGGCAGTACTGCTTGAGAGCAACTAGGCCACACGATTTGCTAATGCCGCAAGAAGGGTTTTTGTTCTCCAAACCCGGAACATATTCAGTATCAGTCAACAACTCTTTGCAGCTAATGTATTTTCTTTGCCGAGAAATGCATCTTCCAATGTACCCAGCAGCATAATAGGTGACAGCGGCGGCATCATCATCACCAACTTTGTCAAGTTCAATTTCTGAAGCCCATTTTTAACAAAAACTTATTTCCTCCATACAGTCCAAAGCATCCATGTCATCCTCTGTTCATCTGTTGAGTTAGTCGGGCTGTTATTTAGCTGGGCCAAGGTATGCAAAGCATTTTGGCAAAGTAGATTCAGGCTACGAATTTTTTTTTCAGCTTAAAATAGCGGCGGAGATGACATATACAAGTTACCACCATTTTGTTTGACTATACCAGCCAAATGGTCCTTCAATTGGATCACTGATAAATTTGCGAGATAATACGTACATAAATCCATATACTTGTTAATAAGGTGGCAGGTTATTGCCACATTGCCTCCAGTGATATATGCAGGCAGAAAAAGTTTCAGATGTTAAGCCTAATTGACCAGATGCTTTCCATTGATTAAAATTGCAAGTGCTTTCAGCAAAAAATGGAAAGTGTAGTTGCAAGATTTGCTAAATCCATGTTCATAGAGACAAAGCGGTTCACACATTGAATCGTTCTTTCGAAATCCTGAACAGTGCAATTGGTGATTATTTTCAGTTATAGCCGTAAACATTCGAACAGGTATTAGTTTAAAAAAGTAACATTTTGGTTACAATAACTACCAGCACAGAACAAAACAAATTTTTATTTAGTCGCTCAGTAAGTATATGCAACAGTCATAAAGATCGATTAGAATTGCCACAGGCAAGTTGCGAAAGGACCTTTCGCGGTCAAATCAAGCAATCAACTAATTGTCAAGAACACACTGATTTAGCCAGTAATATTGAGGTTTTAATACTTTTACACAAAATGCTCTGTTGTTAGATATCAGCGTTTAAATGCAGCAGGATTTAGCCGGAGTCTGAAGGTTGTGAATAATTCAGCATTTAATTAGATGAAAATTTTAACTTCACCATCAAACTTTCAAAAAAAAACATAAATTTTAACTTACCATCAAACTTTCAAAAAAGACCGTAAATTTTACATACAAACTGCAGTTTATTAAGTAAATTTTTAACGGAAAAAAAATCTCACCTTTTCATGGAAATTTCAGAGACATCACTTTCCAACAATTGTAAATAAAAGTCACTAAGTTTCCTGTTGCAAAAAAGCTTGGATAATTACCATTATGGTATAGTGATTCTCAACATGGGCTGTGGGTTTTACTGAAGAAACCTGAAAATAAGCACATAAATGTACTGTTAGACACGACAGTCATCCCTTGAACTACAAAGTTAATTTTTGTACATCAGTTACATGATTTAGCAATAAAATAATTTCAGCTAATTTCTAGGTAGACATACTGCAACATTTCTTTTCCAAACATATAAAGATACAAAAGAGATGTTACCCATTGTTACAATGATATTCCTGAATATACAAACTTTGTACTGTAGTTGAAATAACTAACAAGTAATGACAGGTTCTTCCTTGAAACTGCCAAATCTATGCATCGAATCCACTACAAGGTAAACAATATAACCTCTGGTTTATTCAAGACAGCTGCTTCAATTCACAAACACTACGCAAGATACAGTGATAAAGGTAACTATTACATCCAAACAACCAATCTTTCCCTCGGAAGAAAAGCAATAAATGTAACTGGTCTTGTAATCCGGGCCAAAATTCCCCCATACCTCAAAAAATATCCCCCATAAACATTTTCAACAAAACTTAAGGACCATTTAGTCTCAAAACAGCAAGGTACTATTACAACTTAATAATGTTATGATATAGTTGAAATGCACCGGTAAACGAAATTATTATGATGCCAATATGAAAAGTGTTTTTATTCCTATTTTTGGGGTCACGCTAGTGTTTATTGATAATGCCAACTAGTCATTTTGCTGCTTTTCTGTGCCAAAAAATGTAAAATGTTACACGCTAAGTTGATCAAAATGTTGTAAATATGTAAGTGCTCATGTTATGTTGCTTTTTTCTTTTGCTGTTTTTTACAGTAGCATTGAACTTTGAAGACCGTATGGTCATTTTCGCTGCTTCCATGCCAGACATGGCAAAAATAAACTGAATTGAATTGAACTTAGAAACTTGAAAAGAATGCCAGCGACAAACAAGCAAATTTAATAATTTCATTTACCAGAAAGAGAAAAAACAAATACAATACATATAACTTACAGATGGCAGGTTGGGGAGACGTTTTGGCTACAATGATTGGGTTTAATGACGACTTCTTTAAAGTTCGAGCAACTTTTAAACTTTTATGCTCTTCCAAAGCATAAAGCTGTTTGATATCTCCGAATAGTTCCAAGCAAGGATATCCAAGAATAGTCTCATAACTAACTAAAGCGCAAGCACAGTATTGTTGAGTTAAATTTACTGCATTTGATCTTAACAACTACAATTTCGAAAAGTAGCTAATACATTCGCATTTACCAAGCCAATCACTGAAAAAATTGCATAGATTACTGTCTAGTAGACTACTGTAGTGTAGTACAAGATTACAGATTATAAACCATAGCACTGTTGACTAGTCTTGTAAACTGCGCTTTTATAATCTACACCTAATCTTATTATTATGAACGTTTTCCCGAACTTTCAACATTGATTGCAATTACTAAACGTATTAAAGTAACTAGACTTCTAAGTGTCAACCACTGCTCACTACCCAACACGTGCTAGTGATTTTACCAACGCGCATTGCACAGAACAAGCAGTTTTGCTTTGTGATCATTCAAGCTTCCGAGAATCTAAAAGCGCTGCATAGCACCACTGTTGTCACATGAAACGTGCGAAAAAAGCAAAGTAAGCAATCCCGATCTTCTAGATATCCCTGATTAAAACGCAAACACCTGGGTAGGAAACGTATTGATTTAAACAACTTAAGCGAAATTTGCAATATTTCAGCATTTAAACATATTTTCGACTTGACCAGTATTGACGCGGGGGCTGATTGGACTGAGCAAAATAAATTCTTTCAAACTCTTCCAAATCTTAGTAATTTAGCTTTTTCTAACTTAATTGCTCTAAAAATTTTAAAACGTCTTCCAAATGGCGTTAAAATGGGGAAGAATTGCCCGGTAGCTGGAGGCTTCACCTCCAGGCCTTATCTTAGTAATTTAGCTTTTTCCAATTGTTCTGAAAACGTTCAAAACTTCATCCAAATGGTGTTAAAGTGGCTTTTTTTTCTGAAAAATTGCCCAGTGGCTGGGGGCTTTGCCTCCAAGCCCCTATCTTAGTAATTTAGCTTTTTCTAATTGCTCTAAAAACGTGCAAAACGTCATCTAAATGGCTATTTTTTCTGAAAAATAGCAAGAATTGCACAGCGGCTGGGGACTTCGCCCCCAGGCTCCCAACTTAGTAATTTAGCTTTTTCGAATTGCTCTAAAAACATGCAAAACGTCATCTAAATGGCGTCCAAATGGCTACCTTTTTCTGAAAAATTGCAGGAATTGCCCAGCGGCTGGGGGCTTTGGGTAAATTGTTATCTTGCACCCAATTTTCACACCCAACAACTTTCAAAATCGTTGTTTACAAGGTTTTTTAATATTTAAACAAATGTTGTATTGATGCAACTATTACTGCGAAACCCTGTTTGACTATAACTAAATTAACTACAAGTGGGTACTGGTTGCTTTTTGAAAAATTCAACCCCCCCTCTAAAAATTTCTGGGTGCGCCCCTGACTGTCAGTAAAACCAAATACAGCACGGCAAGATGATGTCACATGAAAGTGCATGATGTTGAGGTGGTTGCATTGGTCCACTTTTGATTTTAGTCAACTGGTATGTCTATGATATTGATGATTGCGTGAGTTTAATCTGGTGTACAAATTTTTCTAAAAATTTTTCCAAAAATTTTTTTCAAAACAGCTTTTTTCAAAAAAATTTGTTTTTTAAAAAAAGTATTTTTTCCAAAAAAAGTTTTTTCCCCCCAAAAAAATCATCAGAATAGAGAGCGCAGGAAAATAAGCGGTTATAGAAAAAGCTGAACAGTGATTGGCGGGAAAAGGATCACTGAGAGATCGTCATTTGTGTGTGATCTTTAAGCTGTAGACGAATTCTTCTTGATGGCAGAGGGTGGGGTTAGTAGTTTTGATAAAAGTGACTTTAAAAGCAGATAGATGGAAAGAGAGCAGAAAAACTTTTTAAAAAAATTGATTTCTTATTGTATTTTTGCGGTAATCAAAAATATTTTCCACTAAATGTTTGCAAAGTTTTCTTACCTAATCTGGACGCATGCAATCTCCAGCTCGCAGTCTCAAATTTTGCGGTGCCCGTATCCGAATCAGAACAACTAAAATTTTTTTGGGGGGAGAAAAATGTACATATAATACATAAAAAAGTCGCTGCTTGGGTGTGAACAAATTACCCTAGTCATCATGCTGCATCCTGGGACAAAATTTGAGCTGATCTGTCCTGCTTGAAAAACTAGCGAGAGCAATCGATTTTGAAGCACAAATAAAATGAGTTTTAGTCAAATGCAAACTTTGTTTTTATGCTGATCTCATTTGCATATCCAGAATTTATTAGGGGAAAGCCGAACCAAAACATAACTTAGTCATTTGTTTCACTTGCTTCTGTTGGACTAGGTTGTCTTAAACAGCCTACAAAATGGATTTTGGGGTGCTGACTGCTGAACAATTGTCACCAGTAAAATGATAACAAATTTTTATTGCAAGGAATGCAGTGAGCATGATAAATTTAAACTACGTAGCACTTGTATGACAATTTTGACATGAAAGTTGTCGAAAATGGTTGTCGAGTCGGCAGCCACTTCTAATTCAACTCACACTACAAAAATAATTTGGAAGTAAAACATCATTTTGAAGCAGTGTATAATCCTGTTCAACTTCAAAAGTTTTTGAAACAATTCTAAAGAAGTTTACTGCCAGAATTTAAAATTGTTTTAGCTACAAGTGTATCTACAACAAGGTGTAAAGATTAAACCAAAAATGTCCATTTAAACAATGTTTCTACTATATTTACGTCAAGGTGTAACGATCATACATAGAACTCTGCTGAGAGATGAATCCTTAGGTTCTGAAAAACTTTGTACTGTATTGTTTGGTAGAGGTACAATCAAAATATCCATGAAACATCATGCGGCTTGCTGCATGTGCCAATATTACACAACCAACTCGTGCCCGTGCGCTGCAGAATTTGAGACCGCAAGCGTCCGGATTAGGTAGAAAACTTCACAAACATGTAGTGGAAAACATTTTTTAACAATTAGAAATCAATCTTTTGTAAAACTTTTCTGTATCTGCTTTTGAACTCACTTTTATCAAATCTGCTGACCCCGCCTTCTGTTGGCAAAATTCTGTTCTTTTTGCTTAAAGATTGTACACAAATGACACTCTGTCATTGATCTTTTGGAAAAACAAAAAATTTGGAAATTTTTTTTCAATTTTTTTAACCTTTGGCTCCTAAAAGTCCAGACGCTTAAAAGTCCTGGTGTATAATCGGCATCACCTAAACATCCCAAGCTTGAATGTCTGCACGTAAACTTCCGTGCCTGAAAGTCTTGTTCCGGCTTTAATTGCATCTTAAAGTATGCTGATGATACAAAAGTTTCATTTTTGTTGATGTAAAATTAAGTAGAACTGAGTTGTAGTTTGATTTAATTAAACTCACTTGATATTTGAGCAAATTCAGTAATTGGCAAATGCCTTTCAATCCATCTAAATGCTCTTCAATGCACTTTGGTCATTTATTTTCGGCTCAAATTACGCATAGTCAGGTAGATATTTTACTTCAAAATCGTAGAAAAAAGATCTTGTTGTTACTTACTTCAACTGATATGAAGCCATCAGTTTACGTTGCAAAAGTTGTCAAGCAAGCTGAAATGAGCAAGTAATACAAAGAACGACAGTTAGTTGCGATGTTGCAGTTTTTTCCCGATTGGATAAGCGGTTGGTAAGACCACAATTGGATGGAGAATGCTGTTTCAATATGGAATCCTTATCTCAAGCTTGATATTAAACTAATTGAGCAAGTTAAGTATAGAGCAACAAAATGCATTTGTGGTTTGAAAGGTATATCTAACCAAGAGCGTTTGTCCACATTAGAAATTGTCTGTAGTAAAGAAACTTCGTAAAATAAAATGTAAAATGGAACATAGAAAAAAGAGCACACCTTGTCAAAACGGCTCTAACAGATGCAACCTTTGTTTAGAAGAAAAAATCGAAATATTACAAGTAAACCCGGCTAACACCCTCAACCAAAGAAATAAACTTGAATCAAAATGTCGACACAAAGCCAAGTACAAACTGAGGAATCACCAACCAAATTAAATCACTTTTAACACAAACCGCTTAATCATTGTGACGTAAAATGCCGCTTTATATCTCTGACAGTGTTCGGAGTTTTTAACAGTGTTTTTACTACATTTGGCAGACGTGCAGCAGTGCACATGCATGTGTTTGATTAAGATGCTTAGCCTCCACAGTTAGTGCTTAACAGTGTTTTGTACCAGCCGCGGCCCCTTACCGCCGACTTGGGTTACGGCCACTGGTCCTGGTCAGTGCGTGTCACAAAGCCCACTGGGCTGGCCCGGGCTCACGCCCACTACACAGCTTCCGGTGAGGGGTGGGGAGACGTGGTTAATGTGCTGAAGTATATTACCGTTTTGTTTCTGTTTTGTTTAGTTCTACCCCGCCTGACGAACCCATTACGGGGAAACAGACTGTAGTGGGGTTTTTAGAATTTTTTTTAAATTTTTTAAGATTTAAATTTTTAACTGAACTTCCTGCATCGTCAACTGGCTCTGGCCCATGGTCCATTGAGCACTCTGAAAACTGGGAAAACAGTGTACAAGTTGGTTAAGAAACTCTGCAGTTGAGAAGCTGTATTTTTGATCTGATTGAAGTGTTCAAGATTGTGTATAATTTATCTCCTCTGCAATTTTCTGACTTATTTTTATTTGAAACTAACAGAAATACACATTTTCGGTTACATATTTGTAAGCATTCTTTTTCTCTCAGGGTTGTTAATTTGTGAAATCGTCTTCCTTCTTGCATTGTTTGCGCTTGTTCAGTTTTGCAATTTGAAAGTTCTCTGAATAAATATGCAAGATACCGTAATATACATTATGCTGTTAATTGAAATTTTGTATTGTAGTAGAGCAGAGCAATAATATGTAGAGTATGATTTTATTCACTGTCAAATTTAGAAACCCTTAACTGTATGTTTCACCCTTAACGGGATCATCAGAAGAGAACTCCTAAACAACATTATGCAAAAACAAATTGATTAGTATCACTTAAAACATAAATTTGAAAGCGGTTATTAACAAAATAATGCGTCTGCCTGGCCTCGAAACTTTTGTCAACTAGGCCACAGAACAGCTGTTATAGGACTTTTAAGTTAAAAGATGCCACCACGCAATCAATGCGTTTGAAAACGACTTGTGCATAATGGCCTGCAACATTGAGTTTCGGAATAAACCAAACGAATTTCAGCAAAAATTAGGCGCAGATATCAATTCGATCACATCTTCACCAAATTTATTGATCCCTGCAGACAAAACCACCAACCTCTACAAAATGAGCACCAAAGATTATAATAAGCTACTGCATGATAACATTACAAAAAGCTACAAAAAAGCCCCCGACTCCTTCGAAACTGAAATTAACCGAGAGGTGAAAGCAATTGCCACAAGCATACATTTAGACAACTGGATTCAAAAATTCCCCAAGCATAACGCTTTTGTCACCCTCAAAGACCACAATGACAATTTCCATCGCAATACCCCATGCAGGCTAATTAACCCCGCAAAAAGCGAAATTGAAAAAATCAGCAAGCAATACTAGGACAAAATAAATTACTCCATTCGACAAAAAAACGATTGAGCCAGTGGACAACACAGCTAGTGTCATCTTGTGGTTCAAAAATCGACTTCCAACGAAAAGAACTGCAAATTCTAGAAATTTGACATTGAAAGTTTTTATCAATCAATTTCTGGAAACCTGCTAGAAAATGCCCTTGGTTTTGCCGCTCGCCATACCAAAATTTGTGAAGAAATTATGCTCACCATTCGACACTGCCGAAAATCCATGCTATTCTGCATGGACAAGGTATGGGTAAAAAAGAGCAACCCCGAATTCGACATGATAATGGGCTAATTTGATGGCGCTGAAATATGCGAACTAGTAGGTCTTTACCTACTCGACCAACTATCAAACAAGCTACCAGTTGAATCATTCGGCCTCTACCGCGATGATGGTCTAGCAATCTTATCCAGCATTTCATAACCAGACACCGAACGAATTATTAAGAACATCAGAAACTTATTTAAAACCAACAATCTCAGAATAACTATTGAAGTCGGCATGCAGCAAACTGACTTTCTGGATGTTACGTTCAATGCGGATTACGGAAAATACTGGCCCTACAAGAAACCAAACTCACAACTGCAATGCATTCATACTCAGTCAAACTACCCTCCTAACATCAAAAAGCAACTTCCCAAGATGATAGAGAAAAGATTATCTGGCATATCATGCAATCAGGAAGAGCTTGACAGAGCGAAACCTACATACGCACAAGCCCTAGAAAAAAGTGGATATAAGCAAAAATTGGGATTTCAAACAGAAAACAGCAGCAGAAAAAGACAAAAACGGACAATTACTTGGTTTAATCCCCCTTTAGCAATAATGTATCCACAAATGTCGGCAGAAAATTTTTAAATCTATTGGACAAGCATTTCCCCCCAACCATAAATTGCACCCCATTTGCAATCATAGCTGTGTAAAAGTCAGTTATAACTGCTTGCCAGTCATGACAGCTATAATCAAACTACACAATTCTAATGCGGCAAACCCACCGAAAACTGACGAAACCAAATTGGCAGAAAATTGCAACTGTTGAAACAAATCCAACTGCTTGCTAAACGGAAATTGCCTGAAAAGCTGCCTAGTTTACAAGGCCACCATATCATCTGGAAACAAAAGGAACGTCTATTATGGATTGTGATCAACTGCTTTCAAAAAACGCTTCAATAACCGCAGCTCTTCGTTTCGACATCAGCGCTTAGAGAAAAGTACCGCACTATCAAAACGAATTTGGGAGCACAAAAACAAAAGCCTCAATTACTAAATTCAATGGAGCGTCATTAAAGAAGCTGCTCCATATCGCTGTGGTGGAAAAATATGCAGCCTTTGTTTAGCAGAAAAGCTGCAAATCATCAAAGCGAAACCAAAAGTACCGGTACTGTTTAACAAATGCTTCGAGCTAATTTCAGAATGCAGGCACAACAACAAATTTTTGCTGAAAAATGTTGATTAAGTCTTCTGGGCTTACCAAAACTCCCCTTCTCCGGATAAATTGTAAACCTACTGGCAGTGCTGTATTTAGCTTTCGTGTTAGTCGTTTGCTCGTTTCAATGTTTTTAACTCCTATCTTTCAAACTTAATCTAATGGAAGTTACCCAATTATGAGTCACTCAAATTTGAAACGTAACCGACAAAAACCCAGCATGCGTATTATTTAGTTAACACAATTTTGTCCGCCTTTCAACTTAAAAGTCCTATAACAGCTGTTCTGTGGCCCAGTTGACAAAAGTTTCAAGGCCAGGCAGACTCATTATTTTTTTAATAACCGCTTACAAATCTATGTTTCATGCTTAAGTAATCAATTTGTTTTTGTATATGTTGTTTAGGCGTTCTCTTCTGATGATCCCGATAAGGATGAACAGACAGTTAAGAGTTTCTAAATTTGACTGTGAATAAAATTATAATTTGCTCTGATCATTGAGCTCTCTTCAGTTGGAGATACCAAAAAAAAAACAGTTAATATGCAGAGTAGATATTCTTGGTTTCTATTCTTGTTTTACATTAATGACTTGACAAATTCTTGCAAATCCCCAATTATGTTACATGCTAATGACTCAGTTTTGCTTTGTTCTGATAACCATATTCAAAGTATAAAAAAGAAATGCGAAAATGATGGATCAACTCTAATCGACTTACTCTCAATTATACAAAAACTCACTGCATACTATTCACCAATTCAAGAGCAAACATAAAGGATAACTTTCAAATTAACACCCAAAACTGAGCAATTCTTCCCGAAAATGCTATCAGATATTTAGATGTCATGCTGGATCACAAGCTGACCTGGAAGGATCACACTCGGCTTGTTGTTGAAAAGCTCTGTATGGCTAGAGGAATCTTGAGCAAATTAAGGCGACATGCTCCTCAATCGGTGTTGAATGTGTTTATTATAGTTTGGTTTATTTGTGCCTTTACTATGGTGTCACATCTAGGGAAATACTGTCACCAAATACACTAAGACTATTCAGATTCA
This sequence comes from Trididemnum nubilum, assembly GCA_963965965.1. Lineage (NCBI taxonomy): Eukaryota > Metazoa > Chordata > Ascidiacea > Aplousobranchia > Didemnidae > Trididemnum > Trididemnum nubilum. Next base: position 26,645,956 of record OZ014472.1, on the reverse strand, counting down.
ACAAAATTATATTGTAAAAATTGTAATTAATTCAACTTCCTTTAAAACAAAATTGCTGCCTACATACCAGCAACTAAATTTAATGAACCTATACCAAATTTATAGATTAAAAATATTAAAATTTATGTTTAAATATAAAAATAAAACTCTCCCAAACTGCTTTAAAAACTACTTTATAACTCCATCAGGAACCCATAATTATCCTACCAGGTTTGGTTGTGATGACAACTGGGCTTCTGCATTCCAACATAGAATGTCAATTTCAAAACATTTGATTCAATATAACGGTTAGAAAATATGGAATGAATTGTTATTTGAAATTAAAGGGTTGCGTAGAAAAAGTTATTTTATTTTGTAAAAAAAGTAAAAAAATTTATATTGAAAAAGAGTAGTAATTGAAAAAATTTCTTCTTACCAAAGAAAGCACCCTGACTTACCTTGATTTGATGGTTTTCCTCGCCAAATAATTTGTGATGCTGGTTTTACACAGACTCAGTTGTCCTTGGCCAACTCTTTCTGTTTTCGGACAGATATTGTCTTAGCTATGTGATTGTATTTTTGTCCATGTGTGTGTTGAATGGCGTGTATTGTTATACTTGTTTATTTATGGGCCTTTCTTCTAAATTTGCTGCGCTATTTTTCATTTGTACTAAGTGAATCAGGTTTGTGTGCTATCAAGATTTTATACTGAAGATGAAAGGTTGCAGAATCGACAACCTCACCTTTCCTGGAAAGAGCCCCGAGGTATTCCCTGGAAATGGCCGATGGTCTTTTCGCAACCTTTCATCAGAAAGGATCATTCAGTAATTTTTTTCTGCTTTATTTTGCTGCTTGACTGTGTATTCCAGAGCTGTAGTGTCTTGAGACATGTCTCGGTCTCGAGACACTATTTTTCAAAGTCTCGGTCTCGTCTCGGTCTCGTAGGTCTAAAGCCTCGGTCTCGTCTCGGTCTCGGCACCTCGAAGTCTCGGAAAATAGGCATGTCTCGGTCATATTTCCAATCCAAGCGTAAAACCCACATAAATTTTAACTGAAAAAAAAAACAGCTCCACATAACGCATTGTAGCATTATGCGTGTGTCAAGAGTCAAAGCAAATGGAGTTTGCTGACGTTTTGTACTAAATTTATGGACCTAGCTTTTTCCTGTGATGTCATATTAAATCATAGACCATAGGACAACATTCTCTGAAAGAACCATTAGGACAACATTTGTGCGAAAAGACCAAATTAATGGTACACCTATAATATCACATCTTGGGGCGATAAAGATGTGGGTTATAACAATTAATGTGACAACATTTGTTTTGTGAATATTACAGCGGAACAGTTAGGACTGAAATATTATTCTAAGTCAGGGCCGGCGCCACTGGGGGACATTCCGGGGCCGTGCCCCCCCAAATGACTGGTTGTGCACCCCCCAAACGAACATTATGCCCCCCAAGCGAGAACTGTGCCCCGAAGAAATTTACAGGCTCGGGGCTACTGGAGTGCAAATCGAGGCCTAAGACTCCCAAATTGGTGTTTACCGTCTTAGAACTCGCCAGCAGGAACTGTTTTTTCGTAATTTTTGTGGACTCACACCGGATTTCATAAAACTTTTTGGACGAAGACCTTTTTTTTTTTTGGTCTTCACTTCAGAGTTCGTGAAAAATCGCAAGAATTTTAAGACGACAACCAGAATGAGTGGAATTTCTTGTAGTGAAGACCTTTTTTATTGGTCTTCACTTTTTTCGTTTGATCCACACTCGAATAAACTTCTCGTGCTCCCATGCCCCCCTCCAATTCATATAAATAAACTTCTCGTGCCCTCCCAAAATTTATTTCTGTCCCCCAGTCACGCTATCCTGGCGCCGGGCCTGTTCTAAGTTCTGCGTAAATATTCTTACTTCCATTTTGTAACTTGCGCATTTAGTTAACAAATGTTTTGATGATCATGATAGCATTAAATCTTAAAAACCATAGGCGACGCCAAAAAGCTTTCTAATTAAAAACAAAAGTATATCTTTTAAGTAGTATTTAATTAGCTTGTTGCTTATATAATAGCGAAATGCTTAAAAGGCTAAATTGCACTGTGTTGGGAAGTTCACCGAATGTCCAAAATTTAGTGTCAAAAATATTTGCAAAATATTGCAAACGTTTGGCTTCAAAAGTCTCGTCTCGGTCTCGATCCGTTCAAGTCTCGGTCTCGTCTCGAGTTTTAGCTCAAAGTCTCGGTCTCGTCTCGGTCTCGCAACGTCAATGTCTCGTCTCAGTCTCGAAGATTTTGACTGAGACTCCAGCTCTGGTGTATGCTTATTTACTTTGCAGAGTATCTTTCTGAACAAAAAATAAATGCCGAAATAAATAAATAAATAAGATATGATTTTATTATTCTGTATTTTTTAATCATTTTTTGAATTCTCCTTTACCCAACATTAGTCATAATTATTCATAATTAAACTTATCTAACAGTGATTATATAAATTTCTTCATGATACTATTTAATTCATTATTTTGTTTGTTTTCATATGCGGTGGAACTGGTTGGCGACCATCTCGGTAATGTGACCACCCCAGTTAGGCCACTAGTTTTTCACAGTCCCAAACTATTTCTTATCATTTTTAAATACATTAGAAACTCGCTAGCGAGGCCACCCCGGTTTTCAGACTGCCACAGCCATTTTTCGGTTCCAACCAGCTGTTTTGACTTGGGTAAAGCGACCATTTGTTGTCCTTTCCTTGTTTTCAAGTTCTCTGAATGATGTAATCACAGAGAACTATTTAAACCCAAAGAGAACCCAAGGCTGTATTAAGTCACGTCACGCATGAATGAAACATGCGAATTCTTCCTGCTTGCGCTTGGAAAGCAATGGAAGTAAATGGATATCGGCATAGCCTGGACCAGGTACCGAAGCAAATTGGCCAAAAAAAATATATATGGGGGTGGAGGCGACAAACGAAGTGGAATTGGAGAAAGTTGGTGATGTCTGTGATATCAAGGAAAGCTTGTTTCCCCGAATGTATTAGGATTTTTAGCCAAAAGACGCCTTCCTTTGGCCTCAAATGCTAAATTTTGCGCTTTCTAGCAATTATTTTAATACCAGTATCAGTTTTTTATTAAAGGCAATAAATTGATTGGAGGCATAAGTTAAAATATCGTTTTTGAGGTGGCTAATCACCGTTTTAGCTGCAGACCGAGCGGTTTCAGCCTATTTTGGATGTACTATGGCTTATAAGTGAGGTAAGAATGCTTTTGGATGTGTTAAAATATGACAAGTCTCTCTTAATTTAATTTTGTAGTCCTTATATAAGACAATCAAGTTTTAGCGACAAGTTTGAGGTTTCCTTTCACAGATGCTGGACCTGCATGATGGTTAGATGCACTAATTAAGGCAGTAGTTTTTTAGTCTCATTGCATTTATAGTTTCTCAGGGTATAGTTTTATACGTTCAGCCCTATACAACTATTATATAATAGTGCCTGTTTCATATCTGCTTATCTTGATAAAAACTTTTTTTTTTCCAGATTATGTAGGGTAGTAAGCATTGTGATGGTATTTTTATTTGTTCATTGTCCTTTGCCAGACAAAGTTTTGTATAGAATCTTATTTCTTTTGCCTACAGATGACTGTGAATCATGAAACAAGCCAAGGGATGAAGAAAACAATCAAATTCTTCTCTGAAGTTTAAGATAGACTATTACTTCTTTGAATTGCATCAATTCAAGACATTAAACATCGAATCAACTTCTGAAATGTTTCTGCAAAGTTTAAGAGTGGTTATATGTTATCCCAGAAAACAGCTACTATTTTATCAACAGTTTACAATTTGTAGTTATCATAGCCTACAATTTCCAATCATAATCAAGACATTCCAACTTTGATCCAATTTGTTTCCGTATGTTAGAAAATAGTGGTTTGCAAGTGTTTTAACCACGACTTGATAGGAGTTAGATCTGAAATCAAAATTATTAAAAGCTTTATATTGTGAATTTTGTCATGCTTTTTATTATCATCATGAGTAGGCCTGGTGACTTTTATCCAAAATGTGAATATACAGTACTTGGATGTAATTTTCAATTGCTTAAGTTTAAAAACTAAACTGCTTGCAACGTTAATTATTACTTGTCGCTATGTTGAATTAATTAGTGATGAAGTAAGAAATGAAAACTGAATAAATGCTGATGCATCAATGTGCAAGACTAGAATTTCTCGAAAAAAAAAAAAATTCAACTAGCCTTTCACAGATAGGAATGAACTGCAAGGCTAATGCGATTGGATCCAGAATAAACGCATAGATACGTAAATACTGGTACAGAAAGACAGTTAAAAGCTAACAAAATGTTTTTGGGTAACATTCAATCTAACGTCAAGCAGCTAAACTATCGGTTAGTACTTCTCAAGCAAATACGGTAAATAACCAAATGAATTCTTAGAGCGTTTTGTTAACAAATAAATAGGCTACCTAACCGACGTAATCTCAGAGCGTTTCGTTTACAAACGAACACCGATACCTAACCAAACAAAATCTCAAAGAATTCTGTTTGCAAATGAATGCGATATAACCGAGCATTATCTCAGGACTCGTACTGTCATAGGCTGACTTTCTAACAGGGTTTGTCATCTCTTGCTAAATTCTACCTTGACTTTTGATGAAAGAGCTAAAATCATGCAAAAATTGCTTTATTTTTGCTGAAGCATAACGCATGTAATAAAATATCTTTCAGCAATCAACGCAGCAATCCATTCGACAATTAGCAAAAATTCTTCTGCATCATTGATGGTGAATCTAGCTTTAATTAGAATTGAATTTGCTACTAGCGGTATCATAAGGTGATAGTAGACTACTAACATCTGCACAAGGTTATACCCTACAACGACGATACTGCCATGACGGCTTTTCCTGAAAAAGAAAAATCACAGTGAAAAACAATTATGTGGCCTGTGCTATGCATACCGGTAGCCTAAGTCAACAAAATAGGTCTAATATCAGATATGATGGGAGATGGATGTTGTGCGAGCGTTTTAGAACTGCTGTTAAACTAGTAAACACCTTGAGCAAGAAAGATTCTGATAATTGCTTCTCACTTTTTACATCTTCGCAATGAAACACCGACTGCAAGAATAGACTAGTGCAAATTTTAGGTGGAAAAGCCAAAACAAAGCTTTAGTAGGCTAATATCACAATGCTTCTTTCAAAAAATAACCAGTTTTCTAAATCACTGGCTTTATCAACTTTTTCAAATTCTACTTCATTTTTCGCCTACACATCTATATTTTTTTTATATTTAACTTTATTTCGGTGTCTAGCCTACACTCTGTCTGCTTCCATTTACTTTCTATGCAGTCACATGCTTAGCTGGAAAAATTCGCATGTTTCATTCATGCGTGACGTGACGTAATACAGCTTTGTGTTCTCTCTGGGTTTATATAGTTCTCTGTGACACAATCACTGCGGTTCAATCAAAACTACGTGTTAAAGGAGTGAATACCACTTAAAAGAATTGCGTAATCATAATCAAATAGGAAAGCTAAATTATTGAGCAAAATAAACAAAAAGAACAAGCTTTAACTAATTTGTGCCTTTATGCCTATTAAAATACAGCAGCACTTTGAATTCAAAATATGAAAAAAGTTTGATCTTAGTAACACGGCCACCCCAGTTAGGCTACTAGTTTTTCATAGTCCCAATGGTGGTCATGGTTGATGTTTTGGTGAGTCAGCGTGCGCCCAAAAAAACAGCAATTTTCCTAAAGCAAACAATGAAAAATTAGAAATGAGTCGGCACGTGCCCAATAATAATGCTGATTCGCAGGTAGATATCAGCTTAATGGGTACATAGGTCATGTTACTGGGGTTCCACTGTACTGATATTTAATATTTTGTTTCTTTTCATATGTCTACAACATTTGTGTTACTGCATTACATTGGTCTAAAGAAGTGAAACATTTTATTACGTATAATAATTTTGTTACTTTTGCTCTTTTTCTATTTTTTTCTCCCATTTTTGCGCTTTAAAATTTAAACTGTTAGTACAGACATTTTATAAATGGAAATAGTTAATGGAGTATTTCCATAAATTGCGTATTACGTTTTTTTTGTATTCCTAAAGTGAAATAGGCAGAACTAATTTAATAGCTCACAGAGACATCACGTCGTACGATCCTACTTCATTTGACAACACCTTAATGCTGTCTCCACGTCTAAATGAGTGATCATTTCAACCCCTAGAGACGTAAAGGCAGAGCACCCATCGCGAGAGCATTCGCGTGTTTGGAAGTCAACTGACTTCTTTATCAGTGTGAAGAGGAGTCGACACAATGCAAGGAATTTTGATCAGCGAATTAGGCTAACTCAACTGGTAAATTTGAATAACCAAGCAATCGGTATACTAGGCTTTTGTCTTCATCTCGTAACTTCAGCTACTAAAAATGCAGACCTAAATTTTTTCCCACAAAACTGCCATGGACTTGAGTTTCGCGCAATGCCAATGCTCATCGGCAGGGCTGACGTTCAAACCGAATTTCGAAAGCTAAACTAAGCTGGCCTACAAAGCGAGATTCAAAATCTGACTAAACTAGCCCATAAAATTAAAATCAAAATTTGATTGCGAAAAATAATTGCAATTATGACCATGGTAACCCAAGAAAAAAATTGAATAAAATTAACTCTGGCCTGGGGGCCAAGTGGGCCAATGGAAAGGGATGAAAATTAATTAAAATAGGCAAGGAGACCAAGTGGATACTTAAGGGGGCCAATGAGTTAAAAGGACAGAGATAAGCAAATTATGTTTTTGTTTTTTATAGTTACGTTTTGAGGGGGCAAAAACATTTTTGCACAATGCTTGTTTTATAATGGTGAATGATGTACAGGTCCATTGTCTTTTAAATCATTTACTTGCTTTTTTATGTTTTTTTTATTACTGGTATTAATGTCTTATTATTTAAACACAGTTTTCATTACCTACAGTTAATCCTCTTAAATGTAATGTAACGTACGTGTCAAAAGAATGCGTCCCAATGCGGTCGACCGGCTCGGTTGAACAATCTATCGAGCTACTCTACGGGTTAACTTAATAACCAATTGATCCAATTAATCTTTGACTTGTGGTTACGTTGGAGCTGACGCTACATCATCCCCCTCCTATGACGCTGGCGACGGCATCCACTTCATCGTCTCCAACCAGCGCAAGGAAGAGCGTCCACCACTCCAACGTCCTGTCGTGCTCGCCATTGTAACGTACGTGTCAAAAGGACGCGTCCCAATGCAGTCGACCGGCTCGGTTGAACAACCTATCGAGCAATGTTCCGGGTTGACTTATTCATCCATATGTCCAATTAATCTTTCACTTGTGGCTACGTTGGAGCTGACACTACAGTAATTTTAAATTTTATATTTTTTTAATAATAGAAAAATTACGTTTTGAATTGGTATCATGATTAGAATGAATATGATAACATACAAGCTATAGTCTTGTTTCCATAACCAGCCTGTCCGTTAATTGCTGATATCTAACCCAATGTATTTTTATTTTTTTCATGTTACTGTATTATCTTGGTGTAAAATTACTTGTAATTTTAATGTTGGATGGTATAATTTTCACCTTCGATGATTGTCCTTTACCAACTTGTTGAGGATGCTACCAATGAAAGTTTTCTCCCTTGCACTGCTTTGGTCAAATTGCTGAATGCTGATGGAATGACGGTTAATTTTATTAATTTTTACTGTGGCACTTTTGTGCTGTATCAATGCATTATTATTTTAGGCAAAATTGTTTTTCAATGGTTGGCCTATTTTGAGCAAGTGATCTGACCACTCCAAAGGTTGCTAATGCTAACCTTTGCTTTGTATTGCTTCATGTCCAGTGTAAACACATCTTTATTTTTTATGTTCGTATAATTGCCAGAACTAAAATATTACTACTACTGCTATTACTACAAGTTTAGTAAATGTCATGAAAAAAGAATGAAATCTCTTGCATTTGGTTTTTAGAATTGCATGTAACTCATCCATTTGAGATTCTAAATGTACTGTATATTGTATAACTTGAACTTGAATGGCGTATGGGTCATTCCATGCTTAATTCAAGATTTTAAAAATTTTTTGTAGCCATGTGTTTGGTATATTACAAATTTGTTTTTTAGGCTAACGGTGTCAATAAATGATGATGAATAAAAAAATTTTTTTCAAATACAGTACTTCAAGTGGTTTTCAAGTTATCACAGTTTGTAGCGCCGTTTTGTTCTTTATCTTATTTATTTATTTTGTGCGAGTTTCAAACTCGGTTTCATCATTTTCGTTAATTTGCATTTGGAGGCCACGAATCGTCCCTCAAGGCAAGTATTTAATTCATTGAATCGCTGCAAACCTTGAAATCTGTTAAATCCGGTTGCTAAGAAGATAATCTTGTTTCTTTTTATATGACATAAGTTTGATTTTCGCTTTGACCTCATTGAATGTAAATTTTAAAATTTGCAAGCTGGAACCTTACAATGTCAAATCAATATTCAGTTGAGCGTCTACAGTAAGCAGAGGTAATTTTTTGTTACTTAATTTAAAGGTTGAGTCACCAAAGAACTACAATTTGAAATTTGAGATATCGCTGCCTTTACAGCTCGTATTGAAGACAGCTGATCTTCCATAAGATTTATTTTGAGTGCCAATTGATTGTCTTGATTTCTAATCAGATAGTTCGTTGACTCAATCCTACCAAATATTATTTTTCAACACACCCTTTTTCTTTGTGAGCATTAATTGCCACGCGTTTAACATCAACAAGGCTTCAGTTTGAATATTCGACATCTACGTATTTAAAATTCGTAAACGAAATTCTCTGTCTGCATTGAAAAATTCATAAAAATTGCTTGTGCTTTCCGCTTCTTTTCCGTTTCCCGTTTTCGCTTCCGCTCATGTTCACGCAAACGCCAACAAATAAAGGACAAAATTTCAAACAAGTATAGCGTGTTACGAATTCTCGAGGCAGACGGTAGACCAATCGAATCCGTAACAAAGTTTTCATGAATTTCATCTTGCTGGTTGCCAAAGTTTTTATGATTTTTGTGTCGCTGGTCGCCAAGGTTTTGATGAATCATTTTTGCCGGTTTCCAAAGTTTTGACAAATTTCCCCCTGTTTGCTACAAAGTTTTGATGAATTCGTCTTGCTGGTTGTCAAAGTTAAGATGAATTTTATTTCGCTGGTCGCCAAAGTTTCGATGATTTTCGTGTCGCTGGTCGCCAAAGTTTCGATGAATCACTCTTGCCGGTTGCCAAAGTTTTGATGAACTTCGTCTTGCCGGTCTCCAGCTTATTTACACCTTCTCAAAAAAGTTTGTATATTTCAATCAATTCGCAAGCAGTTATTTGCAATTTTAAGGACGTTTATTTTTTGGTTGTTCTCGCTACAAGAATGGTAGGACTGAATTTGTTTATTGAACTGTGGAACGAAACGATTTTAAGTTTAACTGATTAGCCGAATTCGAACTTTCCATTAAATTACTTTCCATTTTAAAGTTTATAAGCTTATTTGCCTGATCTCTGCTCCCGGAAATTGTGCTGTTAATTAATTGAGAACTTGTACAGTGTGCACGTACATTATTTTAGTTTTGAACTTGACCTTATGGTGACCGAAGCCATTGTGTTGAATTCGCAATTGGCCATTGAGCAAATGCAAGATGTGCTTGATGAAAACTAATTATGTGCCTGGAAAATTTTGTCATTAAGTGATCCTAAGCCGGACAAACTTAGAGCAATTCTACCTAAAATTAACCGTATGTATCAAAACGTAAAGACCATGATAACTGCCACTGGTTGTAGTAACTTAAAAGCTGATGTGTCGACTTGCGATGCATACCACGATGAGTTCGAAACATTTGTGAACGAATGGTTTTGCATTATTTCCAAATTAGGCTATTCAAGTTTTGAAGATAGAATTAGTGATCATAATGTTTCTCTTGCTACTGCCTTTTTTTGTAAGTCATTTAGCAACCGCTCATCACTCCAATTGAAATTAAAACATTTATGTGCGGATGCTGAGTTAAAATTTATCCAGCTGGAGAAAATTAAAAGGAAAGCTGAACTAATGAAGCTCGAAATTCTTTGGCATAAAGCTTGTTTGGCGAAATGTAATGCCAACTATGTTTTCGGTGATTGTAATGATAAGATTGTTCAAGTAGAGGTGAATACCAAAAGATCTGAACTTAAAAGGCTTGGATATGTAGAGTAAAAGGCATGTGATGTTGTTCGTAAAGATGCTCTTGCTTCAATTTAATTTCATAACAATCTCTCATCTTTATCTTCCCTTGACACTTCCGAAAATCTTATATCTGAATACTTAACTGTAGCTGATTAACCTAGTGATCTTCCTTGTGATGTTGCTGGCGCCTCTCAGTGCTTTTTTATCTGTGTCAGATTCGGCGAAAGTGACCTTGAGTAGTGATGTGTCTAACTCGTTTACTGAATATGTCTTGTCGTTTGTTCACCCACTTAACGGTTTAACTAATAAGCTGGAGCCCTGTCGGCCACCTCTGGACTTTACCGAGTTTTGTGAAGTCGTTCAATCGTGTTCTGCCGTTAGCAGTAATGGTCTCAGCTACCCTACTGGGCCCCTTTCCCGTGCTGGTCCGGTTAATGAATATCCGGCCGATGGGTTTTCGATTTCTTTTGGTCCTGTCGGCGAGTGTTGTGATGCTGACTGTGTTGTGCCCACCACCTCAATGAAAATTATTGTCGGATCTTCATCCTCGTTTGAGACCTCAATTTACTGAGCTTAACAATTTTCTTGCCTGCGGTGATGTTCCTCTTGATAGAAGATTATTTTTTAAAACTTGACAGAATAATAGAAGACGAATCAAGATTGATTGAAGTTAAATTACAAGATGATGCAATTCATCGAATTATTCAAAAAGAAAATTCAATAGCATACTACGTCAAGAGATATCTGAGGAAGGTTGATGGTTACACTACCCTAATCCCATCTGGGAGTAAGCCTGGTAAACTATATGGTTTGGCTAAAGTGCATAAAGACAACACTCCTCTTCGACCGGTTGTATCTATGGTTGGAACCCCTGAATACAAGTTAGCTAAATATCTGGATTAGACTGGGCCAAAAAAAATCGAGTTCCTCAGATCACCCCAATAAAATGGTAAAAGTTGCCAATTAGTGTATAAAGAACATATATCGAAATTTTTTTCAATTTCCATTAGTTTAGAGGGTCCCCCAAACGCAATGTTTGTCACATGCAAAATTCCGTATTAATTGCTTTGTTTTGCTATGGCAATTTAATAATTTCGCATCAATCAATGCTGGATCTAGTCAGCATATTGCAGAACGTAGTTATCATACAATGCTGTGTCGCATTAGATGTAGGTTACCTTGTACTACAACTAAAATGCGCAATCTATGCCCATTTTTTGGATATTCTCCACGCAATTTTACCATGTTTAGTTGATATTAACCGAAGTTATCACAAAACAGCAGGAAAGGGAACACAATACCACACAATCAAAAAACAATATGCAGCAGAGAATTTTACACTCGCGTTTATATCCGTACATTGGCAGTTTATGGCAGTGCTTGCATAGCTATTTTCCATTTATCAGAAGAAAAACGGTCAGGAGTTATCAATACTGTATGGTAGTCTATACAAAAATTTAAGACAGTTGGGAAACACATGCACGAATTTTGCACACATAATATCGCATTTCAAATTTTTGAAGCATAGCGTATCTCTCGTAGTTTCATGTTTTGGCCCATTATGCAGTATTTTATTTTTGATTCCGAAGAATTTTAAATTGCAAATTCGCAAATAAGATTGGCAATAATGCAGGCATGTAATAGATTAAAACTAATGCCCAATATTAGACGACAAAAAACCAGCCAGAGTCTTTTTGGTTACTCGTTCCGAAGAAGTAGCATTAGACAGTTGGAACTTTCTGACTGCATCAAACACTTTATATGTTGCTTGCAGTTGTTTTTCATTCTTTGGCCTTGTGGGACCATGAAGAGCTGTTGCCATGCCAAGTGCTCTTTCAGCACAGTCATTCACCACTGACAGGTTCTTGACAATGGTTACAGCATGTTGATAATCTGGTGATGCCGGCCAATTGGACACTGGCACTTTTAACAACTCTTCATTGAAATGCAGAAGATTAAAAAGTCTGTAGGTGTCAGGTCCAACGAAATCTTTCAAATGCTTATGCAAAAATGAAGCGCATTGAGGCATCTGCTGACTTTTTCCATAAGGTTTTTGTTTGTATTTTAACAACGCTGAACGCATTGCTTCTTTTGCTGAGTAATCTAAAGAATTATCAAAAAGAGCAAGACCAACCAGTCGTTCACTCAAGTACCAAGTGTGATCTTGAATCTTATCCAAAGCATACTTGACAATCTTTGAAAAGTCATGTGGTAAGTTTCCTTTTGCACTGCAGACTTCCTCTAGTGATTTGATGAAAGCCAAGTCATATGAAGGAGCTTGGGGAGCAAATGCACTTGTATGCCAAGCTTTGGCATAATAAACACTCTAGAATACTGCCAAACTTCGAATAGAGTCCATGTCATTGACAAAATATGGCTTTAGCATAGCCAGCTTCATGATGTAGAGAACTTTGGACATCCATCTGGCATGGCTATAAGCAGAAGGTGCTTGCAACTTGAATGGCATATATTTATCTGGAAGAGTGCCACCAAGATAAACATAGCAAAGTTTGGCTACTTCTAAAGAATCATGTCTCATGACTGTTTCATTTTCCAACCAAGTTTTCAAAAATTGTTTGGCCTCTTCAATGTGGCGGAGTAAACTACGTGATAAATTTCTCGTTTCCAATATCTCAAGGTTTTATGTGTTCGTATTGATATCATTCCATACAGAACATAGTTTCTTGAAAAGTGGTTCGTAGGGTGCAGTGGTCTTCTTATCACTTTTAGTCAGAGAAGACCTTCCAAGGACAACTTCACCAACAGCACTGCAAACCAGTTCATAAATGTGATGGCGGCAGGCTAATTCCAACAATGCATGAGATAAGGATACTTCTAAGCGTTTTACAATACCATTCTTTTCGCCAGTATTAACTACTGTAGTGTCAAATACACATGCAATTATTTTGTGAAGTTCAATATTATTTTCTTTTAGCAGATTAAGAATTTTTGAGTGTTCTTCAGAAGCAGTGCCATTTTTAACAGGTATGATCCCAAGTAATATTTCATATCCCTCAGACGTGGTTAGTAACACGGCCACTCGCTCTTCCTTGTTAGCGCAGTGAGTGAGAGCTTTGAATATTTTTCCATCCCAGTGAAGTGTGAAAAAACCATTAGCTGTAGCAAGTTCATTGGCTAATATATTCTTTTCTGCTTCAGCTGAAAAAGTCATCCGCTTGCGGCGAACGGAGTTTACAGAGAGAATTTTATTATAAAGACTGTTTTCTGCACTGGCAGCACCAACCATTTCAAACACTTGTCTGTTTGACATAGAATATTTGGCTGCCAGGCTACAAACTTCCGGAGTGAGAATTTGTTTCTTCTTAGTTGTTTCTGTCCTTTTTCTTTTTGCCGGCAATTCTCCGACGTAGGTTTCATCTGTATCTTCTTCACTTTCCTCCGAAGAAGAACTGGACTGCAGCAATGCTTGATCAACTGGTGTATTCAAGGCATGCCTTCTCTTTATGCTTTGGTCTTGTCTCAATTTGTTTCTTTTCATTTTCTTGCGCTCCTGCATATCTAAAGAACCCAAAGTAGCCTTTCTGTTCTTACCCCGGATTGCTTCAAGATAGTTCCAATCTTCCAGCTTTTTAAGATTGCTAGAAGTTTTCAAATCTTCTTCTACTTTTTTGTTAACAACCCATAGTGTTTCTTGCAGATCGTCTAAAAATTTCTTTCTATTTTCGAGTTCTTTTCCTTGTCTGCCTTTACGTTTTTTTAAGCTTTCATATCGATCGTTCAACTGTTTGATCATGTAAATAATAGCATCTGGGGTTTTAAGACCAATTCCTGATTTCTTCCACCATTGTGCTATATCTTCGACCACTAGAAGTATTGATTCTCGCTTGGATGAAGTGCCTTTAGATTCTTTTTGCTTAACTGTATGGTATCCGTAAAATTGAAGTAAGACTTCTTTTCCTGATGGTGGATACTTTCCAGTAAACCCAAATCTATCGGTTCCAGTATTAAGATTTAGCGGCGGTGATTCATCAATTAGCCACAATTTTGTAGTTGAGCGGGACATAACCTTCTCGCTGGTAACAGTAGCTGTCTTTCTGATAATATAGTCTTATCTGAAATTTTGTACGGCGCAAAACTACTACGGTATATCTAAAAAAGACAAAGTAGGCTACTGTGACTGTCTTACTAAATCATAGAAGTCACCGAATAACACCCATGCTTTCTTTTCCACATACAGTAGGCTACAGCGCAGCACAAGCACCGGTTTGGCGGTTTAAAACTTTATTGACCAAGAAACATTCATTGTGCTCTAATTACTCGATACAGAAGACAAACGTTTTCTCTACAATGGATTTCTATGATGTCATAAAGCAACAGTTTGTTATTGCGGTACTACTTTCGGCGAGGCAGGCTATTTGACTATTATACTGGTCGTTTCCAGCATGCGCTTCTTGCTGTAGAACATATTGGCTTTGGGGGACCCTCTAGACAAAAAATATTAAAAAAAAAATTATATCAGAGTTGATTGCTAACCAATTGGCAACTTTTGGTAATTTATTGAAGCAAAATTCAAAAAAAATTTTAAAAGTGCCGTTTTTGGCCCAGTCTAATCTGGATGATTTAATAAAACCACACATTCCGTACACTTATTTGTTAAAATCCACTGACGATTTCGTTGAGCGTTTGAAACAGTTTCCATGTAATAATTCGTATCGCATAGTGAGTTTTGATGTTGTATCGTTATTTACAAATGTTCCACTTTCTGAAACTATTGAGCTTATAATTAATCGTTTGTATGCAGATGACAATCCGTATGCTATTCCGTTTGACAAAGATGTTTTTCGCAAATTAATGTTCATGGCAACTAAAGGCTCATTCATGTACAAGGACAAATTGTATACGGTAAGCAGATAGATGGTGTGACAATGGGTTCGTGTCTCGGGCCTACATGGGCCAATTTTTTCTTAGGCTGTTTAGAGGAGAAATTATTTGCTAATACTAACAATCTTTCACCTAATTTGTATTTACGGTACATAGATGATATTTATGCTGTTTTTGATAGTGATAGCGCTTGTGCACAGTTTTTGGATATTCTCAATTCGCAACACAAAGACATTAAATTTACCTTAGAAAAAAAATACAAATCGCGAGAATTTGCCTTTCCTAGATGTGCAAATAAAACTAAATGACGCTGGCTATGACACTTGCGTTTGGCGAAAACCCACTAATACTGGATTGCTGCTTAATTTTAATGCAGTGTGTCCGAATACTTGGAAATCTGGCTTAATTATGTGCTCGTTGCATCGCGCTAAGAAAATATGCTCGAGTACCGAATTATATGTGCAGGAATTAAAGCATTTACGCCATATTTTTCACAACAATGGATATCCTGATTGGTTTATAAATAACACCATAAAAAAGTTTGAAAAACGACATTACAACCCTCCGGATAAATATGAACCCGATTTTCTTTTCACTATTGGAATACCATTTTTTGGAAAAGCATCACGAGTGTTTGCGAAAAAACTAACTGCTCTAGTTAAAACGAAATTTAATGTTGGTATCAATGTTTAATATACATGTTTTAAAACTGGATCGTATTTTCAACTTAAGTGTTCTACTCCTTTTCCTTTATTGTTTAAAGTCGTGTACAAATTTTCTTGTTTGCGTGATGCGAATATTTCATACATCGGTATGACTACGCGACATCTTGGCACTAGAATTCAAGAACATCTGCAACACAAAACCACTAAATCAGCAATTCGTGATCACTTTGAAATATGCCAAAATTACAAGCAAAATAATACAGACTTTAATGGTTTTAAAGTTTTACGCATTTGTAATTCAGAATATGCCACAAAGAAACAAGAAGCTTTGCTCATAAAAAAACACAACCCACAACTCTATAGACAGCTCTACGTTAATGGTTCATCTTTTTTACTAAATGTTTATTGGGTTAGCATGTAATATTATGTTTTTGTGTTTGTGAGTGTTTCTTTTTTCTCTGAATGTTGATGAGATACTATCTTCATGTCATTGCGTAACTTGTGCAATTGTTACGTTAAAATTGCATACTTGTTGCGTTGAGGTAAACTATATTGCTATTTTAAAAGTTCCTCATTTGCTAGTTTGTCTTTAAACTGATAGGATTGTAAATATTGTTTGCTTTATGACAGTGCTGCTTTTTACTATGCTTTGTAGAATTGTGTTAATTTTTCGCCAAGGTTAAGTTTACGTCTGATACTGTTTAAGTATTGCTATTTGGTGCAGTTGACACAGATGACCGCATGGTCTTTCGCTGCTTCCTGCCTGCGTACTTTTTAACGTATGGTAAAATAAACTTAACTTGACTTGATTTCGCTCTGAAGAGGACCAGAAGAATGGTCGAAAACGTTTAGCGTGTAATAAACAATGACATCTGTTTTAAAAGTTTTGTCAGTTGCTGTAATATGGCTGAAGAAATAGCTTTGCTATGGAATTTATATATCGTTAAGTAGTTGTTACCTGTTTTGCAAGCTATCAACATCAATAACAACAAAAATGCCCTTTGAAAATTAAATTCGACACATGACGCTGTAGTAAATAATGTCCTTTTGCGAGTGCGACAAAAACTAAAATGATACGATAAATCAAAACATTATTTAGAAAATTTTCCAAGCATTTTGTACGTAGAAAAACAATTTTTATCAGCCCAATATCGTAAAGAAATTTTAAACGACATCTATTATGAACTGCCAAACTACAGCAACAGCTGATCTTTGCCATTGCGATGAATCATCAAAAAGGAGAACAGTTTTCGCGAGCTGAAACCGCAAAGAGCGCATTATATCATCGTTTTAACGAGCATGGAGCATCAACTACCGTTATTCAACTAGTTCATTTATCTGCGTTTCAGATCCAATACCCTCTAATTTTTATTGATGGATTGCAACTACGTCATAGTTTTTCCGCGCCAAAACAAATGGACGTCAAAATGCCATTAAAAAACAGAGGTGGAGTCCTCGAGGATGTCCTTGGCCTCGAGGACGTCCTCGAGGACACATTTTGAAGTCCTTGGCCTTGGCCTCGAAGCCTCAAGTCCTTGGCCTTGGCCTCAAAGCCCCAAGTCCTCGAAAATTACCCTGTTCTCGGCTCGAGGACAGCACTATTTTTTGAACAGTTGAAATTTCGTTGGAAAGCGCCAGAAACCTCGCGGAAAATTTGCAAACACCTTTTTTGTTTTCCTCACTTGGAGCATAGGCATAACCAAGAAAAGGGGGCAGGGGGCCCTCCCAATTGAAATTTCACCAAAAACGCCTATTGTTTGTTTAGTTTCTTTTTTGTATTTTTCGCTTGCAACAGTAACTAGCAGCAATATTGAAGACCAGGGGCCCCAGGCCCCCCTCAATTCAATTGTTGCCAGCCAATTTAAACGTATAACCCGAAAGAAATGGAAAGTTTTTGTTCTAAAAGTTGCTATGTCAGGCTCATCTCTAGCCTTTTTATGAACGTAATGCATTAATCAGCGCCGGATTTACCATAATATGGCGCAGTACCAGCTAGGGGCACCGCCCTGAAATCGTAAGATTTTTTTGGTCTTCACCTATATTTGGCAAAAAGATGTTGCGAAAATCTCCAAAGTGCCAGGGGCCCAGAGCGATGTAAATTCGGCCCGGCAATAACATGGTTAGTTGACGTAACTATCTATTGTACCATTTTTCAAACACAATTCAGTAATTCACCTCCAACCTCGCCAGTTTTTACCAACAAAATACTTTTAAAAAAAATTAGCCATGGAAAATGTTGATTGAACAAATCATTGAACATCTGTTGAAGGGGCCTGGGCCCCCTGGCAGAACATGTACTCCTATAACTGGTTATTTTCATGATAAAACAAAAACCTCTATCTTCGAGTGGATTATTATTTACTTCTAAAATGTTACAAGAGACAATGCACCTTACTTCCCCTTACCTGGACCAAATCATTTACAATTAAAATTTAACTCCAAAATGCAAGATGCAAAACGTGTTTTGGACTTAAATTGCAAGGAAAACGAGCATTAAACAATTTAATTTTTTCAAGAGGCTTTCAAATGTCAAAAACCTAGTGCTTTCAAATGGCTTTGAACCAGGGGTGCCGAAACCCGGGGGGGATATATCCCCCCAATAATTTGACTGTATCCCCCCCAATAATTTGAGGATGGTCTACATCTGGATCCCCCAATAATTTGACTCTGATGTGCATCTGAGCGAAGGTCTCCACTAGAATCCGGGGAAAAAAAGTGCTTCATTTTTGGTGAAGACCTTTTTTTGTTTTGGTCTTCACCTGAATTCGGGGAAAAAAAGTCTTCCACTTTTGGTAAAGGCCGTTTTTTTTTGTTTTTTTTTGGTCTTCATTTAATTTGCTCACCTGAAAAAAATCCTGGTCGAGGTTCATCCCCCAATGTTGAAAATAGGAAAAAATTGAGGTAAAATTGCAAATTATCCCCTCCAATGCTCAACAAAGATCGGCACCCCTGCTTTGAACACTTGCGAAATGTGATTCAATGGCATTAAAATAGCTTTTTTTACCAAAAAATTATAAAAAAATCGCCCAGTGGCTGGGGGCTTTGCCCCCAGACCCCTAAAACCTCCGGCGGCTGGGGCGCCCGCCCTTAGACCCCCGTCTGTGATACCTTTGAGTAACACTAGCTTACTCAACACGTTTCCAAAGATAAATATTTGCATTTTTCAAATATTAGTTTAAACCCTCTCCCTTTGCAAAATCCTGGATACCTGCCAGCAGCCAACGATTTCAGATCTTCCATCCTACGATATCTCTGTCCCACAAAAACTTCCTCTTTGGAAAAATTTTGATGACGTCATTGCATGTGATTTGTGGTTTAGGCCTCCCCCAATCAAAAATTCTGAGTACGCCTATGAATTGGTGATCGCCTGAAAAACTTTTTTGAAGATCTTTTTTTATTTTTTTTTGGAAAACACTTGCGGCTGTGTTCTTGGCCTCGAGCATTCCTGTCCTTGGCCTCGAGAGTGTCCGTCCTCGGAAAGGCTGTCCTTGGCCTTGGCCTCGGCTTTTTTTGTGTCCTTGGCCTTGGCCTCGAGCCTTGTGTCCTCGACTTCACCTCTGTTAAAAAGCATCGAACCTTACCGTAAATCAATGTTTAATTCCTTCATTGGGCGTATTGAAAAAATTTGAATGTAAAGTTAAAACTTTTGTGGATAGCTATAGCTTACAGTAGTTGAAAGTTACCACGATCTATTTAACTAGCTTGTATAACTCAGTCAGTCTAGTAAGTTATGCCTTTTGTGAAATCTCATCGTCCATTGTGCCTGATATTGTCCACTTTGCCTGGTTTTTAACTTTGTTTCACGCCGTAAATTCGGCCATATTCGAAAATACATAAAATTCTACGCCACAGCAATACCACTAGCAGATTAACGTTTAATTTAAGCACTATTAATGAATAATAATTTACACCACTAGTTCAAGTCGAAATAGATGTAAATTAAGGCTCGATCAACATAACACTGAGGGCAGTTAAATCATTAGTTTAAAATTTAAATTAAATGACATCTCTACGAAATAATTCAATGAAAACAACTGCTTCTGCGTTTTAACTCCTAGCAATTATAGCGGTAAGCCGCTAATGACTACATCAAATGCAAAATAAACCTATGAAATTA
This sequence comes from Trididemnum nubilum, assembly GCA_963965965.1. Classification (NCBI taxonomy): domain Eukaryota; kingdom Metazoa; phylum Chordata; class Ascidiacea; order Aplousobranchia; family Didemnidae; genus Trididemnum; species Trididemnum nubilum. Next base: position 26,626,164 of record OZ014472.1, on the reverse strand, counting down.
CAAAAGTTTAAAAATGCATTAATTTGCCACGAATGAATGAGATGCAACTGTTCCATTTCAGGGCCGTCAATAGTAAACCTTGCATTTGATAACCGAAGCTAGCTACCACCACGTATATTACAAGATTTTCATGGATTACTTAACTGCAAGCCGAATTTATGTCACTGAAAAAAGCAAACAAAACCCCCGAATTCTTACTAATCAAATCTTTTTCAGTATCTACCGACTTTTATGTAGCATTTAACTTTAATGTTTTTTAGGACTCGTATCCTTTAGGACTCGTTTCTTTCTGGACTTGTGTCTTTCAGGACTCGTGTATTTTCGGACTCGTGTCTTTTAGGACTCGTGTCTTTTAGCACTGGTGTGTTTAGGACTCGTGTTCTTCAGGACTCATGTCCATTAGGACTTGTGTCTTTAGGACTAGTGTTTTTTTAGGGCTCGTATCCGTTAGGGCTTGTGTACATTAGAACTCGTGTTCATTTGGACTGTTGTCCGTTAGGACTACTGCTCATTAGGACTAGTGTCCGTTAGGACTCATGTCTTTAGGAATCGTGTTTTTTAGGACTCGTGTCCGTTAGGGCTTGTGATTATTAGGACTCGTGTCCTTTAGAACTTGTGTCCGTTAGGGCCTGTCTACTTTAGGACTCATGTCGATTAGGGATTGTGTTTTTTGGACTGTTGTCTTTTAGAGCTCGTGTTTGTAGGACTCGTGTCGGGATACCCTCGAACAGATGACTATTAGTATTTTTTATTCTTTGTCTTACAAATATCTACTAAAAACTGTTTTAGCTTAAATGAAAAGTAAAGATTTGGGGAATCTATGTATTTGGGGGGTTTCCGGGCAGGGGTGTCACCTCTTAACCATGCCAAAATATCTCTTTTTTAGAGACTTAATATTAAAAGCAATTAGCTCTCTAACAAATGATTGAAAGAAATTGATTTTGGAGTGGTCCAATTTTTGATTTTCTGAGGGAGTGGTACCCTTAAATTATGTCAAAATTTTTTATATTTAAGGATATTAAAAACAATTAGCTTCCCAGCTTTAGCCATTCGAAAAATTATTTTTGGGGGTGTCTATTTGGAATCAAAGAACTGAAATCAGAAAATCAAAGAACTTAAATCAGAGAATGAACAACTCAAACAAGCCGTAAACATGAACATTCTGGAGATTGATAGCTTAGAACAATACTCCAGAAGAGAGAATATAAGGATTCATGGGGTGCCTATGCCTCAGGGGAAAAAAGATGATGGAGAAGAAGTGGTTGTTGAGCTGGCTGAAAAACTAGGTATCAACATTGAAAGTTACGATATACAGAGGGCCCACCGTAGGGCAGAAAACGATCACCATTGGCAAAACCTCGTCCAATAATTGCCAGGTTTGTCAAATACAAGCATCGAAACGACATTTTGTTTTCAAAATCGAAGTTGAAGAATTGCAATAATGGAAAATTTAATAATGCGTTCATTACTGAAGATTTGGCGCCACTTCGCTCAAAACTTTTGAGCTTTGTTAAAAATGACTGCGATGGAAAATTCGTTCTCTGCCATACATATAACGGCAGAATTCGAATGAAAAGGTCTGCTCGTGAGCAGGGTGTCATGGCTGATGGTGATAAAGAGGAAGGTACCGGCAACTGGATCGTGATTTCGTCCCCAGATGATCTATTTCGCCTGGATGTAGATGTGGATTTTGCTAAACTGAACTACAAACCACTGCTTATTAATAGGGATGACTACTATGACAGTGTAAGTAGTGATTCTAGCAGCGAAAACGATGTTTAGTTTGTTACCTACTCGTAAAACTAGCTTTTGGTTTGTACTATTGTACTAAAAACTCTGGAAAAATGGAGAACCAACCTATTTGTATTGTGTGTGCGAAATCATGCGTTACCGCAAAAAAACACACGACCTGCCCTAATTGTTCGCGTAATTTGCACAAAACCTGTTCGACTTCTAAAATCCGAGATAATCCATTTGAAAACAAAAACCTAGTCAGAAGTTGTTTGCTTTGCGATTCGCGAATAATTAATGCAAGCCTAGATAAACATTTTGATTTAATGAGATCTGAAAACTTTACTTTAGGAACTTGTGATGATAACTCAAATTATTGTGATTTTTTTGACAATTGCGTGTATCATGATATTAAGTCGTTAAATAATGTGGTAAATCTTAAAACAGATGAGCTATTTATCTTGCATTTTAATGTTCGTAGTCTGCAAAAAAATATTGACAACCTAATTACCCTTTTGGCTACTTTTTCTGACATACCGGATATCATTGCAATATCAGAAACAAAACTTACACATGGTCAGCCATTGGTAAACGTTGACATTACTGGATATGATTTCATCCATTGTGCTAGCATAACAAAAGCTGGTGGGGTCGGTTTTTACGTAAAACAAAACTTATCTTACAAACAAAAATCTGACATTAATATTAACTTAAATTTTGTGGAAAATATGCGGATTGAAGTTAAAACTAACAACGGACCGATAGCGATAGGGGTAATTTATCGACATCCCACAACACTTGTGAATGACTATGAAAGCTTTTCAACAAATTTATGTGACATTTTCGCTGATCTTCGTGATAGTAACACAGCCTTTTACGCAATCGGTGACTATAACATTGACCTAATGCAAATTAATGGCAATCACAACTTTCGAAAATACGTGAACAATATCTTGAGCACTTCGACCAAGTGTGCCATTGATCTCCCGACCCGCATAACTGATTACTCGAAAACATTACTGGACCACATTTATGTTAACGATCCAAAACACTCTTACCGTAGCGGAGTGCTTTTATGCGATCTGAGCGACCATATGGCTGCTTTTGTTAGCATTTCACTAAAAAATCTCGTGTTAAAAGCAAAGACCAATTTCTAAATCGAGACATGAAAAATTTTAATTTAGAAAAATTCTTAAGGGCACTTGAAAATAATTTAACTGCTGCCAACCTAAACAGTATTGAATCAGCTCAAGATGCTTTTGATAAATTCGAAGAAGTTCTTCATATCGTAGTAAACAAATTTGCTCCTCTAAAAAAAGCTTCAAGAAAAGAAAAAAAGCTTAGTCAAAAACCTTGGATGTCTCGTGAACTACTAAATTTGATCAAACAAAAAAACAAACTTTTTAAACAACTTCACAAGAAATTTGATGAAGATATTTTCCAAAAATATAACAAACAAAGATATGTTTTAAATCAAGAAATCAAACGTGCTAAAGAAAACTACTACTAAAATTTGATTGATGATAGCAAAGGCAACTCCAGCACGCTGTGGAAAATTATTGGCGAACTGGCCCACTTGAAAAAAAATAAAAAGACATTTCCTAATCAAATAGTCACCGACAAAGAAGTGATAGATGATCCACAAAAAATTTGTAAAGCTTTCAATATTCACTTTGCAACAGTTGGGGAAAATATTGGTAAAAGCATTAAATCTTATGAATCTACCCACTCTCCATTGCCTAATTTCCCCAACTCGTTCTTTTTTTTTTCCTGCTACCGCTGAAGAGATTTACTCACTTATTGGTAATATAAAAATTAAAAAAGCAGTCAGAGAAAATGACATTACCAATAAACTCCTAAAATTGAGCAATGCTGTAATCTCTCCATTTTTATGTAACATTTTTAACTCTTGCATTCATCAAGGAGAATTTCCCAATTCCTTGAAGATTGCAGAAGTAGTTCCAGTTTTCAAAACGGGGATTCAAACTTGCTTACAATCTATCGTCCAATTTCAATTCTTTCCCAACTCAGCAAAATTTTTGAAAAATTAATATTCACCAGAATCAACAATTATCTTGAAAAATATCATGTAATTTCTGACAAACAATTCGGTTTTAGACAAAATTCTTCTACCTCTCACACTATCAGCAATAGTTATGAAAAACTCACAAAAAACTCTGATGTAGGAATGTACAATTGTTGTATATTCCTCGACCTCACCAAAGCTTTTGATACTGTTAATCATGATGTTTTGCTGCACAAAATGAAAATTTCTATGGATTTCGAGGACTGTTCTTAAACTAATACAAAGTTATTTGAGCAACAGAAAACAACATACAAAGATGTAAAATTGCAAGTCCGATTTAACAAAAATTGAATATGGTGTGCCACAGGGTTCTTCCCTTGGGCCACTACTTTTTCTTTTGTATATCAATGGTCTTCCTTTGGCTAGTCAATTTGACACTATCCTGTTTGCTGATGACACTTTCTTGGCCATGTCAGACAACAACCTTTTTAAATTACAAAACAGAGTGAATGCTGAACTTCGAAAAATCGATCTCTGGATGAAAAAAAACAAGCTTCAGCTGAATTATTCCAAAACTCATTATTTACTGCTTGACAAACAACTCAATTGCTCATGTTCGACAAACTTCAATATACCCTTGAATTCACTCGTTATAAAACGTATCAAATCCATAAAATACTTAGGAATTTATATTGACGAAAACCTAAATTGGTCTTGTCATATTCAACATCTTTCGTTACAATTAGCACGCTATTCTGGATTGTTATAACTTACAGAATTCGAAATTTCTTAGACCGGAACACTGTGTGTATGTTATATTACTCGCTCATTTACAGCCGTATTCAATATGGTATAGTTACATGGGGTACGGCAAACAAAACACTTATGCAAAAACTCAATGTGAAGCTAAATAATATAGTTCGTACAATAACGTATAATAGCAAATATTGTCTGGTGACTTCTTTATAAAAACCCTGAATTTTTAAAAATTAGATGACATTTACCTACTTGAACTAGCCAAATTCATGTATCAGCTTCATCATAAGAAATTTAAAACTGCTCTCAACGACTGTTTCGTTGATATCAGAAAAATTAACAGTCACAATACTAGAACAAAAGATAACGTAGTATACTTCAAACCTCGCATTCAAACTTCAGCTGGGAAAAAGTCTCTGACTTATAGAGGAACTGAATTGTGGGGAAAAATTGAACCTGATGTAAAAGAACTATCTTGGTTATCATTCAAAAAAAAGATAAAACAAAAAGCTATTCAAAACTATATATCATTTTGACCTTCTTTGGTCTATATTTGGAAATTTATCATTTAACTGTGTGACACTGTTCATTAATTTTCTCTTGTGATAATACCAGTTGAACAAAACATTTTTCTGTTTCTTTTCAATTTGATGTTTTTTTTCTTTAAGTTTTCACACTGTCAAGTAACAAATCAGGAAGCACCTTGGATTGAAAAACCTTCGGGTTCGTCGGTGCTTCCTGGCCTGAACAAACTTACGTAATTTTGTTTTATGTGTGTTTGTTTTGTATGTGTTTGTATTGCTCAGGCGAATAAACTGTTTTCTGTCTATCTATTTGGGGAAGGGGAGTTCTTGGAGAGGTACCCCCAAACTATGTCAAAATATTTGTCTGTTAAATATCTCCTGATATCATAAAACACCGGCACCCTAGCTTGAGCAATTTAAAATATTGATTTTTGGGGGGTGCATTTGAGGGGTCCCTGGGAGGATGGCACCCCCAAACTATGCCAAAGCATTTGTATGTTAAGTATCTGCTGATATCAATGCAAACTGGCACTCTAGCTTGAGCCGTTCAAAAAATTGATTTTGGCGGATCTATTTAGGGGGTCCCTGGGGGATGTGGTCCCCCAAACTATGTCAAAATATTTGTCAGTTAAATATCTGCTGACATCATAAAACACTGGCACCCTAAGTTAAACCATTCAAAAAATTGATTTTTGGGGGGTCCATTTGGGGGAGTCCCTGGGGGGGTGGCACCCCCAAACTATGTTAAAATATTTGTCTTTAAGTATCTGCTGATATCAAGAGCTAGCACCCTAGCTTAAGCTGTAAAAAAAATTGATTTTTGGGGGGTCCATTTGGGGGGTCCCAAGGGAGGGTGGCACCCCCGAACTATGTCAAAATACTTGTCTGTTAAATATCTGTTGATATCAAAAAAAAGTTGCGCCCTAGCTTGAACCAATAAAAAAATTGATTTTTTGGGCGTCCATTCTGGGGGGGTTCTCGGGGGAGTTGCCCAAAAAAATTTCGGGAGAAAAAATTGCGTTTGCAACTCAACAACTTTACACAAAAATTAAATTTTGATGTTTTGTGGTTTAGGAGAAGAAGAGCGTACCAAATTTAGGAAGAAAAAAAAGGAAAAAAAAAGAAAAAAACCTCATTGTGGCCAACAGTGGGTTGGTTGGGAGGAAAGAGTATCTTAAGACATATAACCATGCAAAATATTTTTTGTTGTACTTAAGCCGATTTGAATGAGACCGCTTTTTACGCCAAACTTGCGGGGCAGTATTCGGGTTCTAAAACCAAAGTCACGTGACTTATTGCCTCGAAATTTGGCACAAACATATAACTGATTACTCTCAAACCGCTGTCAGAACTTTATGCAGCTAGACCAAACCGTTCTCGAGTTATAAGGAAAAGTCTGAAATTTCGCACTCGTTAGTTGGAAAATGGCCGATTAAAAACAAAGGAACACTCAACGCGAGCGTCGGTTGTTCCAATGAGTTTCGCGAATTTAAGTCAAGCAATTACCAAGAAATCACTCAAGCATGTCGATTCTGACTGCGTTTCTTTTGGTGTTCTAGACTCTTCCCGTATATGCATATTTTTGGAATGTATGGGGCGCTGTTTGTGAACCCTAATTTGTGCAATGCTTTTTTGCATATTTAATTAAATAGTCGTTTTAATTGAATGCACAAAAATAATTACACAAAAAAAAACACGAGCAAAAATAAATATGCAAAAATTTTCGAGCATTTATAACTCCATAATTTGCGCAACGTTTTTTTGCATGTTTAATTAAATAGTCATTTTAATTGATTATAGAAAAATAAATGTCGTAGAATACACCGCTGCAAAAATAAATAGACAAAAAATTGTCACAAAAAACTTTTTGCGCAAATATTTTTGACCCAAAAATTGTTGTTGCAAAAATAAATCCATAAAAATTTTTGTGATTTTATTTTTCCAACATCATTTTTTGCATCAATATTTTTTGCCTTACAATTGTTTGTGTCACAAATCTTTGTACATTTATTTTTGATAGCAAAGAAACAACACATGCCGAAATAAATGTGCAAAATTTTGTGATTCAAAAAAACCCCTGCAAAAATAAATCGTCAAAAATATTTGACAATTTAGTTTGTGTCCAAAATGGTAAAAGGTTGGAATTAGAGGGCGGGAAGGTACCGGCAAGGTATAAAACTGGAACTTCAAGACAAAAACTTCGGGAGGTATGGCAGTCTATAGTGAGGTACTAGCTCGCTTATGAGACCTTTCGTTGGGCTGGGAAATGAAGATTCATTCACCCGTACCTTCCCGCCCGCATAATTCCAACCCTTTGTCATTATGGACACGAACTAAATAGTCAAATATTTTTGATAATTTATTTTTGCATGCGTTTTTTTTGCGACAAGAAATTTTGCATCAACATTTTTTGCATTTTGCACATTTATTTCGGTGTGTGTTGTTTCTTTGCTATCAAAAATAAATGTACAAAGATTTGTGACACAAACAATTGTAATGCAAAAAATATTGATGCAAAAAATGATGTTGCAAAAATAAAGCCACAAAAATTTTTGTGGATTTATTTTTGCAACAACAATTTTTGTGTCAAAAATATTAGCGCAAAAAAATTTTGTGTGACAATTTTTTGTCCATTTATTTTTGCAGCGGTGTACTACGGCATTTATTTTTGTAGGTTTAATTAAAATGACTATTTGATTAAACATGCAAAAAAACGTCTTGCAAATTATGGAGTAATAAATGTTCAAAAATTTTTGCATAGTTATTTTTTCACGTGTTTTTTTTGTATATTTAGTTTTGTGCATTTAATTAAAACGACTATTTAAATAAATATGCAAAAAAAGCATTGCACAAATTTGGGTACACAAACGGCGCTCCATAGTAAAGTCATTGTTTTAGGGCTGTTTTTCTTGAGTTGGCTTATATGCGAGATAGGCTTATATGCGGGGATATACGGTAATTGCATGAGTGGTTTGTCATCGCAAGGATCTGTGCATGGTCGTAGTTACGATTTCGGATTTAGAGTGCCCCTGAAGTGAAAAGTCCAATTAATCACATGGTTGTTATGTTTCAGCTGATGAAAATTTCTTTGAACGTTCATCCAGAAATTTAAATTAATGAGCGATTCTTTGGGATCTGGGGACGCATTTCCAAGCGCTCTGGATAGTAACTTGTTTAAACTGCATCTGTGCTAACGCAGATCTATAGGCTTACTTGGTTATTAGGTGGCCCTGGCACGAAGCTTTCACATTTGCAGAATTTTTTTTTTAATGATTTGTTTGTGCGTGTGATTATCCAAAATTTTGCTAGCAACGCATGCATTTTTAGGACAAAGTTTAGAGTTTTTTATTTGGAAAGGTACAATGCAACACCACCATCATTCTGGCAGAATAATTAGCGTCATTCTGGCAGAAAGTATTGCCGCAAAAAAAAGGCAAATACAAAACAAGGTCACAAACATTGAACAGTGTTCCCAACCGCCAATCATTAAATGAGTCATTTCGTCATAATTAAAAACTTAATCATCAAACACAATCATATGAAAAATAACAACGTTGCCAAAAAAAAATTCTCGAAAAGCTCAAGCTGAAAAAAAAACGGTTTGGAGGCAAATTTTCGATTTTTTTCCCATTTAACTTTCCGACGCGCCCCGAACTCCGGGTTTGGGTGCAATCGGTAGCCCGCTGGCCCCTCTACCAGACCCAAATCTAAAAAAGGGTACTTTTTTAACGGGAGTCCCAGCAGAATGGTTTAAAGGAGGCCATCAATTTTGGGCGAAAGCGCATTTTGGCGGTAAATGTTCAATTTTTTTCCATTTAACTTTCCGACACGCCCCGAGCTCCGGGATTGGGTGCAATCGGTAGCCCGCGGGCCCCTCTACCAGACCCAAGTCTAAAAAAGGGTACTCTTTCAACGGGGGCCCCAGCAGAATGGTTTAAAGAAGGCCATCAATTTTGAGCGAAAAACGCAATTTGGGGGCAAATGTTCAATTTTTTTCCATTTGAAAATTTGCTCCCAAAATGGCGTTTTTCGCCCAAAATTGATGGCCTCCTTTAAACCATCCTGCTGGAGCCCCCGTTAACAAGGTACCCTTTTTTAGACTTGGGTCTAATAGAGGGGCCAGCGGGCTACCGATTGCACCCAAGCCCAGAGCTTGGGGCGCGTCGGAAAGTTAAATGGGAAAAAATTGAAATTTGCTCCCAAACCGTTTTTTTTTCTCCTCAGCTTTTCGGGATTTTTTCTTTTGGCAACAACGTTTTTTTTCCATATGATCCTGTTTAATGATTAAGTTTTCATGTATGATGAAATGACTCAGTTATTGATGGATTGCAGCTACGTCATAGGTTTTTCCCGCCAAAACGATTGGACGTCAAAACGCCTGTTGCAGATTCAAGTCTTTCGTTTACAATTATGAGTATCGGAGTTCCAATCCAGAGGGAGCCTATGGATTATCACTGTCTTGCTGTGCTACAAAAATCAATTTTCTATCCAAAAAGTATATTTATTCTTGAGAATCTAAATTCGATCGGATCTCAAATAAAATAACTCAATCACAGTAGGAACGTAGCGTAACTTAGGCAAAACGGCAGAAGAACAGTAACTAAGCACTAACAAAACAGCAAATTAACTTTTGTATAGAATCCGATCTTTTTAACTCATTAAAAGAAAAATTTGTCAAAATTAAAATGCCCTGCTAGCAGGTATACAGAGAAACTAAGAATGACTAACCAAAAAATGCAACTAGGTGTGGTGAGTGTATCACGTGATTAGATCCTATGCAAATTATGCGAATTAAGAGCGGAAGACGCTCTAAAACTTGTTACAAACGTGCAATTTTTACAGAATTGCAGCAAATCACAAACTACGCAAAACTGATTGCTAAAGGCCAATTATCATGCTGGAACAACGCCATTACAAAGCATTGGACGTCACCGCAAATCGATGTATAATTCTTTCAGTGGGAATGTTTAAAGAATTTGATTGTAAAGTAAAACTTTTATAAATAGCCTGGCCTTAATTGAAAGTTACCAGGAACGACTTATGCAGTTTTCATAGCTCAGTGGGTCTTGAAAGTTATGCCTTTTGTGAATTCTCATCGTCCATTGCCTGATATTGTCCACTTTTACCGGCGTTTAGCTTTGGTTCACATTCATAAATTCAGCCATATTCTAAAATACTTAAAATTCTACGTTGCAGCTGTAACGCATGGCAGATTAATGTTTAGTTTAAGCACTATTTGTGAGTAATATTTAACATCACGAGCCCAAGTCGAAATACGTGCAAATTACGGCTCCATCAAAGTTACACTGAGGCCAATTAAATACAATTAGTTTAAAATTTAAATGACATCTCGACGAAATAATTCAATGAAAACAACTGCTTTTGCTTTAAAATTTTTTTTATTCAATGTTTGTCAACCTAAAACTATAGGTTTTCGTGTTTCGACCAGTAACTTAGGCCATTCTCACGGCTAGCATTTAGAAGCATTAGTTATTCATCTATACAATTTATCATCGCAATATACAGTACGAATGAGCTATCGCGACGCGTTTCGACCTTGCAAGATCGCAATTAATGATTCTATATTGCTGCTAATTTTTAGCTAACTGCTTTTGCGTTTTAACTCCTTGCAATCAATAACCATAGCGGTAAGCAGCTAACGACAACACGAAATGCAAAAATCACCAAGATACTGCAAAATAGACTAATGAAATTACAGAAGTTTGAACGTAAGCTAATTTTGTCATAAATAAAGAGATACAACAGTTTAAAAACACGCTAACTTTGTCACAAATAAGTCAATAGTAAGCCTCGATTTTTGCAGTTTATCCGAAAGTAGCTACCACCATTTATATTTCGTGATTCTAATGGGTTTCTTCACAGCAAGTCGGATTTAGGTCACTGAAAAAAAGCATACAAAAATCAAATTCTTACTAGTTAAGATCTTTTTCAGTTTTTACAGCTTTTATCTAGCATTTAACTTTAACGTTACAAAGCATCAACTCATTTAGAGCCTGAAATTACCCTCTATAATCTTCCCTATCAGTGTTTTTGCATGCATTTACGTAGCGCCGATCCGCGATTTTGACGTCCAGCGGTTTGGCTAGCAGCGCAATGACGTCAAGTGCAATCCAACAATAATTGGCGGTTGGCAACACTGTTGAATGTTTGTGACGTATGGAGTGGAGCGGAGTGGCTCATTTCTAGGCTCCGGCTCCACTCCGATATTTCTTTAACTGACTCCGGCTCCAATCCGGTTCCGAAATTTTACATAAACACTCCGCTCCGAAATACTTCGAGACAAAAATACGCTTCAACAAAAAATTCAAACCAGTTTTCATACCGCAAAATAGCCTGGGATAAGCTTAGCGTAGCTACGTATTCTGGTATTCCATTTCAAGAATGCAAAAATAGTTACTCGTTTTACTATCAACTATCACTACGGCTTGAAAGACTACTTTAAAGTCAGACTCCGGCACCAATCCGACTCCGAATTTCTTTGCTTGATTGTCTCTCCGGCTCCGCTTCGGATCCGGCTTAAAAATGCAAAATCCGGCTTCGCTCCGGCTCCGGCTCCAAGCTCCACTCTAGTGACGTAGTTTTGTTTTTGCTTTTTTTGCGGCAACACTTCTGCTAGAATGACGCTAGTTATTCTGCCAGAATGACGGTGGTAATGCAACACAAATACAAACTACCAAAATGTTTATAATGAACAAAAAAACGTGCAAACATTGGTACTGGTATGCAAATAGGATACAACTAAACAATATAAGCATTTAACCAAACCAGGAGACAGCGAAAATGACCATACGGTCTTCGAGTCAGCTGCCACCCAAGATTATTAAACTAAAGCAAACTGGCACACAACATTCACTCACACACACACACACACACGTATACATCAGTAGTTTCAGTAATTTGGTTTACTCAAATACAAAACAAAAAATATGTACAATAAAATAAAATCATGACCTATTGGAACAACGCACCTGCATGAACAAAAATGGCATCTTACAGAAACTGTGTAAAAAAAAACTTCCCCCCTTTGCAACCAGTATCTCTTATTTTTTTTATGACTGGTAAAAGGATATTAAGTATGATCTGTAACGTTTTGTAAACGAGGAGAATGGAAGTGATTTGAATTCACTGGGTACCGCCTGCCATATTTTAGGGGTACTACTTTTTTTTAGGACGCTTAGGACGATTAGGACGCGCGTCCTAAACGTCCTAACAAACCGTTACTTTTTTTAGAACGCTACCAAAAATCAACTAAAATCTAGTTTATTTAATGAAAAATTTATTGAAAATTTACATAAAATCAACTAAACCCTAGTTTTCAATAAATATTGGATTCGAATTCTTGCCGTAAGAAATCCGATAGCGGTATGCACTAAAACACCTCCGTCCGACGCTGTCAAAATCATTCGAAATCTGCTTTGTTTTATGAAAATCGTCAATCTAAAGTGATGCAAACTTTGAAGATAAATGACCAATCATCCTAAACCTGCTAACAAACAAAATTAAACGCAAATCCTCGATAAATTCGTTCTGAAACATCTCCGTCCTAAAAAAAGTACAGCATCCTAAAAAAAGTAATTTTTAGGAGGCTGTCAAAATCATTCGAAATCTGCTTTGTTTTATAAAAATCATCAATCTAAAGTGATGCAAACTTTGAAGATAAATGACCAATCATCCTAAACCTGCTAACGAACAAAATTAAACGCAAATCCTTGATAAATTCGTCCTGAAACATCTCCGTCCTAACAATAGTACAGCGGCTTAAAAATAGAATGAAAATATGTCCTCAAGGTGGCATTATTGATACGGAATGTTCGTTTCTATGTCGTCATGTGTTTTGTAAGCGCAAGGTTACAATGAATTTTGTTTCCCTTTCAGTCGCATTGCCACATCACGTTACCAATCCAGTTTTTGTGAAACCCCCTTTTTGCAATCAAATTGGGTTTGGGGGGATGAAATGTACTTGTGGGGTTAAATCGACTTTATTTGATCACCCAACCAATTTTTGGAAGAAAGGAGGGTTTACTAAAATTTTCACAGTGTACGGAATGTTTTACTGTGCACTGTGCAGTGTTATAACTTAAAGGCAAATAACTCTCGTCATAAAATTTATTTTCCTTGCTGCGTCAGCAATCTTGTTGCTGTTATATCGATTTGAATGCATTAGTGTGAGGCACCGTTCAATCGAACCAACGATGCAGACGCTAGGAAGATTTGGACTAAAACTCACTAGAATAAAGGGTTGAATTCTTAGCAGTTCCAACTTCCGTTAGTGCATTTAGATGCCTGTGCTTTAAAAAAACGATTTGGTTGTTATAGATTGATGGCTGTGTCCTAGGCGGACTGCCTAGGTCTTCGCTGTCTGGTCCTAGCGCTCAAGAGGCTAACAAAGGATATTCCAAAATAAACTTGTATTAATAAAAAAGGCAAATAAAAAAGACCAGTCCAGCAAAAATTTATCGAAGATTACCCGGCTGGGCGATAAACACTTAAAACTGAAAACTTAATTTAACGGCATAAACTAAAAACCTCTTGACGCTACTGTTCAAAAATAAGACTGATTTAACTACTGTGCTAAATTAAAACGTTGCTAAAAAGGTGATCACCAAACTGCAAAACGGTGCGTCTTTCAGACAACTTTGCAGAGTTTCTTTCGAGCGAATTATGAAAGACGCGCAACACAAAAGTAATATGCAAATAAGGTAGATGAACGTGTTAAAGACAGAACATAAATACCTAGGTTCTAATCTCAATAAAAGATCGTGCTGTAACATTGGTGTCTTTTCAGAATTGAAATTTGCCCTTTTTATTAATTTACCATAATAACTAGTAACAACAACAATACACTAATCTTCTTTAGCACATAGAAGAAGTTATAGCGTTCAATTTTTTTGTTTTACAAAACTTGAAATTTATGTGAATTTCCTGCGGTAAATACAATATTATCTGCAAATATCACATTTTCACAATGCTGTTGCGTCATATTTCGTTTAGAAATGTTTTTAGATGGCCCTAATTTAACCATTAACAAATATCAATATTGGGAGTCCTTAATTATATACAGGCGCGTAGCCAGGATTTGGAAAAGGGGGGGCTATTTTGAAAGAGTGAGAAGTGTGCAAACGACTTTGACTCGAATTTTCATTGTTCTTGAATCAGTTACAGACGGTTTGTCCGAAAATTGAGACGAAATGACTCGAAAAGCTCAGAAATTTAAAGGTTTTTTCCGCCCAAAATTAGGTGATCTCCAAAAAAAAAAAAGGGCTTCGCCAAAATTCAGAGTGATTTTTCGGCCGAAATCCCAAATTCAAAGGTTTTTTCCGCCCAAAATTAGATGATCTCCAAAAAAAGGTCTTCACCAAAATTGAGACTGATTTTTCGTCCAATTTCGCAAATTCAGACGTTTGAGGGGGGCTGTTTTCGTATGGAGGGAGGCTATTTTCCATTTTTCACAGAAAATCGACCTCAAAACCACAAAAAACATGCAATTTTGCATACTTCACAAACCAATGGGGGGCTCGAGCCCCCCCCCGCCCCCCCTGGCTACGCTACTGATTATATATATTATTCTCTATTGCACATTCACGTCGTTCAGCCTTCATCGTTTGGTGTAAATACATGTGGCGCTGTTGTGGACAAGAGGTGATTATATTCACATTCAACCAAAGCCATTAATCGAAATATATTATTGTACAACATAGATCAAATGCTGCCGTTCGCAATAATGAAATCCTACTAATCAATATACAGTGAATAGAAAATCGTAACATCTTAGCAGCCGATCGAGGGTGCCAAGTAATTCCATCAAAGATATAAAAAAGCGCTCTAGCTTGAGCTTTTAAAAAAATTAATTTTGTGAGACTTATTTGGGTAATTTCCGAAAGGGAAGCAATTCGAAACTATGTCAATATATTTGCCTGTTAATATTCATTAATATTACAAAGAATTAGCTCTTGATAAAGACATTCAAAACATTTATTTTTGGGTATTGTATTTAAGAGGTTCCGGGAGTGGTAACCCCTAAACTATGTCAAAATATTTGTCTGTAAAATATTAACTGATACCAAAACAAACTAGCTCGATTCGTTCCAAGAATTTATATTTTGGGGCTCCATGTTGGGGGTTCTTGGGGGGTCCCACCCAGTGGCGGGTCCAGAAAATTTTGGTGGGGGGGATGATAAAAATTTTAAGCACAAAACCTCAAAAATTCGGATGTGTTGTAACCAGGCGCGTAGCCAGAAATTCGCAATGGAGCGGCTGTTTTAGGGGTCGGGGGGCGGAGCCCCCAGCGCTCACAGATTTTGCATTTATTTTGCAAAAATAATTTAATTTCAGAGCTAGTTTGATAAAATTTCTCTGTGAGGCCCTGCTGCTACGCAGCAAGTGTTACCAGTGCAAACTGATTTATTCCGGTACGAAAAATGAATGGTGCAAGATGTTAACGATAAAAATCTTAACGGAAGTTAACAAAACTTAACGGAAGTCAATTTAGTCCGTTAACATAAAGAAGCTTTCTAATGGATCAACGAGTTAATGAAAAAGTTAGCTTCGTTATTAACGGATTTGTGCCCACCTATGGTTTTTTGTTAGCACTACTTTTTAGCAGAGGTGCAACCAGGAAGAGGCTAGGAAAGCTGAGGCCCCCTATTAGCCAAAACGAACCAACACTCTAATCCCAAAATTTTGGCCCAACGTGCATATATTTTATACTTGACCAGGGGGGCCCGCATGCGGGGCAAATTAAGATGTGAAGTTTTTTTGTGTTTAAATTTCTAAAATAAGTGTAAATACATCCATCTAAACTAAGAAAACAACTCATTGTAGAGCTTTTTTACCTTGGTGCAGAGGGCAACGAACAAGAGGAACAGGATTGCCCATTTTACGTGAATTATCATACAGCATTTTCGTAAATGCGAGCGTAAGCAACACCATAGGATTAAGCATTAAATTGCTTGATTAAATAATCAGTATCTAACTTTTTAGCATCTGTCATTGTGTTTTTATCAGCATCTAAATGCAATACGGCGTTTAATATTTCAAATTTACGCGGTGCTTATATAAACACTAAAATAATATTTACTCCGCCATTAAATTAATTTTGTTCAGAAACCGAAATCCAAACGAAACTTATAATCAATAACGCAACCAGAAGGGCCGTGCCCCTCTCTGCATTGGCCTGTAGACCAAAGTGCACGATAAAAAATGCCACAATTTTTGCCCTTTTGAGGCAGTTTTTGCAGTGATATGGCCTCTAGAGTGGTTTAAAACCATTTTTAAAACATTTATCATTATTATTATTATTATTATTTATTAACTTACTTGTCAAAAATACAGCTCATAATTTAATCGATAAACACTTCAAAACATTGCTAAAAATAAGCAGCCAAAACTGATCGTTTAGCAAAATGCTTAACATAAGCTTAATAAACAAAAAGAGTACGGGGGGAGGGGGGGGGGCTATTCGACATTTAATTTATTTAATTACTTCGAGTAATATACTTTTTTGAGACGCTGTACTTTTTTTAGGGCGGACATGGATTCAGGATAAATTTATCAAGAAATCATGACAATTTATCAAGGATTTGCGTTTAATTTTGTTTGTTTGCAGGTTTAGGATGATTGGTCATCTATCTTCAAAGTTTCCATCACTTTAGATTGATGATTTTCATAAAACAAAGCAGATTTCGAATGATTTTGACAGTAGGACCCTGTACTTTTTTTAGGACGGAGATGTTTCAGAACAAATTTATCAAGGATTTGCGTTTGATTTTGTTTGTTAGCAGGTTTAGGATGATTGATCATTTATCTTCAAAGTTTGCATCACTTTAGATTGATGATTTTCATAAAACAAAGCAGATTTCGAATGATTTTGACAACGTCCTAAAATTACTTTTTTTAGGACGCTGTACTTTTTTTAGGACGGAGATTAGGGTGGCTCGAAATCACGTTTTTTTTTAGAAAAATTTTGCATTACCGCAAAAAATGTGCCAATCTGCGAAAAAACACATGTGTTAAAATTTGAGAGCTCTGCGACAACGGGAATACTTCGCGCATCGAACCCAAAGTCTCGAATTTTTGCTGAAAATGCGCATTTTTTCAAATATTTAAAAACATATTTTAATGCCATTATATTCGTTCGCATCACCATTTAAAAGTTTGTTTAGAGGCATAAGATGATAGTTTTAAAGTTTCGTTAGAATACGACAACCGTAATACTTCGCGCAAGGCGTTCAAATTAGGACCAAAATTTGAACGAATCTTCGCGATTTTAGCAGCTCAGCGGGCCCAAACAGCGCCATTGTTTCTTGAAACAATACGTTTCTTTTGATCTGTATTTTCAATTAAATGCCGTTTTAATCCCGAACTTTAACTCCAGTAAGCAATTACGTTGTTTACGTGAACTAATTGCATTAATTTTAACTGCTGGAAGAGTTTCGTCAAGTGAATTTTGACCAAACTTTATACCCCCCCTGCTGCTGTAACGTGGAATCGTTATTTTAGCGCTAGATCCTTTCCGTTTGATGTCCGATTTTTCCCACGGGCTTCGGACTTTTTTAAGGCTTGGCTAACAGGGAAAAAATCATTTTCAGTTTGACAGTTTCCTAAAGGTTTTATGAAAGCCATATGAAGAACGAAATGACTTCAGCTCCAGGAAAGCCGACTTCAAGATCACAAGTGCTCTGTCCGATTTTAGGAAAGCCGGAAGATTTGAAGACCAACGTGCTTCCGACAACGGAAGAACTTCTGAAGTACTATTTGTATCTAAAGCACGAATCAGACGTAGAAAAGCCTATCGGCTTGCTCTCCAAGATAGTAGATTCAGTTCTTCAAATATGGAAATCCAGCGGTGTGCCAACGTTATCAAAACCCCGTGTGATTAAGTTGTTCAAGAATAAACTGGATAACTACGCTAGTTTAAAAAAGAGTATTGGTCGCAGAGAGGCTGAAACCTTCAAGGTGAAATTAGCAGCATTCAAAAAAAGCATCTCTGGTTTATTTGAAATATCGGCTTGCAAATGCACGGATTTTACATCATGTGCTTGTCCAAAAGAGAAGAAAGTACCAATGAGAGAGCGACTTTTTATAGTTGACCAACGATCGGAAAGAAAAATGTACATCGGGCGGATTGATCAACAGGTAACAAAGCAATTAGAAAAATCCCTTCAAAGAAAATTGAACAAAAAAATTTTCGCTACACACAACGCCTCGCAACAAGATGAGCCTACCGTAGGTGCAAAACCATATTTATCTTCCGCCTCATCTTCAAACGAAGATTCCGACTACGAGGTTCCATGGAGACTAAAGTATCCATCAGCGGAAACAAATCCGTTGCAAACTGTTGCGGTGGCCTGTGATAGAACTGGCGTATCAAATAGAGCCGCAGCAATGATTGTCACTGCCGCATTACATGATATCAACTCCGGAAGCCCAAACATTATTGACAGGAATAAAGTTTCAAGAGAAAGAAAGAAATCAAGAGTCCAAAGCATTGGATCAACTGATTATGGAAATGTTACAAGTCTCTACTTCGATGGGCGAAAGGATCGTACGTTGGTGATGGAAAGATCTGCAGAAAGACGAGCTAGAAAAGAAATCATTGAAGAACACATTACCGTTCTAGCAGAACCTGGAAGTAGGTACTTGGGACACTTTTCACCAACAAGTGGTAATGCTAAGGACATAGCAGATGGGCTTTTTGCATTTTGTGAGGAAAAGCAGATTGATGTCACTATAGGATTGACTCCATTTGGTGCGACGGCACTAACGTCAATGTTGGTTGGAAATCCGGCATATTACGAAGATTAGATGAAAAACTAAAAAGACCTTTACACTGGATCATATGTCAGCTTCATAGCAACGAATTACCACTCCGTCATTTGCTAATTCAATTGGATGGGAAGACTAGTGGGCCCCGTCAGTTTACCAGTCCCATTGGAAGGCTGCTTTACGAAACAAATTTTGAAAACCTTCAGATTGTTGATTTTCAACCAATTCCTGCTGACGTAATTGAGATCGATGAAGACTGTTCCACTGATCTATCTTCAGATCAAAGGTATTTGTTTGAAATGTACAAGGCAGTATCGACTGGTGTATGCCAACCGTCACTAGCATCTCGAAAGCCTGGAGTAATGGCACACTCTCGTTGGTTAACGACTGCATCAAGAGCCCTCCGACTCTACGTTTCAACAGAAGATCCTCCCGAGAATTTAAAACTGGTGGTACTGTATGCAATGCAGGTGTACACTCCTATGTGGTTTAGAATTAAGCGACAACATGATACCTATCTCTCATGCCACCTTGCATGTCTTTGAAACAATTTTAAAATGTCAGATGTTGCCTTTAAAAGTCAGAGATATTGTGATACCTGTTGTGGAGCGCAATGCATACGGCGCTCATCCTGAGTCCATATTGTGTGCCATGATTTCAAGTAGTGACAAAAAACACAGAGAACTTGCATGGAGAAGAATTCTGCGTTGTCGAGAAAAAAACGTTTCTTCCAGCGTCATCCGGAACTTCAGGGTCCCAAAACTAAACATCAAGGGTTCAAGTTATGTAGAACTGATTGACTGGAGCGAAATTCCTTGTTCCGAACCGGTGTTCACTGCTTCCGTAACAACCGATTACATAAAAGAAATGATTAGGAAGAGAACGTTTATGGACCTTAAAATTCCTGCTTTGCCATGTCACACGCAAAGCGTGGAACGCCACATTAAATTGGTAACGGAAGCTTCTTCTTCCGTATGCGATCATTCAAATAGAGAAGGATACATTCGGAACAAACTCAGATCAAGAGCAACGATGCCACAATTCAATTCGAAATGTCAGTGGAAATCTATGTTCTAATATTCTGGCATTTAAGATTGGGTGGTTGGGCTGGAGTAGGGTGGGACTCGATACCGGCCACCTCCACGAGGTGAGTCCTGGGATATTTTATTGGCAAATCAATAAATATTTGTTTGATAAAATATGCTGAGAGCCGGATAAGAGGAATAAAGGGCGATACATTTTCTACTAACCTCCAAATTATCATTAAAGCTATAGTGATAAGCAATGTTGCAACAAATGGAATAAAATTAGTTACAAAAAAACAAAACAGCACTTAAAATTGTTGTAATTAGTTCACGTAAACAACGTAATTGCTTATTGGAGTTAAAGTTCGGGATTAAAACGGCATTTAATTGAAAATACAGATCAAAAGAAACGTATTGTTTCAAGAAACAATGGCGCTGTTTGGGCCCGCTGAGCTGCTAAAATCGCGAAGATTCGTTCAAATTTTGGTCCTAATTTGAACGCCTTGCGCGAAGTATTGCGGTTGTCGTATTCTAACGAAACTTTAAAACTATCATCTTATGCCTCTAAACAAACTTTTAAATGGTGATACGAACGAATATAATGGCATTAAAATATGTTTTTAAATATTTGAAAAAATGCGCATTTTCAGCAAAAATTCGAGACTTTGGGTTCGATGCGCGAAGTATTCTCGTTGTCGCAGAGCTCTCAAATTTTAACACATGTGTTTTTTCACCGATTGGCACATTTTTTGCGGTAATGCAAAATTTTTCTAAAAAAAAACGTGATTTCGAGCCACCCTAACGGAGATGTTTCAGAACGAATTTATCAAGGATTTGCGTTTAATTTTGTTCGTTAGCAGGTTTAGGATGATTGGTCATTTATCTTCAAAGTTTGCATCACTTTAGATTGATGATTTTCATAAAACAAAGCAGATTTCGAATGACTGAGGTGATTTAGTGCATACCGGTATCGGATTTCTTAGGGCAAGAATTCGAATCCAATCTTTAGGCCTATTGAAAACTAGGGTTTAGTTGATTTTAATCAAAATCCCATTAAATTTTTAGGCAGTGTCTAGAGCACCGGCCTGGATTCCTATGCAAAAAGCTGCTGCACCGGTCCGGTTTCCAACATTAAAAAGCTGCTGCGCCGGTTCGATTTCCGACATTAAAAAGCTGCTGCACCGGTCCGGTTTCGTATGTGATTTAAATACAGCACTTTTCCATTCCAGAATCGAAGCCATGATGGCGAAGTGATTAGAACGTCTGGCTTCAGTGCCGAGGGTTGGGGTATCGAATCGTGCTGGACTCGCCCTTTGTCTTCTCTAAAATTCTTATTCTTTAGAGCCTTTTTTTTCTCTAAAATCTTATTCTTAGAGTTAGGGCACTTTTTCCTATTATTAGGTTTAGGCCTTTTTTAAATAAAAGAGCGTAAAGACTGTTTGAGTTGCAATATTAGTTGGTATATAGGCCACTACCCTAATATTTAGGTCTTAGGCTCTTTCCTATTATTACGTAGGTCTAGGCCTTTTTGAAATAGAAGAGCTTAGGAAAAAGCCTAAACCTCAATACTAACGGCCCAGGAGATCACCAATTCCTCTTCGCAACTATCTTTTATGCAATCAATTCCTCCAGTTTTTACACTCAGAGCTTTCATTTTGAAAAAGCCTAAACCTAGATTCAATTCAATTCACTTTATTATTCAACAGTGAAAAGACTATGGAAGGCTTTATTTCACCGAAAACCGGTTATGCAACGAGAAAAGTCGTATTACGGTAACAAAATATTACCTTATAAGGTCACAAACTCCGGTTACGCAAGTGGGAAAATGAATATTACGGTGACCGGATTTTCCAGCTACAGTAGTTTCACTTGTAATAGTTGGGTAGCCGAAAAATGTTTGGGGAGAAAAACAAATTTTTATTTTCTCTACTTGAATTTTTATTCTCTCTATTTGAAATTTTTTCTCATTTTCATATGTGGGTTTTTTTGTCTTTCTCTCTCATCTGTCATTGCTCTTTTTGGTACTGTATTCTATTTACTTGTTGTTACCTCCTTCGTTTCCGACTCTTTCTCTCGGCTTCACTTGGCTTTTTCGGTACTCGACTCTTCCAACTTTCACGTGAACTCACCTTCAATCTTCACGGGTTTCGAACCCGAATCCCAACGCATTGATGATTCACACTACGAAGTCTTTACCACTCAACCATCCAAGCCTGTGATAGATACCTCACAAATGGCGCTAATAAACCAAGACATAACGATGAGCATTGAAGCGTATCGCCGGTCACCCAAGTGCTAAAACCGACACTTGCGTAACCGACAACCAACGACGTTTGTGCATTTGAACTTTTGTGTTAGCTATATCTGATTAAATCTTGTTCCATTAACCTCCTCTACCAAAACAGTGCTGCCAAAGGTTCGCCACTATACTAACTACATTTCTTAAGAACGAATATTTGCAAACAAACATGTGTTCGAGAGCTGAAATGTACTGGCTACAGCTTTCTTTGATTGACGGAAATCTCAAATACCAGAGGTGAAGGACACATTATTGAAGTGAAGTCATTGAGGTGAAAGACTCAAGGACACATTTTGAAATCCTTGGCCTTGGCTTCGAAGGTCAAGGCCTTGGCCTCGAAGCCTCAAGTCCTCGAAAATTTCTCTGTCATCGGCTCAAGGACAGCACTATTTTTTTTTGAACGGTTAAAATGTAGTTTGAAAACGCCAGAAACCTCGCGGAATATTCGCGAAGACTTTTTTTGTTTTCCTCTTTTGGAGATCACATGAAAAATTTTCTTGAAGACCTTTCTTTTTGTTTTTTTTTGGGGATCGCCTGAAAAATTTTCTTGGAAGACCTTTTTTTTGATAACAATTGCACCTGTATCCTTGAGCATTCCCCTTTGGCCTCGGATTTATTTTGTGTCCTTGGCCTCGAGCCTTGTGTCCTCGACTCCATAGACCTTAGGTTCTCAAAGTGCTCCTTACGGAGACCCAGGGCTCCGCTAAAAAAACCTAGGGTCTCCGCAACCTATTCGTTTACTTTGTTTTTTAGTTTAGAAATTTATAGTGGGGCTCCGAAAATAATGGTCAACCTCTTCAAGGGCTCCATAACACCAAAAGTTTGAGAACCCCCGATATAGACGATAAAAGGTTGGCAACAGTGGCGGATCTAGAAAATTTTGGTGGGGGGGGATTTTAAGCACAAAACCTCAAAAATTCGGATGTCTTCACCGAAATTGAGAGTGATTTTTCGACCAAATTCAGAAATTCAAACGTTTTTTTCGCCCAAATTCAGGTGGTCTCCAAAAAAAAACAAAAAAAAAAAAAGGTCTTCACCAAAATTGAGAGTGATTTTTCGGCCGAAATCGGAAATTCAAACGTTTTTTTCGCCCAAATTCAGGTGGTCTCCAAAAAAAAAAAAAAAAAAAAAAAGTCTTCACCAAAATTGGGAGTGATTTTTCGGCCGGATTCGTTAGGTTTAGGCTGATGGGGGGGATGCATCCCTAACTGGAGCCGAATTATTCGAAACAGAGGCTGACTTTTCTGCCAAAATCGTTACTTTTAGGCTGGTGGGGGGGGATGCATCCCCCCCTAAATCCGCCACTGGTTGGCAAACGCTGTAACTCGTTGTCTTTTGGCCATGAGCTATACTTACAAAACCAAGATGAAATTACAATGTCTTTCTTTATTGATTATATTTTCTAACTACTGCTAATACACTAGTTAGGTTTCTGACCACAAAATTAACCCAAACTTGAAAACACACTAGTACACAAGTATTTCAAAATATCTTATAACGGTATAAGTAGAATTTATTTCCAAATTCTCACATTAATAAAAATCAGTTAAAAACAAACAATACAAAACATAGCTAAAAACAATAATTTTATCTCCGATTCTAAACACCTTTTGGTAAGTGTGCATTTAATTTAAATTCAGGGATGAAACGACTCTAGTCAGAGCTTTGACCAGAGTCGCATTTTATGACTTTTTGAAACAACTCAAGTCGCATTTATGTAGAAGATTCAACTCGAATTTTAATGCCAACGACTCAGTCATAGTTTAGATTAAATTAGTTAATGAAGGAAAAAATTTAATTATATGTTTGGATCAGGCGCGTAGCCAGGATTTGGAAAAGGGGGGGCTCTTTTGAAAGAGTGAGAAAAGTGCAAAGGAATTTAACCCGAATTTTCATTATTCTTGAATCAGTTTCTCATGGTTTGTCCGAAATTTGAGACGGAATTTCTCAGAAAGCTCTGAAATTCAAACGTTTTCTCCGCTCAAAAACAGGTGGTCTCCAAAAAAAAAAAAAAAAGGTCTTCACCGAAATTGAGTCTGATTTTTCGGCCAAAATCGGAAGTTCAAACAATTTTTCAGCCCAAAAACAAGTGGTCTTCAAAACAAAACAAAAAAAAAAGGTCTACACCGAAATTGAGTCTGATTTTTAGGCCAAAATCGGAAATTCAAACACTTTTTCACAACGAATCACGACATCTACATCACAACTTCGGCGCCCAATTTCCTTTGGGGGGGACTGTTTTCAATTTTTCACCAAAAATCGGCCTAAAAAGCAACAAAAACGTGCGATTTTGCATACTTCACAAGCCAATTGGGGGGGCTCGAGCGCCCCCCTGGCTACGCTACTGGTTTGGATCAATGTTAAAAAAGAACGATTTTTTTCCATACTAGAATTTTTTTAAATGACGTAAAGCGCCCTTGAGGTTGTTGGTGGTTAAACTTATATTTATATGTTAACAGTAACTTTTGATTTCAAAAGTTTTCAAACGTGACCAAGTCGAAGTACACTTTTTTTTAGAACCGGTAAATTTTGAGTCGATACTGGCTGTTTTTATTTTTTGCAGGTTTTCAGCTTCATTTGCTCTTGATTTTGTAAAAATTTTGAGAGCCTCGATGTCAATTTTAGCGGCCATGTTTGTAACACGGTTTAATTCCTATTGCTCTGTCTGCTTTAAGTGAAAGCTTTCTCCACTGCTTTTGCGGCATCGTAAATTTGCAAACGAGAAAAAACAAGCTTTTTTTCAAGTTGAATTGCCAACAAATTTTCTCAATTGCTTGCGCAGAGCAACAGCACTCTATAATCTTGGAATAATTGCAATTTTGCTTGCAAGCACAAAATCACTCAAATTTTTTCGTTTGTTTTTGTTTTATTTTGCTGCCGAGGCTGGCATTGTTTTTCTTATTTTTCCTTATAAAAAGTGTGTAATGCTAATTTTGTCAACTGGTGCAACGCAATTTTTCCTTATCAGACGAAATAGCAAATGGTTCTAAACATAGGCGTAGCCAAGATTTTCCATTGGGGGGGGGGGGCAAACCACAAATCACATGCAATGACGTCATCAGAAACTTCGAAAGAGAATTTTTTGTGGGGGTAAAGATATCGTAAAATAGAACATCAGAAGCCGTGGCCTGGTGTTGGCACGTAACTAGGAACTCGTTCATGGGAGAGGGCTTAAACCAACAGTTAAAATGCGGAAATGTCTAAATTGGGAGACGTCTTTAGGTAAAGAAGTGTACCGTAATTCAAACGTAACACAGACGGGGGTCTGGGGGCGGAGCCCTATGCCGCCCGAGGCTATGGAGTCTGGGGCGAAGTCCCCAGACGCTGGGCAATTTTTCGTTATTTTTTGGAAAAAGCTATTTTAATGCCATTGGATCACATTTCGCACGTATTTATAGCCTTTTGAAAGTACTGGATTTCTAACATTTGAAAGCCAATTGAAAAAATTAAGTTGTTCAGTTTTCCTTTTGCTTGCAATTTAAGTCCAAAACACGTCTAAAATTCTGCATTTTGGTATTAAATTTTGTAAGTGATTTGGCCCAGTAGGGGGAAGTAAATTGCATTGCATCCTGCAGTTTTTTAGCAGTACATAACAATCCATTCAAATATTTTCCTTAGAGATTGTTTTGTCATGAAAACAACCAGTTATAGGAGTACGTATACGCCAAGGGGCGCAGGCCCTCTCAATTCAAAAATTTGTTAAATGAGCATTTCCTTTACTGTAGCTAATTTTTTTAAAAAGTATTTTGTTGCATAAAAACTGGCGAGGTGAAAGTGAATTGTTATTGAAAAATGTACAGCAGATAGTTACGCCTACAAACCATGTTATAGCCCGGGTCGGATTTACATTGAGTTGAGCCCTTGGCACTTTGGGATTTTTGCAATATTTTTCTTCCAAATACAGGTGAAGACCAAAAAAAGTCTTATCTGAGTGCGGGGCCCCTGGCACTGAGCCATATATTAAATCCGTCCCTGGTTAATGGTATTGCATTGCGTTCATAAAAAGGTTAGATGAGGGCCTCAGTTGGCAACTTTTAGAAAAAAAACCTTAATGTTACTCTGGCTATACGTTTAAATTGGTTGGCAAACATTAAATTGAGCGGGCCCCCTGAAACTATATTATTGTTGGGGGCCCATTTAAATTGGTTGGTAAAAATTAAATTGAGGGGGCCCGGACCCCCTGGATCAATATTATTGTTAACTACTGTTGTACGCGTGTACTGTTGTACGCGAAGACGCTAAAAAAAATTGAAACTGAAGAAACAATATTTTTTTTGTGACATTTTTATCATTGGTAGCATTTCAATTAAGGGCCATTTAAACGTTATTGTAGGGGGCCCATTTAAATTGGTTGGTAAAAATTAAATTGAGGATGCCCGAGCCCCCTAAATCAATACTATTGTTAATTACTGTTGTACGCGAAGATGCTAAAAGAAACTGAAGAAACAATAGTCCTTTTTTGTGATATTTTTATCATTGGCAGCATTTCAATTAAGGAGGAGGGGCCGCCCCCCTCCCCGGCTACGCCTTGGTTCTAAATGCAATTCGCTTTCTCAGCAGTCTAATTGCGAACATGGCGACGATTTTAAGTAATTTTCAGCAAAAATTCGCTTTAGGTAGAAGTTTTCAACATTTCGCCATTGAATTTTTGGGAACCAAAAAAAAAACATTACTCACACGCTTGAAGAGCGCTTTGAAATCTTCGTTAAGTTGGCGAAAAAATGTGACGTATTTTTACTCAAGTTACATCTCGCAATCGATCCAAGCAACTCGGCGAGCGAAATGATGTTAGCCAGCTCTCAGAGCTCCAGATAAACGTGTACAAACAACCCCTTGCTTTTAACGAGTATTTCGTTCGGTAGCCTACCTTAAAATTTTTTCGCAATTAATGTGTACGAGAAAACTTCTGTCGTGTGGGCCCAAACTAGTAAAATCCATGATGTAGTTCGCTTGAGACCAGGTCTACACTGGGCGTAAAATCGTGAGCGTACGACCGTAGCCTTTTTTTTAAAACAGAATTTAGTACGCGCGGCGTACCGCCTTCTTATCGTACAAGATTCCAGTTGGCGAAAATAAACTAAGGATACGCTCGTACGTTGATGATTTTATGCATAATGTAGACTGGGCCAATCGATGCGATCAAGGCGGACGTTTTTGTTTTTCTTTTTTTTTTCCTTCAAAATATTCAGAGATTTTAAGAATATTTTCACAAAATTTCATCTTTCCACAATTTTCCATTGAGCCGTTTTCAAGACATGAAAGTTAAAATGTAAGGTTTTCCCCTTGCAAATTTTGTAAAGTTGCATTAAAAGCGAAATTTCAAAAGTTACTACTTGTTTTCAACTACTAACAAGTGTTATGAGAGAGCGTTGCTGTCGAAATGCAGTTGAGAAGAAATTGCAAATTAGCAGTCTTTTGAGTAAAAGCACGTCTCACTTTTCTAAAAGTTAATCTTCTATCATCATAACCCTGACAAAATTGCATTAGTGGCAACTCAAGAAGAAAATCGTTAACTTTGAAACACAGTATCTTGAAAACGGTAAGAAATAGAAAGCTCAAAATTAGTGAGAATGCATGCTAGACTTTTCTCAACGTTTTAGTCAAGACAAATTAAATTGAATACCCTTTAAGTTTTCACAAAACATCCAGAATGAATGAGCAAATGATGATAGCTAACACAATACATAAATCGGTCCGGCATGTTTGAATAGCAAATACATCACATGCTTAAAAAATAAACTCGTAGCTTTTGTTGAGGTAAACACGATTTAGAAGAATTCAACTTTACAATGATGTAAATCAAAAGTTGACAGTGAAATATCACAAACCATTTTACAACAAAATCTCTTTAAAATATTGCGTGGTTTTGAAAGCTCCCTTTTCAGCGAAGAAGAGCATCTTCTTCATTTGGAAAATTGGTTTAATTGAAATAGCGTAGCCTTTTTTTGTGCATTACATTTTCTTCCCATGATGCAAGATAACTTCAGATTCTTTTTCATATCCGCTGTTTCTAAAAAAATATTTAGCAAATAAATAACTACATTATCATCAAACATGGTGAAGTCTGTTTACATCAACGCATTATATATGTTTTAAAACTTTTAATGCTATAGTAATGCAGTACAATACTATCTGAACTACAACCAATGGCTATAAATGTTAGTAACAAATTATGAAAGTCGGCAAATTGTCGACTTTTTACATCAGCAAACTGATAAAATTGACAAACTTTCATGCTAGCCTTGGGTTCATAACAACTGACCATGACAAACTGACCGCAAATCAAATGATGCCGATATCCCCAGAGCCATCTTGCCCCAGAAACCCTCACTTTGTGATGAAACCGTTGGCTCGCAGTCAGTTTGTAGCGGTCAGTTGAGTTGGCTTGGCTAGCTTAGTCTATTACTGTATTTTAAACTAGACTTCCATCAAATTATGTTGAAAAACCTTTCCTTTACTTTACTCAAGGTTTAACTACTTTTGTTCCTATTTATTTCTAGTGTGTTCCAGAAATATTATCCATTATTTAAACAAATCACCCTATATGCTGCATGTATTGGTAACTAAAGAGTGCCTACAGTGATATGAAAGCAGCAGTACATTTTAAACAATCACAATGATTTCTCACACAAAATTAGTTGGTAATGATACTATAAGTTGTATAGTATAACATAAACAGATTTTCAAAGTACTTACTGTGGAATTTTTTCACAGTTTTTGAGAATGAATCTTTGAGGAATTTGATGACTCGTTAATCGTTCAGTCATTGTTGCTGTCATTTAGGGGCACCATTGGGCCACTTGTGTAATTTTGTGGCCATTTGTTGTGTTTTTAGATCAGATACTAAAGGAACATGGTCGAGAACATTTGTATATTTTTTGGAATTTCTTGACGTTATCATTTTTTGCAGCATTATTTTAATAGTATCAGAGGTGGAGTCGAGGACACAAGGCTCGAGGCCAAGGCCAAGGCCAAGGACACAAAAAAAATCCGAGGCCAAGGCCAAGGACAGCCTTTCCGAGGACAGACACACTCGAGGCCAAGGACAGGAATGCTCGAGGCCAAGGCCAAGGACCAAGGACACAGCCGCAAGTGTTTTCCACAAAAAAAAGGTCTTAAAAATTTTTTTTCAGGCACTCTCCAATTTATAGGCGTAGCCAGAATTTTTGATTGGGAAGGCCTAAACCACAAATCACATGTAATGACGTCATCAAAAATTTGCTTGTTGGCACTTAACCAGGATTTTGCAAATGGAGAGAGCCTCAACTAATATAATCGAAAAGTGCAAATACGTAACTTTGGAGACGTTTTGAGAAAACCAGTGTAACTCAAACGTATCACAGAGGGGGGTCTGGGGGCAAAGCCCCCAGCTGTTCGGCGATTTTTTGTAATTTTTTGGAAAAAAAAAGCTATGGTAATGCCATTGAATCACACTTCGCACATATTTAGAGCCATTTAAAAAGCACTAGATTTTTGACATTTGAAAGCCAATCAAAAAAATCAAATTGCTTAATCCTCCTTCTAGTTGCAATTTAAGTTCAAAACACGTTTAACATCTTGCATTTTGGTGTTGAAGTTTAATTGTGCGTGATTTGCTCCAGGTAGGGGGAAGTAAGGTGCATTGTCTCGTGCAACATTTTAGCAGTAAATGAAAACCCCCTCGAAAATTTTCCTTAGAGATTTTCGTTTTGTCATGAAAATAACCAGTTATAGAAGTGCATGTTAGGCCAGGGGCCTCAGGCCCCCTCCACTGAAGTTCAACGATTTGTCCAATCAGCATTTTCCATGGCTAATTTTTTTAAAAAGTATTTTGTGCGTAAAAACTGTCGAGGTGAAAGTGAATTTATGAATTGTTATTGAAAAATAGTACAATAGATGGGTAGTTTTGCTTACTAACCATGTGTCAGGCGCGTAGCCAGAAATTCGCAATGGGGGGCTGTTTTGGGGGTCTGGGGGCAAAGCCTCCAGCCGAAGGAGGCATGGGGGTTTGGGAGCGGAGCCCCCAGCGCTCGCAAATTTTGCATTTTTTTGCAAAATAAAATCTAATTTCAGAGCTATTTTAATAAAAAATAATGCTTTTTAAACGTGGCATAGAACTTAGCTGCGCAGCATGATTCTACTGGTTGCATTATCGGGCTATGTGGGAAGTGGCTAATGAAAACTTTGCAGTTCTCTTGTTTACATGCTGGTAAATCATAAAATCCTATTGTTCAATAAAACTCTCACGGAGTAATCTATTTCGTCTGTATTTTATAAAGAAAAATAATCGGGGGGGGGGCTAATGAAAAGATATTTGAGAGAAGTGATTGGTAATTAACTAACACTGAATACCCCTCCCCCCTTATTCCTGAGTTTATAATATATTTGCTGATAAAACCTATGTTTGGCGTTTTTACACTAGCGATCAATTTTGATTGCTTATTTTTGGGCATTTATAAAAGTTTTCATTGATTGGTGACTTTAATTTTTGACGAATTAGCTCCCCCCCCTCTGAATATATGTTTCAAAAAATGGTTTTAATCACTTTTTAGTCAATGCCAGCGCAAAAGACAGTCTCAGAAGAGCTAAAAACGTGGTGTTTTTCTTATTCTGCATTTTGGTTGACAGGCCAATGGGGGGGCTATAGCCCATCCCGCCTCCCCTCCTTGGCCACGCTACTGACCATGTTATTGCCGGGCCGGATTTCAATCTCGCTGGGCCCTTGGCACTTTGGAGACTTTCGCAACATCTTTCTGCCAAATGTAGGTGAAGACCATAAAAAGTCAAGATTTGAGCGCAGGGCCCTCAGCTGGTACTGCGCCATATTGTGGTAAATCCGGCCTTTGTTAATGCATTACGTTCATAAAAAGGCTAGATGTGATCCTGAGATAGCAACTTTTAGGACGAAAACTATCCGTTTCTTCCAGGTTTACGTTTAAAGTGGCTGGCAAAAATTGATTAGAGGGGGTCCCGGGGCCCCTGGTTTTCAATATTGCTGTTCGCTATTGGTGTAAGCGAAAAACGCTAAAAAGAAATTGAAACTGAAGAAACAATAGGCTTTTTTGTCACACTTTTGTCATTGGTAAAATTGCAATTCGGGGGATGCCCGCTTGGCTAAGCCTATGCTCCAATTGCGCAAAATAAAAAAGGTATTTACAAATTTTCCGCAAGGTTTCTGGCGTTTTCCGACAAAATTTCAACGGTTCAAAAAAAGGGCTGTCCTCGAGCCGAGGACAGGGCAATTTTCGAGGACCTAAGGCTTCGAGGCCAAGGCCAAGGCCAAGGACTTGAGGCTTCGAGGCCAAGGCCAAGGACTTCAAAATGTGTCCTCGAGGCCAAGGACGTCCTCGAGGACTCCACCTCTGAATAGTATGTTTACTTTTTTTCAGTATCATCTTTACTATTCTGTATTGTTTATTCTTGAAAGTAGAATCTATCCTTGAAAACACAGAACATTGTATAAATCACCCAAATTCCATCTTCTACTTCATGCTGTAATTGTTCAAAATTACAAACAGCCTTTTTGACTTTATACATCACTGTGCTTTTAAATCATGCAACACTTCAAGCACAAAATGCATGTTACTGACATACCGTTGACATATTATAGATTATGCAAATGATAAAATTTCTTCTTATTACAAAATCTGGAAAACATAACCATAGAATTAGAATATCTAAAACACATTAAACATTCAGCAATTGAAATACCAAACTGTAGCAAAATACCATAACTTTCAGACCATAAGGCACACTTAAAATACCGTTACTAAAATTTTCAAAAAACTAAAGTTGTGCCTTATATATGGGTCCACGACTTTTCAGTGCGACCATTTCGACGCGGCCCTTTTCGGCGCCAACATTCTGTGCTTTTTACTAACACTAACCCAAAGCCCTAACCCTAACCCAAAATACGTGAACCGTCAAAGAGCACCGAATTGGCGCTGAAACGATCTGTGCAGAAAACAAATGGCAACGAAATAGGTGGTGCCGAAATGGTCGCACCGAAAAGACGTGATCCCCTTATATATGCAGGGGTCGAAATTAACTTTTGTAACAACCTGCCCATTGAGCAAGTGATATCAAATTTCATCTTGCTCGAAAAAAATAGGTGCAATAAGTTCAGAGGTTGTTTAACTTTGGAAAAAAATTTGTGAAATGTACTTCTCAGTTCTAGGCAAAAAGCAGTGAATTTACAAAATACACGTAGTTGCATATCCTATTTCGAGAATCAAGTTTTTGTAGGCAATGCTATGTTAATATGATGCAGTAAGTAACTCTTTCCAATCATGCACTACACAAAAATTGATTTTTTGATTGTAATTATTTCAATTATTACGATACATACAGTGATATTGACTAAAGTTGCAGTTTTTCGCAAACACATTTTAATTCAAATATTTTGGAAACTACACTAGCTAAAAAGCTGAAATTTTTTGCAATAGGAGCTAAAGTATTTTCAAAATAATCATAACAAAAAAATTGCAAAATTTTTGACGTTGCTTTTACGTAGCGCAGTGTAGCACTTGTGATATCTGATACAGAGGTTTATGAGGCAAGTGTGGGAAATTTTTTTGTAAAAAAAAAGTAGCTTTTTGTGCCAAAAAGTTCCCAAATTTGTCTGGGTATTAAAAATGTACTTGCGATTAAGAAGAGTTAACTGCAATTAATAATGTGCGTAAGATTACAACAAAGTGTTAATTGTGACACTTACAAAGTGCTAACTAAAATAAAGGAAGCAACAGCTTTCTCTACTTGCATATTTTACTTTATTGCAGCAAAAGCAGACCTAAAATGCATCTGTGAATAATCTTTGTGATGTTGTTTAATACGCTGTATTTCGTCAGATTGCCCATCGGGCAAGCTAAGCCGAAAAATAACTTGCTTGAGGCGATTTCAACTTGCCTTGAGCAAGCGGGCAAACATTAATTTTGAACCTTGATATGAATTAGGTTATACTCTTTTTCTCTTTACAATTTAAATCGGAGCTATTTAGAGTTTTACAACTTTTAGACCTCTTTAAGTAACATCTCATATATATAGTGCACCTTCTAGAAGAAAATAATAGCAATAAAGATCATGTATTGATCATGCACTTTATAGTTCAAAAAATACAGTAAATCACAAAAATAAAGTCATTGAATTCAAATAACAAGGCACTAATAAAGGGTTTGATGAGGGTTGCAAACTCAAACTTGAACTCGAATAAAAACAATCAATTTCTCGAACTCAAAAAAATAATTTGTCTAAACTCGAACTCAAATAAAACTGATCAAGTTTGAGTTCACTGAAAAGAACTTCATAAACCAAAAAAAAAATGTCAGAAAAAATTTTTTTGTTAATTATGCAGGGTAAATTAAGATTATCATTCATTTGTTTATGCTGTGGCAACATAGAAACACAGCATGTTGTATAGAAAATGAGAGCAATTAGCCGAAAAGTAGACTTAGCATTTTTGTCAGAATGAACTCCAAACTTGAAAAACTTGATATTTTTGCTGTATTTAAACTAAAAAAAACAAAAAAACTCACACTTGTCAGAATAGACTATACTTCAATTCAAATAAAAATCTATTGAGTCTGCACCCTGGGTTTAATGATGATTGTTCTAAAGGTTTTCTATTCAAAAAGCGACAGTTACCAAAGTCTTCTGGCTTTATTGTCGCTTGACTATAATCGATCAATCATGCACCTATTCGGGCTATTCCTATCTATTATCTACCTATAACTAAACTAATTACCTTATCATTCTTATTCAAATAGACTTATTCAAATAGAATCAAAAAACAAAAGCAAAGTTAGCGTAAATTAATAAAATAATATAAAACAATAATTAATTTAGTAATAAAAAAGTAATTTAGAAAAAGATCACTAAAAGTCAATTTTCGAGAAATATGTCAATCAAACTATACTGTCAAATTCTACAATTACAATTGAAACTCAAATAATAACTTAATAATTTCTAATTTTTGATAACTCCGACCTCCATGCACAACCTTCGCTAAAACTGTTAACTTCGAAAATGATAGATTTTCAATATAAAAAGAAACTGCGGCAAAAAACAAATGACTCAGAGAACCCTAAGTTTAACGCAAAACAATAATCTTCCAAAACGCTGTCCTTCAAAGGGTTCATTCCGGTTTAACCAATTTAGATACAAAAAAACAAGAAAAGCTAACTATGATTTTGGGCAAAACAACACCTGGAAGCAAATTTTACGCGGCAAGCTATTACGTCACAAAATCAGCCAGGACAAAACACAAGTCTTCAGAACAGATGATTATAAACAGCTTTGGGCATTAGCTCATTAATAACATAGTTAAGTTTTTCATTAACGAGTTAAAAAGCTTTTGTGAGTTAACTTATTAACTACAACTTTTGTTAAACTACTTTCATGTTTACGTTAATCCGTTAAACTTCTAGGCTACACCATGCGTCTTACTGCTATAACAATAGATATAAAAAAATGAATTAAAAAAAGGCTTCCACTTTGTCTATCTGTACTAGAATAGTAAATACCGCAGTAACAGAAATCAGGAGTAATTTTTATCTTGTATGGAAATGGAATCATTTTATTGGGCATCAACAGCGGGTTAATATAGAATTTTTTTAAAAATTACGAATTAACAATTAACTTTAACTTGTGTTACTGTTGTTTTTCAGTTAAGTACTTAACTTAGTTAAAAAGTTGTTAAAAAATTCTTAGCAAATTAACTCTTACAGAAGTTAACGTTTCTCATTAACTTGCCCAACACCAATTATAAAGTATGGTGATTAGAGAGGTGAGGGGGTATGATTACTGGTAGCATAAGGAGTATATAATATGGAGATAGATAGCCTTGGGTTTTGATTACTAAATTAGTGGCCAAAGGACTGTGAGGTATGATAGCCTTAAAGAGACATTGCTTGAGATCAATTTTATTAAGATGAAAACTACTTGAGGTAATAAATAGGTGCCCCAAATCTTGTTCCACTATTTTCCTTGTCCAAGAGTATTCAAGTCAAGTTGTTCAC
The DNA here is from genome assembly GCA_963965965.1 of Trididemnum nubilum. Taxonomy (NCBI): domain Eukaryota; kingdom Metazoa; phylum Chordata; class Ascidiacea; order Aplousobranchia; family Didemnidae; genus Trididemnum; species Trididemnum nubilum. Next base: position 26,591,026 of record OZ014472.1, on the reverse strand, counting down.
TCTTGACTAAAATGTCGGGAAAAGCCTTAAATGCATCCTCAACAAATTAGAACATCCTATGTCTACTTCTCAAGATATTGCAGTTTAAAGTTAACAATTTTCTTCTTATTTTAGTATTGCTATTTCGTCAATTTGTGACAGAAGATTAACTTTTGGAAAGTTGGCTTGAATTTACTTGAAAAGCAATTAATTTACAATTTGGACCCTCAACTTTGTTTTGGCAACTACTTTACTGCACAAGAATCGTTGAAAATTACTGATAACAAACATGCCGCAACTTTTTGAAATTTTGTCTGTAGTTGGTAACCACGGATGTGGAAGTGGAAGATGGAAGCAGAAGCGCTTAATTTCAGATTTTTTGTGGAAGCGGAAGCACTTTGATGAAAAAGACTGGAAGCAGAAGCGAACTCGGAAGTGACTAATTCTATCCGGAGCAGGAAGCAAAAAAATTCCAAAGGTGAGGAAGCGGAAGCGAACTCAGAAGCACAAAACTTCAAGAGGAGCTGGAAGCTGAAGCATTAAAAATTTGACTGCTTCCACATCCCTGTTGGCAACCCTGACAAAATTTCTTAGAGAAAAAGGCTTTTCTAAGGGGAAATCTAAACTGTCATATGTTGGGAATGAAAGATCATTAAAAGCTCAAATGTGGTGAAGCTGGTCTTCAAATTTGTCTAAATTTTTTGAAAGAAAACCCAGCAAATACATTTTTGATGGGAATGTCCTTTTAATCTGTTTGCCACAGTACAATTGCAACCCTTCGTTTTGAAATTCATGACATCAAAAAAAGATCGCTTTGAAAAAATGCAAATAATTTGCAAAATTTCTAGCGATGCTCTATAATTGAATATTGTGTTGTTTATTCAGCAGATTTTGCAAAGCTACTGTATCTTTTTCTGATGACACAAAATTTCAAAACACAAGTTGTCAATGGTGCAGAATCAAGCAGATTAAATCTAACCTATTTGTGCAGATAAATAGGATCTGGAAATAAGGGAAGAAGGTTTGGGAAACATTTTTTTTACCAAAAATAGTTTTCATAAAACCGATCTCAAGCAGTATATATCTCTTTCGTTGCCAGCTCTATCGCAAAGTGATTTTGCCAAAAAGTGAAAGTTAGGGCAAGACAGCTCTGAGGATAGTACCAGTACTTAGTAGGATATAGGCTTATTTCAAATTCACTGACTGCTATTCTGAGTCGATGCTTTATTAAAGTGATACTGCTCGATATTGGTTTCATTAAAATGAGAACTACTTGAGGTATATATTAAAGAGGTGCCCTAAACCTTGTTCCACTATTTATACCCCTCGTCCGTGAAAATAGATTTGATCCACTTGACTTTATATCATGGAAGAGGCTTGGCGAATGGAACATTCGCGGTACTTTTTTTTCCTCGCGAATGGAGCAGGCGCTATGAATAGCTACTACAGGGAATTGCTATCCCCTCAGACTGGCATCGCTGCCCAAACCCTAACTGTAACGAAAGGTTTAGAAGTAAAAAAAGATTGTATGACCCGTCATCTTCCCATATCTGTCTATTCTACGTATTCTTCCAATGTGCGCATTCGCACCTCCGCCGGGAGCCGAACCCGGGGTCGATGGTATGCAGTCAGGCACTCTAGCCATTCTGCTACGCAGCTTGTACCTCTAGTGCGACAAAATGACGTCTTTAAACTAAATGTATGAAAAAAGCAATGTCTCCATTCGCGAGGAAAAAAAATTACCGCGAATGTTCCATTCGCGTAGTCACTTCGTTATATCATTGGCAACCTGCATTTCAAAATTTTGTGACACTAGAAAGAGAAATAAAAGACTTTCAAAATTTCTTGCACAGTGCAGAACAACTACCGGTAAGGACACAATGTTCATTCATTATATATACATCGCATTTCTTATTCTCCAAGAAATGTTGCAAAGTTATCCTTTTCTAAAATTTCGCAAAGACTGAGCCAAAGATAAGTTAATTCTGCCTCTTGCCTAGCATCTATAACATTAACTGCACAATGACAGTTGATCAGAGGTGGGCAAAGTGCAATTAGAAGCGCAACTTCCGCAAACTCCACAATTGCGGAAGTTGCGTTACGCTTTAATTTTTTATTTTAAAACATTCCAGAAATTGCGTTGCAGACTAAAGTCTTTTAAAAATTTGTGGCGCTTTTAATTTTTTTTCGATTAATAGCGCAGTTCTATACCAGATCAGAGATACACTGAACTTGATTTCATTTCATTTCGAGCATAATTTTGATAAATGCCGGCCTTCTTTAGCAAATTATTTACTTATTTTTGCCTAAAGTTGCAAAAAAATGCAGTATTTCCATTGTATTGGGAAATTTCTATTGTGGAAGTTAGATCGCGCTTTAACTTGGTTCAAAAATGCTGTTCCGCAATGGCGAAATTGTGTTGCATATCAACTGAATTAAAAAGTTTAGCCTATCGCGGAAGTTGTGCTGAGGTTCAAAAATTAAAAAAATTAAATTGCGCATTTTGCGCTGAGCTTTTACTGGTTGAAGAGATTGTTGCGCTGTGCTTTTGATATAATGTTATTTGTGCCCACCTCTGCAGCTGGTCGACAAATCTGGTTCTGTGTAGCCTACTAATAGATCTTGTCTAGGCTATCTGTTGTGTGCGCTTAGTAAGTACGGGTAAGCCTGGTAGACCTATGTCAAGCCAATATTTGTGTTTCAAAGTTCAAAGACCGGCACCAGGATACCTGGAGTCTGGTATTAATAACTTGATTTTAGATCCAACTCTGAAAGAAAAGTACCGTAAACTACCGGTAGCCTACCACTTAAATTGTGAAAATCCATATAATTAGAACTATTGACCTATACATGGTAGGCGACTCTAGCCTATAGGCCTAAATTATGTGATGCCTGTACCTAACGAGCAAGTAAGGCAACAAACAATGCCTGATGAGTGATGCTGCACTTTCTTCAGTAGCCTATCTGTCTACTTCTGACTTGTAGGCTAGCCTATTGCAATAGGGTAAATCCGTAACTCAACTGACTGCGTAGGATATCTACTAGGCCTACCGCATCTGCTAACTTGCACTAACGCGCAGGCAAATCACCAATACGCACGACAGTTATACCGGTTGTACTGTATATACAGTACAGCACGAATAAGCTACCGGTACTTGTTTACCTGTACCAGGTTTATGCTTTCCCTTCAGCTTTCCTAATGGTTCATGATTATCATTCAATGCGTATGAATGAATGAATGAATGGTTTTATTTATCGCTTTAACAAAAATCTCAAACACAGAACTCAAATTTAACATTCAATGCGAAAGGAGACTGCGAAGTGACCCAAGAGGGTCTTCGAGTCGAGCAGCCACCTGCACTTTTGATAAAAAGTTTATAACTTCATTAAACCTAGAGCCCTAAAAAAAAAAAGCCGAAAACAATGAAAAAAAAAAGCTGCAAACACTACTTTTATCTTAAATGTTATAAAACCAGTTGTTGCATTAATAAGAATGTGTTCGTATATTTCTTTTTTAGCAATATTTTTGCAATAAAAGTGTCTTGTATTTACTACAAAACTTTTTGTAATGCAATTTTCTTACTTCAAGATTGATTTTATTCCAAATGGATACACCTTGAAGCTTAATTGAGCGTTGAGTTTTTTTTGTTTTAAATCGCGGGAGAAAATAGTTGTTTTGAATAGAACCACGGGTAGCGCAATTGTGAACATTATCTATGTTTTTAAAATATAAATTAAGAGGAGACGGTAAAGAATTTGTGGAAGCTTTGTGCATTATCTTTGCAGTTTCAAAATTATACATTTCTTCTATTTTTAAAATTTTTAAGTTAAAATATTGTTTTGTGATAGATTCTCGTGGCTGAATTTTGGAAATAATTCTTATCGCCTTGTTTTGAAGTACTTGCAATCTTTCTAAATATGTCGGATACGTAGAAGCCCAAACAGGCAAAGCATATAAAAGATGAGCATGTACAAATGAGTAGTAGAGCATAAGCAATACAGATCGTGGCATAAATTGTCTTAATTTAAATAGAATGCCAATAGACCTAGCTATTTTACTTTGAAGTGCACTTAAATGATTTTCGAAATTTAACGAATCATCAAGTGTGACACCAAGGTATTTAACAACAGTAGTTCTAATTATTTGCGTGTTATTATAATGTAAAGTTATGACATCTTCTTCCGATTTTGGTTTCGAAGTGGGACGAATTAGCATAAATGAAGATTTTGATGGATTTATAGTTAATTCATTACTGTCACACCAGCATTTTAATTTATCAAGAACGTTGTTTGATTTAATTTGTAAGTCATCAAGATTATTACTACTGCAAACTAAGCAAGTGTCATCTGCAAATAGTCGTGGAGTTGAATTTAAAACGTTTGGAACATCATTAATATAAATTAAAAAGAGCAATGGCCCCAATATGGAACCTTGCGAAACTCCATATGTAACTGGTTGAAGTTCAGATTGAAAATTGTTTGCAAATACAAATTGCTTTCTTTCTGAGAGATAAGATGTAAGAAGTTCATGAGTAGGGCCCCTAATACCGTAGTGATATAATTTGTGTAGTAACTTTTTATGATTAACTGTATCGAATGCCTTTTTGAGATCCATCATCATTAGAACAGTGTATTGTTTGTTTTCAATCTTGTCATAGCAAGTTGTTAAGATATCAATTAGAGCATGTGTGGTTGAGTGATTTTCGCGAAAACCATATTGATGTTCAAAAATAATATTATGTTTGTGCAAAAATTTTACAAGCCTCTCTTTAATCAATTTTTCAAGAACTTTTGATAAGCTTGACAAGAGAGAAATAGGCCTATAATTTTGGGCTTCGTGTTTAGTCCCAGATTTAAATAGCGGAATGACTTTTGCTATTTTCAACGAGGTGGGAAAATTACCGTATTTAAACGCTTTACCAAAATATAATTCCAAGAAAGGTGCAAGAACAGATGCGCTTATTCTTAAAAAATATGTAGATATATTATCATGTCCACTAGCTTTTGCAGGGTTCAACGACATTATTGTGTTAAAAATTTCAATAGCGCTGGGAGGAGTCAAACAAATAGAGTTGGAAGTTTGGTTTTTCAGAAATTTTCTAAAATCCTCTTTATTATTTGATTTAATGGAGTCAGATAATTTTTGCCCAATTTCTGAAAAATAAGTATTTAAATTATTGGCCACTGTTTTTGGATCATCTGTAAGCACATCATTTATGTTTAGTGAAATATGTGTTGTGGAGTCATTATTCCTTTTTGGATGCAGTACAGAATTTACGGTTTTCCAGATTTCTTTTGGGTTATGTTTAATTTCTTCAAATTTGTTTTTATAATGCATGGCCTTTGACATTCGTTTAACTCGCTTCAGCTTGTTAGCATATTGTTTAAAATAACCTATAGTATCTGTAGTACCATTCAAAAAATGACTTTGATACAGTCTCTGTTTATTTTTTATAGAGACTAAGATGCCTCTAGTTATCCAGGGTCTATTGTATAACCGTACTTGTTTTCTGGACAATTTAACTAGTGGAGCGTGGTGATTAATTACTTTTTGGATAATATTAATCAATTCTTCAAATTTTTCATTATAATTTTCTTTGTTGATGAATTGTATGGAAGGGATTATTTGGGTAAGAGAGTTGTGCAAGTCCTCAGAAAATGTTTCTACATTAAGGTTTTTAATATCACGTTTGTATATAATTTTTTTTACCTGTAATCCTACGTTTTTAGATTGTTCATCTGATATCATGCAAGCGATTGGTAAATGATCAGCTATTTTATAAATAATTACACTGGGTTTCACAGTCAAATTTACGTCATTTGTAAGTATGTGGTCAATCAAAGTTTTAGAAGTGGGGGTTATACGTGTTGGTTTATTAAGGACGGAAAAAAAGGAATTGCTTTGTAACATTAATAAATAATCTACAGTTTGTCTATTTTTTTCAATTAAATTAATGTTTATATCCCCCATAATAACGGATTTTTTATTTTTTTGAGTGATTAGAGACAGTTTTGTGTTTAGTTCCTGTAAGAAATCATTGATTTTACTATTTGGGTGCCTGTAAATTACTCCGAACAAATACTGATTTTTAGAGCAATTCAACTCCACGTCTATCCACAAATCTTCACAACCTTCCAAGTTCAAATTAAAATAATCATTACGTTTAACCTTTATGTCATTTCTTACATATATTCCAACACCTCCTGCTTGAGTAGGTGAAGGTTTGTGCATAAATAAGTACCCGTCTATGTTAACATTAAGTAACGGCTTATTGCGAATACGAGTTTCACATATAAATATCAACGCTGGCATAATTTTTATGGCAAGAAGTAGTTCTTTAAGTTCATCTAAATGAGCATGTAATGAACTGATGTTTATATGTAATAAAAAGTAATTATTAGGTGCAACCACTGGTTTCTTATCGATTAAATTATATTCTACAGTTGGTTTAATGTTGGATGTCATGGTTTTGTATACAATTTCAGCTAAATTTGTTTCATCAATTTGGCCTAGATTTTGGCAATTAGTCTTCGAAATGATGTTGGCGGCTGCTCGACTATGTGACGCAACATTCACGTTAGTCTCCAACCTAAATCAACTGGATACAGCACTGCAAGCAAGCGACACAAAATAAAATAAAAAAGCAAAAATTTGGCAGTTTGACAACAAGTAATTATTTTGTATAAACACATAGTGATGTAATCGTGCTAAAATTACGTGTAACTCAAACGCGAGAAACAAAACCAATATCAACAAACCGTATAACTTTTATCAATAACCTTAAATCCATTGACTAAAAACTTTGATTCCCAGATATCATTATTATCTATCTTGTCTGAACGAATTTGCTTTTTGGAGTTTTTAGAGTGAGTCAAAAATCAAAGCCTAAAATGTTTTAAACAAGTCGAATCAATAGAATTTGCGAGCATAACGTCGCACTTTCCCTTATTTAGTTCATAGGTATACACCCAAAAAATTAATTTTTAACTGGGACTGTTCCCCTTTATTCCCCTCCATCAACGATTATTATCAATATACTCGTAATTGCCCTGTTAGCACATTAGTTCACTCTCTCCAAGAAGTTAAACTACTTTATTCAAGACGGTGAGCATTGCGGCTAGCAGAATTATTGAAAAGCATAAGCACAAAAACAAAAAAAAAACATTCAGTGGGGGTAGTCGGGACAAATACTAGGCCAAAGACTCTCAATAATTAGCACAATAAAAATCATTTCTCTTAACACCCCTATCAAACCATTCCCATCCTAGCCCAAATAAGAAGAGAATTTCTCTCGATACCAGTAAATTTATCAAAAAGCAGCTTATACCTTATTTATTCGAATACAAGACGCAAAATTTTGTACTAATTTTCAATCAAAAATTTAGGGTGCGTCCAATAAACGAATTAAATATTTACTGGAATAGTAAATGAAGGGAAAAGCAGCAAATGTGCGACTGGTACTGAGGTTTATTGAATACGTGCGTGCGATCGTGCTGCACATACCAATGCGAGACGATTTCGTGCACGCACACACCCATGCAACCGCTCAGCGTGCGTTTGACATTCCAGGCATGCTGAGAAAAATAAATTTTTGTGGTTTCAACGCTATTATGATAAGCTTAGTGATGAATTACTGTATGTGTTACAAAACAAAGGACCACACAGATAGTCCAGTACTTTAGGGCCATCTTTCGGAGAAAAGGGGTACACGTTTGATTTTTGGATATGTTGGACCTTGTGACACAACTTTCAATTTTAGTGGGTGCCGCGATTTTTTGGAGCACATGATCCCCCCAAAATGGGGGATTCCCCCCCGGTCATCTTTTCACATATTTTTATAAATATATAGGTCGATATGATCAATATTTTACATGGTTTGTTCATAATAGCAAGAAAACAATCATGGCCAAAATTAAATATTAAGCAGTTGTCGTGATGACGTCATCATTACGTCATCAAATGCCTATTTTGGTTCAATTTTGGGTTATTTTTATATTTTTTATCTTGTAAACTTGTTTTAAAATCTGAATAAAATGTTATGCTAAAAATTATGGCTTTAAAATTTGTTCATCATGATGATGTCATCTTGACACTTCAAATGACGTCATAGGTATACCATGTCAACAATAGTTAAGCGAAAAAGGGCAATAAAAGCAAAAACGAACCATAATACTCAGATTACTGTATCTATATGAAAGCAAGATAGGACGCTGTTTTGCATTAAAACGTCCGAGGTACTGTGATATCATGTGAGCAATGTTAAAAACATTAACGTTCATAAGCTGACGTCACTACGCCACAGCAATGAAATAAAATCTGGTTTTACAAACTTTACATTCAAATATAAAATAGACTGATGCAACCCGGATATATTTTCGAGACACACCAACATAGAGTAACTGTTTCCTTAGTCTCATTGCGGATCACATTGTGAATAAGTCAGTTCAATGCTTATCTTCGAAGTCCTGACATGGAAGAGAAACATTAATACGTTAAAATCGCTACTGGCTGAGAATTTATAAAAGCTAGTTAGAACTTAATGGGTACCAAAAATACTTGCTTACATTAATATCTCAATTCCTTTTACAATATTTATTAGCTACGCAATACGCACATTATTATGAATATTTACTGGTGTCACATACAGCAAAGTGGCTGATTGAGCTGCAGCCGGAGCAGCATTTTCACAGCCTGCGAATACAGTAATCACACTTAGGCTCCATTCTCATCCAAGCCGCATACTCGCAATATTGTATCCTTGAAAAATACTTTATTACTGTTTCTTGGGTCCCTGCAAGTAACAACTTCAATTTGGGAATAAATCAAAGCCCAGAGAGTGTACTGGAAGCTCGGGTAACTCACAATCCCGGTGGGTTCTTCTAACATAACAGCCCAACAAAACTTTCAAAGAAACAAAACGATTAAACAATTAGGCTTAATAAAATTAGTGCTTGTTTAAATCTGTCATACATACAGTATAACAATCAATAACATTCTTCTAAAATGTCACGAAAGATGTTCAAGATGTAAAAGAATGTTAATAACTTCCGTCGTTATTTCAACTGCAAAAAAACAATGAAATCAAAAGTAATTATTGCAACGCTTCGAGAAAGTCGAATACGTTCCTTTGAGAAGGTGCTGCCTCCATTGCATCAGACCGAGCATCAACAGTATTGCAGTTTTTATAGCCACAAGAACATAATCCTGTGCATTTGATACTTCTACTTTTGCATGCACAACGAAATGAGCAAAAGGACTTGCAGTTGCAGTGAGACACAAGTACGTCTACGGACGTGACCGGCGCTTCAATAGTCCAAATTGGTTTCAGCTCGCCACTTTCTGTCAGCTCCCATCCCCAATCTAACGGCGAAGGCAAATTTTGCTTCCTTTTTAGGCAACTTCTCCACTCTTCGGCTTGATATATGGATCTTCGAGTATGCTTGTTAAGGGCACTGGAAGTTGGTGGTAATTTATCAAACGAATTACCGCTGGCGTACAACTGGTAGCGACATTCGTCAATGTCGTTGGTAACACGCTTTTTGACATACAATGCCACAACAAATTCTTGCAATTGATAGATTGAGGTAAACGAACTGGCCAAATTCAAGGAGGTAAACGTTTGGCAAAAATTTTCAACATTTCGCTTCCAGCAAGTCCATGCCTTCTTTTTAGCAATACCAAGCATTGATGATACTGTATCACAACCTGTCAGCGCATGAAATAAAGGTAAACTGGGAGCTATAATGTAACGATGAGGCATTGCTGAAACAACTTGGTGTAGTGGTATAAAGCGAGTTCTTGACCCACAGCCAAACTCAATCCATTACTGTTCAATTCCCAAATTATTAAAACAGAAAATCGCAATAATCACCACATCAGTGTCAACCGTTTTAATTATTGCATTGGATCTAGCGTGCTGTACAGTGTACATGCAGGAACAAACGAGTGTCTGCTTCTTCATGATCGCAAGGTGAAATATCAGACACATATTTGTCGGCAGTGTGGCCGAATGGGTAAAGGCGTCGTTTTTACGACGACCCTGATCGAATGATCTGGGTTCAACCCGCACCCTAGTCACGTCCTTGGATAAGACGCTTTACGATGATTATCTCTGCTGGGTGGCTTCGAACAAGCAGCAAATTCAGTGGACAAGAATTCGAAGAAATCCACAGGAACATTGGATCATTGGAAACTCCTAAGCGGATGAGGATTCTTCCAATCACGAAGAAGTCCTGGTAATGAAAAGTGTGCGGATCGTCCAACAAGTTAGCGTCTGACGCTGTCCGGTGACAGGAGGATAAACATACGCTATAACAACAACAACAACATCCAGAAAGTCCGTGTTGCTAAGAGCAACGTCCAAAGATGTAACTACTATAGTGGCAATGTTGGCAGAAATTGATGTAATGATGGCGTCCGCAATCGTTTGAAACAGCGTTGATGTATTTTCTCCATTTCGTAAAAACTTCGACCAACCACACTGCGAAGGAAGAAAAGCCTGTTTTGAAACTTCAACCCTGTAACCAATACCGCGTTTGTCTCTTGTGGAACCTTTGATACTCTTCTCAAGGTAAACGTCGAAAACAATATCAATGCGCTTGTAAAACGTAGCTTTTCTTAAAACATGCGGGGTTACAATATTTGAAATATATTCTTCGAAGGTTGTGATATTCCCTTCTGGCTTTAGCATCTGAATTAGTGCTGAGCCATCGATAACATAAGTATCCGCTACTGGAGGTTGATGTATGGGTGGCCCATGTTTCTCAACAATAGGGAGAAGAGCAGATTTCGTTGTCGACCTTATGCAGCCATTGCATGACAATGAGGCAGGATACGATTCAGTTTCATGCTTGAAGAAAAGTTTCAAAGCTTCTGTCCCTCGAATGTAACTCGAAATAAAGACCGTTTGCACTAAAGAAGCATTACGCTTAGACAATGTTATGGATGGCTTAGCGTTGTCCTCAGATTTTCAAAGCTTCCCAAACAAGTCCAACGGGGTTTTAGCGATTGGTTCCCAAAATGACTGAGTTTTATTCACAAACGCAGAAGAAACAAATGATTTGTACTTAGCTGCTGCAGTATGACAAAGTTGTAAAAGCTATTGAACACCTTCGTTACCTGCTACTTCTCGTGTACACACGGTTACAAGTTGCTTGGAATTTTCTTCAAAAGGGTTGCCTCGGTCTTCAAATACCTGCACCCAGCAGTCGAATTCTTCGCGAAATCTGTCTTGGAAGCTTTTTCCTTCTTCATCATGTAACCAACTAAGCTTGTCATGTCATATTCTTCATGGAAATCTCTCGTCAATTCGAAAAGTTTAGGTTGCGTTACTAACCACCTTGTAAAGGCTTCATCTTTTTGAAACAACTCAATGGTTCCTCCTTTTCCTTTGAGAGTGGCATTGCACTGTTCATGATTTTGATCCAGCGCTATGGCAGAAAATCAATTACGAGATTTCGTCACAACAAAGTTGCCTTGAGCAAACTCCAATTAAATCAGAGCCACTTTCTTTTAAAGTTTCGATATCACGAATATGCACCGAGGCCCAACGTGCATAAAGGTGGTGATTCAATGCGAAGAACCAAGGGCAGAGGATTTTCAAGCTTTTGACATACATCTTCCAAATACGAGTTCGGATGGACTTGATGAAAGTAAGTACAATAGCTTCCAACTCTTGAACTAAATTCCAATAAAAAAACATTGTAGACGACTGCAACATCTCATTGACCCAAGTCCCTTACGGTCGGCTTTGCACATCTTGCAACCTTGAATATTACGTATTTTTGCGCACAATGTAGCTCATGCAGCCTACTGTATAGCTTATATATATCATCTTGCAACTCTACTTTTCTAAAATGTAGATATACAGTACTTCACATCTAACTAAATAATTGTTAGTTTTAGTTTACTATACTTGTGATGGCAGGAATATATAATTCTCCCTTCAAATGCATGAACTAAAGACAGGAAGACACCATTAAAGTACCCGAGGACCATACTTCTGCCTTTTGGCAGCCTTACTGCATTGTGAATAGTGTTAGGTTTATAGTAAAATGAAAATAAAAGTGATTTAAAACCGCTATAATGGCATTATATTTGTGTTTAAACCAATCAGTGTACCAGAATGCGTGATGGAGATACGTTGCATTTTGTGTTAAAATCTATACAGAAGAAAGTTGTTGTTAGAATTTAACGTTATTGATGATGTCATCATGACGTCACTAATGTAAGCTATTCTGCATGCTTGCATCTTGTTTCAGAAAACGACAGTAAGTGCCAAAATTTGTACTAGTGAACTTTGTACAAAAAAACAGACGACCAAAAATGGAAAAAATCACAAAAATATGAAACAAAATCGTCGTTGATGACGTGATCGTGACGTCATCAATCACGTAATTTGTTTTCACTCTGCAACGAAGTTGTGTTCTTGATATAATAGCTGTAACATAAAAAACAATAACCACACTGACACAAAAATGCGTGAAAATAGAATAAAACATGATTTGAGGGGAATCCCCCGATTTGGGAGGGATCATGTGCTCCAAAAAGTCGCGGCACCTACTAAAATCGAAGATGGGTTCAATAGCTGCAACATATCCAAAAATCAAACGTGTACCCCTTTTCTCCGAAACCTTTCGATATTTTGCCCTAAGGTACTGGACTAAGATTGCAAATTTAGCGTCTTTACTGGAAACATTTGTATTTGAATACCCTGGATATGGAAATAACTGTTCGGCAGCCTAGAATGATATTAATATATTAAAGTTTTAAAAATTATGGTATAGACTACTGGATACGTTTGGTATCGATACCAATTACCAAGGGCTAGCACATTACATTATTCAACCACTTTTTTATTGTCAATGTATAAACAGCATTGAGCGTTTTCAATTCTCCATTGAGTATTCTTCTTTTGGGCCTTTGCTTCTTTGAATCTTGGAAGCAATTTTTTCTTTTGCATTTGGAGCTCTTTCGGTAGATGCTCTGATACAAAAATATAAGGAGCGCTAGGGTTTTCTTCACGATTATTCTTGTTGTAGGCTTTCAAATTTTTGAAACTATTCATAAATAGTCTTTTGGAAAAGGAGTCTCCTAGTTTTATAATTATGGGACGATCACGCCTTAGATCATCATCACCAAAAACCGGGGTTTGAGGGAGCCTATGGATGTCTACTAGACGAAGATTTTCTGGTTTAATCTTTAGCCCATCTTCAACAAACCGGTAAAAAATAGCAAGAGTTTTATCTCTAGTTTCCCACTTGAACATTTTATCTTCCGGTAAACCATGGATTAAGAAGTTAAAGCGTTTCGAGTAAAGCTCTCTATTCAATTGATCAAGTTTGAAATTTTCTTTTTGCTTCAAATTTTCTTGCTGAATTTCTTTAATTTTCAATTCTAATTTGGCCACGTGAGCCTGTAGATTTTCCTGGTTTCCTTCTACCTTCGATAGCCTGTTCTCATTTATTGCTAGTCTACGGCTGATTCCATTTAACGTATCTTCCAGATTGCTGACTCTTTCCTTAATTTCGTTTTGATTCCTTAAGATTTGATCTAATTTACGTTCAATATCTGCCATTTTAATAAGTTTAAACAGTTGCAAGCAAGCAGCGCTATCAGCAAATTTAGTCACGTCCGACCGCCAGCATAACAAGATATAAGTCTCCGGTGAAATAGTCACTTCCAAAGACTATTGTAGTCATCAAAGTCAGCTGTCACAGTTAACATTGTAACTTAACCAGTCTTAACGCTCTGAGCTCTATTATTTAAAAAAGGCCTAGACCTAATAATAGGAAAAAGTGCCCTAACCCTAACGTATTGCCTAATCGCTGCACCACTTTTCTCATTTTTTTGCATTCTAATTTGACAATATCTCAGATATTTAGTTAACCCTACAGCATCGGTTACCGTAGTGTTGGTTTGAAACTTCTGTAACCGAAAAATCGGTTACCGAACTTTCAAAGTGATACTACGGCAACCGTAAACGGCTACCGAACTGTTACTTTTCGATCTTGCGTGACCGACCGCCGGTTGCCGTAGTGCTAAAATGAATTCTTCCGTGACCGAAAGTCGGTTACGCAGATGTGACTTTTCCACTTCGGTGACCGATCTCCGGTGAAATAGTCACTTCCAAAGACTATTGTAGTCATCAAAGTCAGCTGTCACAGTTAACATTGTAACTTAACCAGTCTTAACGCTCTGAGCTCTATTATTTAAAAAAGGCCTAGACCTAATAATAGGAAAAAGTGCCCTAACCCTAACTCTAAGAATAAGATTTTAGAGAAAAAAAAGGCTAAGAATAAGAATTTTAGAGAAAAAAAAAGGGATTCGTAGTGATACAGCTCTCTAACGCAAATTTGGAAAGCGAGTCCAGCACGATTCGATACTCCATCCCTCGGCACTGTAGTCAGACGTTCTAACCACTTCGCCATCATGACTTCCATTTCAATGTTTCAAAGTGCTGTATTTAAATTGCATATGAAATTGGACCGGTGCAGCAGCTTTTTAATGTCGGAAACCAGACCGGCGCAGCGGCTTTTTAATGTCAGAAACCGGACCGGTGCAGCAGCTTTTTGCATAGGAATCCGGGCCGGTGCTCTAGACACTGCCAAATTTTTAATTAAATAAACTAGATTTTAGTTGATTTTTGGTAGCGTTCTAAAAAAAGTAAGGGTTTGTTAAGACGTTTAGGACGCGCGTCCTAATCGTCCTAAAAAAAGTAGTACCTATATTTTTGGCCCCATGAATTGAAATGCTCTTTTGCCAAAATTAACCTAGTTCTAACTGCAGGAAGTTGATAGTTTTTATTTGCTGAGTGTCTAGTGTTATGATTGTGCTGTGAAGAAACTGGTTTGAAGCAAGAAAACTGAGATTTATCTATATGTTTTTTAGCACGATGCATTAATTTAGATATTTCTAGTTTGTATATGTCAGCAACATTTAGAATATTTAACTTGTGAAAAATTGGTAAAGAAGGATCAGTAAAAAACGCTTTTACCATGATTCTGACAATTTCTTTTGTGCATTTTTTCCAGAGGATTTATAGCGATTTTACATGCATGATGCCACACTGCTATGCAATACTGAAAATGAGTAGGCCTACCGTATAAACCATGCTATAGTAAACACTTTTAAGTGTATTTAAATTTACCAGATTTCATAATTTAATTAATGCAAAACATCCCAGATCCCCTGGCTAATTTTGTGCACACCAGTTTGATGTGGGCTTTCCATGTTACTGGTAATGTATTATCAATTACCGTTAGTACTCAAAGATACTTGGTGTCTTGTTTTTGCTTAATTTCATATTTGTTAATCATCAATTTTAGTTTAAGTTGTTTCGTGCTGTTGGATGTTACCATTAATTCAGTATTATTGTAATTAATAGAAAGCTTATTTAAGCTCATCCAGTTTGCAACTTTTGCAATCTCTTGATTCATTACTAGTTCTAGTTTTTTTATTGATTTTCTAAAAATGTTAGACTAGTATAAAATAAACAAAAGCAAAACAAAATAAACAAAAACATTGCAGGAATTATGCGGTTATACACAGTACAAAGTAGCATATTAAAATAATTTTTGTCACAAATGGTACCTAGCAATCATTAAAACAAGCATTTATAACATCATGTTAAAAAGTCATACTGTACAATATTAAACTTTATATTAATTTAGTAGTGATGTTTTGACGTTTACTGGCAAGAGCGTTTAACATTTAATTGTTTGCTTTTAATGTTTAATCGTTTGTGTGTTCCCTAGGCTTCTGTGCTGGTAGCCTTTAGGCCTGATAGCACACAAACGATTAAATATTAAAAGCTCTAGCCAGCAAACGTCATAGCATCACAACTAAATTATTACAGTATTAACATCATAGAACAAGCATTAAGTTGCTGCGTTTAAATAGCCAAAATTAAGCATGCGAGGAGACGTCTTCTCTAGTTCAAGTGGTAGAGCAGTGGACCAGTAATCCCAAGGCTGCAGGTTCGATTTTTGCAGGAAGACAACTTTTTTGCACTGCTTGTTTTTAAGTAGTCGTCGTTCTGGTGACTCTTCCCTAGGCTTTCGCGCTGGTAGCCTTTAGGCTCAATAGCAAGCAAACGATTAAATATTAAACTTAGTTTGAGAGACGTTATGATGATCTCCTCTG
Organism: Trididemnum nubilum; assembly: GCA_963965965.1. Classification (NCBI taxonomy): domain Eukaryota; kingdom Metazoa; phylum Chordata; class Ascidiacea; order Aplousobranchia; family Didemnidae; genus Trididemnum; species Trididemnum nubilum. The sequence goes on along the minus strand of OZ014472.1, from coordinate 26,574,903 downwards.
TTTGCTTTTCAAGAATATATTATTGCAGAAAAAGAAATTAAAATGCTGAACAGTGAAACTGGAAATTTTGTTTATGTTGTGAATGCTGTTTTATGCAAGTTTGGCCCTCAAAAATGAGCAAAGCCCCACTTTTGACTTAAAAGTGTTTAAAAAAAAAATCTTTAAATCTTACGACTAAAATAGAGAATTTTTGAAGACTTCTGATTTAAAAAAATGAGTTGGTTAGCTACATGGTTCATCTTTGAGTTAATAGGGGTGGGGGCTGTCCAGAATCTAAGCGAACCACAAGGCTTTAAAAATAGGAAGTGTCTACTGCACCGGTCTGGTTTCAGACATCAAATCGCTGGTGCATTGGCAGCCTATTAAATTGCGTTTTTCTCATTGATTCGATTTAAATACAGCACTTTGACGCTTTGAATTCGAAGCCCTGATGGCGTAGTGGTTAGTACACTTGGCTGCAATGCCGAGGGTTGAGGTAGCCTATCGAGTCGCGCTGGACACGCTTACCAAAAATAGCGCTAGAGAGCTTTAACTACAAAATTAACGGTACTACCTTAAGCTGTGTTAACTCGATTAAGGATTTAGGTATTATCGTCGACATTAATTTAAGCTATTCTACTCACTGCTGTGCTATTTCAAAAAAGGCATCTCAAAGAGCTAATATGATTCTTAGAGCTTTTCAAACACGCAACCTTGATTCGTTAGTTACTGCATGTAAAACTTTTGTTTGGCCCATACTAGAATACGCTACCCCAGTCTGGTCTCCCCACTTAATTAAGTCCAAAAAATTAGTGGAACAAGTCCAGAGAAAGTTTACAAAGCGTGCTTTTTACCGTTGTTTTCATGACTGCACCACACCATATGAAAAAAGGCTCACCATCGCAAGGCTAGATTGTTTAGAAACCAGAAGGGTTAAATTTGACCTAGTGTTTTTGTTTAAAATGTTGTGTTATAATGTTGATTTAGACTTTGATGAATTTTTACAATTTGATGGTAAACACAAACGCAATCGTCACTGCTTGCAACTGAAGAGTGTGAACTATCCTGCTAATAATTTTGGCAGGTTCAACTATTTCTATCGCACTCATAGGATCTGGAATAATCTTTCCCAAAGCATTTTTGATGGTGCAGTTAATCTCAAAAAGTTTAAACAAGCCCTATCTGACATTTGTTTTGATCCTCTATTTGGGTACTGAAAGGCAGTCAACGATTTGGTGCTTGTAGTTTCTAAAAATTGATTACTGAAACTACCTATGTTAGTGCTTAAGCGCTATTCAACCTTGCTGAATGCTATTTGATGCTGTCTATTTTATGTGCTATTGAACACGTTTATTTGTGTGTGTAATCTTTGTATATTATTATTATTATTTTTTCCAAACGTTGTTGCGTATGCATCCCGACCATGTCGGACTACTGAATTGCTAGTAAATGATAAATAAATAAATAAAACACTACAAATTCCTTTTTTTTCTCTAAAATCTTATTATTAGAGTTAGGGTTGGGGCAGCGATGCCAGCTTGAAAAATAGTAAATTGAACAGCAAAATAAAACGACCGCCGCTGCCGGTGCAGCAGCGATTAGATGTTGGAAACCGGGCCGGTGCAGCAGACACTGCCTTAAAAATATTTCTTTGCAAATGATGATTGATCAAACATTCACTTTTCATCGCATATTTAAAAAAAATTGCACCACATTCAAGTTTTCATGTTTGGTATGAATGGTCAAAGTAGAAGCGGTACCTTTTTACCACTTCCAGCTTTTGTTCCCACAAAAATTTGCCGCTTCCACATCCCTGGTTTCGTTTTTTTCAAGGAAGTAGCTAGTATTACGTTATGTAACGCCCATAAAGAGAATAAGAGAGTAAAGAGTGAGTGCTCATTTGCTCATTTACTCTTTTTTGTTTTTTAAATTATCGTTAGGATTTGGGTTAGATTTTGAGTGTGGGTTAGGATTAACGTTAGGGTTAAACCTAGAGTTAGAGTTTAAGTTAGGTTTAGGGTTGGGGTTAGGGCAAGAATAGCAATTTTCTTATTCTTACTTAACGTAACAGCAGCCTCTGCCCTTTTTCAATGTCATTATAATGCAAAGTAACAATGCTTTTTTGTAGTTTATTTCGTTTCAGATTACAGAACTACAGATTGATTAGTCTAGTTGCATTTGATTATTAACTTCATTTGATAAAGATGCCTGCTGTATCAAGAGGAGATGGAATGCGAGGTCTTGCAGTTTTCATTGCTGATATAAGAAATTGTAAGTTCAAGGTTGTATAGCACTGTACAGTGTTCCTCTCTTACTTTTTGGCATATCTGTGAGTGCCCTAATTTTCTTCACACAGTTGTGTCCTAAGCTTTAAAAAGAAGTTCATGTGCCACCTTAAATTTCATAGCAATGTGTGGTATCAAAGCTAAACACCATATTTTCACAAACTTGTCAATTTTTCCATAGCTCTGTTTATCCTATTGCAAAAAAATTTTTGCCATTGTTCCAACAAATCTCTGATTTGCTGACAAAAATCGATGTAGTGAGAGCACCGGCGCAGCCAGGGGGGGGGGGGGATTAGGGAAACCAGTCCCCCTCCTTTTAAAAGTGCATAATTTCACAAAAATTATTCAAAAAAGATAAAGTGTTAAAAAGCGTGTTTAAAAATGCTAAGCTCGAGTGTAATTCTACCGTGAGTTGCAAATAAGCAATGTCAAAACTTTTGTATTTTTTGAAAATTTTTTCCTCGGTTGTTAGTTTCTCTATCTTAAAAAAATTTCAGCTGTCTAGCTAGCCTTGTTTCCGAGATATTCGGGTTGAAAAAATGTTTGCAGCAAAAAGGAAAAATGAATTATAGTTAACGTAACAATGGAAATGAGTTACAATCAAAAAAATAATTTTGGTGAATATGATAGAAAAAGTTGTCGATTACGTCACATTACTATAATAATCGCGCATAAAAACTTGATTTTATTGAAACAAGACTTTAGCCACGTTGCCTTTTTGCTACACAGGGTAAAAACAAAACCTGGAAAGTCAGAATGCTTGTATAGTCAGGGTTGATATTTATTGAAAGTGTTCGGATTATTGCATAACCCATATCGCGCTGTCTTGGAATAAGTCTTGTCAGCATACCGCATTGCTTTTGCGGGAGAACGCGAATGAGGCAGAAAGCAGCGCGATTTTGCACCAAAAAATGCTATCCCTTTGTTTCAAAACTTATCATTTTCCAAAAAGTAGAATCGGATATCGGTGAGAATTTGGGGCAACCTAGACCTGACCTGTATCAGTCCACGAATTACATGTCATCACAGTCAAATCGTATTTCGACCCTAATAAATATCAAAAATATTTTAGTTGAAAACATTCGGAAAAAAATTTTTTCTAAGAGAATGATGTAAGATATAGCTTTAATGTCAAAATTGATTTTTCAATCATGCTGTATTGGGTTCGTGCTACCGATCATGCGTATTTATGCATATAAATATACGCATGTCATTTGATTACATGCATTTTGCCTGTTTTTTTTTTTTATGCGTTTACACTAAAAAAGAAATCAGACGTAATTGGACTAAACAGCCTTATGTAGACTTACATTTCGACCAACCGCCTAGCTCTAGAGAACTGTTTGCCAGAAAAACGTCGGAGTCAATATAATAAAGCTTAAAAAGTTTTGTAGTTCAGCAAAAGCGTAGCTGCGATGTCAGTTTGATCTTTTAATTTTATTTTCAGCTGGGATAGGGGGAACGAGGGGACTGGCTGGTTTGAATTAATTTTACAACTTCAAACTGCTAAATGTCAAATGTTTGTTACAGTAAATACTACGCTAATTTATTTTTAGGAAATCTTTTTCGATCCATTTCTTTGTCAGTATATTACACGGATAGCTGTGTTGATTTGTAACAGTGTTCTAGTTGTCTATCAAGGCAACGAGTCCGCCGATCTTGTTCAAACTGTGTCACGGGCTACACTGAATATACTGGTTGCGAGCAAAAAGTCGCACAGATGCAGTCCGCCTATTCCCAATCTACACTATGCGTAAAATCGTGAACGCAAAAGTTTGTGTTTAGGTTATTTTAAACCAAATTTGGTACGCTTAGCGTATAGCCTTACCAGTGTACAAGCAGTCAATTGTTTCAAACAAACTAACGACATGCTCGCATGTTCGCGATTTTACGCACAGTATAGGCTGGAAAAATTTGCTATGGAAGCATTTTACACAGGTTTTGGCGCGAACCAAATTTCGTTTGCTGGTGTCCTATACAAATAAACCCATTGTACTTTGTCAAGACCAGTTTTCTGCAAATGCTGCGTTCAGATTCGCAATATTTGATTGCTTGGATCCAGTGTTCCCCCTAAGCCGATTTTTGTTCAGTGAATCGGCGATTTGTCGGAGCAAGGACATATAATTTTTGGCAATATAGTAAAGAAAGCTTTAGAAAATTTGACAGATTTGTGGAAATATGACATTTGGTATACTTCAACACTGGATTGGTACGAAATTTGGGGCACATATATGTCTTTTCAGAACTTTGGGCACGATTGATTTAAGTTAATTTGGGCACTCGCCGACTAGCCATACAGTTAGAGGGGACACAGCTTGGATCCCAATTTCTTACCAACGATAATAATAACACTACAGTAATGAAGTACAAAATTTTAAATTGGCAAGCCACCTTATAGTGCATGTTTTCCGTTTGAAGATAGCAATCAGTAAGTGGTGTCAATGAACATAAATTATGATAGGGAGTTCTTATTTTTTTCACAAACCAATCATTTTTGGGTGTAGGTGGGGATTGTTTGTGTGTTTGGCGAAATGTACATCTCCTTTGTTCTTAATTTTGTTACAATATGCTATGTTTGATAGTTGAAATATTATTATGCCTGCTAGCATGAATAATAACGGCAGACTGCTGCTTTCTCGTATGGTCTACATTAAGAAAATGCATTTTTTGTCTCTGCTGTTGTATCATCAAATAAAATAAAATTGTAAAACAAGCTGAAACCACTTTTAGTCTTTTTCATTTATTTTTTATGTGTCTGCTGCATGAATGACGGCAGGACTCCTGCTTGTTATGGCTAAACCTTGTAATTTTTATACATCTGCTGCATGAACAATGGAAGGACATGGCTAAACGTTGTAATTTGGTGCAATTTGCCTAAACGAAAACTTTTCGATTTGCATATTCTTTAATCATAAAAAAAAAATTTTGTCCTCCCCCTTTTATTTTTGGCTGTGCCGGTGAGTGGGAGCACTGGTATGGTAATCTTCTTGTTAAATACTACTACTTTAAAAATTCTTATGCCTTTTGTTCAAGTGGAACAAGTTTACTGGATTAATAAGTTTCTAAATTGAATTCCCACTTGTAAAATTGAATCCTTGGTCCTGAATTGGGACTTTGCGGAAGTGCTTGTAGGATCTTTGTTTTTGTTTCTAATTTTTGATAGATGAAGATTGATTTGCTTTTAACTTACAAATGGTTAAACCAGGCTGTCAAGAGTGCCATTATTTCATTGTTTTCATTATTTTTCATTATTTTGAAACCGTTGGCATTATTTCATTATTTTGCTAGATAGTCTACTGATATTTTTTTGGAAGTGGCTAGTACTACGTTATGTAATGGCAGTGTTCCCACTAAGCCGATTTTTTTCACCGAATCGGCAATTTGTTGGAGCAAGGGCAAATAATTTTTGGCAATATAGTAAACATAGCTTTAGAAAATTCGACAAACTTGTGGAAATATGACATTTAGTATACTTAAATACTGGATTAGTGTAAAATTTAGGGCACATAGACATCTTTTTAGAGCTTTGGGCACAATTGTTTAAAGAAAATTTGGGCACTCGCTGATTAGCCATAAAGTTAGAGGGAACACAGCGTAACGGCCATAAAGAGAATAAGAAAGCAAAGAGTGAGTGCTCATTTACTCTTTTTTGTTTTTTAAATTATCGTTAGGGTTTGGGTTAGATTTTGAGTTTGGGTTAGGATTAACGTAGGGTTAGACCTAGGGTTAGAGCTTGGGTTAGGGTTGGGGTTAGGGCTAGAATAACGGTTTTCTTATTCTTACGTAACGTAACAGCAGCCTCTGCCATTTTTTTTTCATCAATTGCTGTAGGGTCGTAATGATTTTTAAGTGTTCTATGTTTTGAATCAATGAAAAAGCATTTCTAGCAACATGTCAACGTAAATCATTGTTAACCTAACAATTAAAATGATTACAATCAAAAAATCGAATTTTAAGTATTCAACAGGTCCTGTAATACCTAATTGGAACAACTTAACCTGTTACATCATATCGATATAACAATCACGTACAAAAACTTAATTTTCTTTTAATCAGCCACTTTGTCTTTGCTGCATATGGCAGAAATATGGCAGTAATTACCACAGCTCAGAAGTGTAAATTAAGTACGCAAACGTACATGCATTTTCCATGCTGCTCAGTGTAAATTAGGTGTGCAAACGTCGATGCATTTTCCGTGCTACTTAAAATGATTTTGGATTATTCAATGCACATTACACAATAGCGTAAGAATTCGTATAGTTCCGCCTCTTCTTTCGCTTAGCGAAGTCACTTAAAAAATTTAACCCAAATATGCATGCTTTTAACTATGTTTTGAACTTGACCTGAAAGTAAATATTAGGGTTGAAGGGGCTAAGTAATTTAATCTTGTCAAAAATCTTCCAAATACAGGGTGGGCCGTAAATAACGCACCAAAGCATATAAAACAATTCTGATAATTATAACAAAAGGGTGGGCCGTAAGTTACGCACCCAAGAATTAAAAGTAAATTGTGATGTGAAATAATGTAAATATCTTTTCTTTGGGTATCTGTTAAATTTAATTTCAATTATCAATATTGTTTAATATGCTTTGGTGCGTTATTTACGGCCCACCCTGTATAGTAAAATTGCTATTTTGTTTTTTTTTGCCAAAAGATTACAAAAATCTCCCAGTGGGCCTCCAGCGACTGGGATCTGCACCCCCAGACTCCTGTCAGTGAAATCTATCATTGCAAAGCAGATAAGTTTCAAACCTAAAATCCTGGTTATGCACTTGTCTTCCGCTGTTTGTGCCGATGACTAATCTTTCAGCTTTTTTTTGAAATATGCTTAATTTGCTTATTGCATCAAGAAATTTGTTGATAGTCAATCTTCTAAAACAGTGTTCAATAATATACAAAGTAAAATCAGAGAAAAATACAATTATAAAATCACAGTAGCAGGTTCAAAGCATTCTATTTGAATAAAATTACAGTAGCACCTGATGAGTTCTTAGGAAAAAACAGACTTATGTTACTTTAATGATAAGCTATAGGCAGTATACAGAGTCTTACAGGCACGATCAAACCTTTGATTAACAGCCTAAGACATACTGTTTCAGAATCGACATTCGTCTTTCATTCCTCATCAGTATAGCTAGGACTACAGGTACGAACATGAGCGTAGAAAGGCAAAGAATAGCAAATTAACCGTATGTTACTTTGGTTTTATAGTTGCTTATTGCATTATGTAGAAACAGGGCTCACACCAACTTTGGGCCCTGAGCACTCTAGCACTTAAACCCGGCACTGTTTGCTACTTCACACATTGCAATATTTTTACTATCGCTGACTGTATTCTGAATGCTATTTTATTTACAATTACAAATACAGCATACATTGAGGCCCGCATTATTTTAATTCAGTAATTCTTGTGATTGCTCTTGTGGCGCTTTTGTCATCTCTAGTTTTTTTGCGAAATTATCTCATTTTTCGTCATTATAATATACTTGAAAATTGTCATCAGTTGTCAATATTTTATGTTCAGTAGTCGTTTTTTGTTCATTTTTTTTAATTCAACGACTAGCAGCCTGTTAAACTTAAAAAGTTAAAATTTGGACTCAGCATAAGAATTAATGAAAGCCTCATTTGTGCCAATTTTGGGGATCCTAGGTCACATGATTGTGAATTAAGACACCCAAAAAAAACCCAGATAAAACGGAAAACAGTGATTTTTGGGTCAAAAATTTATTGGTTTGCTTATAACTCAAAAACATTTGACATACAAACTGTATATGGAGCGCCTTTTGTGTACCCTAATTTGTGCAATGTTTTTTTGCATGTTTAATTAAATAGTTATTTCAATTAAATGTACAGAAATAAATGTACAAAAAAAACACGTGCAAAAATAAATATGCAAAAATTTTTGAGCATTTATTGCACCATAATTTGCAAGACGTTTTGTTGCATAGTAAATTAAATAGTCCATTTTAATTAATTAAACAAAAATATATGCCACAGAATAACTGTCGCAAAAATAAATAGACAAAAAGTTGTTACACAAAAATTTTTCGCACAAAAATTTTTGACCCAAAAATTGTTGTTGCAAAAATAGATCCACAAAAATTTTTGTGGTTTTGTTTTTGCAACATCATTTTTTGCTTCAATGTTTTTTGCCTTACAATTGTTTGTGTCACAAATATTTTCAAATTTATTTTTGATAGCAAAGAAACAATACACGCCGAAATAAATGTGCAAAATTTCGTGATGCAAACAATGTTGCTGCAAAATTTCTTGTCGCAAAAAAAACGCCTGCAAAAATTTATCGTCAAAAATATTTGACTATTTAGTTCGTGTCCATAATGATAAAGGATTGGAATTATGCAGGCAGGAAGGTACGGGTGAATGAACCTTCATTTACCAGTCTAACAAAAGGTCTCATAAGCGGGCTTGTACCTCACTATAGGCTGCCGTACATCCCGAAGTTTTCGTCTTAAAGTTCCAGTTTTATGCCTTGCCAGTACCTTCCCGCCCACATAATTCCAATCCTTTATGATTACTGACACAAACTAAATAGTCAAATATTTTTGACGATTTATTTTTGCAGGCGTTTTTTTTGCGACAAGAAATTTTGCAGCAACATTTTTTGCATCATGAAATTTTGCACATTTATTTCGGCGTGTGTTGTTTCTTTGCTATCAAAAATAAATGTGAAAATATTTGTGACACAAACAATTGTAATGCAAAAAATTTTGACGCAAAAAATGATGTTGCAAAAATAAAACCACAAAAATTTTCGTGGATTTATTTTTGCAACAACAATTTTTGTGTCAAAAGTTTTTGCGCAAAAAGTTTTTTGTGACAATTTTTTGTCTATTTATTTTTGGAATGGTTTGTTCTGCGGCACATATTTTTGTATAATTAATTAAAATGACTATTTAATTAAATACGCGACAAAACATCTTGCAAATTATGATGTAATAAATGTTCAAAAATTTTTTCATATTTATTTTTGCAGGTGTTTTTTTTGTATATTGATTTCTGTACATTTAATTAAAATGACTATTTAATTAAATATGCAAAAAAACATTTCACAAATTAGGGTACACAAACGGCGCTCCATAACTGTAACTGTAAGTATATACTTTTTATTCACCTAGTTGGCTTGGCCAGGAATCACCAAAAGGACCTTTTGGTCTTCGAGTCAAGCTTCCACCTGCCCACCTGTTTACCATACATGGCGGCGGCTTTGCACTGTCCCCCTAATTGCTGAACATCTAGCAGGAAGCTGTGAATACCAATTTTTATAGTCTTTGGTTTAGCCTAAACGGAAATCGAACCCTAGTCTAGTGCTTCAGTAGCAGATGCTCAATCCACTTGACCACTGATCGGTATCTGGAAAGCTAAAGTCTGGATGAACACAAGATAGTTGCTTATGAACTCTTTATGCACACCCGAGTTTATGAGCCAAGTCAACTGACCACGACAAACTGACTGCGAACAAACTGATCGTGAAGCGACGATTTTGTTATAGTGATTTCATCACTGATTTCGTCGCAGTGATTTCGTCACAAAGTGAGGGTTTGGGCAAGATGGCTCTGGGGATAGTTAAAATATATTTAGGATCGCCCTTTTCAGCCAATCAGCATTGTCCGTGGTCAGTTTGCTCGCAGTCAGTTGGTTCGCGGTCAGTTTGTCGCGGTCAGTTGTCGTGGACCCCGAGTTTATGGGCACCCAGTCACCTGACTTGAATTTTACTGGCCGAAAATCGGCAAAAAGTAAAAAGAGTTTAAACTGATACATCTTGGTAAGTATATACTGATGTTGATAAAAAATGGTTTGTAATTTTTGAACCAGACCGTGATTTTCAGGCACGGACGTTTATGCACTGCCGATTATGCACTGAGACTATTAAGTTCATGGACGTATATGCGCCAGTTGAAAATTTTTTTTGCTTCAAATGACAGTTAAAAAAAAAACGTAACAGTTTTTTAATTTTTTTTTGAAAACATAGTTCTTTTTTTTTAAATAAAAGCTTTTTCCAAAACAAACTGGTTTCAAACAAACAAGTTTTACTTTGATTAAAATGTTAATATTTTTGAAGCTTTTCATCTGACACTTGTCTAGATGAATCTTCAGAATAGAGGGTGCAGGAAAAGGAGTGGCTATAGAACAAAGCCGACTTGTGATTGGCGGAAAAAAGATTCATGAGAATCTTTAAGCTGTACACGAATTCTTTTTGCCAGCAGAGGGCTAGGTAAGAAGTTTTGGTAAAAGTGACTTCAAAAGCAGGCAGATGGAAGGAGAGCAAAGAAAGTCTTTTGAAAAATTGATTTCTAGTTCTATTTTTTTGATAGTAAAAAATGTTTTCCTCTACGTGTTCGCATAGTTTTCTTACCTAATCTGGACGCTTGTGGTCTCAAATTTTGCGGTGCACGGGAACGAATTGCTTGTGTAATATTGGCACAACTAACCAATAGCAGAGAATTTTGCCTGTCTGGTTTTGTTTTTAATTGTTACTGCTTTGATTTTTACAAGTAGCTGATCCATATCTTTGAAGTGAGATTTGATTTTCATTGCACGATTGTGCAATAAATGTGCTACGCACGTCACGTGAAACAGCTTGGGATACAGAGATTTTAGTGTTTTACCAGCAGCAATCACATGTTTTGCGGCATCAGACAGTAACAGGCAGAAAAAGCTTCTGTTGATTCCAAGATTTCTAACAGCATCGTCAACTGCTTGAGCAATGATGTTGCTATTAGGAATACATTTTAGAGGTTGACAGTCATACAAGTAACTGACGTGTGGTGTTTCAAGGCTTCCCTCTAGAATATTCAAGTATTGCATGCCAGACACACTGCTCTCATCAACAATAAGAGAAATTTGTTTGTTATGAACAGCGTTTCGTATTCACTTTAATTCATCTTCGCTTAATTGCAGTGCTGTTCATCTACAAGTAGTTTCAGACGGCAATCTGTGACAAATGTCACGAAAGAGGTTTTTAGTATGCGTATTGTTATGCTTGTACAAAGGAATATCAGCAGACAAAAATACCTTGGTTACCTTTTCAATCAAAATCAAAAATGCTCCTTAAAAACGTTTGCGAAGTCTGGGGGATAAGATCTTCAGATTTGCTGCCTAATGTTTTTTGATGTTTCGACGTATTTCGATGAGAATCAACAGAAAGCGTTTGTTGCAAGAAACCGCACAGTTACACAAATTGCAATGTTATTCATTGTTAATACTTTGCATGAATTCGTCAGGAAATTCTTTAACTATGGATTGAATTTTATGTGCATAGGTAGTTTTAACTTTTGGCATTATTTAAGAATCTCAATCACTATCTAAAGACAAATTTAAATACTTTATTAATTGAAATCGAAATACCTAGGTTAAAAATTTTATTAAAAAGCTTACAGAACAGTCTGTTTCACCGATCATTAGGGGCATCTACGTGTTTCAATTTTAAATCAACTGTAACATGTTATCGAGCACTTCTTGAAGTACTAGCACCACAAATTTTTTTAATGTGTTACATCATCGGTTTGACAGTTGAATTCACAGTAAACTATTGCTTGTTTGGCTACATTTGCACAAAAACCTGAAAAGGAGCTGTTTTCCTCTTCCTAAAAAATCAAAGACTAAAAAATGCTTTGTTTATTTAGTTCTGTTTGATAAGTAAGCTACATCGATTTGGAATAAAGGTGCCTCCTGCATTTTGCGCTGTGAAAGCCAAAGCTAACAAAAATTGGCAGTCCCAGCATTTAATTACCCTCGAAGTTTTTGTAAGTGAGACCTTATGCAAACATATAGCCTTAGTTAGCTTGCAAACTGCACTTACTTAAATAAACTATAATTCACTTCTTTATTTTTATTTACTATATAGCAGACTAAATAATAAAATGGTAGTCCAAAGTAACAATGCAGATGCCTTTTTGTTTCTGAACTAACAACCTAGATGGTTGTCTGCACTACACTGCAATCATTTTTTGCAAAAAACTTAAACAATATTATTCCTGCTAAACTAGCCACAAGATGCACAAGTCACAAGCAACTATTCAATTACAACATACTGGCATGTTTTATTCTCCAATTTTAACTATTGCATCACAATCCTTTTAATTGCAACAGATGTCGTAATCTGCACTACTACCATACTACCATGTAACAAGTAGTTGACATTGCAAAGCAAGTGTAAATAAACTTTTTCGCACCAATACTAAAGGAAAATTTTAAATAATAGTGATGATGATGATAACTATGCGAAATTGACTTTATTGACCTACCTAACGATAAAAAATTGACTTTTTATTGACCTTTAAAATTAAAAACACGAAACTTAATTCTTGTATCCAGAGTTCTTGCAAAAAAGCACGTCATTCAAGCTTACTACCCAAAAATTGACTTTATTGAAAAAACTTGCTCTACTAATAACTCTTGAAATAACCGCTGTGAACGATAACAGAATGTCAAAAAATTGAAAGTTTTCAAACCGCTGTTAGAAAAATTTACATCGTACACAATATAAAACATCTCCTCTTGCTTAGTGAAACTATTTTAAAAACTGTTCTTCTCTTGTAATCCATCATGAAACTTGACATTTTCTTATAATGACTGTTGTCTTCGCAAAGTCAAAAAGACGTCACCATGCTTTCCCAAGTAAGCAAGTTGAAAATAAAGTGTCTTTATGACAATTTTAAAACAGCCGCTACATATGCAATGATTTTGCCAAAATTGTTAACTTTTATCGAAAATTGGTTGAAACTATGCAATAATTGTGAGAAGAGAATAGCAACTTCAAAATTGTTTTTATTGCGTGACTCAAAACAATTGGGAATAGCAATTGCAAAAAAACATATCCTGCTTAACAATTGCAATTATGACAGTAAAAATCCAACACGCTTGTAAAAATTTTGTTATACATTGTGCGATTAACGCTGAAGAGAGAATAGCAACTTAGCAATTCTTCACAAGCACATGCTTTTTTAGTTGCGAATAACAATAGGGATGAAAGCAGAATGTGGCCCAAAAACCAAACTTTTAATTTTAGCAAAAATTTTGTTGCAAAAAATTATACTGATATGTTTTTATTTTTTCACATTTGTTTCATTTTTGCTCATGAGCATTAATCCTTCCATCGTGGTTTAAGGTAGTGAAGATTCAAAAAATGTAATTGTTTAATCACCAATATTTGTTTCAGGCTTTAAAATTAACGCTTGCCCAAGGTAAGCAAAAATCACCTCCTGCAAGTCATTTTTTGGCTGAATTTGCCTGGCGGGCAAGTTTGCGTATAAAGTAGACAGAACCAAACAAGATTATTTAGAAATGCGAATTACCACTTTTAAAATTCGAGTAAAGAAAGCTTTAGCTTGCTTTATTTTAGTACAATCACTGCAATTAACCGTGAACACTGAACACTTGTTATATTTGTTTAAGCGTAAATTGCAGTGCTGCACATCGCAATTTACACTCTATTGGGCAACTGCATATTCTGCAAAATAGCAATGGATGGTCCTCAATCGCAAGTGACTTTTTACTTTCTCAAACTTGAACAGCAAGTTTAACAAAACTGCAACTGGAGTTGGATTATGGCTGCGACTCTGGTGGCTGGAGTCGAGGCTTAGAAGAGCTTGACCTCACCTGCTTGACCTTAGAAGAGCTTGACCTCACCTGCTTGACCTTAGAAGAGCTTGACCTAATTACAGTATGTTCTTTGAGTTGAAAATCCTTAGTTGATTTTCATACTTACAGTTGTCATATCGGATAAACAGATATGCACAAATCTTTATTGAGTCGTGGTATGTTAAAATGCTAGACACACAAAGTGGCGTTTTTTTATTCTTGAAAAAGATATTTTACAGGTTTGTAGGATATTATTTAATGGTTGAGTGATTGAATGGGGTGCGGTTCATTGTTGATGTCCCTTCCTGCTTTCCTTTGTCACGCATGGCAATTTACAGATCACAATTAATTTTTTTTTGCTACTGTGCTGGTGCAAAAATTTGTTTAAATTGTTTTGAAAGGTGTTTATACAGGCAAACTTTTGCAAAGACAAAAATGTGCAAGGTGTATGAAGAACAAGCCAAAAGTTGGGCTTCTTTGTACATTTTATTTCGCTTGCAAAACAGTCCTGATTATTGATAACATGAAATTTTAATGCTTAAGCTTCCAGTCGAGCTTTAGATAAAAGTCGCCCTTTAAAAGCTTTCAAATTGCACTCACCATAATTACGATGCAGATATTGATTTTGATTAAAAACTCACTCTTATTTTAAATTCTATGGTTTTGTTTGGCGCTGAGCAGTCAGCACCTAAGAGTAATTGCAAAAATAGAAAATTTGGACTTTAAGTCTTGATTATCAGTATGTAATGCAGGTTCAATCATTGGTCACTGATAAATTAGAAATTTATTTTGACAGATGGCAGTTTGGTGGTGGTACCAAAAATCTACAAGATCAATGTGCAGTAGTAATTTACTTGCCGAAAAGTTTGTCATAATGACTAACTTAGCCCATAAATTTTGAAAAAATTTTGGAATAACCCTGCCATCTGCTCAGAAATTGAAGCCATTTCTTGATTAAAAAATAAGCCAAGCATTTTGACGCATCATTTACATAATACACTAAGTTTGGGAAGTCAAAAATGCATAGTTATATTATGTATACATCATCAAATGTCATAAGATTATCCAAGATGCAAAAATTTTTATCAAGTTTCCAAAGCAGGCAGTAATATTAATTTCCAAAAAAAAATTTGGAAATTTCCAGAGCCGGCTATCTAAAGTATGCATTCCAAAAACATGATTTGCAAAACTGAAAACTAAAAAGATAAAGCTAAAATTGAAAATATTGGTAGGCCTTCACCCTGCAGCCTATTTATTTACTAGACATGCTGGGCAAGTAATCAAAGTCGTCTTGTGCAATGTGCATCCTCTTCCACTTCAAAAAGTCTACAAACCATTTGAAGTTTCCTGGCGTTAAGAATGCTTGTTTTGCTGTAAGAATAGCAGCACCCACGGAAAATAATCGTTCCACAGCAGCAAAACTTGATAAGGGGGTGTTGTACTTCATAAAGACTTCCACCCAAATCTGTCAATACATTGAACCATAAAAACTTATTTTCTTTTCGAAATTGCAAAGAAACTGTCCTGGCGATGTTGATTCTTTGCGGTTTTGCTATAGATTTCAATTTTTTTACTGCAAATCTGCAAATGCTTGTGGTAAGAACTGGGTTCGCACATCAACAAATCAAACTTTGCGTCCACAATTTGCAGATTTGCGAAAGTGCCCAGCACAGGTTAATCGCATGCATGTATAAGTTGCACCCCCATATTTGACATGAAAAACAGTACATTTTTTAAAATCGTATTTATTGCTGTTATCACTTGACAATTAATCAAAATCATCAAAGTCATCACTGCTATCACTGTCCTCAATTAGTTTGTCCCAGTCTTCCTCTGGCACATCCTCATCAGCTTCGGGAACATCTTTATTGCACAGAAAGTGTAACGTGACTTGCGTCGAAGGTGATAACTAACAGGTTGAGATAGGTGATAGCATTGAAAGTGACAGTAGGGAATTACCTTGGGAAAATTTTGTATTACATGCCGTCATACATTGCTCTTCATGTATTCGTGTATAAGTCGCACCTGACTTTTTGGGCAATATTTTAGTACAAAAAATGTCACTTATACTTGAACAAATATTCACACTTGCCACAAGGATCAATTTTACTGTTGAACGCTTTTTTTCTCCATCCCACTCACCATCAGCTTTGTCTTTCCAAGATTGACTCTCATCCCTTTGCTTTCAAATGACTTTTTTCATGCATCAAAGTTCGCTCTCAACTCTTCCATAGTTTCCCCCATTAGGACCATATTTTGTTGTGCAAAGAATTTGCTCCATTCAGCTTTTCCTTGCATTTTTGTAACTTTATCCACCATTATTGCCAACAACAAAGGTGACAACACAGATCCGTGGTGTACACCAGCTTTCACAGAAAATTCTACTGACAGCCCCGATCCAACTCCTTATTTCCTCTGCTTCATAAAGACTCATCAGTGTCTTGACCTGGATTTCATGCAAATCTTTCTCATAGCCCTACTTCGTCACTCTTGGCACTCTGTCAAATATCTTTTCCAAATTAACAAAACACCAGTACATTCTGTTGTCTTTTGCTCGATGTTCTTCTTGTAATTTTTGTACTAACAATAAGGCATTTGTTGTTTCCTTTTCTGGCATGAAACCAAACTGTGCTTCATCAAAATCGACTAATGCTTGTATTCTTCTCTCCAACACTCTTTCAATAATCTTCATGCCATGTTCCAGCAACTTCACTCGTCAATGTGAACCATAATTCATCACATCTCTTTTACCCTTAAAAATTGGTACCACTCTTTTTTCCATTCATTTGGGATTCCCTTTACATCTTAAACTTGTTGGCAAAGCACCGCCGTGATTTGAAAACATTGAACTTCGAGATTTTTGGTCGAAAAAAATTTTTTTCATCATTTTTTTCTAATCATTTTCTCTATCTTTTGCTCAAAGAGCGAAGTTTGTAAGTGTTGTAGTTTCGGAGATAGAAAAAATCTGAAAATATCGAACTTGAAAGTAATCTGAAAATATTGAACTTCAATGTTTATTACGTCACAGAAAAAATTTATTGCAATCGAAAAATCAATTTTTTCAATGTTCAAGCGACAAGACGACAACTTGTGATTGAAACTTCAAGTCATATCGTTGCGACATATTGGCAGATTAAGCGACAGAGCAAAAAATGTAGACTCGATTTTTTGGAAAAGTTTAGCAAATTTTTTTGAAAAATAGTTGCAAAATTTTGACCTTAAATCATTTAGTGTTGAGCAGTGGAGAACTGAGCTGGTTAAATCAACTAGCCTACAAGCTTACCCATGAACTCAGGCTTGAAATAAAACAGTACGACAGAGTCAATACCTCGGTGGACATCAGATCACGTAATTGACAACCTATGGCTCGCAGGCCTAAACCGGCCTGCTAAAAAAAATCTGGCTTGCGACCTCTGCATTTGCCGCAATATTGAGATGTATTGCAATGGGAGCACGAGAAAAAAGCGAAATATTAGTGCTTGATATAACATATAAGAGTATTTTGAATGAAAACAAGCATGCTACGGTGTCTAGGTTTGGGAGTATTTATTTAGCGTGCAAAATTGTAATTAATGAAAGTCGCCAACCAATAGCAATTTGCAAGATTTGTAATCGTCTACGTGCTATCTAGCCTAAAGGAATCCGGGCTGGTAGCCTGCAGTCCAAATAGCTTGTAAGCGGTTAAACACTGAAACTCTAGCCCCGCAAACATCAAAACATGACAATTAAATTACTCGTAATTTGCGAGATGTTATGCTTTTACTGCTTCCAAATTACAACTGGACTTATCGCACGTAAACTTTTAAGCCCGAAACAACATCAAATATTTATTTTTACGTTATGACATTATTGAGGGCATGAGATCATCAAGTTGCTCATGATAGAGAGCTTTGGAACTCGCGAAAGAGCTACCACCAATGGGATCTTAATCACGAAAAATAAAAGATTATTAACGCCAGTTTGCACAGACCTTTGGATCAACCCATTTTATATGGTGGAGAGGAGGGCAAAAATGCCTCTCTACATAAGTTCTAAATCGGAAACCGTGTGAAGACCAAATTCAGCATGCAGGTTGTTGCTCACCAATTTTTTAGAAAAATCTAATTTTGAGTTGATGGCGTCACCGTAGTGACATCATGACTATATTTTGGAAAAATGACATTATAGGAGTGTATACTAGGGTGGAGTGAAAAAAGTTTTTTTTCAAATAGACCACATCACCCATCTAGACATCTGACAAATCACCCAAAACTAACTTTTGGCAAGTTTGGTGGGGTTGGCACTTGAACCCTGCCACCTATCGGAGGTCGAAGGTCACAAAAAGGTCAAATTATTAAAAATTGGCATATCTGCACAACTAAGCATGGTAGAGAGTTGATATATAGTTTAAAATTTGCAGAATCATCATGTTTATATCTGGTCCAAGAGAACTTTTTTGTGTAAACCCTCTCATTTTGGAGTAATTTGAAAACTAAATTTTTACATATTTAACATTTCCTAGTGGTCAACTTCCTACCTAAAAAGATGTAATTGAGTGACTGCTTTGGGAAAAAAATTGGCATACAAAGGAAGTGACAATAACAATTTCACAAGAAATTATCGATGTTTGCCTGTTCTGTACTGTATATCCAACATCAAAGCCATCTGTTCAAAAGAAAGTGTTGGAATTGGTAAATAATTTTAACAAGTTGGTTAAATACCCTAAAGTTAAACGAGGTCCATCATATGAAGAAAAAGGAAAGAATTCTGAAACACTTATTGACGTATTTTGTTATGAGTAAAAACGAAGTAAAATTGAGAAATCCTTTCAATCAAAAATGACTGAATCAGAATATAAATTTTTTGATCATCAAGAAAGTCTTAGACAAGCCAAATGTGTGAAAGTGCAAGAAAAGTCGACTCCCAGTGAACTAAGATATATTGACATATATTCCATCTACTTTTCCAAACAGTTCTTTTTCTTCTTTTCTCATCTCTTCTCTGTGACGCATTCGCTCTCTTCGTAATTTGCTTCTATCAATCACAAATTTTGTATCATTTGGTTCAATTATGCCATGGTCTATTAACACACTAGTTGCAAAGGCAGCACCAGCTCTATCAGATATGTTGTATCTGTCACAACACTGAGCCAAATAAAAATATTGCTCACGATTTTGAGTTGTATCCAATTTTTTGTTTCTTGTTGGATGTTTCATAGAATTCGCAGGATGACTCACTCAATGAAAGTTCAGAATCACTGCCACCGGAGAGTGAAATATTTTCAGAAATGTTAGAGGTTGATGGCTGATCTAATAGAGCTTCACTGCGGCATCTCTTGAAATCTTAGTTCACTGGGAGTCGACTTTTCTTGCACTTTCACACATTTGGATTGTCTAAGACTTTCTTGATGATCAAAAAAATTTATATTCTGATTCAGTCATTTTTGATTGAAAGGATTTCTCAATTTCACTTTGTTTTTTCTCATCATAACAAAATACGTCAATAAGTGTTTCAGAATTCTTTCCTTTTTCTTCATATGATGGACCTTGTTTAACTTTAGGGTATTTAACCAACTTGTTAAAATTATTTACCAATTCCAACACTTTCTTTTGAACAGATGGCTTTGATGTTGGATATACAGTACAGAACAGGCAAATGTCGATAATTTCTTGTGAAATTGTTATTATCATTTCCTTTGTATGCCAATTTTTTTCCCAAAGCAGTCACTCAATTACATCTTTTTAGGTAGGAAGTTGACCACTAGGAAATTCCTTTTTGCCAATATATATATTTGATGTCTGCATCACCAACTTTAAAAGATTTTATGTTTACATCTGCAGCCAAACATTTTCTTGTAATCATTATAACAGAGCTCTTAAACACAAATTTTTCGAAAAATTCCTAATTTTTACCTGTTAAATATGTAAAAATTTAGTTTTTTTCAAATTACTCCAAAATGACATTTTTTTTTGACAAAAAATTTTAATTTTGTGTTCAAGCCCCTTCCTGGTTGCGCTTGAAACAAATATATTTTTATTGCTTTGTGCAAACAAGTTATTTGCGAATATTCAAAGCAACAGGGTATCTGTTGAATCTGCTTTCAGTTGAAATACGTTAAATTGTCTTAACATTATCTAAAATCATGCTTTTGAAGGATCAAATTGTTAGTAAAAATATGTTACGGCCCATCGAGACCTTATTGGTTTGGTTTTTGGCACTACAGCGTAAAGTTTGTTGTTTTGATAGTCGGGTGGCTTGGGCATATATTGCAGTTTATTGTTATGGTATGGTTTTTGTCATGTTATGAAGTAAGTTTGCATTTTTCTTGCGCCTCCGTTTTTGGTGTCTACGTTGTGACTTGGCATTCAAAATAAAACTCCAAAAAAAAAGTTTCCGACCCCTGGTTTAGACAGAGAACGCTGTTCTAAGCTTGATAGCCAAGTTTGATGTTTACAAAATGTTCGCAAAATATATGTACGGTACTTTTTTAAAGTTTAAGTTACCCTAAACGAGCTGACTACGGCGATACTTTAGCACCTTTGACCGAACTTTTTCCTCTGGGTCTCATGACAATTCCTGTGCTACAGCCTTGTGTCCATTGCTATTGTATTTCGGGGTCCCTCCAAAGAATCCTCTTCCTTCTTTACAAGCTTTTGTAATATCTGTACTATGAACAGTATGCTTCTCTCGGATGCTGGTTCCTCTTTCTATGCAACACGCTGATTAACCAATTAGAATTTCTCCTCTGAGCCGTGGGTCATTACTGGATGCCTCTCTTCCACCCCAACTCATTGCTTCTTCTTAAAATCCATTTTCCTTTTGAAAATAACCAAGCACTAACATGCTTCAAACGTGTTTTGCATCTTCATCCAGAATCATCATTTTATTCTCAAAGCGTTGGTCTCAGAATTGGTGATCAGCCGGTTAAATAAGATACCATCCCAAAAACATTTTGCATATCATCGTAATCGTTTCCATCCTGAATGCCAAACAAGTTCATCGTATTATCATCCATATCTATCTAATTGCACTGGCCCCAGAGAATTCCGCCTTGCATCTCCCAGTAGGCACTTGTCCTTCCTTCCTCCTTCAGATGTTCATGTATAAGACGGACGGATTTGTCTCTTCTATCTTTAGACAGGATGGTGCTGGAATGTAAGCTGTAATTATACTTCATATGCAATACCTATCACTCCCTTACCTTGTCTGCTGGACCATAGGACCAATCGCTTCCAGTTTCACAGCAGAAATCCACCTCTAGAGTAGACTGGAACGGGTCTGGTGAAACAACTAAATGATAATCTGTCACTATAAGGCAGTTCTCTTTCTCATGGTCTTCACTTGTTCTTTTTTTACTTTTATCAGCCCCCTAATAATCTCCTTCCAAAGTCTCCTTGGAGAGTTTGATGGTTATGGAAGGTTGCAGAGGTTGGCAAAGCGCAATTAGAAGCTCAAAGCGCAACCTCCGCAATTGCAGAAGTTTCGTTGCACTTTAATTTTTTGTTTCGAAACATTGTGGAAGTTACGTTGCAGACTAAAGTCTTTGAAATTTTTTGCGCTTTGATTGCATAGGGCTTTTAATTTTTTTTTCGATTTCAAGCGCAATTCTATACATTGAACTTGATTTTGTTCCATTTTGATAGTTTAATACTCCTTTTCTATCTTAAAATCCCAAAAAAATGCAGTGTTTGAATTGTATTGTGAAATTTCAATTGCGGAAATTAGGTTTCACTTTTATTTTGGTACGAAAATACTATTCCGCAATTGCGGAATTCCATTGCGCTTCAACTGCATCAAACAGTTCATTGCGGAAGTTGCACTTCGCTTCAGAAATTAAAAAAATTAAATTGCGCATTTTGCGCTGCCCTTTTACTGTTTCAAAGGATCGTTTAGGTTTGTTGCGATATGCTTTTGATATATTGTTATTTGAGCTTTCCTCTGGTAGGGTAACCATATTTTTATCCATAAAAAGGAAACAATTTTCCAAGTGTTACAACCAATGCGCTAATTTAGACTAAGCTAGCTTAAGCCTTTAAATTTACGTGTAGAACATAAAGAGGTTTTTACCAAGATTTCTTTGCTTTTCTTTGTTAAGTTTGGATGAAGCCCAAAAAATGGAAGAATAATCACTTTTTGTTAAAAAGAAGGACATCTCCAAAAAGAGGACGGACGTATATCACCTAAGTGCGCAGTCCCACGCCTTATCTTCATTCTCCAGCAACGTTATTTTAAACTTTTAATGGGTCTTTACCTAGTCACGCTAGTGTCCTGAAAATGCGCATGCTGATTTCCTGGCCAAAGCGGTTGTCCAACGCGTTGGTTCCTGGCTCTTTATCCCCTGCCATTTCCAAAATCCCATGCATTAAGTATCTCTAATAGAGATGACACATCTTGTTTGTCAATTTCCTTTAGTTTCTTCAGAAGAATTAATTTCATCAAACCCCATACTCTGTAGGCTCTCCCGCCTTTTCTGTTATGGCACAGTCTATAAATTATTATACTATCATCACAATTCTCGATTATTATTATTACAAATTACAATATCTACACAGAATTTGTCATAAACTCTTTCTGCAGCGCCTTTGTACACCCTCTATAGGATGTCATTCAACTCTTTTTTACTGTTCTGTCTCTGAGCCTGCGCGCAAATCTGTTATTGGGTGTACTGTATCTTCAACTTTTGGTCCAGGTATTGGTTGGGGGTGTGGCCCGACTTGGGTTTTTGCGGAGTTTCTCTGCGCTTCCATAAATTGGAAAGCGGTCAAATTGCACGGCCACCATCCCAATCCAATTCATTAAAATTTGTTGTGCTATCAGATTCTTTAAAATTTATTATGATAAAGCTGATTAAAAATTAGTGCTCAATAGTGATTAAAATTATGCTGTGAAACAAGCACTCGACGTCTACTTCTGTCCAACATTACCTACAAAAATCTTTTTTATGTTTAATTTGTACAGTGAGGCTGCACGGCAGGTATAATATTTGGTTCCATGGAAAATAAGCTTTATGCGTTTTTGCGTGGATACAACGACAAATCACCCGTTCAATAATCAGACGTGGAGGCAGCGAGGTTTCAATTATCGGTACTATGTCTCGGTGTTTTACCTACTAAGCTATAAAGTACCAGCACGCCATGAAAAATTTCTTGTTTAAAGATATTCAGTTTAAAAAAATATTGATCAAATATAATAATTAAGAAAAAAATGTGGATAATGGGGGTGTTTCATGATTTTAGAATATCTAAAACATCCACAGCGGCATTTCATAACATTTTACTAAATACCTATTCTTATAGCATTTCCTCATGATTTATCTGCAATGTTTGATGATGCTATAAGCAATTGTAAGTGAAACATTATGATACAAACTAGTGCTATTTATTGGAACCATTATTGTGTTTGGTTCGTAAAGTAGGCTATTCATTAAAATGCCACAAAATATTTTTTAAAACAGCAAAAATTTGCGGAATACCTCCAGCATAGACAAACTAAGCAATTATTAAAAAGATTCAAAACATAGAAGCCACTATACTGGTCTGCTATATTCTATTTTTGCTCTTACGTACCTAATAGTTTTTCAAGAAACTACAGATTTTTTCCTCAAAATACCTTGGTGGTGGTTGGTAGCGCTATAATTTCTAACATTTTCAAATGATTTTTCAACAAAAATTGACCAAAATGTTTTATATTTTGAGCAGATACATTGCGTTGAAAACTGACATTAATTGGTAAGAAACTACTAAAAATTTTAGCAAAACCTACCCAATCGGTGGGAATTATAGCAGTGTTGCTGTCTTAAGCAAATAAGTTATTGGTATAGGTCTATCCAAGAGTAAAGACAAAACTTGGTTTTGTAAAGTCCAAAGTAAAACGGTCTTTTCCAAAATTTTTGTAGTATGTTCTGTCAAATTTAGGTGAAAACCAACAAAACAAACGACTAAAACTGCTGTGCGTTTTTCTGTCAATTTTTCACCACCTTTCTGCGTCTTCGCTAAAGTTGCATTGCATTTTTTCATCAATTTTAGGCGTAGACCCTAAAAAATTTTCGTTAAAATTTTGTTACATTTTTTTGTTTCTTGGATGGAAACCAACCAAAATTGACATTAAGTGAGGATAATAGCGTAGTTAAACTATTGAGAGCCTACTGGACCTGCCCTGCCAAAGAAGTTGCTACTGGTCGAGTCTACCCTCTCTGGCAGAATTAGATTATAGACCCCACACTCTTTTGAATTCAAGGGTAATGCACGGACCCGCTGAGTTTTTAGTCAAAGAATGGTTTTGCTCTTCTAAAAAAACAACTTTTCTTCGAACAAAAAATTTGCATGAAAAGCAATGAAATTTCGACACAAAACAACGTTTTATAAAATTACGATAAGTTATCAAGAAAGTTTTTAGCTTTGGAAACTCTATACTTTTTCGCAGTCGAATGTTTTGATAGAAAAATAAACTACAATCTTCTTATCCCATGACTTTTCTACTGCACTATTAGGGTTAAGATATGGTGTTGCTCGGGTGCAAAGATGCGGAGATGGGTCCCGCAAACTTGTTACACACATTGGTTTAATTCTGCATGTCCAATAAAACATTTGATTGACTAAATCAATTAATTATTCTTCCAACATTTCTTCATCAAATTTACATTACAAGAAATATTGCGCAAATAAACCTAGTAATAGGCTAGAATGATTCAACATTATAGTTATGTTCCAATTAGGTTCCTAATTGCAGAATAAACTTAATGTACGATTTTACAAAAATAATTCAGGTTGATTTTAATCAAATATAATTTTAAAAAACGAACTTTTAGATATTTTTTATGATGCAATAAATTCTAAAAAGTTTGTCCAGGACAAACAAGGGGATTTATTATGTAATAGTATTGAAATCGAAACAAACGAAGTTTAAAAGTTGATTTTCTCAGAAATTAAAAAAAGGCAAAAATGCCTCAAGTTCGATATTTACAAATCAACGGCAGAGCAGTAGCATCCCTTCCTTTGCAATCCTGCTACCTGCAACAATCATTTTCGTTGTTATTTCAGAGAACCTTGCAGCCTTTTTTCTGTTTCATCTTCTTGATCGTTTGTCTCACTGTCTTGCTAGTAACTTTCTCAACTGGCCCCTCCAGTGTAGCAGCGTCCACCTTGTGATCTCAAACATTTTCCTCTTTCTCAATCATCTCCATATGCTCCTTCCATATTTTACATCAATCTTCTTGACTGAAATCAATTCCTTTATTTATACCCTTAATCCATTTTTCACCTTCAACATCTTGTCCATCCCTTTTCATTAATTTTACAAATTTGAAAATCTGGTTTGTTTTTTTTCGTAATCGTCCATTTCTTTTTCAGCCTTGTCTTCATTACTTTAGCAATCACTTTCTTAGTTTGATTTCTCATTTTCTTTCCTTTAGGCTGCTTTGTGTTGTTCCAACCCAGCTTTGCAAAACGTTTTGAATGCTTCTTTCTTCCTTGCTATAGGATTTCCCACTTCTTCATTCCACCACCATTTATTTCCTCCATTCTTTCTGACCTTCTTCATTCCACCGAGCTCATCACATGTCTTTAGAACTCCATCTGAACAAGTTTCAGTACTGATTGCATGGCAGTTTTATTTAAACGAGAACTAAACGCATAATCGGTTGGGGTATCTAAAATTAGGCAAATCGTATTAGACTAGATTGGCGTTGACTGCATCCTTTTTGATCGAGCTGTTTCAGAGATATTCTACTTCAAACACGACTTAGGGGCCTCAATTGTAACTTTTTGGCTACCCTGATTTTAATAGTGTTAGTGTCATTAGCAATGCCATCGCAGTTCCAACCTAAAGGAATGCTGCTATTAGGATCCTGCATTAGGGCAATTCTCTGCACACTAATGAGTTCGATCTTGTCAGTACAACCTATTCGAGCTGGCAAATAGAGGAGACTGTTTGGTGGCCTAGCGATCTGGGTAAAAATCAAGCTGCCTGATGCATTTCAGTCCAAATCACAACCTAGCCTAGCAATATGGCTTTTGTTACCAGGCTATGCAGTACAAACTAATAATAAGACTACTAGTACCTAAGTAGGGCTATTGAATTTGCTTACAATATTTTGTGACCCTAGAGTAAAATTTTCCATCTAAGTTGCTAACAATGGCCTCTACCCTTTTGCTTGTTCGTAGACGTTTGTTACCTATGCTAAAGTACAGTCTACTTTTTTTCTAGGTCGGATCAGTTCTGCTGACAAGATCAAACTGGTTAGTGAGCAGTGAAACGACTCAATGCAGTAGCCTATTAGCAGTATTGCTTTAGGTTAGAACTGAGATGGCATCGCAAATGACGTTAAGCTATCAATGTCTGGATTGCCAATAAAAGTTATAACATTAGAGGCCCCTACATTTTGTTTGAAATGGAATCTCTCTAGAATGGCTGAGTCTAGAAGGATGGAGTAAACGCCAATCTAGTCTTATGCATTTGGCCTGATTTTGATTTTAGTCATTTATTTATTCTTGACCACCACAACAATAGCGAATGCACAGTAACATAATAATAACACATAGAGTCAGGAAAAGGAAGTAGCGACACAACGTCAGATGTTAAGACATGTAGAGGATATTGAAGACAAGCAAGCGATTTTTACTTGCATGATTGCTACACCTGTCACTCGTTTAATTTGATAAAAACAGCAAAGCTTTATTTAAAAAAGTAAAATTTGTGAATGTTTTGGACTTAGCTACGTCCATCATCAGTTAAAATAATCTCATATTCAAATAGATTTTACTATTTTGAATGAGGCTTTTTTGTCTTTAATCAAATCTCTTAAAAGATTTCCATTCCCACAAATTTGTTATTTCAACATCAACTAACTTTTCAACTCTTTTTTTTTTCAAATTTTTTCTGCGTGTTTGAATCATAGTCTTTACTTTTGATTTTTTCTTGACAGCTTTATTCAGTTGGCTGTGTGGCTGAAAGGGTAAAGGCATACGACCATGATTGCATGATATGAGTTCAACTCACGCCGTGGTCACATTGTTGCATCCTTGGATGAGATATTTTACGGTTATTATTTCTGCTTGGTGGCTTCGAACAAGCAGCAATTTCAGTGGACAAGAATTAGAAGAAATCCACTGGAAACTTCTAAGCAGGTGTGGATTTCTTTGATCACAAAGTAGTTGTTGCAATGAAAAATCTATGAATCGCCTAATAGGTACCATCTGACTCTGTCTGGTGACAAGAGGATAAATATGCAGAACTACAACAAGAAGTCTTGCTTTTATTAACATTGGCAACCAGCAGTTGATGTTGCAGTTCCCATGGAATTACGAGTATGTCTTTCAAATGTTTCCTGCTCTTTTACTAACTTGAACAAAATCAATTTCAGATTTCTTGTCGCCAGATTTGAGTGTTATCTTTGTTTTTTTAAAGCACATAATTCTCTTTCATTGCAAAATAATGCACAAACTGATTTTGCCCTGCACATATTCTCTTTCATCGCAAAATAATACACAAATTGATTTAAGTACTATGCCCAACGGGCCAAACGTTTCGCCACCATACTGAAGACTTCTTATTGCTATAGACGGCAAGTAAAGGCTGTTGGTCAACATCCAGGATGAACTTTTGACCAAACCGATACTGGAAAAACTTCTTGTTAGCAAACACAATTGCTAAAGCTTTCTGGATCTGACTGTAATTCTGCTGGGACTTGGACAAAATCTTGGAAAGATTTGCGATTGATCTCTCAGAGCCATCAGAATAGCTGTAAAAGTGTTCTTCCTTTCCCAAGATTTGATGCGTCACAGGCAATTCCAATGGGAAGAGCAGGGTTGTAGTGGGTGAGGACTGCGTCACTGGACAAAAAGCTTTTTGAGCTTTTCAAAAGAAGAGTGCTTGTGTGGCCCCCCAGTTCCATTCAACATCCTTCTTTGTAAGTCGATAAAGAGGTTCAGCTTCGATCGCATAATTTGGAGGCAGAAAATTGGTGTAAAACTGAACCGACACTAAAAAAGATTTTAGGAATGTTCGGTCTGTAGGTGCAGGCATGTCGAGTACTGCATTCACTTTGTGACCTTTATGGATGCCATCTCTCTTAAGCATATGACCCAAGTATTCAACTTGTGGTTGCAGCAAACATTTCTCTTCTTGCATTTCAAATCTTAGGCATGTAAGCGATCCAGCAGTGGTAGGAGATTGTGGTAATGGTCCTTGGCATCTTTTTCGCTGAGTTATCATCTAAATAAACTGCAACACCAGGAAGATCAGAAGTGAAGTCTTCCATGATCTTCTGGAAGTAACCTGGAGCTGATAAAATTCCAAATAGAAAAACGTTTTGTAGCAGTACCCCTCTGTGTATACTGAGAGCCAAATGCTTGCGGCTATCTGGGCCAAGTCGGACTTGATTGTAAGCGTCGGCCAAATTGATTTTTGTAAAGCCATACCCTCTTCCAAGCTTTCTTACCAAATCTTCAGGCAGTGGTAAAGGGTGATGGTGTACAGCCAATTGCGAGTTTGTTGTCACAGAATAATCACTGCAAACTCTCGATCTCGGCTTGTCTCCTGGGAGTGTAGATTTTCGAACAGGAACCATGGAGGTGCCCAGTCTTTGAACTGAGTAGGAGTTCATGCTCCTCAGGCACCACCAGCGTCATATGCTTGGGCTAAGTCATCTTGTATGGTAAACAAGACAGGGCAGGATTTTATGAAGATTGGTTTGGATTCGAATTTGAACTCCATTTCCAACTCCAAATCTCGTAAACTACCCAACTCCATTCTGAACAGATTTGCATAGTTACCGCACAGTTTCAAACAAGTGCTCTGAATATCCCGATCAATATCTGTTGATGAAATAGCTTTAGCACCGGAAAAGAAAAATTTGTCAGCCGTCTGTTTGGCGGGTGACCTTTGCTACATCCTTCGTTTTGACAGAGATTTCAACGGCACAAAAAAGAGTTAATTTGTTGTCTTTTACCTTAAGCAATGCTTTTATGACTGCCTTGTTGTTGATCGAGCAAATTTATTAAGTACGCAGGGCTTTGTCCAAGGGGTCCATAATAGCTGTAAAATCACAAGTAGCGGCAGCTTGTTGAATACGTGGTTTTAATGCTAGAACCGACTCACCCGGTTAGTGCTGCATTTTACACGTAAAACCTGCAATGTTCCTGTACAACAAACGGCTTGGGATCAAACTGGTGCTTGATATAGGTCACAATTTTAATCATAGAAATTTGGCAGTAGTTTATAAGTAGTTGAAGACTGATTAGTGAGAAAAATCTGAGGCTTTCGATTGTGGAAAACAGAGTGAGTGCTGACAAATGAACAAAATCTTACTCAGTAATCTGTTGGGGGCTCCGATTGGTCAAATTGCACAAAATTCAAGAGTAGCACCCTGCAAAGACGCAAAAGTAACAGTCTTAATTGTATCTATCCCCTTCAAGAGAGCTTCTATTGGAGCCTTGTGAAGGGATTCTTACGCTCAAGTTGTTTCAGAAAATGCTTTTCTTGATTTCCCATCTGCTCCTTTTGATTTTCCATCTTTTGATTCTCCATTTGCTCCTTTTGACTCATAATCTGTTGTTGCATTGATCAGTTTTTCCATGCTCAAATCATCCGTTGCTCATATCCTTGTTGATCACTTGTTATTTGTGGAAATTTGTTGCTCGTACATGCAGCAGAACTGCATCAAATGTCTAGCTACACCTTCGTTATGCAGTATTCCATCCTCGTCTCCAATAAATCTGTTATGTTAACTAGTAACATGAAGATTTAACAAGTTAGCTATTAACTTCAGTGAACAGGAGACATGAAAGTGGCACTGTCTTTCATAGTAAAATATGCGGCAAAAACACTGCAGGCAAAACGGAAAGCATTTGTAGCAAAAAAGCTATAATTGTTTAGACAGCGCACCAGTACAGGAAACACAGGTAAAAAATTAATGCAAAAGTTTATGAGTCATCATAACAAGAAATGAAACACACCTAAAACCTAGTTTCAAATTCCTGGTGCACCATATAAAAGGAAATAACAGAACAATAACAGCTTAACACTTTGCAGAAGCACTCTACGACTGTAGTCAGTAGCTGAGACTGTCAACAAAACAAAAGTATGCAAACACTTTTAATTGCTTCAACACGTAGTCAAACTGCAGAAATATATTATGCAATGACAATAAGAGTCACGATTCATGAGTACCATGTATCAGGGTTCAAGTAATACAACATAATCACATACTTAGCAGAACTGAACAGTATTTTACCACGCGTTCACCTTTTTTTTTAGAATCCTCCGGAATCATTTTAGCAACAGTAATATTCTCATGTTCATGTTACGTGACAGATAGTTCTGTATTATGAAAGAGGTCATAGGGTCATTCCATCTCAGATCACCCAATGCACTTTAACTCAAAATTTCCGATTTGCATGAAATTTGGTTTGCTTGTAGAGTTTATATAAAAAAGCCAATATTTTCAATTTTATTGAAATCGGAGCTGTAGTTTTGGAGATACACCCCTTCAAAAATTGGGGTTTTTGCAAAAAAAGGGGGTACCCACCATATCTCAAATCGCAGTATCTCCGCAACCACTAGGGGGATTTGAACAAATTTGGTGTCATTTTGAAGGAAATTGCCCAAAGATTCCATTTCTGTTAAAAAATTTTCAAAATATTCACGTTTAGGGGCAATAACCTTTTGACCTTTACTTTGACCCCGAATTTGACCTTGTGGATCATGTGACCCATTATTCTTTGAAACTGGGAAAAAATCTCTGTCATCCTCCTAATTACATATATAAATTTCAGAGAGGTAATATTTGTAGTATAGTCATGATTTAAGTTTCATTTTGGTGTAATTTGTCGAATTTCAGCAAATTAATTATACGCACTGCAGTAAAGTTTATAATCCAGTCTTCTTGCAACCGTACATGTGTGTAAAAGTTTTCATTGTTCAAGAAATGTAGTATTTATAGCATAAAGAAGATTTGAAATTAATGCTTGCCTGAGGCAAGCTGAAATCGCATTGGATAATTTATTTTCCGGCTAATGATGTACAGCATATGAAGTGAACAACATCAAACAAGATTATTTAGAAACGTCCATTACTGCTTTTGTGAAAATAAGACAAAATGCAAGTAGAGAAAGTGCTTGCTTTATTTTAGCACAATCACAGCAATTAACACTTAGTGTAATCACAGGCACATCATTAATTGCAATTAACAATTTTTAATTAGCAATGGCATGGAGATTTGTTCCATAATTAGCAATAATAAAATGTTGCAGTCTTTTCCTGCAAAAATTTTTTCCGTGCATTCCGCATCAACTTATGGCATTTAAAAAGTGAAAAAAAGAGATTTGTTCAATACTCAGACACGCTTAGCAAATTTTTTGGCACGAAATGTTACATTCTTTTCCAGCAAAAATTTTTCCCGCGCTTGCCGCATTGACTTCTCTTTCAGATGTCACAAGTAACAGCAAGCTCACGTCAGTTTTCAGAAAAGTGACAGATTTGTTCGATACTCAGGCCTGCTTAACAACTTTTTTGGCATGAAATCTAACATTATTTTTCTCCCAAGATTTTTTCCCGCGCTTGCCACATTAACGGTTCTTTCAGATATTACAAGTAATTGCAGGCTTACGGCATTTTTTAGAAAATGTAAAATGGAGGTTTAAACGAACAAGTCAAAAGTTCAGAAAATTAAACATGCTAAAGTTTATTCTTAACTTTAGTAACCCCACTAAGATTTTTTATTTTTTTCAATGTTTAACGTATTGTGCAAACTCAATGTTTTGCTATTACTTAAGTATTTTTGCACATTTTTTGTTTCATATTGAATGCATTTTATACTCTTTGAATGCATTTTATAGTGGAAGTGACAATTTTAAAGAAAATTTCTGATGAAGGAGAATAAAACAAAAATGTGGAATAGCCATCTTTGCATTTTTCATTTCATTTTTTTAGAGGTTAAAATAAAAACTTGTCGTAGTCATCATAGCAACACTTATTACTGAACTGCGCAGGTTAATGTAATGGTTCCAAAACTGTGGGTCACAACTCCAGGTAATGTTGAAAAAAGTTATTTGGGGTCGCTTACTTTTCAATAAAAAATTTGATTAATATTTATTTTCACACAGTTTTTGTAGGTTTCATGTAAAATGTTGTTACACATTAACTATCCTTCACAAATTACTTTCATAAGCAAACAATGAAGAAAGGATTGATATAATTATAACATGGTACATACTAGCTTTTGCTCTGAACTTGAAGCACATCTAGTTCATGACAATCAGCATTGTTACATTACTGACGAAGTGAGATTTCGTGTCTCACTGTATAGTGTTATAAAGTTGGGTTTAGCAAGCCAGAAACTTGTTTTTTGAGATCAGTGGTTTCTGACCTATTTCAGACTCCAGCGTAATATTACTAACCGATGCAAATTCGATATTTCTGGATATGTGCATATTGTTATACAAAGTCAATTTTTTAGTGGTCAAAGGTGGGTGAAATTTAGTTTTTATGAAAACTGAGGTCACGGAGATAAAGTTAGCGAACCATTGGCGTAAGTGCTTTGTTAACTTCAGCTGTAAACTAAATTACTGATATTATTTTTATTTCAATGCACATTGCACACATGTTTCCATGTTAATAAAAGTGTAACCAATACAAATCATTGTACGATCACTTTCATTACGATAGAGTGTCAAGAACAATAATTTTGAATGCCTGAGATATGATTATTTGCTGTGTTTTAACGTGTATGTGACTGATTTACTACTTTTGCCCCTTTTTTTGATTTGGAATATTCGAGATGATTCTTTCCTAGTATATTCTACTGTTTTCTATTAGTCACCGGAATAATTAGTTGTTTGCATGTCTTAATTGCTATATTTAGACTTGAAGTTCACACGTCAGAATTAGGTCAAAATTTGTTATCGTAAGCTCGTGTATTTTTTCTATTGTGAGGTATCATGGATTTTTCTGGGATATTCGATAGCTTTTGCTGTAGTATAAATAGGCGGGTTGTTTTTCATTCTAAGATTCTAAGAGTGGGTGGTTTTAGGTATTAGTTTCGTTGGCAGTTAAGTCGAGTTTGTGTGTCTGAGGTTGGCTTGTATAGCTGTCTAGTGAGATGTGTTAGTGGAGCGATTTTGCTCAGGGAGAGGGGTTTTGTGTTTTAATCTTAAATAGAAGTTTTAATGTAAGATTGGTGTGCTGCTTTCTGAGATTCAAGAAGCTAGAAGAACCATCAACTGCCATTTTCGATTCGTCAATTGACATCTTAGTCGTTCTCTAGTTTCAGTCGACGTGGATGATTCTAGAGATTAAAGGTTGTACTCTAGCCAAGTATCAACGATCGCAACATAGAGTGATAAGATTTTTTTGTATATTACCCGAATTTTGCAAAATGGCCCAAACTTGAATGCAGACTGTTTTAAAACTCCAAAAATTACCTCTCTGAAATTTTTATATGTTATTAGGAGGATGACAGAGATTTTTTCCTACTTTTAAAAAATAATGGGTCACGTGATCCACAAGGTCAAATTCGGGGTCAAAGTAAAGGTCAAAAGGTTATTGCCCCTAAACGTGAATATTTTGAAAATTTTTTAACAGAAATGGAATCTTTGGGCAATTTCCTTCAAAATGACACCAAATTTGTTCAAATCCCCCTAGTGGTTGCGGAGATATTGTGATTATGAGATATGGTGGGTACCCTCTTTTTTCCCAAAACCCCAATTTTTGAAGGGGTGTATCTCCAAAACTACAGCTCCGATTTCAATAAAATTGAAAATATTGGCTTTTTTATATAAACTCTACAAGCAAACCAAATTTCATGCAAATCGGAGATTTTTGGTTAAAAAATTTAAAAAATTTTGGGTGATCTGAGATGGAATGACCCCATAGCTGGATGTGGATAGTGATTAGTGCCAGTATTATCTAAGTTTCCAGGTGTAAATCAATCATTTTGGAGGGTTAATTGGCAAACCACACCCTTCTTGAACATATTGATTGCTCTATTGGCTTTATCAATCGACACTTGCAAAATTTGGTCATATGACACATTAGAAGATTGTCGTTTGTTGTGTTATGAGAAATGTATGTATGCTCTCCAGGGACGCACCCAGGAATTTTTCAAGAGGAAGGGGGTAGGGTTAGTTCAAATATCAATAATTTTCACTATCTGGATAACGGATATATCTGTATAATACAGTATTAACTGGTTGGCTGGATAATATTCGTTAATATGTTAGACAATCGATTTTACAAAATTTGCATGAACGAGGATTGTTTAGAAAATCATTACACAGTTTAATAATAAGCTATAGACAGTATCCAGAGTCTTACAGGCACAATCAAACATTTGATTTGCAGCTTAAGACATATTGTTTTGGAATTGACTTACGTCTTTGATTTCTTGTCAATATAGCTAGGACTACAGGTATGAACATGAGCGTAGAAAGGCAAAAAATTGCAAATTACCCAGATCATGACACAAATTTTTTTTTCTATAAAAATATTAAGTGATCACAATACTACAAGCAATTATTTTTATAGTTCAACTCGAAATAATTTCCAATAGCATGCCTTAGCTGTTTCGCCCAATCTCAGGACTCATCAGTAAGGCTAGCAAAGCTAAAAGGACAAATTTTATGTCATGTTATAAAAAATTGTGTCATGATCTGGGTAATTTGCTATTCTTTGCTTTTCTGCGCTCATGTTCACATCTGCAGTCCTTGGTATACTGACAAGGAATAAAAGACATATGTCGATTTCGAAACAGTATGTCTTAGGCTGTTAATCAAAGGTTTGATTGTGCCTACGGGACTCTGGATACTGTGTATAGCCTATTATTAATTACCTTAGTACTTTGTTCTTAATAAATTACTCAGTTTATTATGCATATTATGTGCACAAATGCGCAATGAGTGAATATGAAAAATCACACATATTGAATGTTAACTGTTTCTGCAACACATGAAATTTTGTTTCGAATGAAACTGCATGAAACGCGAATCGATTTTGTTCACAACACCTTTATGTGGATGAGTGGATGACCAAAATATCTAACGTGATAACAATAATAAAACAAAAAAATTTTTGTAACAATATTTTTGGGACAATTTGACTGTTAAAAAGTTTGAAATGTGGCAATATAATCAGCTTAAATTTATTTGAGAGCCTGATGCCTTCATCAAAAGAGCCACATATAGCTCGCGAGCCATAGGTTTCCAACTCCTGCTAACAGACTTGACCTTGCTATGCGAATGCTGTCTTGTATTAAAAAATCATTCCCTTTGCTTTATTTTTGTAATGTAACAGATTGGGTCATTTTTGCATTTTTGAGCAGTTGAAAGTAAGTATAATAAGCTAATAGAAACGTGAACAAATAGGGAGTCAGTCTCTACTATCCACAAACAAAGTTCAAACTTAATACAATTAGTAAAATGGTGGCAAAACACATTATCATCGATGTTCTATTATCTGGTT
This sequence comes from Trididemnum nubilum, assembly GCA_963965965.1. Taxonomy (NCBI): domain Eukaryota; kingdom Metazoa; phylum Chordata; class Ascidiacea; order Aplousobranchia; family Didemnidae; genus Trididemnum; species Trididemnum nubilum. Next base: position 26,539,605 of record OZ014472.1, on the reverse strand, counting down.
TACCGTGGAATTATATCCGGATATCAGAGTAAAGAAAACTCTTATTTTGTTGATTAATTGGTTAATCAATATTCTGATGATCCAACCCTAGAGGGGGAAGGGGGGGGGGTCAATTTTTCAAAAAGCAATCCAGTGTTCAATTGTAGTTAATTTCTTTTAACCATTAATGAAAATGCACACTACTATTGTCAATAGTGTGCTTTTTTATTGATGGTTACAATAAATTAACTACAATTGGGAACTGATAGAGCTTAAAATTGGTCTTATGGGGTTTTTTGTCTGTATGAATTTTCGGTAGTCGATATAGTGTAGGTATTGTAGTTGATGTGGGCCTTATTCGCTGATAGTCTTCTGGGCTGAGCATTTTTTTCTTTTTCAATCAAGCCAAAAAACTTTGAAAGTGTGTGAGATTGAATAAGTTATTATCAGATCGATTTTCGTAAATTTTGACTGGTCATTTAAAATTACATCCATTTTAGCGATGTAATCTTTTTTATTACGGTATGTACTCGCCTATAGGTCACGCCCCCGTATAGGTTTTGCAATTTTAATGTTCGATTTTGAAGTTATTTGTTTTTAATTTATTTTAATTTTCGAAGTTTATTTTAATTTTCGCACAGATAGCTTCGAAAATTTATTTTAATTTTTGATGTTATCTGTGCAAAAAAGCTAGGGAAAGGGATTTTCAAATCCCTAGATTTTTAGTGCGACTTATGTGCGAGTCAACTCTAAATTAAACTTTATTAACCCTTATTCCATAGAACCACAGTGGCAATAGCACATTTCCACTACAATTCATGTCTATAACGGCGTATTAGCCGGAAAATACGGTACTTGCAATAGCCGAAAACTTTCAATTTTGTTCCGACTTGGTGACGATTTGCACTTATGTCAAGCGGATTGGTCGCACCTATATTTAAAAAAAAAAATATAAGGAAAAAGTTGCGACCTATACGCGAGTATATACAATAAGTCACACAACTCCATTTCCTTCGTCTGATTTGCATATTACTAAATTTTGGTTATTACCTAAAGATTTGATTGCAGCCAATTCTTCATCAATAGCATTGTTGTTCATATTATTTGATTTTGCAAGGAAAAAACAGTTTGTTCAAAAAAAAGCGTTGTGTTAAACTTACTTTTGCAGGTTATCTATTGTTCTAATTTGTTTTTTGTGCATTATTTACAGATTGACAATGATTTTTAAAAGTGATTAGTCGAAATGTCTCTTTTTGAATAAAATGTTTACGACAGCTTTGGCTCTTTTTTCTTAGTGAAACTATTTTTCTTAGACTTTTGTAACCTGATGAGTTGCAAGAATTGCAATGGAGTCATGTTGGTGAACTTAAGTTTTGAGATTTTTTCTCTGTTTTTCAAAATAAGGTTTAATGCTCTTTTAATGTGATTAACAACAACTTAAGGGATTATTTAGCGAAAAGTAAATACAGCAAAGTATTACAAACTGTGCTATATCAACAAAATTGTATTGTTTTTTAGTTCCAAAAGTGGGAAAGGGGTTTTGATCCCCAACTCCCCTTGGATGCGCCACTGATGCTTTTTGTGGTTTCCAAATTAGATCTTTTATTCTGTCCTACGTTGTAATTTTTCTTTCATTTTTAATTGTGATATAGCAGATTCGAAAGGTAATCATTCAACTGTTGCAGCATTTATTTTACAACTATTCATCGTGACAAAAAAATTGACATATCTGTGCTCTATAAGCAAACACTTAGACTTTTCACCCCAAAAGTCTGCAATTCTCAGTTTAACATGTCTCATTGGATTATTGAACTTGAAAACATAAGTACAAGATATTAAGATCATGGTAGTCGGAGCACAGGAAAACGAGTAACAACCAAAGACTTGTTTTGCAGTGGTTTGTGGTCATCCATTTTGAATTTTCAATTTTTGAGGAAAAACACTCGAATGATGTCATGGTTCCTGATATTTTTGGAATCAGCATACTCGAAAACCCTCATTAGCTAAGTTTCATGCATTGTTCCGGAAGCTTACTCCTCAGTTGCTTATTTGCTGGACTAAATCTTCTAAATCAGTGTTCAATGATATACAGCAGTAAAATTGAGAGCAAAATACAACTATGAAAATCGCGGTAAAAGATTGTGTAATCACTTAATTAACCTTTTTAATGCCTGTAACGTTTTACTGTGATTTTTATAGTTCTACATTAGGGTGGAGTAAAAAAAACTTTTTTTGGAAATCGAAAAAAGTGTAGTTCTCAAATCGCGACAAATGGTTCAAAACTTGCTTAAAATTTGGTTTTGGGGGTTGCCCCCATTTTCCAGTCGGCAACCCTCCCAAATTTAATCGCGACAGTTGGCGTGGGGGGCAATTTGCATATATTGGTAACCACTGGTCGTAGAGCAATGGTATATAGCTCAAAATCTGCGGAAACAACGTGTTCCTATCTGTGCTAAGAAGAAAGTTTTCTCTATTTTCAACACAAAAAAAGTTACAGTCGAAAAACAAATAATATGGTCATTTTTGGTAATTTTTTTGGAAAATTCACCTATGTGTACTTGCATAAGAAGCACAGTCTTTGCGGTAAAAAGAAGCACAGTCGTTGCGGTAAAAAGAGCAACAAAATTTTGAATTTGTGAATGTGTTATGCTTAGTTGGGTGCAAAGATGCTACTTAAATAATAGCGCCAAGCCCAAATAACAAGCACAATCGATCTGTGCAACTTGAGGAGCGCTATACTGCACTTAGTGAACCAGGCACTTACTATCTCTCTCATTTTTCTCCTAAAGATGGCAAAAGCCGAACTATTACAAAAAAGCTCTTTGATACGTTCAAGGATACGGAGTTGGAGCTCAAGCTAGCAATTGTGGGAACGAATGGTACTGCTTCCGTGACAGGGAAACACAATGGCTGCCTTAGTGGATTGGAAGAATTGTTAAATACGCCTCTTCAGTGGATTGTGTGTTTGCTCTATACTAATAAACTTCCTTTACTACTTGTGTTTGGAGTTCTTAATGGTTCCTTAAGTTGTCCAGATACTTTTGCTGGGCCAGTTGGAATAAAATTGCATGGGCCTGTGTCAAGTTGGACGACTACTCGATTCTAACATTGTCAGTGCCTTCTTCGTTTTTTCCTGTTCTTCCAGAGCAGGTTGTCAGCGACTTGAGCATGGATCAAGTTTATCCTTAAAGCGTTTATTTAGCACTTATACATGAAAAAGTTGATGATGATCTGGCTTATGTGGAGGTTGGACCCATTGTTCACTTGAGATGGCTCACTTTAGGATGCAGAGTTCTGCGCTAGTATGTGTCTCTAAAAGAGCCACCTCTGAAGCTGGAAATTCTAGTTCATTATTGTTTAACATTTTCCAGCTTGGTTTGAAATAAAACAAAATAATCAGATAACCCATGGATCCAGCAACTTTTTCAACTTGGTTCAGAGGATTAACAATTTTTCAAACAAACGTGTTGAAGAAATTGCTTTGAGTGTGGCGCAATGGAATGGTTATTTGCACAGCCAGAAAATCTTTTACTGTAATTGCGATGTTAGGCTGGGAATGATCAAGAAAGTGTAAGAAATGTGGTAGTAGCAAAAGTGCTACCACTTCGGAAACAAGTAGCTGAAGAAAGTGCGAATAACGATGACTGGCTCCATGCACTGAACAGCAGTTTGATTTGCTCGTTTGATTAACCAACTCTGAACTTGGAAGCAAATGCTTACTACGAATTAGCTCCAGCAATTGCAAGCCTTACGAATAGAGAAATAGAAGAGTTTTGAAGAAGGCTTTGGTATTACACCACCCATGTCATGAGCAATCTGTGCAGCAGCATGTCAAACTTGTTGCGGAAGAGTCTGCATAAGTTGCAGGATTTATAGACGAGATGGAGTCATTCGCCAAAAAATTAAATCTTGCAAACTTATGAAAACATTTGCCACCATAAAGCTGTTCAAGTAAAATTTTTTAGTCAACCATAATTCTTGTGTAACCTCTATAGGCCAGGTGGGTCAAAATTGATCTCAAAACAGTGGTGTTTGCTCTGAGGTTTTTATTTTACCACATAGGTGCACCATCGCACCAAACTTTTTGAATTTGTCACAGTTAGACCTTATGAGGTTGACATCATTTTTTGGCTGCCAAAGACAGCCATTTATTACGTTTTGTATTATATTATTTTGTCGTGAAGTTAGTTTTGACACCACCCAGCCTATATACAGTACATTACAATTTTTTCGTGCTCAAATAAATGAGTCTTTATTAAGGGATGTTGATATTGCAAAAAATTGCTAAAAATACTTACCGGTACTACAGTAGTTTGTTTATGGCAAATTATCTGTAAACCATAGTTGCTTATAACCATAACATACTAGAGTCAAATTTCATCCAATAAGTAATAAACCAAAACCATCGGTCATCAATCCACTTCTGGCTATTATAACTGATTGGGCGCTACCCAGATGGAAATTAGTTTTTGGAAAACCAAAAATTAGTTTTTGGAAAACTTAAAGTGGATTAGTTTTTGGAAAACAAGATTGTGGAGAAATTTTCAAATTATATTCATATCGTCGAAGTCATGCTGTAATTGCTCTGTGCTACTGCTATATGGCTACTGTGTTACCTTCGTGATTTTATTGTATTTCAGCGACTTTTTAAGTGGTATGTGTTCTGCTAATTCAAAGCAATATTGTTATTACTCATTCAATTTCTGGCAATTTTAACAAAGCTGTGTATTAGTTTTTCAGTGTTTCTGTACTATAACCTGTTACCTAATGTAAAATTTTAACTCTCAGCAAGAGTAGAATATACTATTTGTCCATTTATTGGTGGAGCATATCACAAACAGCGTTAATTAAGTGGGAGGAATTAGTTTCGCTGATCACAGTTAAATAATTTTGCTTACACATAGGTGAATTTTCCAACAAATTAACCAAAAATAGCCATGTTTTTGGTTTTTCAGCTGTAACTTCTCTTGTGTTGAAAATAGAGAAAACTTTCTTTTTAGCACAGATAGGAACATGGTGTTTCCGCAGATTTTGAGCTATATACCATTGCTCTACGCCGAGTGGTTACTGAGATATGCAAATTGCCCCCACGCCAACTGTCGTAATTATATTTGGGGGGTTGCCGGCTGGAAAATAGGAGCAACCCCCCAAAAACAATTGTTAAGCAAGTTTTGAACCATTTGTCGCGATTTGAGAACTACACTTTTTTCGATTTCCAAAAAAAGTTTTTTCACTCCACCCTATTCTACATGCTTTTAAGAAGGCCTAATAAAAGTTTAATGTTTTTCAGGCAAAAGCAAAGAAGCTGAAAGCAAACGCATCAATAAGGAATTAGCTAACATTCGCTCCAAGTTTAAAGGTAATGTTATAATGCAGTTATTAGGACTTAGCGCGTAGGACGTTTGTTTTTGTTTGGCCATTTTGATAGATGAGGATTGATTTGCTCATAGTAAGCAAATGGTTAAATCTAGAAAGTTGAAATTCAGACTCAACAAAAGAATTAGTGAAAACGTCATGTGTACCAGCTTGGAATCTTAGGTCACATGATCATATATTAAGACAAAAAACAAAAACAGGAAAAACGGCGATTTTTATGTTGAAAATTGATTAATTCTCTTATAACTCAAAAATCACTTGATGTACAAAGCTAAAATTTAGACACAATCTGGGTGGTTACTGCTTATGAAAGCTTTGCATGCACCGAGGCACTTGACTGGAATTTTACAGGTTGAAAATCGGCAAAAAATTTTTCAGTTCAGTTTTGTTTATTCGCCACATCATGTATCTATGGACACTAGCATATCAATAAATACTTCATTTGGCAAAAAAAAAACAAACAATAAACAAATAATACAGTATTCCAAGTGCACACAAACACACAGGCAGCAGGAATGGCCGTGAATAGACCTCTTGGTCTTCAAGTGAAGCAGCCACCCTTGAGGTTAAGTAATTACTAACTATATTATTTACTAATTCAGAAAATCTGAGCGACGAGAAGTCACAAATCGTGGTGACACTGAGTCATTAATTGTAGTTACCCAAAATATGTTTCTTAAGTTTAGTTTTAAATAATCTTGGAGTTTTAGTTTGGATATTTGTAGGGATTGCATTCCAAACCTTGACACCTTTGTATTTAATGGATCTTTGAAGTCTTGCTGTTTGAAATCAGGGTATGTAAAGAGATAGGTTATTAGATGGACAGATGGATCTGGTTAGTCGAGTCGAGACTTGACTTGTTTTAATGAAGATATTAGACAGTTGTGGAGGTAGTTTTTTTTTGGAAAATGTAGATGCACAAATTTAGCAGTTTCAAGGTCGCGTAAATCTGGTAATTTAAGTATGCCAAGTTCTTTAAAGAAAGGAATAATATGATCCTGATAGCTGCTGCCGCAAGAAAGTTTTATGGCTTTATTTTGAAGCGTGCTCAATTTTGTTAGATAAGATGGAAAAGTTTGTCCCCATATTATCAAGCCATATAATAAGTGGGGGTGAACCAAAACATAGTATAATTTGATCATGGCAGATTGATAAGGGAAATGTTTGAGTTTGGACACTATTCCAACTGCTCGAGATATTTTATGTTCGATTGCTGTAATATGGTCGGTGAAGTTTAATTTAGAATCGAGTTAAACACCCAAGTATTTAAACACTTTTTGAAGTTGATAAGGGTATATTATTTAAGTACAAGTATATTTGTGGTGTGGTTTCTCTTAATTTAGATGGAATTATTAGATAATTAGATTTGGTGGGGTTAAAGACTTAATCTATTAGCCATACACCATTGGGAAACTTTTTGTAGGTCTTGATTCATGGTGTGGTTTCTCTTAATTTAGATGGAATTATTAGATAATTAGATTTGGTGGGGTTAAGACTTAATCTATTAGCCATACTCCATTGGGAAACTTTTTGTAGGTCTTGATTCATTTTGGTTTCTAAGCATGGTATGGTATTACTATTCAAGATTAAGCAAGTATTGTCAGGGAATAACCTTGGAAGGCTGCAAGCTAAGTTTGGAAGATCGTTGCTATACAAGAATTTTAGGGAAGCAAGTCAAAATAGAGATTGGGCGATAGTTATTAGGATCAGTTTTATCTCCTTTTTTATGGATGGAAATGATTTTGGTGGGGGTACAGTTTTCAGGAAAGATGCCATTTACAAACGCAAACTCGATGAAGCATTGCAGGTAAGGTGCGACATTGGGAGCAGCTATGCGAAGGAAATAGGCAGGATTGTTGTCATGGCCGACAGCTTTATTCACGTTAAGTGAGTGTATTGTGTTTTCAATTTCATCACAGGTCGGTGCTGTTAAAAATATTGAATCAGAAATGCTTTTGGATAAGTAATTTCAGTAGTGATTGTTTTGATGTTTGGGAATATCCTCATCCAATTCTTTACCTATTGTACAAAAAAAAATTGTTGAAATGATTAGCTATTGTTTTTTGGTCAAGTAATTTGTTTTTGTCAATAAAAATTTTTGGCTGCTGAAGATTTTACCTTTGCAGTAGGAAGTACTGATCGGATAATTTCCCATGCCGATTTAGGATTAAGTTTTTTGGTTTCTAACAATGTTGCAAAATGTTGTTTTTTTGCTAGTGCGAAAGATTTAGTTAACTTGTTTGAAAATTTGCGATAAGAAGCTTTTTTGTTTTCATTTTGTTGCAAAAAATGAGAGCGAAACATCAACTGTCTCTCGCGGACAAATGTATAATATAAAAATGGACGAATGTATAATATAGTTCTGTAAGTACTGATATTGATGAAAAATGGTTTGTAATTTTTGAACACACTATCAACCACTTCTCTAGGTTATGTATCAATCACCTTCGTTTAGGTTATGTTCATCATTTACCACAACTTTAATACTATTTTTCCTGTTTTTTTTTCTTACTTTTTTTTTTCTTTCCAAGTTATCTACTTTTAAACTGCTAAATGCACTGTATTCAAACTTTGAGCAATTGTAGATATCAGGGAGGATTAGTATCCGCTTGAAATGGAAGGTGCCACATTGGAGGGATCCCCCTTAAATAGTTCCTCCAAAATTGTAAGCTTTTGAATCATTAGGGCTAAATGGATCAAATTTTCGGAATGGATGTATATTATACATAAACTAAACCTAAAAAAATTGGGGGTGCTACGATGGGGATCCTCCCCAAACCAGTAAGTAAATATAAAGGATAGATAAAATTTGGGAATATTTAGGGTACCAAATTGGGGGTCCCCCTCAAACCGGGCTGTCAAAATTCAAACTTTTTAGCTGTTCATGCTAGACACATGAAATGTTCAGGTTAAGCAAATATGAAAAAAGGATAAAATTTGACATGATTTGAGCATACCAAAGTGAGGGGATCCTCCTCAAATGGGGCCACCAAAATTCAAACGTTTTAACCACTTACATTGGAGAGATGCAATTTTCAGAATAGATAAAAGAACTAAAAGAAAACAATAATAAAACACCAATAAAATCATTAAAATAATGCCCCCAATAGGCTGTTTTACCATTAGGCTTCTTAGCGGGTGGTGGCAAATCTTATTCAAATAGAATAATTGGATTAGATTTATGTATTTGAATAAGATTTGTCACCCCCCTGAGGAGCCTAACGGCAAAATATCCTATTGGGGGCATTATTTAAAAGATTTTATAGGTGTTTGATTAGTGTTAACAGGCTCTGACCTAGCGTCATCAAGCTCTTTGTTTGGTTTGCTACAAAAAAACTCTTTAGTAAAACATAAAATATGACAAATTTGTAGGCACTACAATGAGAGGATCCCCCTCAAACAAGGCCATCTAAATTCAAACTTTTTAACCACTCACGCTTGACACATAAAATTTGCAGCATAGGCAAATATGAAAAGATAAATTTGACAAAGTTTTTGGATACCAAAATGAAGAATCCCCCTCAAACGGGGCCGCCAAAATTTTAGACTTTTAAACTGTTAGAGCTAGATGGATCAAATTTTGGAATAGGTAGATATTAAAAAACTATACTTAGGAAAAATTGGGGATGCCTAAATGGAAAGTCCTCCTGAAACAGGCCCTCCAAAATTTAAACTTCTTAACCTTTTAAGCTACACACATGACATTTTCAGGGTAGGCCTATACAGCATGAAGAAAACATATAACTTGACAAAATTTAGGGTACCAAAATGGGGAGCCCTTCTTACATGGGGCCGCCAAAATTCAAACTTTTTAATCACCCACGCTGGACACATGAAAATTTCAGGGTAAGCGAATATCAAAAAAGATAAAATTTAGGGAAACCAAAAATCCTCTCAAATAGGGCCACCAAAATTCAAACTTTTTAATTGTTTGAGGCAGACACATCAAATTTTCAGGATAATCAAATATGATGAAATGGTAAAATTTGACAAAATTTGTGGCACCAAAATAGGGGTCCCTCAATTTGGTTCTTCAAAATTCAAACTTTTTAAACATTCAAGCTACACACATGCAACTTTTAGAATAGATAATTATAAAGGAAAGATAAAATATGACTGAGTTTGAAAGTACCACAATGGTCCTCCCCAATTGGGCCTGCTGAAATTAAAAACTTTTAACCACTTAAGCTAGCCTGATGAAATTTTCAGGTTAGGTAATACAACATACAGCTATTTTACAAAATTTGGGGTTCCAAAATGGAAGTCCCTCAATTGTGTTTTCCAAGTTAAAACTTTTTAACCATTCAAGCTAAACATATGAAACTTTCAGAAGAGGTGAATATAAAAGACAGATAAAATCAGAATATGTAAATAAAATTTGATTAATTTCAGGTGTCACAATTAAGGAGTCCTCCTTCAATGGGTCCTTCAAAGCTTTTAACCACTCAAGTTAGACAAGGAGCGTATAACTATGGTTGTTTGGTGCTCCTTTGACTCAATGATTGCATACGATAAGATTTAGTTATATGATTTTTATTTGTATTCTTCTAACGCTTTATTTTATTTTTCAATTGTATGTGAGTAGAGTCCAAAATAAAATTTGCTTAGACAAAACTATATACGAGATGATGGGAGGGGGCTAATATTTTAATCATAAAAATTACACCAATGTGATTGTTATAAGTTTATTTCAAACGTTTTGGCCTTCTTCTGGTGCCTTTTTCAATGAACAGTAAAAACTTACGCAAACTGCATTCTAGTAATGACTGAAATGAAAAATAAAAACAGGCCTATATATGTCTTTTAAGCATAAAAAATGTGGAGTGGATACGATGAGGAGTCGAGGTTGAGATTAGCTTTTTGAGGATTTGGATGTATATTGATTCTAGGATCAAAAGTTTTGTTTTTGTATGTGCAGGAGGTGAGTAGGGTTGGATTGGAGATGGCTGCAGACCAGGGGTGTCAAAAGCTGAACATGGGCCCGGGGCCAGCCCAAATATGATGGATTTCCGGTTTTGTAAGCTCCAAAACAGACAAGAAAATGTCGCAGATTTGCGCGAATTATGTTGTGATCTCAAAAAAAAAAGGTCTTCAAGGGGAAATGCCGCCATTTTCTCAGGATTTTGTAAAAAGATTCACATGAGCAATTGAGTCGATAAATTAGTTTACTTCTTGTTAGTTGTTATTAAGGGTCTTCAACTAAAAATTGTTGTTTAAGTTCATTGGTATTATGGATAAACCTTAAATTAAACTCTGGTTAGTGCGTTTTATGTATTGGTGAAGTTCTTTTTCGATGTGGGAAATGGAGCCCAGATAAGGAAGTCTAAAGAGTAAAAAAGTTGAAGGTTTTCTTTATGTTTGTTTCGGGAGTTTTGGGTTAAAGTTTCTGTTGAAAAATTGTTGGATGCATTTGTCTTAAACTTGATGTGTATCCTTTTTATAGAAAGGTGTCTTTGATTGATCAAAACTTGGAATCGATTGTGGTGTAGAAATTGCAAATAGAGTAAGATCGGTGTAAAAGATGGTTGACTAGATTTCGTTTGTAATAAAGAGGAGAAAAGCTTGTGCATTTGGTTAGTAGGTTAGTGTTGGTAGGTTTGTAATATGTGCTCGTCTTGATCTCGCTGCTGTTTTTTTTTTTTTTTTTTTTATGAAAACATTGAGAAAGGTTAGTGAATTGTGTATTTCTAGTTCTTTAGTGAATTGAATGTGATAGTGGATATTAATGAGATTGGTTAGAAATATGTTGATAGAAGTTGGGTTTGAAAAAGTGGCAAAGCAATCATCTATGTACAGGCAAAAAAGTTTGGATGGTGGGAAGGAGGTGTGAGATCAAGAGCTTTGTCGACAACATGGTTCATTATGAGTTCAGCCATTAGAGATCCAATTGGTCAGCCCATTGCAATGCCATGTAGCTGTTGATAAAATTTGTTGAATTGGAAGGTGGTATTTTGGGTGCTCCAAGTTATTAATTTCTTGAGCCGGTTACGATTTAAGCCATTCCAGCTTGTGCATTTGTTACTGAAAGTAGATTCTAGTATGAGATTAGTGGTATAGGTAGTGGGAATATTTGTAATAAGGTTTTGACATCAAATGAAACCATAGTTTGGTTTGTGATATTATGTTCTGACAGTTTTGTTATAGATTGGAAAATGTTCAAATTATTGATAGGATGTTGTCATAAGTCATTTAAAGAATGGGATAGTTAAGGTGCGCATTCATGATTGAACGAACAAGAACAGGAAAGGCTAGGTCTTAAGGGGATACCAGGTTTGTGAAGTTTAGCTAGTCCATAGAGTGAAGGAATGGTGGTAGCTGTAGGGTAATTTTTCTCACAAACATCATTTGGAATTGCCTTTTTAGATTTAAGGTAGTAGAGTTAGCATTATAATTTGGTTAGTTTGGATAGACTGGTATTGTGATTGGAAGGCTTAAATTTAGTTTGGTCATTTAAAATAGTAAGCGTTTTTGTAACATAACCATAATTATTTAACATGTGTACCAATTTTAGGGATCCTAGGTCACGTGATCGTGAATTGAGACACCAAAAGTTAAAGATTTATTAGTTTGCCGACAACTCAAAAACCGCTTGACGTGCAAAGCTGAAATTTCAACACAATATGGGGGTTTGTGGATGTTTTATGCAAATCGAGTTTCGGGGTGCTCGGTTGTGTGACCAAAATTTTACAGGTCGAAAATGGGCAAAAAGTTGATGAGTTTGAACTGATATATCTCGAGAATCACCATTAAGTTCACTTACTTAGGTGACAGATTGAATACAACCGGTGGGTGCGAAACAGCGGTAACAGCTATATCAAGAATTGGTAGGATAAAGTTCAGGGAGTGCAGAGAAATACTTGAAGGCAGAAGGTTTTCATTAAAGATGAAAGGAAAGGTTGACAAAAGTTGTGTAAGATCTGCTATGTTGTATGGAAGTGAAGCCTGGTGCTTGAGAGAAAAAAAGATGGCAATTTTGAGAAGAACAGAAAGAGCTATGTGTGGTGTGAAGCTGTTAAATCAAAGAAACAGCGAGGAGTTGATGGACATGTTGGGCATAAAAGAGTCTTTAGATAGGATGGCTAAGGCAAGTAGTATGCGGTGGTATGGTCATGTTTTGAGGAAAAAAGATGAAAATGTGATGGTGAAGGCTTTGAACTTTGAAGTGAGCGGTAGTGGAGAAAGAGGAAGACCGAAGCAAACGTGGAAAAAGCAAGTAGAGATTGAGATGAAGAAAAACAGACTGGTGAAAGAAGATGCATGTAATCAAACGAAATGGCGAGGCATGGTAAAGACAATGACCATACAAAATCTGGCCAACTCCGTTGACGGGGACAATAGCGTATCCAACATGAAATGATGATGAATGATGATATCAACCACTTTTCTTTTGGTTATGTTCGCTTACCCCAACTTGAATACTATTTTTCATGTTTTGCATCTTTTTTCTTTTTCTTCTGTCGCTATCTACTTTTGAACCGCTTAACACACTGTATTCAAAGTTTGAGCTATTGTAGATATCAGGGAGGATTAGCGTGCGACTGAAATTGGGGGTGCCAGGTTGGGGGGATCCTCTTCAATTGGGCACTCCAAAAATTTGAACTTTAAACCGTTACAGCTAGATGGATCAAATTTTCGGAATGGGTAGATATTACTAACAAAAACTGGGGGTACCACGATGAGGTTTTCCCCCCAAACGGGCCTTGAAAAATTCGAACATTTTCTACCTTTTTTGCTAGATACATGAGATTTTTAATAAGTAAGCATAAGGGAAAGATAAAATTTGACGAAATTTGAGCGTACCAAGATGGAAAGAGCCTCAAATAGGGCCACCAAAATTCAAACTTTTTAATCACTCACAGTAGACGGATGAAATTTTTGGAATAGGTAACTATAAGAAGAGATATTTTAATTTGATATAATTTTGGGGTACCACAATGAGGGTACCTCTCAAGCGAGGACTCCGAAATTCAAACTTTTTAATTATTGAATGTTTAAAGCCAAAACTTTTAGGTATATACAAATCAATTTTCAGGGTAGGCAAATATGAAGGAAAGATAAAATTTGACAAAATTTACCAAAATACGGGTTCCTCAATTGGGTCCTTTAAAATTTAAACTTTTTATCCATTTAAGCTAGACACATGAAACTTATTAGAATAGGTAAATTTAAAGGAAAGATAAAATCAGAATAGATAAATAAGCAATGAATAATTTCAGGTGCCACAGTTGGGGAGTCCTCCTCCAACGGCTTCTAAATTTTTAACCACTCAAGCTAGACAAATGGAATTTTCAAGGTCGGTAAAATATAAAAAAATTTGAGGATGTCATTCTACAGGGATCCTTCAATTACTGTAATTTCTGCCTAATAAGCCAATTTTTTGGACCTACTTTTTCGACCTAATTTTCTGGAGTCGGCTTATTGGACTGATATAGCTTTGGACCAAAAAAACAGCGTTCAAATTTGGTCACAAAAAACAACCAACTAATTGCATGAAGTCATTCACTGATAATTACCACTAAAAAAACAACCAATTGCACAAAGTCATGCTCCAGTAATTACTGCTTATCCAAACATACCACTTTGTCTTCTGCACGTGCACCAATGCAGCATTACAGTAAATGCACTGGCGTGTGAAAGAGGACAAAAGAGCGAAGAGAATCATTGCTACAGCAATTAAAAGCGCAAGTAGAATCAATTTTATGGTGATTATAAAGAACATGCTTTGGTGCGTAATGAATGTTACGCATACCTGACAAACTTCATTGCAAAAAAAAAAGTTATCGGTAGTTAACAAAATTTTCTGATTTGGCTTATTAGGAGGTATTATGCAAAAACCCTCATTTTCAGGGCTAAACACTGGTCTCGGCTTATTCGCCAGGTCGGCTTATTAGCCAGAAAATACGATGTGTTGACACCTCCCCCAATAACTACAAAAGCTAATCAAATTAAATCTATGGGATTGGTTAAAATGAATCAAAGATTGAAGATACCAAAATTTGGTTGGCTACATTGAGGAGACCATGCCAAATGTACCGCTTAAAATTTTAAAATCTTTGTTACAAAATACTCCAGCTAGACATACCAAATTTTAAAAGTACTGCTAGCTAACATAAGAAAAAGATAAAAATTACAAAAACCACCAAGGGAACCACAAGGGTACCAGAGATATCACACCTCCGGGCGGGGAACCATAGCAAATCAAATGAAGAAGGATAAAACAATGTCGGTCAACAAGCATGTTGATGATCACAACATCACAGGAATTGCACAGGTGAGCATTCGTGACCGGTAAAACATGCCAAGATAAAACATGCCAAGCTTGGCAATTCCATGGTGGAAAAAGATAAAACATGCCAAGCTTGGCAATTCCATGGTGGACAATTAACTCTTACCTTCAAACTATTAGATGAATTCTCACAATGAATTGGTATCACAGAAAAGTAGAAGAGTCTAACTTATGGGATTACTCCAGCATTTAAGACGTTGAAGTACTTGAGCTTAATGGTTTATGGCTGCGTTGTTTTACTAAACTGTCACTTGTGACATTGAAAAAACCTTCCACTTGCTCTTCAAAGTTTTTGAACTATTTTATGAGGAAAGCTTTGGTGCCGAATAATTGATGTATGGTATTTCAATATCCTGCACAATATCCAATATGTTGGCCGTTGGGTTGCACTGCTAAATAGCGTTCTCAAAATATGAATAGCTATGAAATGCAAGCATATTTCTGGTCGTGGTTGGTGTTAAGTTTTGTTGATGCAATAATATTTTTTGCTCAAAAGTCGCTGGAATTTTAGAGATCGCTCTGTGTTATGTCATAATAAAGTGAAAAACTGCTAGGAACTCCTAATAGCTTTTTCATTGATGTTGCTTGATTATTTTAATAACTTTTTGTGACCTTTAAACTTGGAGAGCGAATAACCCCAAACCTGTTAGAACGAACTAAAAAGAGCGTAATGTTCAAAAGAAGTAGATAATTTTTGATAATTATTCTTTAACTTTAAACATTACACCTAGGGTTCTGGAAAGCATAGAGTTAAAGTAAATTAATATAAGCTTTGAATGTGAAGTCATCGTAAAGTTTGACTTTCTAATATCATTTATAAATTTAAGGAATTTGAATGTTTGGTTGTAAATTTTGTTTTTGTACAGCAGGCATTGTTTTGATTTTGAGAGAAATCAGTAGAACTGTTCATACATCTGCTGATATAAAATTCTTCCTAAAAATATTGCAGTGGACTAGTTGAAAACGTGGGTTTGATATTTAGGATATAACGTGTCAAATTTCTGGTGAAGATAATGTAAGTTACAAAATCCAAAAATTATATTGGCATTTTCAGATTAAAAAATTTTGTTTTTGTTATTTTAATCAAAGCAAAAGGTTACTGTCGAAATATTTGTTTGTCACCTCAATTTTTACAATTGCGCTGCGCTGCTAAGTGAAAATTCAACAGCTTCGTTAAAAGTTGAAATGAGAACCAAGCAGAGTTGTTAAAGTTTGATTGATATTTTATAGCTATCTTTTGTAGATGCTTAAATTTTGAAAGCCGTTAACCACAAACCTGATCAAGTTGATACAACATTATGAAATTCGAAAGCGATGTATTTCAGATCTGACTATCAACAACCATAAACATGCATAATGTAGTTTTGTGAAGTTTTTTTTGTTCAGTAAAGTCAGATACATTTGTGAAGTACTCGGATATCGCTTTTGATGTCATATTCTAGTTGCAGTATCGGGGTCGTTACGTAGAGAAGCTAATGCACTTTATTGATCATTTGTTAATACAGATTTGCTAGGCCTACGATAATTATTGGTACTGTTGTGAAAGCTTGTGACACATGGAGTATATAGAGAGATTACTTTTGATTCAAGGATTAAGCATTGTGATGTTGAGAATAGATTACGAATACAAGTGCAACAATCAAAAGTTTCAAATTCAAAACCAATTAAAAGAATGTCCAATCTTGTTGGAAATAAGCAAAAATCCAGTTCTCTGTGTAAGAGTTCAATTTCAGTTTTTGAAATACAGTTGGAAAGATTTTAAACGATGTTGTTTGATTTGGTTAGGTTAATTCTAAGGTTTTTCAGTTTTTTGATTAGTCTTTGGTATCCCGACTTCGTTTCAGAAATCGGTTGACTAGTGAGTAGGTGATGAGGCTAATGTTGTTTCAAATTTCTTGCAGGTTTTGTTGTGTGATGATTTTTTTATTTTTTTGGGGATAGTGGTGGCAGTTGATTTCATTGAAAAGTGGGGTTCAGCAGAATTTATAGGCTAGTTTTGAGTTGGTTAAGTTAGGTTTGTATAATCGGAAGAAATTTAGGTTGAAGATGGTAAAGGCTACATTTCTCCATGATCAAATTGCTCATGTGGATTTTCTTACATATCGACTTGATTGCTCATGTAGATCTCTTTACATCGGACAAACTCGGAGAAATCTTGTAAAACACCTGGAAGAACACCAATCAAGCCCCAACTCAGATGTCTGCTGCCATCTCCAATCCAACCCTACCCACAAAGTTGATTTTCATAACCCACAAATAATCACATCCTGCTCATACAAACACAAACTTTTGATCCTAGAATCAATGTACATCCAACTCATCGAAGCTAATCTCATCCTTGACTCCTCATCCGCTCTGCATTTTTAATTCTTAAAAGACATAGGCCTATTTTTATTTTTCATTTCAGTCATTACTAGGATGCAGTTTGCATAAGTTTTAACTGTTCATTGAAAATGGCACCAGAAGGCCAAAACGTTCAAAATAAACTTATAACAATCACATTGGTGTAATTTTTATGATTAAAATTTTACTTACCTAGACAAATAAAATTTTCAAGGTTGGTAAAAATATAATATGAAAAAATTTCAGGATGCTGTACTGTTAGGGTCCTTCAATTATATTGACACCTCCCCCCATTAACTACAATTTTAAGTTAAACAAATTAAATCTTTTGGATAGGCTAATATGAATCGAAAATTAAAGATAGCAAAATTTGGTTGGCCACATTGAGGAGACCATACCAAATGGGACCCTTAAAATTTTAAAATCCTTATTACGAACTACACCAGCTAGACATATCCCTATTCACAAAGTTGCATATCCCCACCCACATATCAAATTTTAAAAGCAATGGTAAGCTAGTATTAGAGAAAGATAAAACATGCCAAACTTGGCAATACCATGTTGGACAATTTGCCCTTAAAGGAATCTTCAAAATTATAAGATGACTTCTCACAATGAATTCGTATCATAGGAAAGTAGAAGAGTCTTAAGTTATGGGAGTATTCCAACATATAAGACGTTGAAGTACTTAGGCTTAATGGCTTTGATAGATTTCAACGGGATGGTCGAGTTTTCACATGTAACGTTGAAAAAATCATCTACTTGCAGTTCAAAGTTTTTGAACAATTTTATTATGGGTCATTCCATGCCAAGCGTCCTGGACCCTCCAGCTTGACCCTGTTCAAATTCGTTCAAAATGTGTTATATTGTTGTATGGCATGATTGACTTTCACACTGAAAATTTTAGCTCAATATCTCTTGTACTTTTGAAAATATGGCGATTTTAAATTTGCTACCCTCTCGTGATTTTTGGTGAATTGATCAACTTTCAGCTATATTTCATACAACAAGTGTCAAAATGGTGCAGGCTTATAGCATGATAGAAATAGGGGGTGCCAAAGTGTTCACATTTTGACGCGAGAACAAAATTTTGGTCAAGTTTGAACACCTGCATCTCTCATATGAAGCATAACATTGCTCTCATTTTTAGCATGGTAGTTCCCTACCTACTGGACATGAACTTTACCAATTTGGAAAGAAAACACTGCTTTCAAAAAAAAGTTATTTTACTTCAAACTATGCAACAGCAGCAAAATTACAAAAAAACACGCCATCTTGTGGTGGAAAAATGGCCCCGTCAGACACTGTTTTCAACAAAAATTTTTTTGAGAGTGGAAAGAGTTTTTCTCAAAGTACTTGCACACCAAAATTCAACTTTGTTCCGAAACTGTAAAGGGATGAGATTAGTCATCTTTCACCATATAGTTTTCTCTTAAATTTGCAAAAAAAAAATGAAAAAAATGATCCTCAACATGAAATTTAGATAAAAATTTGACATGTTGTT
This sequence comes from Trididemnum nubilum, assembly GCA_963965965.1. NCBI lineage: Eukaryota > Metazoa > Chordata > Ascidiacea > Aplousobranchia > Didemnidae > Trididemnum > Trididemnum nubilum. The sequence continues at coordinate 26,521,117 of OZ014472.1, read as the reverse complement.
CAAGAAGTTTAGGCTCAATTGATTACTAAAACTTTTAGCCTGTTACTGCTTATTGTTTAGATGCAATTTTGACTCAAATATGCCACTAGATGGCATACTTTGGTTAGGTAGCATGTGCTTTTTGCTTTTATATTGCTCGATCATTTTTAGTAGCTTGAAATTACAAAATTTTGGATATTGCTGTAGCTAAATGGAAATTGGCTGTTAAATATTTCAACAATACAACTTTAGACAACAATTTCATGTTCATTATTGTAAACTTACCAAGGCTGGCCAAAAACTAAAAGACACATAAAAATGATATTTTTTCGAAAGTGCCAAATTCAACAACAGCACATCACGCAACAGCATCACAAAAAATTTGGGGATATTGCAAGCCAGTAAATAAAGACTATGTTTTATGCAACTGCAATTTGCACTATAGTACGCAATGCGTCCCACTTTCTTTAGAGCAACTTCATTATATATAATAAATCAAGAGTTCTGTCTGGCAGCAAACAATTCTAAAATGTTGTCATACTCTGTGGCAGCCAACATAGTTTCTTCTGCTATGTTGTAGTAATTAAGGAGGAGCGATTATGGTTAATATATCTGTAAATGGTACCTGTCACAAATAGTCATTTTGAAGATCTTGTGGCCATGTCGAAACCAAATGATTTTGCTTCATGAACTTGATATAAGCAACCTTGTTTTGATCCGATCATTCAATTACAGCACCAATGTACCATACACTGTGATACAAGCAAGCAACATATTTTCCAGGTTGTAAATTTTGATATAGCTGCTCACGTGATGGAATTGAAGTAACATTATCATCATTGTAAAGTTTCACTTTAACTCCTTCTTCATCTAATGACAGCCTTTTCATTGCTAAAGTTGATTTTGGATTGAGGGATGAAGCAGTGATGAGATCTAGTGCCAGGAACTGTTGGTCACCTTGAATATCTTTGTTTTAATTCATAAGCTTTGATATTGCTAGTAACTTCTTCATCGCTAATGTAGAAAAAATTATTCCAACAATATTTTGGGTTGCTCATTGAAACATTTGATTAGGGGTCAAGATTTGGTTGTTTTCAGTGCTTGAGTTTTTGTGTATCCTCAAAATGTATCCTCAAATGCTTGAGTTTTTGTGTCATCTGTGAGTGCATGAGGCAAGACACAAACACTGTACATGCATTTTCTGGCAAAGTTATAACGTACATCAAGGAAAAGTTACCTGCTATTACCCAAATTTACTTCTGTGAAGAAGCAACTAGTCAAGACAAAAATTTTATTAATTTATGCTATCACGAAGTTGACCATGGGATTAAAGCTCAATGGCATTTTTTGCGACAAGTCATGGAAAGTCACCTTGTGATGGAATTGGATAACCACAAAGCAGTTTGTGGCAAGAGCAAGCCTTCAAGCAACTGAAAACAACCAAATCTTGACGACCCCTAATCAAATGTTTCAATGAGCAACCCAAAATATTGTTGGAATAATTTTTTTCTACATTAGCGATGAAGAAGTTACTAGCAATATCAAAGCTTATGAATTAAAACAAAGATATTCAAGGTGTCCAACTGTTTCTGGCTCTAGATCCCATCACTGCTTTATCCCTCAATCCAAATCAACTTTAGCAATGAAAAGGCTGTCATCAGATGAAGAAGGAGTTAAAGTGAAACTTTACAATGATGATAATGCTACTTCAATTCAGTCACATGAGCAGCTTCATCAAACTTTACAATTTGGAAAATAATTATGTTTCTTGTATTACAGAGTATGGTACATTGGTGCTGTAATTGAATGATCGGATCAAAACAAGGATGCTTATATTAAGTTCATGAAGTGAAATCATGTGGTTTCGATTTGGCCACAAGATCTTCAAAATGAGCGTTTGGTACTGTCGCGATCGTTGATACTTGGCTAGAGTACAATCTTTAATCTCTAGAATTGCCCACATCGGCTGAAACTAGAAAACGACTGAGATGTTAATTGACGAATCGAAAATGGCAGTTGATAGTTCCTTTAGCTTCTTGAATCTCAAGAAAGCAGCACACCGGTCTTAAATTAAATCTTCTATTTAGGATTGAAACACAAACCAACTCACTGAGCAAAATCCTTCCACTCACACCTCTTACTAAATGGCTATACGAGCCAACCCCAGATACACAAACTCGGCTTAACTGCCTACGAAACTAATACCTAAAATCACCCACTTTTAGAATATTAGAATAATGAATGAAAAACGACCCGCTTATTTATACTACGACAAAAGCTATCGAATATCCCAGAAAAATCCATGATACGTCACAATAGAAAAAAATACACGAGCTTATGATAAACAAATTTCGACATAATTATGACATCACAAACTTCAAGTCTAAATATAGCAATTAAGACTCGTAAACAACCCAAACATCGATAACTGCAGAAAATAGCAGAATGTACGAGGAAGGAATTATCTCGAATATTCTAAATCAAAAAAAGCGGCAGAAGTAGTAAATCAGTCTCGTACACATTAAAATGCAGCAAATCATCATATCTCAGGCATTCAAAATTATTATTTGTGACAGGTACCATTTACAGATATATTAACCATAATCGCTCCTCCTTAATTACTACAACATAGCAGAAGAAACTATGTTGGCTGCCACAGAGTATGACAACATTTTAGAATTGTTTGCTGCCAGACAGAACTCTTGATTTATTATATATAATGAAGTTGCTCTAAAGAAAGTGGGACGCATTGCGTACTATAGTGCAAATTGCAGTTGCATAAAACATAGTCTTTATTTACTGGCTTGCAATATCCCCAAATTTTTTGTGATGCTGTTGCGTGATGTGCTGTTGTTGAATTTGGCACTTTCGAAAAAATATCATTTTTATGTGTCTTTTAGTTTTTGGCCAGCCTTGGTAAGTTTACAATAATGAACATGAAATTGTTGTCTAAAGTTGTATTGTTGAAATATTTAACAGCCAATTTCCATTTAGCTACAGCAATATCCAAAATTTTGTAATTTCAAGCTACTAAAAATGATCGAGCAATATAAAAGCAAAAAGCACATGCTACCTAACCAAAGTATGCCATCTAGTGGCATATTTGAGTCAAAATTGCATCTAAACAATAAGCAGTAACAGGCTAAAAGTTTTAGTAATCAATTGAGCCTAAACTTCTTGAACAACATGTCAAATTTTTATCTAAATTTCATGTTGAGGATCATTTTTTTCATTTTTTTTTTGCAAATTTAAGAGAAAACTATATGGTGAAAGATGACTAATCTCATCCCTTTACAGTTTCGGAACAAAGTTGAATTTTGGTGTGCAAGTACTTTGAGAAAAACTCTTTCCACTCTCAAAAAAATTTTTGTTGAAAACAGTGTCTGACGGGGCCATTTTTCCACCACAAGATGGCGTGTTTTTTTGTAATTTTGCTGCTGTTGCATAGTTTGAAGTAAAATAACTTTTTTTTGAAAGCAGTGTTTTCTTTCCAAATTGGTAAAGTTCATGTCCAGTAGGTAGGGAACTACCATGCTAAAAATGAGAGCAATGTTATGCTTCATATGAGAGATGCAGGTGTTCAAACTTGACCAAAATTTTGTTCTCGCGTCAAAATGTGAACACTTTGGCACCCCCTATTTCTATCATGCTATAAGCCTGCACCATTTTGACACTTGTTGTATGAAATATAGCTGAAAGTTGATCAATTCACCAAAAATCAGCTTTTCATTGTTTTTATATTTAGAGAAATGCCTTTTTAAAAATGGCCGAAAATGACCAAGCCCTCGCCATCGCGAGGGGGTAGCAAATTTGAAATCGTCATATTTTCAAAAGTACAAGAGATATTGAGCTAAAATTTTCAGTGTGAAAGTCAATCATGCCATACAACATTAAAACACATTTTGAACAAATTTGAAGAGGGTCGAGCTGGGACATTTTGAAAAATCAGGACGTTTGGCATGGAATGACCCTTATGGAAGTTTTTGTCCTGATTAATGGATGTAATACAATATACTGTAAAATATCCAATATGATGGCCATTGGGTTGCACTGCTAAGTAGCATAAAATGCATACGTATTACTGGTCGTGGTTAGTGTTAAGTTTGACTAGTGTAAAAATATTTTGCTCTAAAGTTGCTGAAATTTTAATGGTTGGTTTATGATGTTTCATAAAGTGAAAAACAGTGTGAAACTCCTGAAAAGTGCTGAGTTTTATTGCGTTTTTATATGGGGTTTCTTTATTGCGTTTCTATATGGGGTTTCTTTATTGCGTTTCTTTATTACGTTTAATTGACGTTACATGATGATTTTGATAACTTTTTAAGACCTTTAAAGTTAGACACCACAAAGCTGTTAAAATGAACTAAAAAGAGTGTAATGTGCAAAAGAAGTCGATAACTTTTGGTAAATAGTTGTTTGACTTTAAACATTACACATAGAGTTCTAGAAAGCATAGAGCTCAGTAAATTAATATGGGTTTTAAATGTGAAGTCATCTTAAAGTTAGACTCTGCAATATCACTTATAAATTTATAAGACTTTGATTTGTTGTTTCTAAATTTTGTTTCTGTACTTATCTTTTTCCATGGTAATTGCTAAGTCAGGCATTGTTTTGATTTAGTTCCTAAATTTTGAGAAAAATTAGTAGAACTGTTCAAACATATGCTTGTATGAAATTTTTCTTGAAAAAAAAATTGTAGTGGGAGTTGAGAGTGTAGATTTGATATTTAAGATAGTGTGTCAAATTTTTGGTCAAGATAATGTCAGTTATAAAATCCAAAAATCATATCAGCATTTTCAGATAAAAAGTTTTGTTTCCGTTGTTTTTGTTTCAATCGGAGCAAAAGGTTACTGTCAAAATAATTGTTTTAACAAAAGTTATTTCAGATCTGACTATCTACTACCATAAGCATAATTACAATTGCAAGCTTAATGCAATTGTGAAGTTTTTTAGCTCAGTCATGTGAGATACATTCGCGAAGTCCTTGGATATCGCTTGCAATGTCAGATTCTAATTTTAAATCTGTGGCATTTTGCATATTGCTAAACAAATGCTGAATGAGCAATAAAAAGTGTGAGCTTAGTTTTTGATCTGTGTTTTATGCTTGCAAGTATCATTAAGATTAGCTCAAACTTAACTACATTGTTTCTTTAAAGCGCTAAAAAAGACTAGTGCTTACTTTAAAAATGGCTTATTGCCATAATTGATTTGTAGAACTGACGAATTATGCAAAGAAATGCTTTTTGGGGATTGAAAAAGGTGTTGAATTAAGTGAATTGAAGAATTATACGGTGACATTATAAGCAGACTGAAACGCACAATTACACACGAAGTATAGGACTTTTACCTGGACCTACCAACATGATGAACTAGGCAAATTGGCGAATTAGATAATGACTGATTATGCAAATTCTACTGTGAAAGATTTATTTTGGCTGAAATAAAATATTTGGAATATCTCTAGTCTGTTATTATCTCTATGATGAAGCTGAGAAACGCTTACTTTGACTCATTTTTGGTCCTTATATGATAACCTAGTAGAAAGTTTTTACCAAGAAAAAAGTTTAGTTATAAGCTGAAATTTGACACGATGACTCAGCACCATGGCCTCCTGAGCTGCCACCAAAAAAATTCTCAGGTTTTGGACATTGGACTTCCCCCATTTCTGATTTTTAAAGTATGTCACCTAGTGTTGAAAAGTCTTTATTGTTCAACAGCTAATTCAAAAGTCATGGAAGAACCAAATTTCAAACTATGGTATTTTCTGAACCATAAGGTGCACTTTATCTTGTACTCAGGTGCTCACTGACATTCTCATTTAACTGTCGAAAACCCTGGTTATTAGAAGATTTACCTAAACCTTTTATTAGCAGTATATTTTGTAATACTGTACTAATGTTGCATGGTACACCAACAATATTTTGTTCACCACCTGGAATAAACTTAGAAATGGGCAAATACTTTTTGTGTGACATTGCTGACATTTTGTTTTCTGTCTCCGTGATTTCAAAATAAGTACGCTTTTGAGAAGTAGTTCAGTGTTGCATAGCAAATTGGCTTGCAATAATGACTTTGGTAGTTTTGAATCGTCACTCAGTTATTATGTTTGTCTGCTGCAATGCTGTATGCTTGGTTCACTATTTATTAGCTGGCCTTGTCATCTAGTCACAGTAGCGCAAATGTTGATTTCAAAATTATAAGTTTTTGATGATGGAAATTAGTAATTTTATACACCTGATTGGTATTTGTTTGAATCTAGCCTGTAAAACATTTGGATTGAAATGCGTTACAATTAGTTTAACTTTGTGGTAACTGATTGTGTTATTTTGCTGTTTGCAGGCCAGAGTTTTTTTAATGTTTTAATCTTTTGCATGCTTTCTTGCTTAAAGACTACCAGAGCAGAATCTTCCAGAATGGTGACTATGTAAAACAAGCAATGTGAAAAAGTCGTCCTCCCACTGGTTTCAAACGTGCAGCCTTTGGATTCTGGTCCACTGCTTGACTACTTGAGGTAGAGAAGACGTCTTCTCGCTTGCTTAATTTCGGCTATTTAAAGCCAGCAGCTTGCTTGTGGTAATCCAAAGCCTGCAGGTTCGAATCCTGTGGGCTGACAACATTTTTGCATTGGTTGTTGTAAGTAGTCGCTGTTCTGGCGGCTCTTCCCTAGGCTTCCGAGCCTGTAGCATTCAGTCCAGAAAGCATGCAAATGGTTAAAACAAAAATAGTTTTAAGTTCTTCAAACTTTTTGGTAAAGTATACTGAGCTATCAGCAACATCATACTATGATTGAGCATCATAGTTTAATGTTGTTAATAAATCTTGGTGTTAGCTTTTGAATGTTGAAAGATTTTAGCCCAAATTTTGTTTTCATGTTTAATGATTTTATATGAAGCGATTTGCGCTAGTTATTGATATGATGAGCATCCAAATTTGTTTGATTTTATTACTAAAAAGGTATTTAAACTGTAACGTCGAACTTTGGACACAACATAAAAAAATAAAAGCGTCATGTAAGCCAATTTTGAGGATCCTAGGTCACGTAATCGTGATTTAGGAAACCAAAAGCAAAAAGCATGTTAGTGAGTGGACATGCGTAGTTTGCAGAGAAAAATCGTACCACGCAAATTATACTTTGAAAATTCAAAGTATTGTAAGCTGCAGAATTAGAGCAACTTTACGAAAGCAATGGAATCAATGAACAAAAAGCTTGATATGGTTTTAAACAAGTTGGAAAGTCGCCTTGAATTGTTTGAGAAAAAATTGGCAAAAAATACTAAAAAAGATAAAGGCCATTGATAATCGTTGTGATGAAATCGAAAATCTTTTGCACAATTCAGTGATGTTAACAAAATTTGAAGCTCTAGAAGAAAGGATTGAGGAATTGAAAGCCGCTTTGAAAAGCAAAAACAATCAAATCAATAATGTCTCAGACAATATGAAAGCATTAAATTGTAGTTTGAATAAATTTCAAAAACTTACTGTAAAAATTTATGACGAAAGGTTCAATCTTTTGATTCATGGTACCGGTATTGAAGAAGATACTGAATCTGTATGGGAGACAGAATGGGAGTCGGAGAACAAATTCAAACAATTTTTACAAAATGGCCTTAAAAATTCCAAATTTTCATGCAGTAGCCATTGCAGATGTGCACTGTTTACTGCAGCATCCTATCACTAAAAACGGGAAACGCGTAACTCAACCAATCATTGTAGAATTAACTAGCTATTCTGACAAAAATATGATTATGAGGTCCCTATAAAATTTAAAGGAATACAATTAGGGTTGTACAAAGTAGAATTTCGAATCCTTGAGATTCGAATCTCCGGAGAAACGAATCTCAAAAAGCATTTTTTATCGGGTAATTGGATTCGAAAAAAAATTTTTTGGGCGGAAAAAACGTTTGAATTTTGGATTTCGGCCGAAAATTCACTCTGAATTTTGGCGAAGACCTTTTTTTTTTTTTTTTTTTTTTTGGAGATCACCTAATTTTGGCCGGAAAAAACTGTATAGTCACAGTTTGCCATGAGTTATTCTAGAATAGGATTCGAAATTCTAGATTCGAAATGTCTATTCTAGAATACTGCATTATTCTACTTTGTACAACCCTAAATACAATAAAGAAAGGAAAAGAGCATTCGGCAATGAGACAAACTATGTTTATGCTACTGAGCATCTACCTAGAGAACTTCAACAACAAAAAAAGAAACCTTTCGGCTTACAAACAAGTGAAACAAAAAAAACAAGACACTGTGTGGAGAGTTGAAACAGCATAGTGTTGTGTATACATTGACAACGTTAAGCACAACCCAACTTTAAGTGATTCTGAAGGCAAAAATTTTGAATCTGATTTGGACTAGTTTAATCATCGCTGTACAATTTTAATTATTTGCATTTGTGTTTATTGCGTGGTAGAATTTTCTTGTTGGTACTTCGATAATAACATTCTGCAGAGTAATGCTGATTTTTTATTTTCAAGTCAAATAGTTCTTAAAAATGTTGGGCTGAATGAATTGTCTTTTACAGACGTTGCTGAAAATTTTGTTTCTGAAGCACCCTAAATTGTAATCCATGTGGCATGCATGACCTTTACATGAAAGATATAAAAGTTAATGGAAATGGTTCAATTTTTTTTCTGCATCTAAATAAATATTTCCTCGTTACATAGACACTTTGACGAACTGTATGAATTATGTGTTTGTCTTCACTATAAACCTGACATTTTATGTATAACTGAAACCCGACTTGCTGGTGTTCCCTTAATCAATATCTCAATTCCAGGATATAATTTTATTCATTTTAATTCTCCAACGATAGTAGGAGGAGTAGGGGTCTACTTTAAACAAAATATAAAATTTGAAAGGACAAACAAATTTACCTTTACTATGAATGAGTTAGAAGAAATATGGTTCGAATTTGCTGGCACAAATTCTTTAGAAAAACATAAACGCCTTTTTAGTTGCAATTATCGACATCCATCTAAAAAAAAACAAACAAGAATTTCTAACAAAGTTGAATAATTGTTTAGCAAACCTTAATTTAGCTAATAAACAATACTATATAATCAGTGACAGGAATATAAATACTCTTTGCTATAACTATCAAGAAAGTTTGGCGAAAAAATATGATCTCATTTTAAACAGCAATGGCTGCTTCCAAACAATAACTACTACAACTTGAATAACGACTTGTTCAAAAACTTTGCTGGATCACATAATTACTAATCAATTTGAATTACAAACAACATTGGGAGTATTTAATTACCAAATTTCGGATTACTCGCTTACTTTTGTCATGTTAAAGAATAAACAGTGCTCCTCCCAAAACGCAAATATTCTGAAACTGTGGAAAAACAGAAATTTTGTTGTTTCAGTAATTGTGAATTTGCAAAGTTTGTTGAAGATTTGAAATTAGAATTAGAAAATCATTTAAATAACACCAGCTAATTAAAAAAAAAATTATTACATTCAACAAGGTCATTTTGAAAGAGTTAAATAAACATGCACCTTGTAAATTTGCGAGTAGAATACAGAAACAATTGTTTCTAAAACCCTGGATAACAAAAGACATCTTTGACACTATCTACCGAAAACAAAAAATGTACAAGACCCATTTTAAAAGCGTAGATCCACATGAAATTGCTAAATACGAGGTGTGTTTGAAAAGTAACGAGACTGTGGACGCTGCACAAACAACTTTTATCCCAGAGAAAAAAGCATTGCTTTTTATGATGTCACAATGTCTTATGGTTTCAAAAACCAAATTTCAACATTCTGTGACAACTACATTCTTTTTTGCACGTTTTTCTGTCAGGGCACTTTCTTTGAGACCGTTTTGTGAAAATTTGGTAAAATTCAGAATTTTTGGCTTTTCTTCGATGCGAAGGATGAGCGTTGGACAACAAATCAACCTGAAATTTCTTGTCCGTCTTGGAAAACTCCAACTGAAGCACTAAAGTTGCTTCAAGAAGTCTATGGTGATGACACGATGTCAAGAACTCGTGTTTTTGAGTGGCACAGGAGGCTCAAAAGGGGAAGAGAGGAGGTGGAAGATGATGACAGGAGTGGGTGGCCATTAGGGTGTCCCAAAAAAACAAAAGTTTCAAAAGTTTATGTTCCATCAGCGATTTTGGGATCACATCAGTGTTTCCTCTAACTTTATGGCTAATTGGCGAGTGCCCAAATTTTCTTAAACCAATTGTGCCCAATGCTCTAAAAAGACGTTTATGTGCCTTGAATTTCGTACCAATCCAGAATTAAAGTACAGCAACTGTCATATTTCTACTAATTTGTTGAGCTTTCTAAAGCTACGTTTACCATATTGCCAAAAATTATTGGCCCTTGCTCCAACAAATTGCTGGTTCGCTGAAAAAAATAGGCCTAGTGGGAGCACTGGATCACATCACTAAAAAACTTCCCCCAAAAAATTTCAACACAATCAAATGACGTTTAGGGGCGTCACCACCCCCCTTTTTAATAGCGCTTACCCCAAAATTTGATAATTCGTTATTTTGGTCGATTTTTGAGATAAATACATGTCATGACACCATTCATTTTCAATGATTTTTGATCAGAAATTCGATTATGCTGTTAAATAAGCTCTTAATGTCAAATTTTATTTTACCCGATTTTCTAAGATAGAGCAAAAAGGTCCTGTGATAGAGCAAAAATGTCCTATTTTGGCATATTTTTGCTGCTCAACTGAAACTGCAACCAAATTTATTGAAAGAAGTACATTATGCATTGGTAGCACTATGCTAATTCGCAGAAAAATAGTTGTGTTAGAATTAACAATAAAAAGCAAAATCATGCACAATCAGAAGGGCATTTCAAACACATCACAAATAACCCAGTAAGCCTTAGCAAAGTACAGTAATATCGTTAGTATCAAATTCACAAACATTCAAGTACCAAGGATATTAATATTATGAGCAATTGAGCATTGTGATCAGTGCACACTTAGTAGCAGTGAACGCTTCTGTTTGAAGGCGAAGCTCGCTGCAATGTGGGTTTACAGCTACTTTGAAATACGTTTAACCAGGTGCCGGATACAACAAAATCAAGACAAAAAAGTTCAGAACAAGCTAGTTACAGAATAATCATGAGTCTATGGTTTGCATTCGATCAATTACTCTGGACTGCGAGCTGATTAAAAAATCACGTTTGCATGCAAGTTGTTAACAATGCACTTGATTTCAATGTTGGCTAGGCTAGATAGGTCCTGATAAGGTAACCTTAACCTGTAGGAAAATTATCTTCAATCAATTGCCAATTGTTTTTTCTTTTTAGAATTATTGTAAGTCTTTTAGTAAATAATTAGCTTGAATGTATAATGCCACAGAGCTGCCAACTGTACATAAGTTACAAGCTGGAGGATTTGAGAGTGACATGTGTAAAGATAAAGATTAGCATCAGAACTTTTGCAAAGAGCAGAGCATATGCCAATATCAGGAAATCACATAGCAAGAATCACAATCAACCGACATGCTATCAAAGCATTCATCAAATGTCTTAAACAACAGGGTTTTCTTTTTTGTATGAACAATTGTATCTACTTTCTGATATTTTTAAATTTAAAAAATTGATTTGTTGCTTTTCATTTTCTTTTATTTTAATGCGAACACAAAATAATGCTGTATATCATTTAATAAAAGTATCTTCTGATTTCTGAATATTTTTTTGATCTTTAAGCTTACGTTTAACTTTGAACATAACAGCTGTCAGGCTAAGTTCATGGAGAGAAAGCATTCAAGAAGTGAATCTATCGGCTTCATACCTATAAGCACTTATACTGTAATTGTTGATCAGTTGCTTAATTTTGCTTATTACTGTAACCCAGCCATAGAGTGTATTTTAAAATCTCAAAGATTGACATATGACCATTTCTAAATGCCCTAACTGCATTTTGTTACTGTTAGTATGTTACCGGTCTCAGATAAAATGTCTGCTTAGCACCGCAAGATTGAATGTGATAGATTTGCAGTTCAACTTGAATCAACACTAACAGTGCCTAGTCAACAGTTACTGAATTTGACAAGCTATTTCATTCATTTATTTTTTAAATTCACTAAAATCAAACTTACAAAAGGATGCAGTTTTGGTCATGGATTGGACAGGCCATACGGTAGGACCGTAAGTTCATGACAAGATGGGTTAATTGTTCAAACGGGACTCAGAAAAATTCAAACTGGGCTCAACATATTTCATACATAATTAACAAGACAAAAAAATAAAAAATTAAACCGTCATAGGCGAAAATTTGGGCCAATTTTCAAACATGATGTAGAGATTAAAAAAGCTAGTCCTAGGCCAAAGTAGGATATACAGGGTGTTCCAAAATAGTTGACCCCATTCTAAATACCCATATCTCAGAAACTACTTGATAGATCATAATGAAACTTAATGCACTTTATGTTGAAGGTCATAAGTTTTATTGGCTAAATTTACAAAGAAAAGTACAAATATTTTTTGATTCTATGACAGATTTTCATAAATGTTCAATATGAGCGCCGCCTGTGACTCTGCACACGTTGAGTTGGTATTCGAGCTCGTGCCAAACTCACTGTAGCATGTCTTTGGTAACAGTTTCCAGTGCAGCTGTAATTTTCTTTTTAATTTCTTCATTGTTAGCTGGAAGGGGAAGTACAAAGACTAGTCCTTTCACATAACCCCAGAGGAAAAAATCACACGGAGAAAGGTCGGGTGATCGTGATGAAATGGCCACCACAAATACTGACTCGACGTTTGCAGAGTCACAGGCGGCGCTCATATTGAACATTTATGAAAATTTGTCATAGAATCAAAAAATATTTGTACTTTTCTTTGTAAATTTAGCCAATAAAACTTCTGACCTTCAACATAAAGTGTATTAAGCTTCATTATGATTCATCAAGTAGTTTCCGAGATATGGGTATTTAGAATGGGGTCAACCATTTTGGAACACCCTGTATTTTATTTCTAAGATAATGGAAGACGTTTCTTAGAGCTAGTATGGCGTGTCACTAGACAGCACCACAACCATGTGAAACTTTTTCAGACAGGGCTCAAGTTTTCCTGCTTGGCCCTCTCCTCTGGGTACGGGCTTGCAATAGGAGTGGTCAGGGGAACACTGCAATTGAGTGAATTGTAAGCAACTTGAGTGTAAATGTGATTTTATTAAATCAGCTCGCAGTCCAGAGTAATTGATTGAACACAAACCGTAGATGCATGATTATTCTGTAACTAGCTTGTTCTGAACTTTTTTGTCTTGATTCTGTTGTATCCGGCACCTGGTTAAACGTATTTCAAAGTAGCTGTAAACCCGCATTGCAGCGAGGTTCGCCTTCAAACAGAAGCGTTCACTGCTACTAAGTGTGCACTGATCACAATGCTCAATTGCTCATAATATTAATATCCTTGGTACTTGAATGTTTGTGAATTTGATACTGAGGATATTACTGTACTTTGCTAAGGCTTACTGGGTTATTTGTGATGTGTTTGAAGGGCCCTTCTGATAGAGCATGATTTTGCTTTTTATTGTTAATTCTAACACAACTATTTTTCTGCAAATTAGCATGTGCTACCAATGCATAATGTACTTCTTTCGATGAATTCGGCTGCAGTTTCAATGGAGCAGCAAAAATATGTCAAAAAAGGACATTTTTGCTCTATCTTAGAAAATCGGGTAAAATAAAATTTGACATTAGAGCTTATTTCACAAAGCATAATCGAATTTCTGATCGAAAATCATTAAAAATGAATGATGACATGACATATTTATCTCAAAAATTGGCCAAAATAACGAATTATCAAATTTTGGGGAAAGCGCTATTAAAAAGGGGGGTGGTGTCGCCCCTTAACGTCATCTGATTGTGTTGAAATTTTTTGGGGGAAGTTTTTTTACTGATGTGATCCCAAAATCGCTGACGGAGGATAAACTTTCGAAACTTTTGTTTTTTCGGGACACCCTAGAGTAGGGTGTTGCAGTTGCCACGACCTGTTTGGATTTTTTTCTACTTTCTTCAAAATAGGAGGGTACCAAAAAAAAATTAAGACTACGAAGTTTGAGAAAAAAAAAACTGAGGTTTAGGGGTCGCACAGAGACCTTTTTTATCCAGAATTTGCTATTTGTTTGATTTTGTGCCGCTAGATGGTGGTATGTGAAATCATTGTTACTAATGAGTCATTGCAAAATTGAACATTTACTTTTGGTCTTACTCATTCAAAAAAACTCTACTACAACTTCTAAAACTGTTTGCATATATGTTTTTTGTTGGTTTCTTTCAGAATTAATAGTGGTCAAAATTGATCTCGTTTCTGTGCTGGGAAACTACAACAGAAACTCTACTTGAGTTAGACCTGCAGTATCTATTTTGGCTGGTTGTGTAAAACAGAGTGAAATATTGTTTACAATGTTGGTTTCTTAAGGAATGACGGTGCAGACTATGCTTTAGGCCTAGTTATTGAAATTATTAAACTGCTGTCCTAACTTAATTACAGTTACTGTGGCAGCTTGCTAAAACTATATTTTTATGTTTTGCTGTGTAAGATACGTAGTTTGGTGCAATCTACTTAGTTCAAGCTTTGTAAAACATTAACATTAGTAAATCTTCTAGCAATATACTAATACTAGATTTGTAAATTCTTGCAGTTGGCTACCAGGAACTATTTCTAGACTTGGGGGGACATCACAGAACGTGCTAGCGAGCTCGTAAAGGCGACAACGAACAAAAAATCTTCGTAGACAAACTGCCATTTCTGAGTCGTCTCGCCCAATACATGTTAAAACAGTTCGCTTGAATTTCTTTGCGAGATGTTCGTAACTAGTGTTAGAACGTAATAAATATCGCATTGTGACGTCAGATGCATTTCTACTTCAAATTATTGCATTCAAGTGTACAGTATGTACTACATTGTTATGGAAAAAGATACCATAAACTATGCGTTATTATTCTATGCAAGCAAATTCCTCAACTGATGTTAGTAAATGAACGACAAAATTTAATTATATTTTTGGATCAATGTGAAATAAAAACAACTTTTTCTATGGACTACAATTTTTTAAACGACGTAAAGCGCCCTTGAGGTTGTTGGTGGGTAAACTCATATGTTAACAGTAACTCTAGGTCTTTAGGTTTGAAAATTTGTCAAAAGTGAGCAAGTCGAAGTACACTCTTCCTTTTTAGAACCGGTAAATCTTGCATTGAGACTGGCTGTTTTTAATTTTTTGCCAATATTCAGTCTCATTTGTTCTTGATTTTGTAAAACTTTTGAGAGCATCGATGTCAATTTTAGCAGGTATGTTTGCAGTGGCGTCGCTATGGGGGGCTGCCCGCCCCGAGTGTCACCATTTTGGGGTGACACCGAATTATGATGTGAAACCATAACTCCACCGATTTGTGGTGAATACCTCACTTTTTTCACTTTGTTTGGTCGTTCCCATCTTCAGTTGGACTAAAAACCACCGATTTTTAGGCGAAGACCTTTCTTTTTTTTTGGTCTTCACATACTTTTGGACTGAAAACTCACTTATTTTGCAGCGGAGACCTTTTTTGGTCTTCATCTATTTTTCGTACGAAAAAGGGTGCCACCACGAAATCCCGCCCCGGGTGCCACCATTCTTAGCAATGCCTTTGCATGTTTGAAACACTTTTTAATTCCTATTGCTCTGTCTGCTTAAGTGAAGGCTTTTTTCTTGCTTTTGCAGCATCGTAAAATTGCAAAAGCGAAAAAGCAAGCTTTTTTCAAGTTGAACAACTGCCAAAAAAATTCTCAACTGCTTGCGCAGAGCAACAAAGCTTTGTAATCTTGAATAGTTGCAATTTTGCTTGCAAATACAAGAAAATCATTGAAATTTTATCGCTTTAAATCAGCACAAATTTTAGTTTCTTTGATTAGTTTGAATTTTTTTTTGTTTGTTTTTGGTTTATTTTGCTGCCAAGGCTGGCATTGTTTTTAATTTGTTCTTAAATTTTGAGCAAAAATGAGCCTCGTGTTTTAGACAATCATTGTTACAAAAGGAGTGTATTGCTATTTTTGTCAACTGGCACTACTCAACATTTCTTTATCAGTCGTAATAGCAAGTGGTTCTCAATGCAATTCGCTTTCTTTTAGCAGTCTGATAGCAAACATGGTGACGATTTTAATTAGTTTTCAGGAAAAATTCGCTTTGGTTAGAAGTTTTCAACATTTCGCCATTAAATTTCTGAACCAAAAAGATTTCTTGCACGCTTAAAGAGTGCTTCAAAATCCTCTTTTAAGTTGGTGAGGAAAATGTGACGTTTTTTTACTCGAACTGCTTTCTGCAATCGCTCGAAGCAACGTAGCAAGAAAAAATGATGTAATAGATTTTGCAAGGCTTTACATACACATGCAAAAATGACCTGTTACGTTTAGCGAGAATTTCGTTCAGTAGTGCCTCTTAAAAAAAACTCGTTAATTAAAGCGAACGAGGAAATTTCTGTCATGTGGGCCCTGATGACAATACCATCAAAAGCACATGCTTTTTCACCATGAAGCTGGAATTCCTACAATTTGTCAATTAAAAATAATTGAGGAAGTAAAGAAGCTGGTAGATGAAATCAGGGGTGCAAATCTTTGCTGAGCATTGGGGGGGATAATTTGCAATTTTACCTCAATTTGCCCTATTTTCAACATTGGGGGAGATGAACCTCGACCACCATTTTTTTTCAGCTAGGCAAATTAAGTGAAGAGCAAAAAAAAGGCTTTCACCAAAAATGGAACCAGGTGCGTAGCCAGAAATTCGCAATGGGGGGGTGGGCGGCGGGCTAATTTTTGGGTCTGGGGGCAGAGCCCCCAGCGCTTGAGAATTTTGCATTTTTTTGCAAAAATAGCTTAATTTTAGAGCTATTGTAATAAAAAATAATGTTTTTAAAACGTAGCATAGAAATTGGCAGCGTAACATGATTAAACAACTGGTTGCATTAATGGGCTATATGGGAAGTGGCTAATGATACCATTGTAGTTTTCTTGTTTACATGCTGGTGAATCACAAAA
This sequence comes from Trididemnum nubilum, assembly GCA_963965965.1. NCBI lineage: Eukaryota > Metazoa > Chordata > Ascidiacea > Aplousobranchia > Didemnidae > Trididemnum > Trididemnum nubilum. The sequence goes on along the minus strand of OZ014472.1, from coordinate 26,504,146 downwards.
TTCTGTTATTCAATAAAACTCACTCGGAGTAATGTATTTCGTTTATGTTTTATAATGAAAAATAAATGGGGGAGCTAACAGAAAGATATTTGAGAGAAGTAATGTGTAATTAACTAATACTGAATAGCCCTCCCCCCATCCCCCTTATTTTTGAGTTTATAATACATTTGTTGATAAAACTTATGTTTGGCATTTTTACATTTGAGATTATATTTGATTGCTTATTTTTGGGAATTTTTCGAAGTTTTCATTGATTTGTGACTTTTATTTTTGACAAATTAGCCCCCCCTGAATATATGTTTCAAAAGATGCATTAAATCACTTTTTAGTCCATTCCAGCACAAACAACAGTCTCAGAAAAGATAAAAAACGTGGTATTTTCCTTATTCTGCATTTTAGTCGACAGGCCAATGAGGGAAGGGCTATAGCCCCCCCGTTCCCCCTGGCTACGCTAGTGAATGGAACACTTTTTTCCCCCGAATTCAGGTGGAGACCTGCGCTCAGATGCACACCAGAGTCAAATTATTGGAGGAGATGCAGATATAGACCATACTCAAATTATTGGGGGGGATACAGTCAAATTTATGGGGGGAATATATCCCCCCCGGGTTTAGGCACCCCTGGATGAAATGAAAACTTTCTACAAATGCAACTCTAACAGAATAAATTGTAGAAAAGCAAACAAAACCATTGAAAACTTTGAGTAAAAATCTCTTTCTCTTCATTGCCCTCTTTTCCGTGAGGGTTGCGGGGTAGCAGCTCAAGATTAAGCTACCACACTTCACGGTCTTCCATCACCCCCATCATTTCGCTAGGGGGAAGTCCCAAGCAATTCCTCCCAAGATCCTCAGTGTAACAGTGATTTGTCTTTAGTAGTTCTAGGTCGTCCAACTGTTTTTTCCCATTTGCTTGGGCAAGTAAAGCTTGTTTGGAAGTTTTTCTTAAGGGATTTTGCTTACATGGTTAAACCATCGAAGCTGAGATTTTTTAATTTGAAGAAGTAGCGGCTCTAGAGATTTTCGAATCTCAAGAGATGCGCAATAATGTAACTCCTTTGATTTTTTTTGAGAAACCTCATTTTGGATGTTTGCACTTGCGATCGCATCCTTTCAGTCATTGTTAAATTTTCACGACCATATAGAGATACAGTAGGAGAGAAAGGACAAAGACTGTTTTGAAAAATGAGGGCTTTGCTTTTTTGACGATTCTCATCTCACAACAACTGAATATCTTTTTTGCAATTTCTTTGCCAGTTCTGATATCTAGTACTTTGTCTTGCTTTTCGTCACTAGGGAATGCAACCCCAAGATACTTGGACTAGTATGCTTGGTTTGTGTCGCTCCATTTAGTTGCAACAAGCAGTGATTAGTGTTTTTTGAAACATGAAGTACATCAGTTTTTACCGTGCTTATTTTTATTCCTGCAGTGTCATAAGCAGCTGCAAACCTACTTAATGTCTGCTGAAGCCAAATTCTGTAGAAGCAGAATCAAATCATCTGCAAAAAGTTAGCAAGTAATTTTATAATTTCCTATTGTGGCAAACTCATCAACTTGGTTGCTTTTGTCGATCCAATGCATGTAAAAAATGAAGAAGAGAAGAAACAAAACGCACCCTTACCGGAGTTCAACGCCCTTGAAAAAAAAACCTTTGATTACTTGCCATTTACTCAACCGTGAAGCTCCAGTTGGCACCATAGAATGCCTTAATGGCATGTAACAACTGACCATCATCTCCATTCTTCTGCAGAACTCTCCAGAGTTAGAAAGGCAATCATATTATACTTTTCCGACATCAACAAAGCATGCAAAAAGATCTTTGCCATATTTCCAAGATTTCTCAAACATTGAAAAAAAATTAAACACAACAATAAAATCTTGCCTTAACATGATTGAAAAATGAAGATAAAAAAAATTTTTGCATGGCATGTATAATGTCTAATTAAAAAATCAAAATCGAGAATAAGGGAATAGTTGTCAAACAAAATAAACGGAAATTATGACAGCTTGTCAATAAGACGCTTTTTGTTAACACAGCTGTCTAGAATAAAAAAAAAGATCGACATTGGGTAAATAAGAACAAGGAGTGCTTTTCAGTTTAAAGTTAGCACCAGATATGAAATTAATTATTAAATTAGAAAAATATGCAATAATTCTGTATTAAATATGCTTGTGGCAGTAATTCTATAATGCAACTTTTGATAACTGTGATTTAAAAAGTTCTCTTGTGGGCTGTGTATTAAACAACAACTTTAAAAACAGTAGAAATGATCAAAAGTGATTACAGGTTCGACTTATAGCCTAAAAACATTCCAAAAAAAAATTTTTTTGTTGAAATTGCCAAAATTTTGATGTCACTCTGCAACCCCTAAACATTGACAAATTTTTATGAAACTTGACCAAAAGGGCTTTATGCGAAGCCTCCATCTTGAGCTGAGGTAGAAGTTGCCATGATAAAATTTTCTGATTTACAGGGTGGCTGCAACACCCTACCCTAGAGCCATCCTCAAGCAGAACAGATGAAAATGTTGGGCGTGTAAGACAAAAGTCTGGAGTGATTGCCGTCTTACTGTTAGAATGATAGCAGATGAGCTGGGTATGAATAGTGAGAGGGTATGGAGGATCATTATGGAAGATCTGTGCAAAAATGGTACCAAGGTTGGTGAATGAAGGACAAAAGGAGCGGCGTGTGCAAGTGTGTCAAGACATTTTGGAGCAACTCAAAACTGAACCCAACTTGCTGAAAAGTGTTGTTACTGGCAATGAGTCATGGAGGTTCGGGTATGATCCACTCACCAAACGGCAGAGCCTTGAATGGAATAGCGCATTGTTACCAAGACCCAAAAAGGCGATGGTGTTCAAGTCCAAAATCAAGGTGATGCTGATCGCTTTTTTTGATGTCCATGTAATTGTCCACGCAGAATTCTTGCCACAAGGCCAAACTATTGATCAGCATGTCTACAAAAACATCTTGCGACATCTGATGCACTCAGTGAAGGAGAAAAGAAGAGAACTATAAGAAACGAGGTCATGGCTGCTTCATCACGACAATGCTCCAGCTCATAATGCCTTGGGAATTCGGGAGTTTCTTGCCAAAAATAACATTTGCTGTACTGGAGCAACCACCCTACTCTCCAGATCTGGCCTCTTGTGACTTCTTTTTGTTTCCCAAACTCAAGGAAGTCATCAAAGGAACTCGTTTTCAAGATTCAGAAGCCCTTGAAACAGCCGTGATAAGAGAGCTCCGAGCGATTCCAGAGGAATCCTTTTAGGAGTACGTGGAAGCATGGCAGAGGAGATTGGAAAAGTGCGTTTGGAGATTACTTTGATGGCGACATGTTGTAAAATTTACTTGTCAAATAAAATAAAACATTTAAAGACCCAGTCTGGTTACTTTTCAAACACACCTGGTATGAGAAATATGCAAACAAAGTAAACCATTTGAAAGAAATAAGCAAAAAGAATTACTTTGATGATAAAATAGCAAAAAATAAATCTAATCCAAAGAAAATGTGGCAAATTTTAACACAAATTCTACCAACTAACATGAAGCAAACAAAATTTTGCAATCCCCAACAAAATTATACGATTTTTCAAACAATACGTTATTAGAAAATCTTAAGGAAATAGCAGAGTCTTTCAATACCTATTTTGTTTGTATGAGAAAATATTTTGCTGAAAAAATTCCTCAAACTCATCCATTACAATGTAAAATTTACTTAAAAAATCGCTTTCAATTCTTAATTTTTTTTGAGCCATCGAGATCAAACGAAATTTTAATATTATAAATTCTTTAAAATCAGAAAAATCTGCAAAGAAAACTGCTATACCCTCATACTATGTCAAAGTAGCTGGGCATGTTCTGACATCATATTTAACTCATTTTTTCACTTTGGCTTTAAACTTCGGTATATTTCCAGATGCTCTTAAAATTGCTGTGGTGACTCCTGTATGTAAATTTGATGGCAAATTTAAACTAACAAATTATTGTCCAATTTCTGTATTACCATGGTGATCTAAAATTTTAGAAAAATTAATTAAAGCAAGATTAATTTCGTTTTTTTGAAAAACATCATGTTTTATATCCTTACCAATACGGTTTTCGATCAAACCATTGTACTATCCATGTGTTATTAGACATAACAACAACTTTATATGACAACTTAAATAACAAAGTTTTATCATGCCTGGTAATGATTGATCTAAAAAGAGCATTTGATATCATCTCGCATGAACAACTTCTCCGAAAATTAGATCACTACGGTGTTAGAGGCATTGCGCTTCACTTACTTAAGAGTTATCTAACTGACAGAAAACAATGCATAGATACAAATGAATCAATGTCCAGTCCGAAACCTATTAGTATGGGGGTACCTCACGGATCAATTCTAGGTCCATTTTTTTTACATGATTTATGTAAATGATTCTAATTATGCTGTAAATTGTACTCCAAGATTATATGCTGATGACATTTGTTTACTAGTTGAGGGAAAAACTGAAGGAGAATTACAAAATTTACTTAACACTAAATTGTATGAACTTTCAAATTGGATGATCTTAAACTAATTAACAATTAATCCCCAAAAAAATCTACAATCTTAGTAATTCAACCCACTTTGCAAGGTATCCCTATAGAATTTCAGCTAAATATTGATGAAGTGTGCATGAAATTTGCGGTTAATGTAAAATATCTGGGCATAAATTTGGACCAACATCTCAACTATAAATTACATATCGAAAGCATTGCAAAAAAAGTTGCTAGAGCAACTGGAATTCTTTGGAAATAAGAAAATTTTTGCCAACAAAAACATTACTGATTAAAAACATTACTAATTTTATATAATGCACTTATAAATCCACATCTCCTATATGGTGTTGTAAGATAGGGATTTACTGATCCATGTACTACACAGCAACCTTTACAACTGCTGCAAAACAATACTGTACAAGCTATGACTGGGATTAATAGGTTTAAACATATTACACCTTTCAGACAACTTGATATTTTAAAAATTCATGATTTGTGTAAAATTGAAATTGCTTTAAATATGCACAAACTTAAAAACTATAAACTTCCTGATACATTTAGAATTACTTTCAAGTAATGTACATCATTACTCCACTGGAAGTAAGCTTCAACTAACATTCTATGTATCAAAATTCCGTCTGGTTTGGTTTCAAAAATCGTTTAAATATAGGTGTGTAAAAATTTGGAATAGTATAGAACAAGATTTAAAAACGCTTTCTCTTAAAAAATTCTGCAAAAAGTACAATTTAGTTTAAAACGCTATTTTTAAAAAGCTATTTAGTTTAATAGCTCAATTAGTAATTTTGTTTGAATTTAGAATATTTTTTAATTTCTCAATTAAAACTAAAATTCTTATCAATGTTGTGGAGCTGTTTGACTCGAAGACCCCTCAAAGGTCACTTCACAGCTCCTTTGTTGACTCTATTTATAAATTATTTTCACCTTTGCTTTTTTTGTGTATGTCTATTGTTACAGATAGCAATAAAAAGTGTCTGTCTGTCTGTCAAAAACTGGTAAAATGACCATTTTTGTGTCGAAAATTTATTAGTTTGCTTGTAACTCAAAAACGATTTGACTTGGAATGCTGAAATTTAGACATAACATGGGTGCTGATGGAGGCTTTATGCATACCGTGTTTCTGAGCTCTTGGTCTTGTGACTGCAATTTTAGAGATCTAAAATCATCAAAAAGTTGACTATTTTATACAGGTATATCTTGGTAAGTGCTGATATTGATGAAAAAAGGGTTGTGGCTTTTGAAAACATTATCAAGCACCTTCCTTTTTAATGGTTATGTTTGTTACTCCGACTTGGAATACTAATTGTCTTTTTTTCATTCTTCCAAGGCTATCTGCTTTTAAACCGCTTTACCAGAGCTGCAAACTTAAACTCGAAAAACTCTGTTGTTTTGCCAAGCTCAAACTGGACAAAAATTTTTTTGGACTGGAACTTGAACCCAAATAAAAATTGATCGAGTTTGCAACCCTGCGCTTAAGGCACAGAATTTAAACTTTGAGCGATTGTAGATGTCATAAAGATCTAGGTCCTGCCTGAAATCAGGGGTGCCTTGGTGGGGTGGCTCCCCATCAAAACAGGTCCTCCAAAATTTTGAACCATTGAAACTAGATAAGTGAAATTTTCAGAATGGTTTTAATCACTTAAGCACTTTAAATCCATTTTAATCACTCAAAATTTTAACCACTCAAGCTAGACAGATGAAATTTTTAGGAGAGGTCATCAAAAAAACATAAAATTTTACGAAAATTGGGGATGCCATGTTAGAATAGCTCCTCAAAATTAAAACTTTTATGGTAAAATGACTCATCAAAATTTTGACTTTTAAACCACTTTAGCTAGACAACTGAAATTTTAAGGATATTTAAATGTTCATGAAAGATGAAACATGATAAATTTTGGGGGCTCCAGATTGGGGGTTGACCCCGAATGGGACCTTTTAAATTAAAAAATTTTGCTATCAAGCTATACAAATTTAATTTTCAGGATATGTTACATCAAAAAAATAAAACACGACAAAATTTAGGATACCATGTTTAGGAGTAGCCCCCAATGAGCCCCCCAAAAATCTTAAAAAATTATACTTGGGATAACTAAATTATTTTTTTGAGATAAGTTAAAAAAAGTCAAAGATAAAAAAACATGGTGAAAATTAAGGATGCCACATTAGGAAAACCTTGCCAAATGGACTCCTTAGAATTTTAAAAATGTTTAACTACTCCAGCTAAACATAATAAATTTTTTACAGTAGATTAAAATAAAAGATAAAGCGAGGTAAAAGTTGGGGATGCCATGTTCGAAGATTAACCTGTAAATGGACCTGCAAACTATGAGATTTTTGTGCCTTCAGCTAGATGGCTGAAATTCTTGGAATGAGTTGCAATTACAGAAAAGTATAGAAGTCAAACTTGGGAATTCCAATGTGGGAGACTTTTCCGAAAATGGACCCACAAGATTTAAACAGTTGAAGTAATTAAGCTTTAATAGTTTTGATGAAATTAACAAAATGGCTGAGTTTTTTGCAAAAGTGTCACTTGTCACATTGAGAAAGCCTACTTTTTCTTGTTGGTCAAGGTTTTAGAAGAATTTTAGAAAGTTTTAAGGCTAAAATGGATTTAATACGCAGCGTGTTTTGAAATTAGTGTCTCCCGCTACATCTTGCATGAAAGTTGTTTATGAGGTTTTCTTCTATATGCTAGTTTAAAGTTCCTTAACGTAAGTTTCTACTGAGCTATTTTTCATTTAAAATTTCTTCACTTGAAATTAAGCTATTTTTCATTTGAAATTTCATGTCGAGTAACTGGGTTTGATAAATCAACATAGCAAATGATTCAAGAGAAAATTAAATGGATTGACAAACATGAGTAAAGTCTAAAATACCCGAGCATTCTCAGCCTTGGCATCTAACCTTCTGATCTTCATAAAAGCATGCTGGGTACTGGGTAGTCAAAACTAGTCATCTAGAAACATCGTGTTAAAGGGCGTATAGAAAACTGCAATGGTTTACCAAGTTATTCTCTTCAACCTATGACTATTTGTGGGTGGAGTACTAGGGAAATAAATTTTGATTCTCTTCCTTTATTTGCAACTTGTTAAAATTATACCACTTAAGAATGCATGCAAGCTATGAGGTAGACTGTTGAAAGCCCCCAAAATATTAAAGATTTAGTTAAAAACTTAATAAAATGCCTATTTTAAGTCTGTATAATTGTAGTACTTTTTGAGACTTCCATGACACTTCACATTGGAAGACCCTATGTTTTTTTCGATGCAAAATTACGAATTCGGCAACCAAAGGTCAAAAACGCTATAACTTTGAAACGCCTAAAGCTAGAGACTTGAAATTTAGAATTTAGATAGAGCACATATAAATCATTCTTAGTGCAAATTTTTGGGGGCAATTGATCATATGATGCAGGTTTCCGAGTCAAAAACTGAAATGCCAAGCTGAGGTTCAAACAGCTCGAAAACTAATCCCAGGAGTAGAATAAAAGTTTCGCGATTAGAAGCGCCTTAGCATGCAGTTTCACCTCCCAGAATAAAATAATGACGATTTTGACACTTTGTTTTTTCTTTAATTTATTTGAGCACTTTTCTTAATGTAGAGAAAAACTCTGATACCACCAAAGTGGTATGATAAGTCTATGTATGAAGTTGTGCGGCTGTATTTTTGGAGGCGGTACGTCACATGGTTTGGGGCAGATGCACTCAAAACTTGTGATAGCGAAGTTTATGAAGTGATTTTAGTCACCTATGTGCATGCTTTGCTGTGGCCTAATGGTTAAAGACGTCAGTGCTGGAAACCTAGGACCCGGGTCCAGTTATTTAGTTGGCCATTCCTTTTGTCCACCCAAGATTATATCAAATCTAGCATATTTAATTTTTTTCGATTTGGGCAACATCACTTTCAGTATTTTTTATTTTGACATTATGATCGTAGGGTATCAGGTTTTCTTCTTCGTGAAAACTCCCCAAAAATCAATTTTTTTAACACCTTAAGCTAGTGCACTAATTTTTTTTTGCTATCAGTAGAAATTTAAAAGACAAAAATATTTTGACTTAGTTTGGGTGTACCTCAAAACCCCCAAATGGACCCCCCAAAATCAATTTTTTTGACAGCTTACACTAGGGTGCTACTTTTTTGATATCAGGAAATAACAAAGAGACATATACCTGGACATAGTTTGAGGGTACCACCACCCCCAAAAACCCTCTCCAATGGACCCCAAAAAATCACTTTTTTGAACAGTTAAGTTTAGGCGCTGTTTTTTTTTTTGTATCAGTAAATACGTGATTGCAAAATATTTTGACATAGTTAAGGGGTACGTACCAACCAAAATTCTCAAATGGCCCACCAAAAACCAATTTTTTGAACTGGTTAAGCTTGAGTTTTAGTTATTTTGATATCACAAAATATTAAGCAAACAAATACTTGGACATAGTTTGAGGGTACCACTCTCCTGAAAATCCCCAAATAAACACCAGAAAAAGCAATTGTTTGGACGGCTTAATCTAAGGCTTGAGTTTTTTTGATATCAGTAGATATTTAGCGGACAAAGTTTGAGGGTTCCACCCCTTGGAAACCCTCCTAAATGGACCCCAAAAAATCAATTCTTTGATCGGTTAGGCTAGGGTGCTATTTTTTTTTTAATCAGTAAATATTTAATTGAAAAATATTTTGACATAGTTTGTGGTACCAACCACCCAGAACCCCCAAATGGACCACCAAAAATCAATTTTCTTTAATGGCTTAAGCTAGAGTTCTAGTTTTTTTCATATCAGTTGATATTTAACAGGCAAATACTTGGACATAATTTAGGGGGCCCACCCCCCCAGAAACCCCCAAATAAACCTCCAAAAATCAGTTTTTTAAACGGCTTAAGCTTAAGCTTAACTTTCTTAAAGGCCTCAGTTTTTATTGATATCAGTAGATGTTTCAGATACAAAACTTTTGACATACATAGTTTACCATCCGTTCAGAACCTTCCCAAATGGACCCCCGAAAATCAATTTTTTGAACGGCTTAAGCTAAAAAGGTTGTTTTTATTGATCATCATCATCACATGTTGGATCTGGTATTGTCCCCGTTGACAAAGTTGGCCAGATTTTGTATGGTCATTGTCTTTACCACGCCTCGCCATTTCGTTTGATTACATGCATCTTCTTTCACCAGTCCGTTTTTCTTCATCTCAATCTCTACTTGCTTTTTCCACGTTTGCTTCGGTCTTCCTCTTTCTCCACTACCACTCACTTCAAAGTTCAAAGCCTTCACCATCACATTTTCATCTTCTTTCCTCAAAACATGACAGTACCACCGCATACTACTTGCCTTAGCCATCCTATCTAAAGACTCTTTTATGCCCAACATGTCCATCAACTCCTCACTGTTTCTTTGATCTAATAGCTTTACACCTCACATTGCTCGAATCATAGCTCTTTCTGTTCTTCTCAAAATTGCCATCTTTTTTTTCTCTCAAGCAGCAGGCTTCACTTCCATACAACATAGAAGATCTTACACAACTTTTGTCAACCTTTCCTTTCATCTTTAATGAAAACCTTCTGCCTTCAAGTATTTCGCTGCACTTCCTGAACTTTATCCAACCAGTTCTTGATCTAGCTGTTACCGCTGTTTCGCACCCACCGGTTGCATTCAATCTGTCACCTAAGTAGGTGAACTTGCTTACAGTTTCCACACCATCACACAGTTTTTCATGTGGTCTCTTGAAGTTCTTTACCACACTTTTACATTTCTTACAAACAAATTTTTTATTCAAATAAACTGCAACTTTTTATCTGTGCATCTTGCGTGAACACACTTTCCACATGCTGTACATAACACCCAGTTAGACATATCTCTTGTTCCACACACGCCACAAGGATCAATCTTACTGTTGAACATTGATATCACTAGCTATTTAAAAGACTAAGTTTTCTACATAGTCTGGAAGTACCAACCCCCAGGAACACCCTAAATGGCCCCTCAAAAATCACTTTTTGGAAGCTAAATTTAACAATTGGTTTTAGTCAACTGGGTTCATGTGCTGTGCTGGCATAATGGTTAAAGGTGCCAGTGTTTGGAATTGTGGTAATTGAACAGAGCTGGGTTCAAACACTTAGTTGGGCATCTGTTTCACCCAAACCACAAGTCCACAAATGATTTGATATCAACATTTTTTTTCATCAAACAAAATCACTTTGTTTGCATTGCTTACGATTTGAATTTTTCCAGAATTATGGGTGACCTTCGAAGTATGAAGCAAAGAATGCTGGTGAAAGGAACTGGCAGAGGTTCTACTTTTTTTTGTATCAGGAAATACTAAACAGGCAAATATTTTAAAATTCATTCATTCATTCTTTTTTGTTCTTGACCACCACAACAATTGCAAATGCATGGTAACACAATAATAACACGTAGAGTCAGGAAAAGGAAGTAGCAACACAAAGTCAGACGTTAAGACATGCAGAGGATGCTGAAAACAAAAAAGCGATTTTTATTTGCATGGTTGCTACACCTGTCACACCAGCTTAAGTACATTGTAGGCCTAATCAATCACACTCAGCAACATACTTGCAGGCATGCAAGATGGAAAAAAAACAAACTAACGGCTGGAGTAGTTGTTCGAATGATTGATGAAGAGAAAAGAGAGGGACAGTCACCAGTGTAAGGCTAGGCATGGTTACATATGTGGTCAATAGTTTGGGGGGTACTACCTCCCCAGAAACCTTTCCAACTGGACCCTAAATCTCTTTTTTGAATGGCTTAATCTAAGGCTCCAATTTTTTTTTTGAAAGCCACTGTATGAAAGAAAGCAGTGGATCTTCTTCATGATCCAATTATTATTATAAATCAAAGTTATAGCTTTTATTATGATGTCTTTTTGACACAGTTGGAAAGCTGGCCAACATTAAACTAAAAAAAGAGTTCACTTGTGGCCAGTGAGACGGAATCTTGGGGCAAAGAAAGTTCTTCGGAGCTTTCTCAATGCAGTCTGCATATCTGCCAGCCCAACCATACAATTTTAGCTATTCTAAGGTTTCATCCTTACCTTAACCATTCTGGAGTCACATGCCATGGCTTTTGGAAAAACACTAACGCTCGTGTTTCATGAAATTGGCATACTATGGTCTTCGTTACAAGTAAACTTTCTGAATCATTGTTTCGAAGATTCATTTTTTTGAAATAATGAGAGATATTTTACAAACGAAAAAATCCTTGGCCGAAAATTTTTTTGTTCGGTTGAAGATTTTTTCATTTGAAAATTTTTGTAAAATTTTTGAATTTTTTTCTGAAAATTTTTGTGTTCGGCTAAAGAATTTTTCTTCATTACTAACATTTTTTGTTCGCACTGACATTTTTTTTGTTTTGAAAAAAAACACTAACTGAAAATGGCTCAAAATGTTTGTGAATTAGCTTGAATCTTTGGATAAATTCACAAATACTCTAGACCAATCATAAAATTTTTCGAAGATTTTTTTGCTGGCGATTATGCTTGTTTTGCCGGTCATTGATAGGTAATATCAATCAATCAACACAATTTATTTAACCAAGTTACTCAAGATAGAAAGAGCATAGCAAAGTCATATTGTTGTAGGCACATGTAAGGAAGTTGAAACATAAAATCACTACAAAGACGTGTAAAAAGTTGCAACCTACTGTAGAGTGAATTATCTGAGCACTTGTAAGGAGGCTGCGAATGGACCTCGCAGTCTTCGTGTCAAGCTGCCATGTATTGTATAAGTGATGTCATAGGGGCATTAATAATGATGATGCAATCAATAATGACTGAGGTATGGAGCATTTAATAACTAATTAGAAATTTTTTGTATTGCAAATTGAATCGTTTTTTGGGTAAGGACTTAGTAGCTAAAGGAATATCATTCCAGACTTTAACTCCCTTATACTTCATCTTTGCAATTGATTAGTGGAATATCTATGGATGTGAGGAGTAAGGCTGCATGAGGAGTTGACTGCTCTGGTGATTCTTGTGGATATTTGACTAGACTGTATAAAGAGGGGCGGTAGTAGTGGAGGAAAGTGGGAATGAAGGTGGCGGTGAACTATTTTGGCGGTTTCATGTTTATCCAAGTCCGATTTTTTGTATACATTTAATTGAGAGTAGAAAGGAGTCATGTGGTCTCGATATTTGCCACCAGCAACAAGGTTGATGCTTTGTTTTGCATTAAATCCAGTTTGTTCAGGTATGAGAGAAATGGGGAACCCCAAATGGCTAAACCATATTTATAGTAAATGAGAGTGTATTAAGGCACCCAGAAATTTTTAAAGGGAGGTTGAATTTTTCAAAAAGCAACCAGTACCCAATTGTAGTTAATTTAGTTATAGGCAAACAGGGTTTTGCGGTAATAACGATTTTGAAGTAATGCATTGTTACAGCATTTACTTATTCAAAAACCTTGTAATAGCGTCTTTGAAAGTCGTTGGTTGTGAAAATTGCGTGCAAGATAACAGTTTTCCATTATGGGGGCTGGGGGCGAAGCCCCAGCCACTGCGCAATTCTGCAATTTTTCAGAAAAAAATTTAGCCATTTTAACACCATTTGGATGATGTTTTGCACGTTTTTAGAGCAATTAGAAAAAGCTAAATTATTAAGATGGGAGCCCCCAGCCGCTCAGCAATTCTTGAATTTTTCAGAAAAAAATAGCCCATTGGATGACATTTTGCTCGTTTTTAGAGCAATTAGAAAAAGCTAATTTACTGAGGTAGGGGCTTCGAGACAAAGCCCCCAGCCACTGGGCAATTCTAGCAATTTTTCAGAAAAAAGAAGAAGCCATTTTGAAGCCATTTGGATGACGTTTTGATCATTGTTAGAACAATTAGAAAAAGCTAAATTACTAAGATTTGGAAGAGTTTGAAACAATGTAGTTTGCTCCGTCCAATTAGCCCCCGCACAGTTACTGGTCAAGTCCAAATTATGTCTAAATACTAAATGATCTCAAATTTGGCTTAAATATTTAAGTCCAAAAAGTTTGTTGGTGCACAGAATTTCAAAATAGCTTTCATTAATGTTGGAGCTATAATTTCCACTCTTTGAGTAATGGGTAGTCTTGAAAAAGGCTGTTTTAGATTAAATGGCTTCCTCCAGCTCTTTTCATGAATCTATGCTGAAATAAAGAAAAACTAAAATGCGATGGTATAAATAGAGGTTGATTACACTGAAACAAATGATGGGTTGTTGTTATGACACATGATGCTGCAAAATCGCTTCAAGTACTATAAGGATAATGCAAAAATATAGAAAAAATCATTTGGAAATGATAGCTCTGACGCTAGTAAAAGCTGCTTTTAAATACCTAAATGTGTTTGCAGAATAAAAATCTCCACGTTTGAATGTAATTTTGTTGTGGTTTTTGTCTTCAAACAGTGGATTTGTTTGTTATTTTTTTTTTGCAAAAGTGCATTTGGCTTAGTATTTTTTTTTTACACAAGGACGACTATTTTCACTCAATGGCGTCTGTCTCTTTTCTAGTGTCAAGCTCTGTTCTGCTTAGAAGTTCATGATTGGGTATAATATTATCCATTATTCAATGGATATAACAAATACTCATAGTTACACAATATATCTGTCTTGTAGTTGAAACACTGTAGAAGCAATATTGTAGTTGAAACAAATGCAAAATTCTCAATTGCTTGGTAAATATGTTGTAGGATCAAAGTACTGCCCTAAAACAACATCTTATTTTCCTGGATCAAATTACTGCCTGAAAACAACATCTCAAGTGATTGACAACAACTTAAGTGATTATTTAACAAAAAGTAAATATGGCATAGTGTTACAAACTGCATTATATCAACAAAATTGTTTTTTTTTTAAGTTTCAAAAGGGGGGGTTCGACTTCCAAAACCTTCTCCTGGGTGCGCCCCTGTACCAAGGTGTAATGTAATTTTAGAAGGGCTGGTTTAGGTAAAAACAATTTGGATTTAACAAGAATGCCGACTGTGAGGGATGTTTTTTGTTTGATGTAGTCAATGTGACACTTGAAGTTTAATGGTTCATTGATATAAATGCCTAAATATTTAACACTTTTATAGGGAGGTGGAGGAATATTGTTCAGTTTTAGTGTTATAAAAGGTTGCTGTCTATCCAATTTAGATGGAATGATCAAGAAGGATCATTTAGCAGGAATAAGGCTTAATTTATTGGCAATGCACCAGTTGTGGACTGCTGCAAGGTCCAATTGACATTTTTTTGTTGTAAAATTTTAGGGTTGACGTTATTACTTCTAGTCAAAGAACAATCTTGGTGTACCAGTGATAGCATTGGGAAGATCATTTATGTGCAACAAAAATAGTGAAGGGCCTAATGTCGACCCTTGTGCGACACCATACGGTATTGCTTTTATCGTCAAGGAAAAAGAATGGGTTACACATTATTGCTTGTTTCATCATGGCTTTGTTATATGAATTTATGAATGAGGAGAGGAATTTGGGAATGATGAAAACCCTATAGTTTATTAGAGGGAGTAACTAATCAAAGAGTTTGCAGAGTTTATTGCTTTGCATGGATCACTGCCTGTTTTCGATAGCTGTTTGTTGTAAGAGTCACGTTTTTTTTTGTGCAAATGAATTTCTTTAAATCGAACCAATGCAGTTTAGTTATTTCTACTGAAAATGAATTGTCATCTCTACAATCGATGGAATCAGCAATCCACTTCCATTTTTGATCCACCATGGCTTTCGTTTTGCAGGCAGAAAGTGAAGATGGTTGATAGTCATAATTCTGACTAACTAAAGTTGGAATTACACAGTATCTGCTTTTCTTTCGCGTTTGTACGTTCTTTCTTCTCCGTAAAAAACTATGTTTTTTCGTTCGCATTTTTATATGCCCATATCCTCACTAACCAGACTGTCACATACTGGACAAAGGTTTTCCAAAAACATTGTTTTGTAAAGCGATTGAGTTTGAAATATCGCTTTTTGAACAAAAAATTTACTAACTACATTAACTTGAATGTACATTTCCCTGAGCGTGCACTTGCCAGAAACTACGTTTCCCTGAATGTGCACTTTCCAGAAATTACATTTCCTTGAACGAGCTCTTGCTAGAAATTACATTTTCCAGAACATGCACTTGCCAGAAATTACATTTCCGCAAAAACTTATTTTTCAGAATTTACCTTGGGCCGAAATTACATCTCCCCGAAAACTTATTTTCCAAAATTTACATTTGGCCGAAATTACGTTTCCCCGAAAACTTATTTTCCAGAATTTACACTTGCCAGAATTTACATTTGGCCAAAATTACATTTTGCTGAAAACTTATTTTCCAGAATTTACACTTGCTAGAATTTACATTTGGCTGAAATTACATTTTCCAGAAAACTTATTTTCCAGAATTTAGATTTGGCCAAAATTACGTTACCTTGAAAACTTATTTTCCAGAATTTATATTTGGCTGAAATTACATTTTTCGGAAAACTTATTTTCCAGAATTTACACTTGCCAGAATTTATATTTGGTCGAAATTACATTTCCCCGAAAACTTATTTTCCAGAAATTATACCCAATTCCTGATTGCAAACAAATATTTTACTCAAAATTCTTTAATCGAAAGCACACAGTAGGAAATTCGAGTTTTCAACCTATGCAATTGCAGTCTTATTGCCTCTGCAACGATAATTTCCACAATAGCATTCATTCTATCTTGTTCATTACACTGCTTTATGCAGAATTTAAGTTTTTAATAAGAAGTGAAATTGTTTTTAATAAGAAGTGAAACCTGGGTTGAAATAAACTTGCTTTTCCCCAGTGAATTTCGTTAATGCTTGCATCGATTTTTAATTGCTAATTTTCATCACGCTCCAAACATAACTCATTTTGGCAAATTGACTAACAAGCCAACTTATATTTCTCATTCAGTAAGCTAACTGTTATCACTACATTTCTTGATTTCAACTAAAAGTTCGTTCTGCTTATTAGAAATGAACAACATAAACACACCATAATTTTTCGCATGAAAAATAGCTTCTAAAAAATGAATTTTCGAGGAAATCTAATTTCTGGAAAATAAGTTTATTTCGGCCAAATGTAAATTCTGGAAAGTAAGTTTTCGAGGAAATGTAATATCAGCCAAATGTGAATTCTTTCAAGTATAAATTCTGGAAAATAAGTTTTCGGGAAAATGTAATTTCAGACAAGTGTTCAATCTGGCAGATGTAGTTTCAGGCAAATGTTCATTGTTCATTCTGGCAGATGTAATTTCAAGCAAGTGTTCATTCTGGCACATGTAATTTCAAGAAAGTGTTCATTCTGTCACATGTAATTTCAAGCAAGTGTTCATTCTGGCAGATGTAATTTTTGGCAAGTGTTCATTCTGGCAAGTGTGATTTATTAACAATGCTAATTCTGGAAAATGAACGTTCTGGAAAATGATTTTTGGGAAGTGTTTTTCTGCAAGGTGTGAAGATACCGCATTTTTGGAGTCGCTGTGTCACATGGTTTGGGGAAGACGCCCAAAAAATTTGTGATAATGAAGTTTAATACATGATTTCAATAAATAATTTTCATCACGTATACACATGTGCTGCTGTGGCCTAGTGGTTAAAGGCGCCAGCATGTGAAATGATAGTGACTGAATATAATGGGGTTCAATCATCTAGTTAGCCTTCGGTTTTTTCATTCAAAAATCATATTATATCCAGCACATTTTTTTTTTGATTGAAACAAAATCTTTTTTAATATTTTTTTTATTTTGGCATTAGATATGATCGGAGAGTTTCTGGTTTCATTCTCTGCAAAGACCCCCAAAAAATTAATTTTTTAACAGCTTAAGCTTGAAGACCTCGCAAACATCAATTTTTTTAACAGCTTAAGCTAAATTGCTAATTTTTTTTTTGATATCAATAGATATTTAGCAGTCAAATGCTGGACATTGTTTGGGGATACCACACCCTCGGAAATCCCCAAATGAACTCCACAAAAATCTATTTGTTGAACTTAGGCTGAGGTTGCTGTTTTTTTTTTGGTACTGGTATCAGACAGTGTTGGGCAAGTTAATGAGAAACGTTCACTTTGTTAAGAGTAAATTCGCTAAGAATTTTCAAGCAATTTTTTATCTCAGTGAAAGTTAAGTAGTTAACTGAAAAACAAAAGTAACGCACGTTAAAGTTAAAAGTTAATTTGTTAATTAAAAAAAAAAAATTGAACATTAACCTGCAGTTGATGCCCAATAAAATGATTCCATTTCCATACAAAAAAAAATTACTCATTCTGATTTCTGTTACTATGGTATTTACTATTCTAATAAAGATAGACTCAGTGGAAGCCTTTTTTTATTTTTTATTTCTGTGAAAATTCATGTCCATCAGAGCTTTACCAACAGTTGCTTGCAAAATGTATGAACCATTTTTGCAGTTTTGAAATACTGCTGTGATACATAGCTGTTGTACGTCATTATTCTTGTTGAATTTTTTCAGAACCATGTTGCATGCAGCTTGGTCCAAGGTATGAGATCTTTTTTTTGCGACGAAATGAAGCAGTCTTACAAACATCCTCTATTTCTTTTAATCTACAAGAATGCTTTTTCTGAAAGTGCCTTTTCACATTGTTGTAACTGCTTTTGAGCCCCAATTTTATGCACTTTTGGAATGCAGAGTTGGCATTCAATTAAGTAATTATTTCCATTTCCTTTTTCAACCGCATGAGCTTCTTGAGTTGAGGCCTAGGGGACAGCGATTTTCTTCGTCATTACTATCTATCTCGATTTTAGCATTATTAGTATTTTCCATCTCTACAACTTCACCTCCATTGCTGTGCTGACTGCTCTTAGTCTCCAACTCTGTGAGGCACTAGTTAAATGTTTGTTCACTTGCTATGTCCACCTATACTTGACCAATCATTGTAATAAGCTAGTCAAGTCTATCTCTTCTCATGCTGATGAAATATTATAGGGAGTTGAAAATCATTATTGTGCGATCACAGTGTACGTTATGCATAATGGTAATTACTTTACAGAGTAAAATTATTACAGCACTACACTCGATTACAAACAATTATTATTATTATGGCATTAGGACGTATGGTGTAGCCTAGAAATTTAAATGGATTAATGCAAACATTTAAAGTAGTTTAACGAAACTTATAGTTAATGAGTTAACTCACAAAAGGTTTTTAACTTTTTAACTTGTTAATGCAAAACTTAACTTCGTTATTATTGAATTAGCGAGTTAATGCCCAACACTGGTATCAGGAGATATTTAATAAACAAAAATTTTGACATAGTTTGAGAGTACCATCCCTTTGGAACCTTCCCAAATGGACCCCCCAAAATCAATTTTTTAAACGGCTTGAGCTAGGGAGCTAGCTTTTTGGATATCAGTAGATTTTTAAGAGACAATGTTTTACATGCTGGTAATGACCCCCTCAAATAAATCCCCCAAAAATCTCGTTTTGAAAGCTAAATTTAACAATTGGTTTTAGTCAATTGGTTTCATGTTGTGTGCTGGCATAATGATTAAAGGCGCCAGTGTTTGAAATTGTCATGGTTGAGCAGAGCTGGATTCAAATACTTACTCGGACATTCGTTTTACGCAAACCACAAATGATTTGAAATCAATGTTCATTTTTTTTTTATTTGACAAAGTCACTTTGTTTGGATTGCATTCGATTGAGTTTTACTGAAATATGGGTAACCTTCAAAGTATGAAGGAGAGAATGATGGTGAAAAGGAAACTGGCAGAAGTCTCGTATTATTTTCCTCCGGGAAAATAAACATCGAGTTTTTATTTTAGTTTATGCAGTAGGCTGTGTTGAGGGGAGGCTCTAATTTTGAAATTTCCTACACGGTATTTGGTATGTTGAATTGCGATGCGAAGAATCGTTTTCAGAATCATAAATGGCTTAGAAATGCACTGCACGTCTTTGGCCATAAGTTTCTGATGTAATGAAATTTTGCTTGAGAGTCGCTAAAATTTTAAAGACCGCTTGATGTTATTTAATTATGGAATGAAAAGCTGTTATGAACTGGTAAAAAGTGCTGAGCTTTAGCGTTGTAAACTGTTGTATGAGCTTTTTGATTGACTTTACTTGATTATTTTTGATGACTTTGAGAGATTGAAATTTTGAGGTTGATTAACCAAAAACTGTTAAAGTTAGTGAAACAAAATTTGAAAGGAGAAATTTAAAATATTATTGATCTGACTATCAACCACCACATTTTTTAGAAAGTCTTTCAAAACAATTGGGTCACTATTTCAAAGCTTATTGAAGTTCAGTAAAAGTTGGATACTGCTGCAAAGTCTCCGGATATTGCTTGTGATGTCCCGTTCTAGTTGCATCAGTTAGTTCTCATTTCTTCAATAAAACCGATCTCTAGCAGTATCTCTCTAAGTTCTTGATCTAATTATTAATGATCACATACTTACAAATTCATTTGACACAGTTGGGCCACTATTTTTGTAGCTTAAATCAGCATTTATGTGGGAAATGTTTTTGATGGATTTTCTTTCAAAAAAATTGACAGATCTGGAGACTAACTTCACCAAATTTGAGCTTTCTACCACCGTCCGTTCTTGAGATGACACAAATCAAATTTCCCTTTAGAAAGGCTTTTTCTCCTTAGAGATTTTGCCAGAGTTTCCTCTTAGAAACATTTATTGATTCTCAATAATTTTTTTGCGGTAGAGTAAATGTAAAACAAAGTAAAGGTTAAGAAGTTTAAAAGAAGATGGTTTTGAATAAATGTAAGCCAGCTTTCCAAAAATTAATCTTTTGTTCCAAAACTGACAAAATGGCACTACTGAAATAAGTGTAAAACGGCTGATTTTGAACTGCAATATCGTGAAAACGGGAAGGCATAGAGACTTCAAATTTGGTGGTAATGCGTTTTAGTTTTTTTGCAAGAGCGAAAAACATGACTGGAATGCACTTTCAATAAAGTCCAGTAAAAAGTCGGATATTGTTGCGAAGTCCTCCGATAATATGGCTTGCGATGTCACGTTGTTGGTTTAAAGTTATTTGGTTTTGAGTTAATAATTGACAGTGTAATGGCAATGTTGAGTTTGAACCATTTACGTTCTAAAATCAACTAGCCAACAAACGTGCAGCTTTGTTGGGTCTGGGATTACCAAATATATTAATTTTCTGCGTAGGCTGAAGACCTTATTATGTCATAGGTTGAAAATACATGCTGCATGCTGCTTTACGTTCAAATAACTTGGAATAAATTTTATTGGAAAGGTCTTTTTTTGAAAGTTGAATTCAAAAATACATTGAAACCTTGGTTATTGAACATAATCCATTCTAGAAGGCTGTTCAAAAAGTGACTTGTTTCAAATACGAAACAATTTTTCCCATTAGAATAAATGTAAATAATAAGTCTAGAAAGCAACTTTTGCAAAGTATTTTTTTTGCCATTTTAAACCATAAACTGTATTCCATAAATAGAAATGGGTAGAAATAGATTGTGTTTTATTTTAATGAAGGATTTCCTATTTAACATGAAAAAAACAAAAAATAAACATTCCTGATGTTTTATTTTTAAAACATCGAAAACATTAAAGGTTAAGATACCGTACAGTACAACAAATTAAAAAAAAATCGCAGAAATTAATAATGGAACCGTAAAAAAACCCCAGCTCAGTTACATCAAAGATTGTGCGAAAAAAGCTGTTGGATGCAGCATCATGGCGCCTTTGTGTTTGCTCAGCTTCTCTCGGTTTGGTCGTGACCCGAATTTGTGTTTGAAGTTGTGAGACGTAAAAATCTTAAATTTTTTGGTCAAAAACTGATGATCGAGAACAGAATCGTTCGGTAACCGAGGTTTGACGGTAATTGGTAATTTTTGGGATAGATTAACTGATAAGTGATCATAGTCTAGTTGTTTTTTTTTTAAAATTATTTTGGTAATGTTTTTTTTGATTACTGTTTCGCCGTAATTTAATACTAAAACCTCGTCTCGTACTCCATTCAAATTTATTTCACATTATCTTTGCAGGTGACAAAACACTGGATGGCTACAGCAAGAAGAAATATGTTTGTAAGCTACTTTTTATATTTTTACTGGGTCATGATATCGACTTTGGCCACATGGAAGCTGTCAACTTGCTAAGTTCCAACAAATACACAGAGAAGCAAATAGTGAGTAGGCTGTTATAGTATTGCATTATTTCTAAGCAAGTTAGTTAACTTTTTGTTAAATTTTGAATTGTTTTTTTTTGACCCATTTGACCCACTATGATTTGACCCATTATTATCCGCTTGAGTTGTCAGAGCGCGAGCTTCATTTGCATTTTTATGTTTTACTTTTCAGGGTTATCTTTTCATCTCCGTGCTTGTTAGTTCAAATTCCGACCTGATGAAACTGATCGTTCAAAACATCAAAAATGATATATCTTCGCCCAAGCCAGTGCATGTAAACCTTGCTCTTCACTGCATTGCTAACATTGGCTCAGTTGAAATGGCTGAAGCTTTTGGTTCTGAAGTTCCAAAGTTGCTTGTTTCTGCGTAAGTGGTTGTGGGCCAATAAACACCTTTCTGAAGCAATTCTTAGTTGGAAGAAAGAACGTGTTTGTTGTACTTTGTTTTTGGTATTATTGATTTTTTCCTATTACAAAAAGCTCCACAACTTGTTTTTATTGATGTTGTAATCAGCTGCTTTTTGTTTAATTATTTTGTACGAGCGTAGAAAGCAGCTAGTTGAAACTTTTAGGTGAATTTATCCATTCAAATTTATTCATTTTTACAATATGCTTGTGGTCAAGAAGTCCTTCCAGTGGAGAATTTTTAGTATTTGTCACTTATTGTCTTCTTGTGTGAAATCTTTTTAGCGTTTGTTACTAATTTGACAACCTCTGGAACAAGGCTGTTGGAACTAGTTTCATATAACATTCATGCATGTTTGTATTAAACCTTTGGAAATTGCATTTTCTTTTTCAGTCACGCCAATGAATCTGTCAAGCAGAGTGCTGCGCTCTGTCTCTTGCGACTTTTCCGAACGTCGCCTGAATCGATGACGTATGCAGAATGGGCGTCAAGAGTCATTCATCTCTTAAACGACCAACACATGGTCAGTTGCACGTCGTGGGTCTACGTTTAAAGCCTATTGTAATTGTAGAAAAATATCTTTTTGTCGAATGTGACATTTTCTCAGACTACTGTGCAATAAAGGCATTATCTTCATGAAACCTCTGAAAATAAGTAGCCTAAGTCGACTTTTTCACTTGTCCATGCTATACAATGCAGATGTAACGTTGTGCAAAACTGGCGGCATATGCGTTGATCGTTTGCTGTTGACGATATATCTTATCTACTCCATTGCACCAATTACTGATGGTTTATAACATGTGAATCGCCAACGCACCACTTACTGGTAGCTGATTTCGGTTTTTAAAATTGACTGCAATCGACTAATTTATCTTGCTGACATATTCCGTGTTAAATATGTTGTAATTAACTACTGTATGTTATTATGACTTTGTGTAAAATGTTTAGTTTGCAAAATTGCAATTAATAAGCCATTCGTCTCGCAATTGTTTTGTAATGCTCAATTCGCTCATGCTGTAAGAGTTTTAAATTCAAACTACTCAACCAAAAGTGTAGCACCGCCTTAAGGTGTTGGTAGTAATGATACTGGATCGCTTTTGTGCGATGGTAGGATGAGAAATAAAGACCCTACAATCATGCTGCACTCTAAGATGGTGATCAGTGCGATGTTGCCATAACTGTATTTGATTGTTTTTGTACGTTTTTGATTTTCGCAATTGATTTGTAGGGAGTGGTAACAGCGGCAGCTAGTTTAATTCAAGCACTAGCCCAGCACAGTCCTGTGGAATACAAAGGAAGCGTGTCACTTGCTGTGTCAAGGCTCAGCCGGATTGTAACTTCAATATACAATGATTTACAGGTAAGAGCATTGTCGGGCGGTCTGTGACTGTTAGTTGTGGACGATTATGCGTCGGGACTATTAAGTGTCAGAGTGTATGTATTACGGTAATAAAGAATAGAAAAATGAAGTTGTTTAATCACCGTTATTTGTTCGATTGGGTCTAAACGGTGATTTTTTTAGTTTAAACAAGCTTTGACAAAAGTTTGGCTTGAAGTCGCTTTTAGTGGTTAAATGAAATAAAGTGGTAAATAATAAGGTATTGAATGTCTCATAAAGAATTTTGTTTCACGACTGGATCATATACATCTCCCCAAAAAACACTTTCCAGAAATTGCATTGCCCCAAAAAACACTTGACCAAAACTGCATCATCCCGAAGGCACATTCCCCACAATGTGCACTTGCCAGAATTTTCATTTCCCCGAAAACTTATGTTTCAGAAATTACATTCGCCCGAAAACTCATTTGGCAGAAATTGCATTTGCCCGCATTTACATTTATATTCATATCATGTCCGCATTTACATTTATATTCATATTGTAAAGCATTTATATTATTTTCCATAATTTACATTTAGCCAAATTACGTTTTTCCCAAAACTTATTTTCCTGAATTTACACTTGTCAAAGTCACATTTTCCAGAAAACTTATTTCCATAATTTACGCTCGCCCGAATTTAAGGAGGGCATTCTCTTACCTCTTGTAACTAATTTGAGAAACACCGTTAGGTTTAAAATTATTTTAGGTTTTAGCAAAAATAATTGCCATTTTCAGAACTATATCTTACAAAGTTTGTAATGACATTTTGATGTACGAGTACTTCAAGATTATTAATAATATTACAGTATTTCGATTGTAGCTTAAGTTCACAAAGTTATCAGCAGCACAAGCATTGCATTATTTTAAGCATCTTAGAGCAGATATATAAAAAACAACAAAAAAAATTTCACTACCGTCACGCTTGCATATGGCACATGACCAGTAGGGTGTCCCAAAAAAACAAAAGTTTTGAAAGTTTGTGCTTCGTCAGCGATTTTGGGATCACATTACTAAAAAAACTTTCCCCAAAAATTTCAACCCAATCGGATGACGTTAAGGGGCGCCACCTCACCCCTTTTTAATAGTACTTTCCCCAATATTTGATAATCGATTATTTTCATCAATTTTTGAGATAAATATGTGATGCCACCATTTATTTTCAATGATTTTCGATCACTAAATTCGATTATATTGTTAAATAAGCTCTAATGTCAAATTTTATTTTACCCGGTTTTCTTAAATAAAGCAAAAAGGTCTTACGATGGAGCTAAAAATGTCCTATTTTGGCATATTTTTGCAGCTCAACTGAAACTGCAACCAAATTTATTGAAAGAAGTACATTATGCATTGGTAGCACATGCTAATTTCTAGAAAAATAGTTGTGATAGAATTAACAATAGAAAACGTAATCATGCACTATCAGTAGGGCATTTCAAACACATCACAAATAACCCATGTAAGCCCAGCAAAGTACAGTAATATCCTCAGTATCAAATTCACAAACATTCGAATACTCAGGATATTAATATTATGAGCAATTGAGCATTATGATCAGTGCACACTTAATTGCAGTGAACGCTTCTGTTTGAAGGTGAAGCTCGCTGCAATGTGGTGTTTACAGCCAGTTTGAAATATCATCAACCAGGTACGGATACAACAGAATGAAGACAAAAAAGTTCAGAACAACAGTTTGCGTTCGATTAATCACTCTGAACTGTGAGCTGATTTAATAAAATCACGTTTGCATGCAAGTTGCTATCAATGCACTTGATTGCAATGTTCGCTAGGTTCAATAGGCTCTGATAAGGTAGCCTTAACATGTAGGAAAATTATCTTCAATCAACTGCCGATTTTTTTTTTCTTTTTCAGAATTATTGTAAGTCTTTTAGTAATTAATTCCCTTGAATGTACCACGCCACAAAGCTGCCAATTATACTAAACTTATGAGCTGGAAGATTTGAGAGTGACATGGGTAAAGATATATATCAGCACTAGAACTTTTGCTAAGAGCAGAGCATATGCCAATATCATGAAAGCATTTATCAAAAATCATAATCAGCCGACATGCTATCGAAGCATTCATCAAATGTCTTAAACAACAGGGTTTTCTTTTTCGTATGAACAATTACACCTGCTTTCTGATATTTTTAAAAGTTAAGAATTGATTTGTTGCTTTTCGTTTTTTTTATTTTAACACGAACACAAAATAATGCTATATATCATTTAATAAAAGTATCTTCTGATTTCTGAATATTTTTTGCACCTCCAAGCTTAGGTTTGACTTTGAACGTGAAAGCTGACAGGCTAAGTTCTTTGAAAGAAAGCGTTCAAGAAGTGAATCTATCGGCTTCATACCATTAAGCACTGATACTATTAATTGTTCAACCAGTTGCTTAATTTTGCTAATTACTGTAACCAGCCATAAAGTGTATTTTAGATTCTTAAAGATTGACATATGACCATTTCTAAATGCCCTAACTGCATTTTGTTACTGTTAGTGTGTTACTGTAGGCCTATGGATAATGCAGGTAATCGGTCTCAGATGAAATGTCTGCTTAACACAGCAAGATTAAATGTGATAGATTTGCAGTTCAACCTGGTTCAACACTAACAATGCCTAGTCAACAGTTACTGAATTTGACAAGCCTTTTTGTTCATTTATTTTTTAAATCCACTAAAATTAAACTTACAAAGTGATTGCAGTTTTGGTCATGGATTGGACAGACCATATGGTAGGACCGTAAGTTCGTAGCGAGATGTGTTAATTACTCAAACAGGACTCAGAAAAATTCAAACTGGGCTCAACATATTTCTACGTAATTAAGAAGACAAAAACATAAACCGGCCTTGGCAAAAATTTGGCCAATTTTCAAACGTGATGTAGACATTAAAAAAGCTAGTCCTAGGCCAAAGTAGGATATATTTTAGTTTTAAGGTAATCAGAGACATTGTTTACCGCTAATATGGCGTATCACTAGACAGCACCACCATCACGCAAAACTTTTCCAAACAGGGCTCAAGTTTTCCTACTTGGCCTTCTCCTCTGGGTACTGGCTTGCGATAGGAGCGGTCAGGGGAACACTGCAATTGAGTGTATTGTTAGCAACTTGCATGCAAATGTGATTTTATTAAATCAGCTCACAGTTCAGAGTGATTAATCGAACGCAAACTGTTGTTCTGAACTTTTTTGTCTTCATTCTGTTGTATCCGTACCTGGTTGATGATATTTCAAACTGGCTGTAAACACCACATTGCAGCGAGCTTCACCTTCAAACAGAAGCGTTCACTGCAATTAAGTGTGCACTGATCATAATGCTCAATTGCTCATAATATTAATATCCTGAGTATTCGAATGTTTGTGAATTTGATACTGAGGATATTACTGTACTTTGCTGGGCTTACATGGGTTATTTGTGATGTGTTTGAAATGCCCTACTGATAGTGCATGATTACGTTTTCTATTGTTAATTCTATCACAACTATTTTTCTAGAAATTAGCATGTGCTACCAATGCATAATGTACTTCTTTCAATAAATTTGGTTGCAGTTTCAGTTGAGCTGCAAAAATATGCCAAAATAGGACATTTTTAGCTCCATCGTAAGACCTTTTTGCTTTATTTAAGAAAACCGGGTAAAATAAAATTTGACATTAGAGCTTATTTAACAATATAATCGAATTTAGTGATCGAAAATCATTGAAAATAAATGGTGGCATCACATATTTATCTCAAAAATTGATGAAAATAATCGATTATCAAATATTGGGGTAAGCACTATTAAAAAGGGGTGAGGTGGTGCCCCTTAGCATCATCCGATTGGGTTGAAATTTTTGGGGAAAGTTTTTTTAGTAATGTGATCCCAAAATCGCTGACGAAGCACAAACTTTCAAAACTTTTGTTTTTTGGGGACACCCTAATGACCATTGCTTTTACAGTTACAAGCACAAAAAAACGACAATAAAATTTCACGACCTTTTCGCTTGCATATGGTTTCTAGTCTTGCTTTTATAGAGCTCTATCTCGCATTAACTAAAGAATGAATGAAGTACTCATATCAATGAATTTTGAGAGTTAAAAAAAAGTATGACAAAGAACTGTCAATGGGACTTCGCACACGTAGGACCTTTGTTTTTACTCGGCCATTTTGATAGATGAGCATTGATTTGCTTATCACTAAAAAACGGTTAAACCTGGAAAGTTGAATTTTGGACTCAACATTAGAATGAATGAACGCATAGTGTAGGCCAATTTGAGGATCGTAGGTCACGTGATCGTGAATTAAGACGTCAAACCTCGGTTAAAATGGAAATTTTTTGATTCGAAAATTTAGTGATTCACTTGTAACTCAAAAACTACTTAATGTGGAAAGCTGAGAGTTAGACATAACACGGGTGCTAATGGAAGCTTTATGTTCATCGAGTTTGGGGACGCCCGGTCATGTGACTGCAATTTTAAAGGCCAAAAATCGGCAAAAAGTGGACAAACTGAATTGGTATATCTTGGTAAGAACAGATTATGATGAAGCAATTTTGTGGTTTTTTATTTTAGCACACCATCAACCATCTTTCTTTTAGTTATGTTGATTTCCCCCAACTTGAATACTTTTGTCCTTGTCTTTTTGTTATCTACTTTCAAACCGCTAACCACATAGTACTAAAACTTTGAGCGATTGTAGATATCAGAAAGGACTAGGGTTTGTTTGAAATGGGGGTTGCCACATTGGGGGTACCCTCTCAAATGGATCTTCCAAAGTTTTGAAGTTTTTAATCGTTAGCAGTAAATGGATCAAGATTTCAAAATGGGTAGGTATTAAACATTAGATAAACCCACCAAAAATTGGAGGTGTCATGATGGGGGTCCCCAAACGCGAACTGTTTAACCACTTAAACTAGACACATGAAATTTGCAAAGTAGGTAAATTTATAAAGAAAAGATAAAATATGACAGAATTTCAGAAATAGAGTGCTGCTGCACTCTGCGTAGGCTACTCATAAATTTTCGGCTGTCGTTCACGTTAACTTATGCACTTTTATGATGCTGCAGAAAAAGCAAAAAAGTTTCGCTCAAACTGACATAGCATTTGGAATTAAACACTAAAACAGCTTTGCAAGCATGGTCGCTAAAATTGACATCGACGTTCTCAGATTTTTAAGACAAATAAAGATAAATGAAGATGAAAATTCGCAAAAAAATTAATAACAGCCAGCCTCAACTCAATCTTTACTGGTTCTAACAAAATAAAAGTTACTTGGGTTAAAATAATATGAAATCTGACTTAGCCTTAGTCAAACTGATATGATAGTATTATTTATTTGCTTAATGCATCGACTTTTAATTGCTAAATTTCAGTACATTCAAAGCAAAACTTAACGGCAAATAGACAAAGCAAGGTTATTTCTCTCTTTCCATAAGCTAACTAACTGTTTTGGTTGCTTCTCTTGATTTCAACCAAAAGTTTGTTTTATTTATTGGAAATGAATAATATAAATGCAATATAATTTTTGGAATAAAAAATAGGTTCCAAAAAATGAAGTTGCGAGGAAATGTAATTTTTGGAAAATAAGTTTTGAGGATATGTAATTTCGGTCAGTAAATTATGGCAAGTATTTTGGAAAATTTAAAGTTTTTGGAAAAATGCAATTTCAGCCAAATGTAAATTCTGGCAAGTGTTCATTCTGGCAAGTGTTCATTCTGGCATATGTAATTTCTTGCAAATATTAATTCTGGCAAGTGCGATTTCTGACAAATGCTAATTCTGGAAAAAGAACATTCTGGGAAATGATTTTCTTGCTAATGATTTTTTGGGAGATGTTTTTCTTTGTGGTTGCAGGGTACCTTTACGATCATATCGTATAATAAGTGCGTATCTTGTTAATTGTAACTATAGCATTGTATGAATGTGGCGTAAGGAATTTGATTTTCCGATTTTTTTTAGCACCATGATACACAATAAAAAGGTGTTTTGCGATAGCAAATGATAGAGTAATAATATAAAACAAAAGATGTACGATGCTGGTCGACCGACATTTTTAGTATATTTTTCGTAGCAATTAGCTTTGCAAATGCACTCCAGTATAAAAGTATCTGGTACTGTCCACCATTAAATACAGTTTTCATATTTCGATTTTCTGTATTTCCCAAGCAACGCAAGAAACAGATTTGAATCGCAAAAAAAAGAAACGTTTTAGTTTCATAGCGTATTTTATACGTGTTAATTTGATTGTAACGTATGATTTTCACATTTTCATTTAATTAATTTTCGGCACTTGTTGCACGCTAAAAAAATCTTTATAAATGAACATAGAGTGTATTTTCGAAGCGTAGTTTATGATTGCTGATTTAATTTTCTATTTACTATGATTTTCACATTTTCTATTGATTAATTTTTGACATTTCTCGTACGCAACGCAAAAAATCATTTAATAGTGGTGTTTGCAATTGCAATTACCAAATGTGTAAACAAAGGAAAAGAAAAGATTAAACTTCTATAGCACAAATGAAGGGAGCAATTGGTTAATTTTTGACATTTCTCGTACGCAACGCAAAAAATCATTCAATAGTGGTGTTTGCAATTGCAATTACCAAATGCGCAAACAAAGGAAAAGATTAAACTTCTATAGCACAAATAAAGGGAGCAATTGGATAATTGAAGCAGGAAGCTGGGAAGGGGTCTTTCGGTCATCGAGTCTAGCAGCCTCCTATTTTATTCTAAAATACTGTAGTGCTGGTTGTCTGCCTCACGTTACTAATTGGGACTTAGCGCAAGCGTGGAGTACCTTTGTTTTAGTTTGCAAATTCTGGCACATGAGGATTGTTTTGCTTATAACTAGCAAACGGTAAAATCTAAAACGTTGAAATTTGGACTCCACTTAAGAATTAAAGAAAGCGTCATGTGTGCCAATTTTGGGGATCGTAGGTTACGTGATTGTAAATTGAGACGCAAAAAACATAAAGAACGGCGATTTTTGGCTTGAAAATTTACTAATTCGCTTTGTAACTCAAAAACCACGTGACGTGCAAAGCTGAAATTTTGACACTATGTGGGTGCTTATGAATGCTTTCTGCAAGCCGAGTTTGGGTGTGCCCGGTTACTTGACCAAAATTTTTCTGGTCGAAAATGGGCCAAAAGTTGACGAGTTTGAACCGATATATCTTGATGATTACTGATATTGATAAAAAATGTTTTTTGATTTTTCAGCTCACTTCAACCACTTTTCTTTTGGGTACGTTTGTTTACTCCAACTTGAATAGTGTTTTTCCTGACTGTATTCAAAGTTTAATCGATTGAAGATATCAGGGAGGACTTTTGCGCAACTGAAATCGAGGGTGCCAGTGTGACAAAATTTGGGGGTGCCAAAATGAGGGTCCCCGAAACGGGGCCTCCAAAATTTTAAACTTTTGAAATGTTAGAGCTAAATTTCAAACTTTTTAGCCAGTCACGCTAGACAAATGAAATTTTCAGGGTAGGCAAATATGAAGAAAAGATAAAATTTGACAATGGGGGTATCAAAATGGGGGTCCCTCTCAAACGGGGCCAAAATTTTAAACTTTTGAAGTGTTAGAGCTAGATAGATCAAATTTTTGCAATTGGTAGATATCAAAAATATACTAAACCTAACAAA
Organism: Trididemnum nubilum; assembly: GCA_963965965.1. NCBI lineage: Eukaryota > Metazoa > Chordata > Ascidiacea > Aplousobranchia > Didemnidae > Trididemnum > Trididemnum nubilum. The sequence goes on along the minus strand of OZ014472.1, from coordinate 26,473,109 downwards.
AATTGGGGATACCAAAATGGGGGGTTTCCCCAAACGGGGCTGCCAAACTTTAAACTTTTTAACCATTTAAGCTGGACACATTGAATTTTTAAGACTAGTAAATATAAAGGAAAGGTGAAATTTGAAACAATTTAGCAATACCAAAATGGGAGATCCCCTTTAATTGAACAAGGCTGCCAAAATTCAAACTTTTTAACTACACACCCTAGACACATGAAATTTTGAGGGTTGGCAAGTATGAAGAAAAGATAAAATAAGACAAAATTTGAGGATACCAAAATAGGGGGGCCTCCTCAAACGGGGCACCAAAATTCAAACTTTTTAACCACTCACACTAGACTGATGAAATTTTCTGAATAGGTAAATATAAGTTAAAGATAAAATATGACAAAATTTGGGGGATACCAAAATGAGGGTGTCCCCCTCACATGAGGCCACCAAAATTCAAACTTTTTACCACTCATGCTAGATTTATGAAATTTTCAGTGTAGGCAAAATAAGAAAAAACGATAAAATTTGACAAAATTTGGGGATACCAAAATGAAGGAATCTCCTAAAACATCAGCATCATTATCATCATCATCAGCAGCCTGTTTGCTTTAGTGCAGGAGAAAGGCCTTCCCAATTTCCTCCATTTTTCACCATCAAGAGTCTCTTGAATCCAATTGGAGTTGGATTAAAATAGTTCATCATGCCATCTAGTGTTTGGTTTTCCTGGTTTTTGTTTTTTGTCATTTGGTGTCCACTCGATTAATCTTTTAGTCCATCATCTGTTGTCATTTGTCGATTAATTATCTGTTGTCATTTGTCTGCATAATATATCCTGCCCAGTTCCATTTCAACATTTTGTTTGTTTCAACAACCTCTTGTTTTTTTTTTAATCCGTTTTTCTTTCGTCTTCCAACATTTTCTTTTTGTGGGATCTTTGTGTTGTTCTTAGCTTGATAGTTTGTTTCTTAATTAGATTCCATGTTTCAGAACCATATGTCTTTACAGATACATTGGTTGTACACTTTACGTTTTAAGGGTATAGAAAGCTTGCTGGTGAAAACCGAATTTGCTTTACCCAACGCTTGCCATCTTTCATGCGATTCATCTTTGAATTTTAATTTCTTTGTCTGGAGTCATTGTTATGGTTTGACCTAAATAAAAAACTTTGTTCACTGGTTCAAGTTTTGCATTGTTTAATGTAATGTTTTGCTGGTTGGAATAGCGTTAAACATAACTTTGGTTTTCAATTGATTTATCTTTAGTCCTACAGCTTTGCTCTCTGTGTTTAGTTTGTTGATCATTTTTTACAACTGATCAGCTGAATTTGTCAATAGTAGAATATCATCGGCAAAATTTTAAGTTTGAAAGGGATTTACCATCAACTTTAGTGCCATATTTCTTTTCACTCTAGTCCAGTTTTTTGAAATTTTCTTCTAAGCAAGTAGTAAAAAATGTGGGCGATGTGGTGTCTCCTTGTCTTACTTCTTTGTGTAGTTGGAATGATGTAGAATCTTGGTTTAGTCGATTAAATGAAAATTACTGCCGTAAATGTGCTTGACAAATGTTGACATTAGGGTTGATTGCTTGACTTTTCAAGGCGTGGATCAAAGCGGGCAACTCTAACGAATTGAATGTTTTAGTGTAGTCAATAAAAGCAAGACAAAGAGGCATTTTGTATTTGTTAGATTTCTCAATTGCTTGGTTTACACTTTGGAGATGATCTATGGTGGAATAATAGCCTTGTCGAATACCGGCTTGTTCTCTAGTTTGAAAAATGTCTAATTGTTCAGTCAATCTATATGTTATAATTTTTGAGAATAATTTTTGTAAAGACTATTCAACAACCTAATTTGGCCTGTAGTTTTTCAAATCCGTTTTATACCCTTTTTTGTGAAGTAAGATTATCACGGCGGTTTGCCAATCTTTTTGGATTTTTTAGATTGATGTAAGCATTCATTAAACAGTGGAACCAGTTTTGTTAGCAGGACCTCCCCTGTGTTCTTCAGAAGGTCATTTGTGATATTATCCCCTAAACAAGGACGCCAAAATTCAAACTTTAACCTCTTATGCTAGACTGATGAAATTTTCAGAATAGGTAAATATAAAGGAAAGATAAAATTTGACAAAACGTTGGGGTACCACAATGGGAGTCCCCATCAAACAAAGATGCCAAAATTCAAACTTTTTAATTGTTTAAGCTAGACACATCAAAATTTCAGGATATGCTAGCAAATATGAAGGAGAAACATAAAATTTGACAAAATTTGGAGCACCACAATTAGGGGTTCTTCAAAATTCACACTTTTCAATCATTTAAGCTAGACACGTGAAACTTTCAGAATAGGTAACTATGAAAGAAACATAAAATGAAAATAGGTAAATAAAACACGACTTATTTCAGGTGCCACAATTGGGGAGTCCTCCTGAAACGGGTCTTTCCAAAATTTTTAACCACTCAAGCTAGACAAATCAAATTTTCTAGGTTGGTAAAAATATAATATGAACAAATTTGAGGATCTCATACTATAGGGATCCTCCAATTATGTTGGCACCTCCCCCATTAACTACAAAAGCTAATCAAATGAAGGCTATTGGATAAGTTAATATGAATCAAAGATTAAAGATAACAAAATTTCATTGACCACATTGAGGAGGCCATACCAAATGGCTGCTTAAAATTTTAAAATCGTTATTACAAAATACTCCAGCTGGACATGTCAACTTTTAGAGTACCAGTAAGCTAGTACAAAAGAAAGATGAAAGTACCAAACTTGGCAATGCCATGTTGGACAATTTGCTTTTAAATGGACCTTCAAACCATTAGATGAATTTTCACAGTGAATTGGTATCACTAAAAAGTAGAAGAGTCAAACTCTGAAGTTACTCCAACAGTTTAGTTGTTGAAGTACTTGAGCTTAATGGCTTTGTTAGATTTCAGCTGGATGGCTGAGTTGTTTTACTAAACTGTCACTTGTGATGTTGAAAAAATCTTCCACTTGCTCTTCAAAGTTTTTGAACTATTTTATTCAAAACGCTTTGGTGCTGAATAATGGATGTAATACAATATACCCGGTACAATCTCCAATATGTTGGCAGTAGGGTCGTACTGCTAAATAGCGTTCTTGGAATAGCTGTGAAATGCGTGCATATTTCTGACCGTGATGGTTAGTGTTCAAGTATGGCTGATGTAGCAAAGTCGCTAGAATTTTTAATGAAGTAAAAAACTGTTAGGAACTCTTAATAGCTTTTTGATTGACGTTACTTCATTATTTTGATAACTTTTTGAGACTTATAAACTTTGAGAGCGAATAATCTGAAAGCTCTAAAAATATACTAAAAAGAGAGTGATAAGCAAAAGAAGTAGATAATTTTTTGGTCAATAGTCGTTTGACTTTAAACATTACGCTTAGGGTTCTGGTAAGCATCGAGTTGAGTAAATTAATATAAGTTTTCAATGTGAAGTTATTGTAAAGTTAGACTGTGCAATATCACTTATCAATTTAAAGAATTTGATGGTTTGTTTCTAAATTTTGTTTGTATACGTACCTTTTTCCATGGTAATTGCTGAAGGATGCATTGTTTGATTTCGTTCTTAAATTTTAAGAAAAATTAGTCGAACTGTTCATACATGTGCCGATATAAAGTTTTTCTTTAAAAAGTATTGCAGTGAGCTAGTTAAGGGTGTAGATTTGATATTTAGGATGGTGTGTCAAATTTCTGGTGGTAAAGATAATGTTAGTCATAAAATCCGAAAATCATATTGGCATTTTCAGATCAAAAAGTTTTGTTTTGTTCGTTTTTGTTGTTTCAATCGGAGCAAAAGGTTACTGTTGAAATATTTGTTTCAACGAGGATTTTGTTCGTAAGCGCAATTTTAAAATTGCGTTGCGCTGCTAAGTGAAAATTGCAACAAGCTCCTTAAAAGTTGAAACGAGAACTAAGCAGAGTTGTAAAATTTTGATTGACCTTTATAGATTCTGTTTCTAGATGTATGTTTAAATTTTGAAAGTCGTGAAGCCCAAGCCTGATCCAAGTCAGTGAAACATTATGAAATTTGAAAGCATTGTATTTCAGATCTGACTATCAACAATCTTAAACACTCATACCACAATTGTAAAGTTTGTTAGTTCGGTAAAGTTAGGTACTTTTGCGAAGTTCCTGGATATCGCCTGCGATGTCATATTCTGGTTTTAATAAGACAACATTTAAATTTCCTTATTTTTAAATCGTAAGTAGATAATGGATGCCCTTTATATTTTGTTTTAAATCGATTAAACAGCAGTTTTTGTTTTCTGGGACTAAGTTCCATACTTCGACTCTTTAATATTTAAAACTGTTTTGTTATCGTGTAGTTCTAAATCTTGGAATGTGCAAACCATGTTCCATCGATGCCAGTCTCGTTGTTTGCACATGTATCACTTTTATTGGAGTGAAAAACAAAAAGATTGTGGAAGTAATCTATTGTTTATAAGCTGGTGCATTAATTTGGCGATTTCAACTTTGTGTGAATCATCCAATTTCAATGTATTCAATTTTTGGTAATTAGAGTGGCATTGTCCAATCGATTACCTTTTATAATTCTCCATGTGGGTCATTCCATTATAATTCAACAAATGGTGAAGACCCCTACCTATTGAAATTTGATTATGTTTTGATAGTTTGTAATGTTTTTAAAACTAATCTCATATCAGTTGGAATTTTTTTGATATCTTTTTTCGTTTTTGAGATATTGCGATTCAAAAATTTACATTTTTTCCACTAGTGGCTCTAGAGCACAAAGCAATTTTGGACAATACATGTTACTCTTTATCAATTTTTTTGACCAAGATGTTCATTTATATGTTTTTGGGGGCAAGGAATTCAAAAATCCAATCAGATTTGCTGAAATATAAACAGAAAAAAGTTAGGGGTAAAAATCATGTTGCAAGTTCCGAACCTTTGCATCACTTCATGATTCAACATTTTTGATTCTGATTTGTTGAAATGTGTAGTGTGTAGATCTAACTTGCTAGCATTAAAATATCTTTTCTGGAACTTTTTTGTGGAGCTCACTTAAAGGTATTTTGTGAAGATAGTCATGACTGAATTAGGCAAAAAGCATTTTAGCATATTATGTGCTGGTGTCACTGATTCATATGTATTTTACACAGATATTTAACTCATAAATTTTGCCTCTAATTCAAATAACTATAAGATGTGATTGGTAGCCATCAATATCATTTCTCCAATAGTATGCACAAAAATATTAACTTTAATAAAAAATTAACTTTGCCATGATTTTGACATAAAATATTTGCCAAATTATATTATTGCAGTGATGTGCAAAGCAGCGCTACATTTTGCTCAAAATTATAACTCAATTTATGTTTAAACAAAAGTATTCACCAACGATGAATACATTGATCTGCTTTTTCTGATTTTGTCATTAATTGGTCAACATAATCACTATTCATGCGCATTTAATGACTCAAAAAGAAGCAAAAAAAAAAAAGCAAATTAGTTCGATCAGTCTTTAGTGTGATTATAATATTGATGTTCTATTTTTGCTGTTTGCAAATAGCTTTGAAGTCAGAATCAGAAAGTTGATAAGTATGTCCACATTGAGATGTTGCTGCAGGAGAATTTACGATTTTCAGAATATTAAAGAAAGGACAGGCCAGTAAAATGTTATCGGTGGTCCATGTGGAGTCATAAATTTCATTTTTGCTTTTGAAAAAATTTTGTCAATTGCCTAAACCAATCCACCAATGCCCACCATACAGAACTGCTGCATAATCTTTCATATGTAGTTGAACAGCTTTTCCAGGATGTTTCAAAAAAGAGTAAGTACCAGATAATTGTGGATCTTCAGCAGTTCGCTTGTAAAAAATTATGTCAAATCCATTGGGGATAAACACATGGAAACTTCTGGTTCCAGGTATGGTGGAAGCCCCATCATATCGCTGTTGCAGTGTAATTCTTGTTGATTCAAGAAGCTGTTCTACAATTTTCAAAATTCAATTTAGGGCATGGAAATTTTGCAGTATTCAAATGCTTGTTTTGCAGTTATTATTGGGTTTTCTGTTGTTTGGCATAAGCTTTTGCTAACAAGTTTTCTTTTCATGGTGCCTTCAAGACCATCACAAGGAGATATGCTATGACTTGTGGCATAGAAGTTCCAAGTCGCATCTGTTACGAAACCGTTACAAATCTAATTTGAAGATAACAGTAACTCTGTGGGAAACCCAACAGGTCTTCACTCCAAATTTCTAAAACTGCCCAATCTGAAGAAGACCACAACTACAATCCGTCGACTAGATAAATATATTTAGGTATGGTGAGTAAAAATAACATCAGGGCAGCTTAAAACAAATGAAGCAAATTGTTACTAAAATCATCTCGGCTGACTTTCAACATTAAGGCAATAAAATGTTCAAAATAAATAGTGCGCACTGTTCAACACCAAATTAAAGAATGAGCTCAGTTTCAACGTGTCAAACTTGTGGAACACTTGAAACAAGTTATCACGTGATGATGATCACGGAAATGCAACGATGAGAAGTGATTTATGCAAATTAGGATTAAAGGCAAACATGTGGAAAAGAAGCTTGTCAGATACATCATAGATCAAACGAGAGTCACCTTGAATATGTGATTTCTAGAACACATCCAATCCAAAGTCACGATGATGAAATGTTAAATTCAAAAACATTTTATAATTTCGTATTGAGAAGCACAGCTGTCTGAAAAGTATTGTAGCATGGTAAGGTGGTTAAACCTTTCATGCAAAAATTGATACAAAAGTTTTTGCAATTGATAAACGAAAGCAGTGTCATGATGTAAATCATCAGAGAAGAATGCAAAAGACTTGATATGAAAGTGTTTCTGCTCATTGCTATACTAAAGAACCATACACAGGATGAATGGTGCATAGATGTTTGGTCCAGTGCCATACCTGGACAGCATCTCGATTATCATAGAATTTTCTGCAAAATCTGCAACACTATGCATGTATCAAGTGTTGAAGGAAGATTATCCTTAAGGGAAGTCAAATGTTTCGATTGACATTTTGAAATGTAGAAATGAGAAGTGAGACGATCAATGTTTGATAGACAATCACTCAATACCCTGTTTATGTTCTGTTTAGTTTATTCCTGTCTTCCTTTTTTCAACCATTAATTAGTAAGATCCACTTTCATTTATTTGTTAAACTTAAACATTTTTACACTTGTGGTACTATGCAATTTTACATCATGCTACATCACAGAAAAGTTTATGATGCAATCAAAATGTAATTGTATTTACCATAAATGCAACTGTTCGAACAATATATTTAAAAGGGATGAATTAATATAGCGTGACAATATAAGTGGCTATCAGTTAAATCTTAAAACCATGAAACTAAAGGTCAAAGTTTCATATGTATAATGTACAAATCTCGATAATTAACCTAAAAACATATGATATACAGTAAATTAAATTCAGTTAAGGGGGTTCAAGACAAGAGCACTTGGGACTTTGTTTCACAAAATGAATAATGATTGATACAGTACATATTGCTAACTATTGTGTTCAGATATCACGACACCACACATCAGTACATAATATGCTGAAATGCTCTTAGCCGAATGCAGTCATGGCTATCTTCACAAAATACCTTTAAGTGAGCTCCACAAAAAAGTTCCAGAAAAGATATTTTAATGCTAGCAAGTTAGATCTACACACTACACATTTCAACAAATCAGAATCAAAAATGTTGAATCATGAAGTGATGCGAAGGTTCGGAACTTGCAACATGATTTTTACCCCTAACTTTTTTCTGTTTATATTTCAGCAAATCTGATTGGATTTTTGAATTCCTTGCCCCCAAAAACATATAAATGGACATCTAGGTCAAAAAAATTGATAAAGAGTAACATGTATTGTCCAAAATTGCTTTGTGCTCTAGAAAGATATCAAAAAGAAAAAAGATACCAAAAAAATTCCAACTGATTTGGGGTTTGCTTCAAAAACACCACACCATAATAAAAAACAAAAAAATTCCAAGAGATGAGGGTTTGATTTTGCATCCAAATTTGTTGAATTATAATGGAATAACCCATGCTTTATTTTGCAATACTTATAATTTTCCTTGATATGTGTCGTGATTGTTGATACTTTGCTAGAGTACAACCTTTAATCTCGAGAATAGTCCACGTCGACTAAAACCAGAGAACGACTAAGATGTTAATTAACAAATCGAAAATGGCAGTTGATAGTTTCTTTAGCTTCTTGAATTGCAGAAAGCAACACACCAATCTTAAATCACGAACTTCTATTTAAGAATGAAACATAAACCAACTCTCACTATGCAATACCACTCCACTGAAACTTTTTATGATCGACCAATTCAGATCGTCAACACCTAACTTGTGACCTCCCAATTCAGGTTGCAAACTATCGGCTACACAAGCCAACCATAAATACGCAAACTTGGCAAAACTGCCTACAAGACTAATATCTAAATTATCCCACTCTTAGAATATTAGAATGCAAAACGACCCGCCTATTTATACTACGGCAAATGTTATCGAATATCTCAGAAAGATCCTTGGTATGTCACAATAGAAAAAGTATACAAACTTATGATAACAAATTGCAACATAATTATGACTTCACAAACTTCAAGTCTAAATATAGCAATTAAGAATGGTAAAAACAAGAATGATTGCCAGAATAGAACTAAGCATATCAATTTAATAGACGCATTTTGCTTTAACTCAAAGCATCATCAATAGAATGAATTTACAAGGTAACAAGCACGAATTTATATACAATAGCCACCCATTAATCTAGATGGCCACAGCTTGGCTGAAAATTTGTCATATTATCGAATACAAGAGTGACAGTTGATAGATTTAAACACACAAGATAACACAGCTGAATAGCAACGTCAGTTTTAAACAACAACTAAAATAAATTAAGCATTGAAAAGATACAGGGTCAAGGTTTGATTGTCGACATTAAGTTGCTGATATGTTTTGGAAATATGTAAAGTTTCTGTAATGCGTAATTTAGTCATGTGATTACTTCTGTCCAAAATTTTGGGTGAGTCAAAATTAATTTCGTGGTTGGGATTACTGAGCAAATGTTTGCAAACTTCAGATTCTTCACTCGTTTAATGTTCATTGAGGTGAGTAATTAGATTTCGTTTGGTTTGGTCAATATAATTTTGGCTACAACTATTGAGTTAATTGATACACAACATCTGACAAATGTAATAAGGATGGACGATCTTTATATGAAAATAGTTTGCCAATGGTAAAGTGACGATGAGACATTATCAATTTGATATCATATGCACATAAAATTTTATGAATCTTTTTTTCAATTTGTGTAGAAATACAATCAATAAACTGCAATTTAAAAAATACACAATGCTTTGTAGACGGTTGTTGGTTAGGGCATAGTTTGATTTCTGTTTATGGCTTTGCGAATAACATTTCGTATAATTTTGATAGGATACCCATTTTGTTGCAAGGTTTTGGTAATTTTCTCATACTCAAGGAACAACAATTGTCAGTTGTTGCAAATTTTAATTGCTCTAATGGTCTAATGAAATGTGTTTTGTATTTAGTGGGAGCCGAACTGCTCCACTTATTGTACAGCCCAATGTGTGTTGGTTTTCTGTAAACAGATAACTCCAATTTTTTTTTGGAATTGTCAACATAGACATCCAGGAAGGGCAGCTGTTTATTGTTTTCAAGTTTGTAGGTAAATTTGACATTATTGTGAACCTGGTTTAATTTTTTATAAAACAACTTGGCACTTTCAAAGTCTGGGAACACTGCTAAGCAATCATCCACATAGCGAAAAAACACGTCCGGTTGCACATTAAACTTTTTTGTTTTCTCAATCACATAGTTCATACAAATGTCAGCTAAGGCCGGGGCGACTGGAGGGCCCATACCTACGCCATCTGTTTGTTCATAAAAACTACGATTAAAATTTAGAGTAGTGCGTTTCGTTGTCCACACCAGAAGTTTCTTGAATTGTCGCTTAGTCAAACCATAAACCTTTTTAGTCAAATCACTGCTGTAAATTTCATTTAAAATTAAGCTCGTTATAAAGTCCACAGGAATATTTGTGAACAGGCTTTTTTACATCAAATAACAACATAACCAAATTGTTTTTGAATTTTGCTTGCTGTATTTGCTCTACAAACTCAAAAGTGTCTTAGAGATTTGTTGGATGTTGCCGTAGCGGACTCAAACGCGAATACAGCAAGCAAGATTCAAAAACAATTCGGTTATGGTGTCATTTGATGTAAAAAGCCGGCATAATAAATATTCAAAAGTACTGGTGCCTACCTGAAATCGAGGGTGGAACGTTTGAGGAATCGCTCTCATAAGGAGTTCAAAAAATTTTGTGCTTTTGAATCATTAAGCTAGATAAGTCAAAATCTCAGAATAGGTAGGCATTGAAGATAAGTGAAACATAACAAAAATTGAGAGTGCCACGATGGGGAGTCTCCCCCTCACTGGCCCTCCAAAATTTCAACTTTTTAATCTTTTAAGCTAGACACATGAAATTTTCCTTCATAAGTAAATATGAAGAAAAAATAAAATTTTACAAATTTTGGGGGGTACCAGAATGAGGGTTTCTCCTCAAACAGGATCGCCACAATTCCATCTTTCAAACTACTCATGCCATACAAATAAAAGTTTCAAGATAGGCAATAATGAAGAAAAGATAAATTTTGACAAAATGAGGAAGTCCTCTGTCCTCAAATGGGGTCGCCAAAATTCAAACTTTTTAACCACCGATGTTGGACTGATGAAACTTTTGGAATAGGTAAATACATGTGAAAGATAAAATATGACAAAATTTGGGGGTACCACAATAGGGGTCCCCCTCAAATAAGGATGCAAAATGCAGACGTTTTAATTGCTTCAGCTAGACACATAAAATTTTCAGGATAGGCAAATATGAACAGATAAAAATTAACAAAATTTATGGGTACCACAATGGGGGTGGTCCTCCTCGAACAAGACCTCCAAAATGAAAAATTTCTATCCTCGTAAACTAGGCATATTAAACTTTCAGGATAGGTAAATACAACAGAAAGTCATATGACAAAATTTAAAGAGTACCAAAATGGAGGTGTCTCAATTGGGTCCTCCAAATTCAAACTTTTCAACCATTCAGTCTAGACACATGAAACTTGCAGAATAGGTAAATATAAGGGAAAGATAAAATATGATTAATTTCAGGTGCCATAATTGGGGAGTCCTCAAACGGGTCTTTCAAAATTTTCAAACACTCAAGCTTAAATACAAATGAAATTTTCAAGATAGGTAAAAATATAATAGGAAGAAATTTGAGGATGCCATACTATGGAAATCCTCCAATTATATTGCCACTTCCCCCATTAACTATAAAAGATTAAAGGCAACAAAATTTGATTGGCCTTGGAGACCATGCCAAATGGGTCCCCTTAGAATTTAAAAATCTTTAATTACCAGATGCTCCAGCTAGGGGACATATCAAATTTACCAGTAGGCTAATATAAGGGAGATAAAACATGCCAAACTCGGCAATGCCATGTTGAAGAAACTATAAGATGAATTTTCACAATGAATTGGTATCACTGAAAAGTAAAAGAGTCTAACTTATGGGATTAATTCAACATTTAAGAAGTTGAAGTACTTGAGCTTAATGACTTGAATAGTTTTCAGCTTAATGGCCTGAGTTTTTTTACTAAACCGTCACCTGTGACGTTGAGAAAGCCTTATACCTGCTCTTCAAATTCTTTAAACGATTTTATTAAGTAGGCTTTAGTGCTGAATGATTGATGTAATTAATCATAGGCATAGCCAGGGGAGGGCCCAAGGGGCCCGCCCCCCCAATTAAAATTCCACCAATGATAAAAAATTATGACAACATAGCCTAGCAATGTTTATTTGCAGTTTTTTTTTCAGTAATTACGCATTAACAGTAATTAACAATAATACTAATGACGATGAGGGAGCCCATAACTCACAACCAGAGGACCCCGGGGCCCCAAACTGACAACCAGGGGGCCCTGGGGTCCATAGCTAACAACCAGGGAGCCCCAGGGCCCCTAACCAACAACCAGGAGCCCCCGGGGCCCCTAACTGATGAACAGGGGCCCCCTAACTGACGACCAGGAGCTCCAGGGCCATAACTAACAACCATGGGGCCCCGGGGCTTCTAACTGACAACCAGAAAGCCCTTGGACCCCTAACTGACTACCAGGGGTTCCCCAGGGCCCCTAGTTAACAACCAAGAGCCCCCATGGTACCTAACCAATAAAAAGGGGGCCCCAGTGCCCCTAATTTACAACCAGGGGACCCTGGGGCCCTTAACTGACAACCAGGAGCCCCTGGGGCCCCTAACTGATGACCAAGGGTCCGGGCTAGGGGTCCCTTAATTCAATTTTTTAAAAAATTTATATGCAAAACCTGTGAGAAATCTAAAGTTTTGTCCTAAAAGTTGTAACCCCAGGCCCTCCTTTAACGTTATTTTGAGCTTAATGCTATAACACAGGCGTTAATGCAAACCCCTCAACTGAAATACTACCAATGATAAATATAGTGAGAGCACAGCCAGTATGTTGTGCTTGTCTGGAATTGCAGTTTCTTTAATTTAAGATTTACTCGTACAAAAGTAAGAAATAATAATGACGACCCGTTGTCATCAGTGGTGCCGATCTTTGTTGAGCATTGGGGGGGATAATTTGCAATTTACCCCAATTTTGCCCTATTTTCAAAATTGGGGGGGATGAACCTCAATCACGATTTGTTCAGGTGTGGAAATTTAGTTAAGACAAAAAAAAAAAAGCAAATGGAACACTTTTTTCCCCGAATTCAGGTGAAGACCAAAAAAAAAGGTCTTCATCAAAAATAGAACACTTTTTCCCCAAATTTACGCTCAGATATACACCCATTCAAATTATTGGGGGGATGCAGATGTGGACCATTCTCAAACTATTGGGGAAATACAGTCAAATTATTGGGAGGGATATATCTCTCATCCCCCCCTTGTTTCGGCACCCCTGCTTGTCATAATAAAATCATGCAACTCTTGGAGGTTTCAAAAAACTGTCGTCAAGTGACTGAATCGAGTTCTCCACGTTTCAGAAAAAAAGTTATTTTAATTTTGCTTTGAATGTTTTTTTTTTAAGAACTAAAGGGCGCAATCTTATTTCAAAATCATAAAAGTAGCCAGAGGGAGTGGCCCAGGGGGCCCGGGCCCCCTCAATCAAAATGCCACCAACGACAAAAATTTGACACAAAGGCCTTGTTTCTTCATTTTCAGTTTCTTTTAGCATCTTAGCGTACAACAGTACACACATACAGTAGCAATCAAAAATAAAAATAATATTGACGACCAGGGGGCCAGGTGCATCCCCTTAAAGGGGGCCTTCATTTGAAATAGGCTATTGTTTAAATAATCCGGAATATTTTTCTGAACACGTTATCGAAAGTTCCGTCCAGAAATTCCTCACCGTTCTTGAGATATCCTCTAAAATCCGCTAATACTCCGCTAATCCGTGACGTCACTTGCCCGAGTTTGGCTGAGTTTGTATGGGCTGTGTAAGGTATAGAGTAGGTAGGCAACATGTTTATCCTTGTCTAAATTAAGTGAATTATACCCTATTTTATTCAAAACTGTTGCCTACCTACTCTATACCTTACACAGCCCATACAAACTCAGCCAAACTCGGGCAAGTGACGTCACGGATTAGCGGAGTATTAGCGGATTTTAGAGGATATCTCAAGAACGGTGAGGAATTTCTGGACGGAACTTTCGATAACGTGTTCAGAAAAATATTCCAGATTGTTTAAATAATAGCCTATTTCAAATGAAGGCCCCCTTTAATTCAATTTTTTCCAACCAATTTAATCATATAACCAGGTGAAATCAAGGGTTTTTGTCCAAACAGTTGCTACCTCACGCCCTCATCTAAACTTTTTATGAATGTAGTGTAATAACTAGTGCCGTATTTGACATGTGGCACAGTGCCAGGGCCCTGTGCTAAGATAGTGGGACTTTTTTTGGTCTTTACTTTTATTTGGCAGAAAGGTGTTGCAAAAATCCGCTGAGTGCCATGGGCTCCGCGCAATGTAAATCCGCCCCGGGAATAACATGTTTAGTAAGCGTAACCATCTATTGTACTATTTTTCAATAACGATTCACCTTCACCTCCCCAGTTTTGCGCACAAAGTACTTAAAAAAAATTGCTAGGAAAAATGCTCATGGAACAAATTATTGAATTTGAATCGAGGGGACCGAGGCCCCTTGGCCGGACATATACTCCCATAACTGGTTAACTTCATGACATAGCAAAAATCTCTTTGGAAAATCTTCAAGTGAATTATTATTTGCTGCTAAAATATTGCAGGAGGCAATGAGCCTTACTTGCACTACATGGACCAAATCACTTACAATTAAAATTTTACACCATAATGCAAGATTTTAAACGTATTTTGGACTTTAATTGCAAGTAAAAGAAGGATTGAACAATTAAATTTTTTCGATTGACTTTCAAATGTTAAAAATCTAGTTCTTTCAAATGGCTCTAAACTCGTGCAAAATGTGATCCAATGAGATTAAAATAGCTTTTTTTTCCAAAAACGTACAAAAATTGCCCAGCGGCTGGGGGCTTTGCCCCCTGACCCCCATTTGTGATACGTTTAAGCACACTAGGTTACTCAACACGTCTCCTACATTAGACATTTGCACTTTTTAACTACGAGTACTTGTATCAATTTTCGCCATCTACCTTTACCAAAGTTCTAGTTCAGTGCCAACAGGCTATGGAATTAGACCTTCCATTCTGCAATAACTTTGCCCCAGAAAAACTTCCTCTTTTGAAAATTTTTGATGACGTCATTGCAGGTGAGTTGTGGTTTGGCCCCCCTCCCCAATCAAAATTCCTGGCTACACCTATGGATGTAATACAACATACTGTACAATATCCAATACGTTGGTCGTTGGGTCGCAATGCTAAATAGTGTTCTCAGAATAGAATGGCTTTAAATTGCGTGCATAGTTATGGCTGTGATGGTTAATGTTAAGTTTTGCTGATGCAGTAACATTTTGCTCAAAAGTCGCTGGAATTTTAAAGATTGCACTACGTTATTTTATAAGTACGTGAAAAACTGTCAGGAGCTTCTAAAAAGTGCTTGTTTTAACATTGCTGTATAAGCTTTTTGAGGGACGTTGCTTGATTATTTTGGTAACTTTTTCAGACCTTTAAAGTTTAAAAGCGAATAACCTCAAGCTGTTAAAATGAATCAAAAAGAGTGTAATAAGCAAAAGAATTATCTTTAATACAAAACACAAAGCCAAAATAACTGGAAACATATCTTGACGTTTCGTGAAACTACTTCTCACATTGTCAAAAGTAATGAATGGCGAAAAACACAAAGCACAAGCATATAAAGCAACAAAAAGAAGCAGCAGCAGGGGAGAGAATTATTCATATTACTCATGTGTTAAACAAATACAGCGGTATAGAGGTCCTGTCAACATTTAAGTTGGGATTGTGTTTTTGAATTAGTAATGTTTCGGTGATCAATAATTTTCGCCAGTGATTGGTTTGGGCCATTATTTCTGTTTTGTCAAAGTCAATTTTATGATCGGGGTTATCTGTCAAATGTTTGGATACATCGGTGTCTTGTCTATTTGGCGAATTGGGGTCGTGATTTTTTAACCGAGTAATAAGATTTCTGGAAGTCTGACCAATATATGTGCTTTTACAGCTGCATGTGATGCGATAAACCACACTAGAACGATGTAACTTATTTTGGCGCTCTTTAAAGGTAAAAAGACGCTTTAAATTGAACGTTTCGTTGATTAAAATAAATGTAACTTTAAAGTCCAATTTTTTCAAAAAACCATTAATTTCTTTTGGTATATGGCCGTTCATTTCTTTTATGTAGGGAAGTTTCATAAAAATTCGTTTTGTGTCGTCCTTCTTGTCTGTTTTGGGTTTTGACTGCTTTTTGGCAAGAAAGTGTTGTATTTGCCGGTTTATGTAATTTAAGGGAAATCCATTTTTCTCGAGGCGGTTTGAAATTTTTTGAAATTCTTTTTTTCGTAACTGTGCACTATTACAAATACTATATCCCCGGTGCAGTAACGTCCAGACCAAGTTTTGTTTGTATCGATTCGGAACATAGCTGTCCCATCTTGTGTAGATGCCTAAGTTGGTATTTTTCCGAAATATTGATATTCCAATGCAATCTGAATTTTTTGTGATTTGGACATCCAAGAAGGCCAATTTATTGTTCTCTTCGTTTTCTTTTGTAAACTTGATTTTCTGGTGTATTGAGTTGAAAGTGCTAAAAACATGATCGACGTGGTTGGGGTCATCAAAGGTCAGAAATAAATCATCTACGTAACGGTGAACTGTAAATTGATGATTGGATTTGGTAGCGGCAGTTTCCACCAGCCAATTCATGAAAATGTCGGCCATGGCAGGGGCCAATGGCGACCCCATTGCCATGCCATCAATTTGGTGATAAAATTTTCCATCGAATTGCAATGTTGTTGTTTTGCATGTCCAGTTTAATAGTTTTCTAAATTGTGTTTTATTCATGCCGTAAAACTTTTTCCCGACAAATCGACAAGATTTTACGGCATGAATAAAACACAATTTAGAAAACTATTAAACTGGACATGCAAAACAACAACATTGCAATTCGATGGAAAATTTTATCACCAAATTGATGGCATGGCAATGGGGTCGCCGTTGGCCCCTGCCATGGCCGACATTTTCATGAATTGGCTGGTGGAAACTGCCGCTACCAAATCCAATCATCAATTTACAGTTCACCGTTACGTAGATGATTTATTTCTGACCTTTGATGACCCCAACCACGTCGATCATGTTTTTAGGACTTTCAACTCAATACACCAGAAAATCAAGTTTACAAAAGAAAACGAAGAGAACAATAAATTGGCCTTCTTGGATGTCCAAATCACAAAAAATTCAGATTGCATTGGAACATCAATATTTCGGAAAAATACCAACTTAGGCATCTACACAAGATGGGACAGCTATGTTCCGAATCGATACAAACAAAACTTGGTCTGGACGTTACTGCACCGGGGATATAGTATTTGTAATAGTGCACAGTTACAAAAAAAAGAATTTCAAAAAATTTCAAACCGCCTCGAGAAAAATGGATTTCCCTTAAATTACATAAACCGGCAAATACAACACTTTCTTGCCAAAAAGCAGTCAAAACCCAAAACAGACAAGAAGGACGACACAAAACGAATTTTTATGAAACTTCCCTACATAAAAGAAATGAACGGCCATATACCAAAAGAAATTAATGGTTTTTTGAAAAAATTGGACTTTAAAGTTACATTTATTTTAATCAACGAAACGTTCAATTTAAAGCGTCTTTTTACCTTTAAAGAGCGCCAAAATAAGTTACATCGTTCTAGTGTGGTTTATCGCATCACATGCAGCTGTAAAAGCACATATATTGGTCAGACTTCCAGAAATCTTATTACTCGGTTAAAAAATCACGACCCCAATTCGCCAAATAGACAAGACACCGATGTATCCAAACATTTGACAGATAACCCCGATCATAAAATTGACTTTGACAAAACAGAAATATTGGCCCAAACCAATCACTGGCGAAAATTATTGATCACCGAAACATTACTAATTCAAAAACACAATCCCAACTTAAATGTTGACAGGACCTCTATACCGCTGTATTTGTTTAACACATGAGTAATATGAATAATTCTCTCCCCTGCTGCTGCTTCTTTTTGTTGCTTTATATGCTTGTGCTTTGTGTTTTTCGCCATTCATTACTTTTGACAATGTGAGAAGTAGTTTCACGAAACGTCAAGATATGTTTCCAGTTATTTTGGCTTTGTGTTTTGTACAAAAGAATTAGATATTTTTTGGTGAATAGTAGTTTGACTTAAAACATTACACACGGAGGGTTCTGGAAAGCATAAAGTGGGGTAAATTAATATGAGTGTTGAATGTGAAGTCATTGTAAAGTTAGACTCTGCAATATCACTCATAAATTTATAAGAATTTGATTTTTTATTTCAAATTTTTCCTTGTGTAATGTTTATGTACATTTTTCGAGGTAAATGCTAAAGCTAGCATTGTTTTGATTCAGTTCTCAAATTTTGAGAAAAATCAAAAGAACTGTTCATACATGTGCTGATATAAAATTTTTCTTAAAAAAAAAATACAGCAGTGTGCTAGTTGAGGGTGTAGATTTGAGATTTAGGATAGTGTGTCAAATTTCTGGGTAAGATAATGTAAGTTACAAAATCCAAAATCATATAGACATTTTCAGATCAAAAAGTTTTGTTCCAATTATATTGGAATGTCATTTTTGCTGTTATAATCGGAGCAAAAGGTTACTGTCGAAATATTTGTTTTAACGAGAATTTAGTTTATAATCACAATTTTAATAACTGTGTTGCGCTGCTAAGTGAAAATTGCGACAAGCTCCGTAAAAGTTAAAACGAGAACTAAGCAGAGTTGTAAAATTTTGATTGACCTTTATAGATACTTTTTCTTGACATTCAAAGTTTGAAAGCCGTTGACTTCAGACCTGATCAAGTTAGTGGAACATTATGAAATTTGGAAGCATTGTATTTCAAAACTGACTATCAACAACTATTAGCACGCTTAACGCAATTGGAATGCTATTTTCAAGTAGAGTGACGTTCTTTAGTTCGGTAAAGTTAGATACTTATGTCAAGTCCCCAAATGCATGTTAACGAAGTGTACACACATATTTTTTCAATCTAATGCTTTTTTCTCATTGACTAAGTTAAATACGGCACTTTGAGGATTTGCATAGCGTCGCCTCTTTAGTGGAGTAGTTAGGGTGCGCCTGGGAAGTCTCACGCTCGAGTTCGATTTGCGCTGTGTTCTTTTAGTTTTTTTCTTCAAAACCTTGCGTTAGAGTTAGGGTTTGGGCAGCAATGCCAGCATGCGAGATAGCGAATTGTTGTATAAAAAAAGATGGTATACTTTGCAATTATGCTCCCTCGATATGGTGGTGGGTGGTGGTACTACCCGACCCCTTCCAAGGGATGGGGGCACGGAGGAACTCCGTGGAGACCCAACAGCCAGGCCACACCCCAAGGTCTGGACAATAGATCGAGAATAGAGAGAGAAGAGCCAAAGATAGATTTATGAAGGGGTACAGAGGCAGGACAGTCAAGGAGGAGATGATTGAGGTCCTGTAGAGGGTGTTCACAGACACTACAAGCAAAATTCTCCTTTCGACTGATCCTGTGAAGATATGAAGATAAAAGAAGACTGTGGCCATGGCAGCGAAGACGGGAAAGCTCACAGCAAATAGAGCGAGAAAGAAGAAGTTCCTCCGAAGAGACTTCGAGGACTTGGAAGTTCAGATGGGAGTAGGAGATGTAACGTTTCCAATTGCGGTATTGGGAATAACGAACTTTGGTGATAACTGGGGGGAGAGGGCATGGGATCACATCAGTGGGCAGAGAGGCACCAGTTTTGGCAAGTAAATCCGCTTTTTCATTACCAAGGAGACCTGCGTGACTGTAGACCCATTGGAAGCTCAAAGTGGTATTGTTGGAGAGAGAGGAGGTGAGGGACCAAACATTCCAGAGGGACTCAGGCAGGAGATAAGAGGGGGCTGAAGAAAAGATAGGAAGGGCCGATTGGGAGTCGGTTAGGAAAAGGACTGACTGGAATTTGCGGATCATCAAATGGCTGGCACACCAAACGAGACCTTGCTTGAGGGCAAAGGTTTCAGCTGTGAAGCTGGAGGCAATTGGACCAATGGAGGAGGACAGGGAATTGGATGTGTTACGTTTGGAGCATGTTGCATACACTCCAGCACCATTGGTACCAAAAAGGGAGGGGACAGATCCGTCAGTCCATACTTTGATATCAGACGGGGGGGAAGGAGGATAGTCTGATTGAAGCAGCCTGGGTCGGGCTGTACTGTTGCCTGTGCAGTCAGGAATGAAGGGGGAAACTGTGAAGTTGGTTGTAGTCCATGGGGGGAAAGGGGGGCACATGATCAGAGTCTCATGTGGGGATGGGAGTGGTTGTGTGGCTGAAGAACAGAGTGATCGCCAGGAAGGTTTCTTCTTTAGTCGACAGGGCACGTTTCTTGTTGCCAGGGCATATAAGAGGGTCTGATGTTCCAGAGTCAGCTTTAGAGGAGGGAGTTGGGCCTCGAGAAGGAGTAGTGAGGGGGGGTGGAAGAGAGGCATCCAGTAATGACCCTGCATGCAGCTAAGCGTAGAACTTCCAGGTAATTGGTTGCAGTGTTGCAGAGGAAAGGGAACCATCCAGGAGAGGCATACGTGAGCACTGGATGCACAAAGGCTTTGTAAAGTAGGGAGAGAGATTATTTCATTGGACCCTAGGAGGCAGTGGCTATGGAGCGAAGGGCTTTGTGGCGTAGATAGAATTTGGAACACAGGGATTGGATATGGGCCCCAAAGGAGAGAGTCCGATCAAAGGTTACACCAAGGAATTTAGGGGTGGGATTGAACAAAAGAGGGAAGCCCAAGAGATTCAGCCGGGGCTGTAAAGTGGCTTGATGGGGATCTGTAGAGCAAAAGGAGGACTCACACTTCTTTGCATTGAGAGGAAGTCTCCATAAGTTGAACCATGTTTCTAGGACAGTGAGGAAGGATTGGACAACAGAAGAGGCTTTGAGCGGGTCTAGGGAGGAGGACCAAAGGGAGGCATACAGGGAGGCACGAGCACCCCGAGGTAAATCCTTGGTGATGTCATCAACAACCAGAATGAAGAGGACTGGGCCAAGTACCGAGCCAAGGGAGACCTCTCGTCTGATGCGGAAGGAGCAACTGTAGGAGCCACCAATCTAGACTTTAGCTCTAGGGTCAGAAAGGAAAGAGCGTACCCAAAGAACGTAGCAAGGGGGGAGTTTGAGTGAGAATAATTTGTGAAACAGAGCAGAGTGTCAGACCGAGTCGAAAGCCTTGGAGAAGTCAGCAAATGCCAAAATGGTTTGGTCTGGAGGTTTTTTCTTTTGGAAGCCGTCCCAGATTGATTGAGACAGAGTAAGAATTTGGTCAAGGGACGACCTACCAGGACGAAAGCCGGCCTGGCAAGTGGAGAGGAGATAATTCGATTCAAGGTGAAAAGTTATGCAAGAAAGAATCAAGCGATCAAAAAGCTTGGAAATGCAAGAGGTGAGGGAAATGGGGCAGAAAGAGGACGGAGAGGAAGTGGGTTTTCCAGGTTTATGAATGGGGATGATAGTGGTAGGTTTCCAACAAGAGGGGAAGGTGTGAGAGTACTAGGACCTGTTGAAAAGAGAAAGACGGAGGAGTTGTGCTGGCTCAGGCAAATGCTTTAGTAGGCAGGGCCAGACGCAGTGGAAGAGGAGAGATCGGAGATGGCAGTGGAGAGTTCAGTCAAGGAGAAGGGGGAGCACAAAGAATTGTGGAGGGAAGAAGCATTCTCACAGCTAGCTTTCCGGAGTTCATTCATGAACTGTCGTTCGGCTCTGCGCGACGTATGGGGTGTTGCTTGAGATAGGTGTGAGCGAAGATAAGAGGCATAGTGGTTGGCAGTGTCAAGAGGGGAAGTGCAACCGGGAAAAGAAGGGTCTTGGGAGGTGTTCTTTTTGCCAGAGATGGCATTGAGAAGCCTGAAGACAGCACAAGGATCAGAACGGGAGGACAGGTTAGAACAGGTGGCTTGCCAGGTTGCAGATTTGGCTCTAGAAATGACTGAGGACGGCCTACGAGAAGCATCTATGTATCTGAGGCTATGAGCCTCAGATCGGTGTGCCTCGGAGCGGGCCCTCTGTCATTTGCGCACTGCAGATTTCGCTTCCTGGGACCACCAGGATTTGGGAGAACGACCAAGGCGGCCAAAGGGGATAGAGGCCTTGGCAGCTTCGACTAAGAAGAGGGAAAAGGAACGGGCAGCCTGGTGGATGTTGACTGCATCAACATCAAGAGAGGGAAGGTGCTCAGCAATATAAGATTGGTAAACATCCCAACTACACTTATTGTAGTTGAATTTGGGGGGACGAGTGTTTGGGTGATGAACTGGAGAGAGGGGGAGGACAATGTTTATGGGGAGATGGTCAGAGCCAAGGCCAGGGAGAGTGCACCACTCACAGTGGGGAGCGAGAGAAGCAGGAGCTAACAAAATATCAGGGGATGAACGGCTCCCAGTGGAATGATGAAGGAGTGTGGGAGAGGCGGGGTCGTTCAGAATTTCTAGACCGGAGGAAGTGATTCAGCGAAACAGGTCATTTTCGAGCGGGTTAGGGGAAATGAGTCTGTCCCAGGTTGGGTGGTGAGCATTGAAGTCTCCAAAGATAAAAGTGTCAGGGGAGTTTGGAAGGATGTCAGGATAGAAGGTCCTGGTGCAAGAGTCAGAAGGAGTGTTTCTGATGGGAGGGGAGTAGAGGTTAAGGAATTGTAGAGGAGAGTGGTTGGAAAGAAGAACTTTAACACAGGTGTAGTCTGAGTAGGGGTCCTGGGAAGACAGAGAGGAGACAGAAACAGGAGAGAATGCCAAGTCAGAGTGTCGCTTGTGATGTCACTTTCGAGTTTAATTTTCTCTTGGCTATAATTTTTGCAGAAGATCACCTTTCAATTTTCACAGACTGTTGGAATTTATAGGTTTTAATTTTTAATGTTTGTAATGCTGTAATACTCTGGTGATCCACAGTGATATTTTCTTTAACTTCATATTTGCTTCGTATTGAGCATTTTTTGAAACCTTGATATCAACCATGGACTATAATTTTCTGTAGATTAATTTTTGACAGTTTTCGTAGTTCTCACGCAACACAAAAACAGCAGCATGAGCTGCATAAAAAGAAAAAAAAACGAACAATTAGTTTACTTTCATGGCATACTTCTAGTTCTTAACATTTATTTAGACCTTGATTAATTTGTTTTCAACGCTCTGTCGTTATCAGTGTGATTAGCGCTTATGATCTCTTAACGCAATAAAGTGCTATCAACAGCTCGAGGTGCGATGTGGCGATCTGTTAAATCTGTTAGTGCGCCACAGAATTTCAGACCATGAACAGCAGGTTACAGACTTAAGAAATAAAAATTACCAAAAAATAAATGTGTTGAACCGAAATATAAATTGAAAAATGTAAGTTTCAAAAAGTTTGAAAAACAAAGAGTAGCTGTACAAAAAAGTACGGTAAGAAATAAACATAATGATAAAATTCAAAAAAAAATTGCTGGAAAATTTTCTACTAAAATTTGGCTCTTGGGCATAAAAGTTCAAGCACCCGGGGTGCCTAATTGTTTGCGCTTAAAAGTCGTAGACCTGTTGTTGCTCTATTTGGTCTATGCTAAATATTCTACCAAACTTGCTTTGAATCTAAAACTGAAAAATTCTGTTTGTAGTACATTTTGTGCATAATTTTTTTTGATCAAAATGTATCTGTCGATGCTTTTCTGCACCACAATGTAATGACTCTTTGTTTGTGAGATACAACAGAGGCAGCTCTTGCAATTGCATTGCTTGGCATGGCAAGATTAATTTATGATGACTATAATCAAATTTATTATTGCGTAGAGAAAACTGCAAACTGAAGCTTTGGCTAGCCCATATAATTGAAGTTGGAAACATTTTGATTCTGCCGTTCTATGAAAATTAAGTGAACGATATTTGTAAAATTTTTCAAAAATGGTCAAGTTGATTAATGGACGCAGTTTTTACTACACGAAACAAACTTAAAATTCAATACCAGTTATTCAATTATTTTCACATAACATGGTTATTCTCAGCAATAAGCATTTTTCCGGTTGTGAACATATCATGCAATGTACGGAAGTTTTCAATAAAATTAAGGTTATGTTATCTAGCCAAGACCTCCATCCTAGACCCATAGGGAGCTATAGAAGTGAATGCTAACCAGACCAATTAGTAGTTGTAAAATATGGGCCATTAGCTTAAAAAAAGTAAATGACTTTTTGTGCTAAAATTATGTGTATATATGTTTGTTTTTAGGATTACACTTATTACTTTGTACCTGCGCCATGGCTTAGCGTTAAACTACTGCGACTACTACAGTGTTATCCTGTGCCAGGTTAGTTTGATTCTAATTGCTACATACGTAGTAGCTTGTACAAATGTAATCGTAGTCGACTTCAATGGCTAGAAAATATATTTGGGTGCAGTTGAAAGCTCGAAAAACAAAATTGAAAAAATAATCAACTTTCTCTCTGAACAGTTTTAGCTTTCAACATTGGTGAAATTTGTGATTTTGATCGCTTAAAAATTTAACTGTGCCCAACTTTTAATTTCATACATTGTATTCAAGCAATTATCAACACCAAAATAATGCTAGATGGCATTGCCTTTGGCTTTTAACATTTTTACCTAAACTTCGAATGAAAACACTGGTAAAGTTTTAGCTGTCAATTTTACACCTTGTAAAGTGAACTGAACTATGCTTTCGTTGAAGTTCATCAACAAGTGGATTGTTTCAGCTGTGAAATTTTCAAACCCTTAACTTTTTTGACACAATCTTTTTGATGTTGATTGCTGCTCAGTAGTGGCGTTTAACTAAACTTTTTGAATTCGTAATTTTAGCTACAAATCGAAGATAAAGCAGCAAAATTTATATTTGTTTTGTAGAAGAACCAGCGGTTCGAGGTCGCTTAGTCGAATGTCTTGAAACGATATTAAACAAATGCCAGGAGCCACCAAAGTCGAAAAAAGTTCAGCATTCAAACGCGAAAAATGCTGTTCTATTCGAAGCCATCAACCTTATTATTCATATTGACAGGTCAGTGCTTTCCAATCTTGAAGTTTTGGTGAGACTACTTACTGTCCAAAAATCAACGATTTTTCAACAGTAAACAGTGGCAAAGTGAAAAATAAAAAGGCTTGTACCGAGTAAGAATGCTGATTTGATGATAAAAATTGATTTAATGGCCACGCTGCGGCAGGTATTGCATTTTCCGGTTTTTCTGTGCAATTCAGTTGAAGCAATTCAGCAAAAACGTGCTGCATTGAACTATTTCTAATTACACTGTTTTCCTGTAGCAATTCAATTTTTTGACTTCTCCCAGCCTTCACAAGAATTAGAAGTACATCTGTGCATCAAATACTAAATTTCCTCAAATCCTTAAGCTTGTTCTTGCCAATGACATTGTCAAACCCTGTTCATCGAAAACAATAAGCTTACACCAGCTTGTAGTGCTTATGTAGTACCAGTTTTCCCTGTTGAGTTTCATTAAAAAAATACGCTTTACACTCCACATGGTAGCAGAAGTTAATTGTATGTATCAAAGATTTGCGTTTTGCACCAAAATATTATCAAAGTCGAAAATAGATAGTAGTGTGAATTAGATATATTGGTGTTTTGCTGTTGTAGTCGATTTAACACTGGGCTAGTTAACCGCAAAATTACTGAAGAATAAAGGAAAAAATATGTTTGCGAAAAAGTTGGATTAGTGTAGAGCCAGTTTTGCTTCGTGAGGTTTTTGTGGTGGATTGAAATTAAGTTCTTGTTTATTAATTTTCTGTTTGTTTCTTAAGCGAGCCTACTTTATTGGTCCGCGCATGTAATCAGCTTGGACAATTTCTGCAACATCGAGAAACAAATCTGCGATATTTGGCGCTAGAAAGCATGTGCTTACTAGCTGGCTCTGAATTTTCATCGGACGCTGTCAAGAAACATCGTGGAACGGTTATCAATGCACTAAAGGTTTGTATCATATAAAGTGGCAATGTAGTCTTGAAGTATTGATAGATGGCATTGCCTTTGGCTGTTCGACTTTTTTCTGTGGCTGTGAGCATGATGCGATAGTGTGTGTGTGGCAAAACCCCAGCGATGCATTGTATTATCCAGAAAAATGGTGATTTCCATGCCACTTAGATTTCTACTCAGATTACCACTGCTGATGGGTATTTTTGGAATACTGGATTTGTTAGAATCTGGGCTTCATAAATTGATTTAGGAAATTCGCTGATCACTACCCTCTATTACTTTAAGCAAATTTCTGTTGTTTAGTTGCAGGGCTGTTTGTGCTTATTTCCGACGTAGTGGCTTTAGTACATGTAACGTACTTTCATATGTACAACTGTGCATTGTGCATTCGTAGTGAATAGTAATTACTTCTACTAAAAATAGCTGTGTTTTGTATTGGATTGTCCAGTTTCATTGACAGCTACCAATGGTGAAAGACGTGTGTTAGATCATTTTTTTCATGATTGGCAAATATGTATATTTGTAATCACATCCTTGTTTACCACATTGCCTTTGCCAAGAGGCAGAAAAAGGACCTTTCGGTGTTCAAGTCAAGCTGCCACCTGTCCAGTGCCCAACTGTCTACCACACAAGGTGTAGGCTTCACGTGGTCCCATTAACTTTTGAACATCAAGCAGAGAAAGTTAGCCAGGAAGAGGGAAGGGCAAGCAGAGAAAATCAAAGGAAGAAACAAAGATAGGGTTCTTAGTTTTCGAAACCTGATGATTTCTTTCAATCGTTTGTCATTTGTCACATTGAGAAAATCAAAAGTGTTATACCGGCTGTCCACTGTCATCTTTTTTTTGTTTTTGTTTTAATCTTTGTGATTATGACTTCCGTGATGCTTGGAAGTCCCTTTGTGTTTTTCCAGGCAAAATTAACGGTTTTTCTGCAGCCAGAAGCCGAAATTGCTAGAACTTCGAAACGGCTAACGGTAGAAACTTCAAATTTAGAACTTAGATGGGGTACATATGGAACAACCTTTGTACAAGTTTTTTAGATCGATAGCCCTGAAGTTTTATTTGACTCAAAGACGGCGGAAGGTTTGATGCGCCCAAAATACACATCTTTACTCAACTTTTAAGAAAATGTTTTACTGGCAAGCCAAAAGTTCGGCTAAGACCCCCAAATCCACAATTTATGGGGGTCAAAATGGCCTTTATTTACCCCAAAGATGGCATGGATAAAAATTGCTTAAAATCGTTCTTTGGGGTCCACTGAACACTGAAGTGGCGAAGACAGTAACTTTAGGTTTGGCTAACCCCCAGACAGGAACGAATTTATGGGGGTCAAAATTGCCTTTATTTACCTGGTAGACGGCATGGATCAAAATTGCTCAAAAACGTCCTTTGGAGTCCACTGAACACTGAAATGGTGAAGACAGTAACTTTAGGTTTGGCTTAACCTCTTGACAGTAACAAATTTAGGGGGGAGAGGCACAAAAATAACCTTTATTTACCTGAAAGACGGCAAGAGTAAAAAGTGTTAAAAAACATTTCTTGGAGCCCACTGAATACATAAATGGTTTAAACAGTTACTTTCGGTTCGGCTATCTCCCTGACAGCAACAAATTTAGTGGGGAGCTCAAAAAAATTGCCTTTATTTATTTGAAGACGGCAGGGGTAAAAATTGCTCAAAAACGTTTCTTGGGAGTCCACTGAAAACAAAAACAATGGCAATAAACTTCGTTATCCTCTTACTGGTTTCTTACTCTTACTCCAAAAGTCATTGCAGCACTAAATATGGGTATTACAGTATTGCTTTTGAAAAAATTCATTTTAAGTTGATGACGTCATCAATCATTAAGTAACGTGATGATCGATTTTGGCAAAAATGACGTCATATTTTAGTGATGTTGTCTTTACAAGCAATTTAGATTTTGCGCATCAGCTTGTTTTTAATGTTAGTCATGTGTTAGAAAATAGCTGATAGTCAATCTTCTGAAACAGTGCTCGATGATGTACAAAGTACAGACTAAAAAATCACAGTAAAAAGTTAAAAGCACAACAGTCTGTTTTGTCCTAAGGACTCATCAGGTGCTACTGTGATCTTGCTCCAAAGAATTGCAGTAATACCTGATGAGTAGGGCAAGTTTTTGCAACTTTTGCAACTTTTTTTTACAGCATCCGACAGCTTCGAAAACACTCAGAATGTTTCTATAAATGTTATTTT
Source organism: Trididemnum nubilum (assembly GCA_963965965.1). Classification (NCBI taxonomy): domain Eukaryota; kingdom Metazoa; phylum Chordata; class Ascidiacea; order Aplousobranchia; family Didemnidae; genus Trididemnum; species Trididemnum nubilum. The sequence continues at coordinate 26,445,204 of OZ014472.1, read as the reverse complement.
GCAACTTTTTTCGATTTTACTTGCAACTTTTTATCGCAACTTTCATCAATTTTTGCGCAAAATGTAGAAGGTGTGTTTTGAAAAATTTGCTTTGAAACTACAGTATTTCATGGTTTAATTCTGTATTGAATTTAATTGAATTTAAATTTAATTGAACTGTGTAACAACGAGCTTTGTGATGTATTGCCTTTGTCTCTATGTTTTTTATGATGCTAAAGTTGGTTTGCACAAATTGGTTCCGCTTCAATTGTAGAAGTACTAGTACTTACCATAGTATAGTGTCAGAACCAGGGCTGTGGAGCCATTACAGAAATGACGCAGCCAAACATTAGCCCCAAACTTTATGCAAAATTATTAAACTGCCTAGCATCTTACAGCTGTGTGGAGCGAAGTTTCAGCATGCTGCGGAAACTGTTGTCAAACGATCACCATTTCTCTCCCGACAATGTTTGGAAGTATCTAGCTTTACATGTTAATAAATCTCTTGAATAATTATACTGTAGCGATTGCCTTTTTTTCAGTTTAAAGGCTTTCCATATTGTTTGATGGCAATACTTGTATGCATGTTTTTCTTTCATTGGATTTGATGGTAAAAAGTGGTTTGTGTTTTGTTCCTTTGTTTTGACCAAACCAAGGTTATTTGAAAAGTATAACTGTGTGATAACTAGGGAGTAGCTACAAAATCAGTGTTGTTTAAACTCGTTGTGCATAGGCCTAAAATCCAACTTTTTTACCGCAACTTTCGTTCAAAATAAATGCAACTTTTTCTGAATTTCTGTGCAACAAAAACTTGCCCTACTGATGAGTCCTTGGAACCAAACAGACTATAGTGCTTTTAATCTTTTACTGTGATTTTTATAGTTGAATCATATATTACGTCAACTTGATGACATCACAAAAACGTTGTGATCACGTCATTTAAGTTAAATTTGAGTCTAAACTTTCTATATATTTAGGAAGTGGTTGTGAAAAACTTTAAATTTGGAACAATTGCTCTTACCCTAGCAATTTCGAACTATTGAGGGTTGTTTGTGAATAAATTTGATTCAAAAGTTGATTTAGTTAGATGTGAAGCCAAAAGGCTTTTTTAATATTTTATCAATTCAAATTTATTTTATCGTTGGCGAGGATAAATTTGAATTACTCAAATATTTTTAGGGCCCAACAAAACCCTAAAAACAATTAAACCACTCTCAAACACTAAAAAGGTACTTTAATTTTAAGTTAGTCAAGAGAAGCACGTACAAATAATGTTAAGTTTAGAAAGTTTTTACAAGAAATCGTCCAATTTAAAAGTTGGTCAGAAACTATATATTAGCACCGACCTATTTTATAGTACTTTAAATAATGAAAACTAAACTAGTTTTCGTTATTTAAAGTACTATAAAATAGGTCGGTGCTTTCAGAAAGTGCTCGATGATATCTCAGAGCAATTAACAAAATTAATCAAATACAGACCATAAATGTAAAAACTAAAAGTAATCTCAAACTCCTACAGCCTGTTTCGTCTTTCGACTCGTCAGGAGGGTATCTGCATGGTAAACAAAAATCAAAATAAACTTTTAGAACTTTTAAAACATTAGGCTGCGATCCTGCTCTGCCTGGTGCTGTCTACCACTAGCTGCTCACTTGCTACCAGCAGGCTTGCTGCACCACAAACTGGAAGACGCGCATGAATAACGACATGCAGCGGCAGAACAGGATCATCAGGCAAAACAGGATCATCAGGCAAAGAGGGTATCTGCATAGTAAACCAAAATCAAAATAAACTTTTAGAACTTTTAAAACATTAGGTAGCGATCCTGCTCTGCCTGGTGCTGTCTACCACTAGCTGCTCACTTGCTACCAGCAGGCTTGCTGCACCACAAACTGGAAGGCGCGCATCACCAACGACATGCAGTGGCAGAACAGAATCATCAGGCAAAACGGTTATGCAACAATGAGAAAAAATGTACACAAACACCAAAAAACTACAGTGAAAAGTACAAGGCAGTGTGTGCGTTAAGATTAACAGATATGAGTAAAGATTATGTAACGCTACTGAGTTTGAATTTGCTTCTGTGCCTGCATTTGTTAAAAACATTTCAGAGCGCTTATTAATGTTGGTGCGTAAATCCGCTTTCAAGATTGCGAATTTCTCTTCTAAACACAGGTTGCAGGATCTAGCCTCGCTCAAGTAGGCAGAGGCTTGCATTGTAATTTGCCGTGTGATTTTCGGGGACAGTCCGCGGTCTTTTTCTTTCCAGACGGCGTAGGATAGCTCGGTTGCATGGCCTTTCTTGGGATGTTTATATGATTGGTTGTGGTTGTAAAATCGTGCTTTGAAAGTGGTGGAACAGCTCCTGTAATAGATCTTAAAACCATCGCTGCTCTCTATCGTCGCTTGGTACACGATTGATTCTACTTAGCAATTGTCTTGTAGTGGGCAATCGGCTTTCACCCGACAGTTGCATGTTTTTGAACTGGTTGTGTTTGTTTTGCCGTTTTTGGCCAGCAAGGTTTTATTGTGCCTGTTGATAATTGCTTGCATGTTTTGCATACAACTGTAACTTTATTTGACGTTGTTCCGGTTGCAAATTTTGTTGAGTTTGTGGTGCTCGGAGAAGTGTTTGTCCAATAGTTTAAAGAACTCTTTATGTATGTTGGTGCTGAAGGCGCTGTTGAAGGGAAGGTTGAACCATATCATTTGCCGTTTTCGTATACTCTGGTGGGTATTGTTCAGGTTCGGTTTGCTAGCGTACTGCAAGTTTTCGTCATGAACACTTTTTTTGAGTGCCTCTTCGTAAATGGGTTTAGTCTTTTGGAATTCGTTTATGTCTGAGGAGTTTTGCGAAATTCTTGAGGCAATCATATGGGGTAGCTGTTTTTTGATCTGAGGGGATGGTTGAATTTGGTGTTAATATAAAGGGGCTGATTTTCCGGTTTTCTGTATAGTCAATGTTTTCCAGTGTCAAGGTTGAAGGTGACGTCAAGGAAGTCGGTTTGGATAAGGTGGGCTTCGATAGTGATCTTGAGGTTGTGTTGTTGAAATCTTTTAATGATTTTTTTTTACTTTGTATACGTTTGGCCCACTTCCGTTCCTTACCATGGCCAAGCCATTGTCGCGGTACAAGCCGAGTTCTGCGTTCTGTGATAGATTACATAAGTTGTGCAGCAGGTATAGGCCAACTAACTCGCAAATTTCAGCTCTGTCAAAGGACCTCATTTTGACGTCAAAAAGATTGCCTCCTTTTTTGACCCAGACTTGGTTTTGTTCAAATAGCGCTGATTTTCTACTGTGCATGATGAGGTCAATCAATTCTCGGTCAATCTCTGTAAACTTCTGGGCGAAGTTGAGGGCCTTTTGTTAGAGTGAGTCGGAAATAGAGGGATAGAATTCCGCAATGTCAAATTTGATAAACTTACATTTTTGTTTGTTTTCCAAACTTTCAAACCATGCAATGACTTCTTTTGTACTTCTCCATTGTCGTAATTTTGTTTTGGCTCTAATAATTGAGTTGGTTTTGTCAATATGGAATTTAGCAATTTTGCCTAGTTCTGATTTAGCAGGATTGATGAGATGGCAAGAAGGTTTTTTGTAGAAATTTTCTTTATGGTCCTTGGGTGTTACGAACGCTTCCTGATGGGGAAAGCATTCAATTCTATCCTCTAACTTCAGGTTTTGCGCAATTTTCTTTGCTTCCTTGTCTATATCAAGCAAGATAGAGTCATGCTTGATTTTCTGGTATGATGTTGTAATGCTATTGGAGAGAAGCTTCTTGTATTGAATTGGACTGATCTTGTAGAGGTTAGTGGATTTGTCCGCAGGCACAAACACTTGCTCAGAGTTTTTGATACATTTTGCATCTTCAGCGAACTTGGTTTGGAATTGGTTACGCACGTAACGAAATTTAATGGTCTTAGCCAATCGATAAAGGTCTGCCTCAAACGCTAGCAGGCCGTCATGTTGCAGGGGAGTCCTTTCTGATTTAAAACCGTAATTTTTGGTGGTGTCCGCATTGGCGCAATCGTCATTGCGGTCAAAGAAAGCTTTCCATCGCAATCGTTTAACAAAGCTTTTGATTTTGGTGATCATAGCTTTTAAATATGAATTGTTGGTTGGTATCGGGATATTTTTTGCAGAATAGCCTAGGTTGACCTTTTCCATGTTTCCTTGAGGTGATCTGGTCCATTCTGCAGGCTTCCAGAAAAGTGCTCTACCAACTAGGTTAGAAAGCGGTCAGTGCTTTTAGAAAGTGCTCGATATCTCAGAGCAATTAACAAAATTAATCAAATACAGACCATAAATGTAAAAACTAAAAGTAATCTCAAACTCCTACAGCCTGTTTCGTCTTTCAACTCGTCAGGAGGGTCTCTGCATAGTAAACCAAAATCAAAATAAACTTTTAGAACTTTTAAAACATTAGGTAGCGATCCTGCTCTGCCTGGTGCTGTCTACCACTAGCTGCTCACTTGCTACCAGCAGGCTTGCTGCACCACAAACTGGAAGGCGCGCATCACCAACGACATGCAGCGGCAGAACAGGATCATCAGGCAAAACGGTTATGCAACAATGAGAAAAAATGTACACAAACACCAAAAAACTACAGTGAAAAGTACAAGGCAGTGTGTGCGTTAAGATTAACAGATATGAGTAAAGATTATGTAACGCTACTGAGTTTGAATTTGCTTCTGTGCCTGCATTTGTTAAAAACATTTCAGAGCGCTTATTAATGTTGGTGCGTAAATCCGCTTTCAAGATTGCGAATTTCTCTTCTAAACACAGGTTACAGGATCTAGCCTCGCTCAAGTAGGCAGAGGCTTGCATTGTAATTTGCCGTGTTATTTTCAGGGACTGCCTAATGTTTTAAGTTTATTTTGTTTTTTGTTTACTAAGTGGATACCTTCATGATGAGTCGAAAGACGAAACAGGCAGTAGTGGGTTTTAGATTACTTTGAGTTGTTACATTTTATGGTCTGTATTTGATTAATTTTGTTAGGTTTTGTTATTTAAAGTAATATATAGAAAATTATTCTGTAAATTTTTATGGGCCATATCGCACCCCAAAAACTGCATTGAATTATAACTCAGACTCAAAGCAACCTATGGAATTTCAAAAAAAATCTAAATTCTTAAACACTGTGATAAACTACAATAAGTCAAATTACCACTATTCAAAATACTCTTTCGATGATTAAGTCTTTCGTTCAGTGCTTAGAGTCTTACCTGAGTGCACCGCGTAGCCAAAATTTTGATAAAAATTTTTCTGTTTGCAAATAGTTTTGGAACAGGTAATCGAATAAAGTTTAGTTATTGGAATTACCCTCTTTTGTGTGGGAATAAAAGCATTGTAGCGAATGTTACATTAAAAAAGGACTGAAGCAAATTCACTGGGGCTATCTAAACTCTGAGCAAACATTAGATTAGATTGGTGTTGACTACATCCTGCTTGACCCTGCCGTGCCAAAGATATTCTACTTTAAACATGACGTAGGGCATCTCTAATCTTTATTTTTATTGGCAGCCCTAGCTGACAATGATAGCATTTGCGATGCAATCTCAGTTCTATCCTAAGGCGACGCTGCAATTAGACTAAACCGCAAAGGCCTTTTAACCTATATCGGCCTCTATGGGCTAGGCTATTGCATTGAAACGTCAGCGTTACCAATGAAATTTTAATTAGGAAGGTTCCTAGGTGGGGCTTGAAGTAAAATATCTCTGAAACGGCTGGCCCAAGAAGGATGGAGTCAATTACGCCAAATCTAATAGGATTACCCTAACTTTAGATACCCCACTGATTTTGCCATCAGTCCTCTTTCAACATAAAAAGGCGCACAATAGCGTCTAAACTGGAGGCAGATACAAAAATGTAGCTAATAAACAAAAATGACAGGATTTTTGCAATTGCGCGCATTGAAAATATTTGTAAACTTTGAGGCCATTATTCATATGATGTACTGCACAAAAAACTAAGCCTTGTTGGATTCAATTTGCTGCAAGATCATATTATTTAGGAATTGATAACACAGATTTCGTTTAAAACCATGTTCTACATGAGCAATATTTAAAAATTCTTGATTATTATTAGGTGGAACTTCTCAATAAATAGGTATTAATAGCGTTTATTTTTGGTGTTATGAGGTCACCCAGGACAATGAGGTGGTTTCGATCAAACAGATCAGCGAAATTACATTAATTGATGACGTTAATAACGACAACAACTTAATTTTCTAATATTTGGTTGGCCTATGTGTGAGAATTAGTCATGTCATTTGGGCCCATTCTACATTAGGCATAATATCGTGAGCGTAAGAGTGTGTTCTTAGTTGATTTTAACCGACTATTGTCGGTTTGAAATAAACTAAAATGCGCTTTTTTGCTTACAATAACGACAACGACAATAACGACAACAACTTAATTTTCTAATATTTGGTTGGCCTATGTGTGAGAATTAGTCATGCCATTTGGGCCCATTCTACATTAGGCATAATATCGTGAGCGTAAGAGTGTGTTCTTAGTTGATTTTAACCGACTATTGTCTGTTTGGAATAAACTAAAATGCGCTTTTTTGCTTACAATTTTACACCCAGCGCAGACCGAGACTAGCAGTTCATCAGGTTCTTGGAAGGCAGTATAAGGCGTTTTACCATAAGTGCAAATTGATTTGGAACATACCATAATTATTGACTAGTATATAATCCAACATCTGAAGATGAAGTTTATGTTTTTGCATTTGACAAATGTCTGATAAGAGGGTGTATAGGGCATAGGTCACATTTGGCTCTTCGGGTGTTTTAAGGAAAGAATCATCAAAAAGTTGTTTTGGTGCCTTACTCTTCTAACTTCTTTTTTTTTTATTGATTTTTATTTTCGGACTGATGGATCGGTATTTTTGGTCTTGCTACAGCAATGAAGCACCTTCTGTTGAACTAAAACAACCTCACTGTTTCTTGCTTTTCTTTTTGTTGTAGAATAGAGCTTTCATTTGGAAATGAGATGAAATTTCGTTCTCTCCCTTTCCTTTCCCACATTCCATTATTCAATCATTGCTATTTGGCAATGAATACTACGTCCGCTAGTTGCTCTTTGGAAATTAAGTGTACGAAACTCGACCTGATTGACAACTTTGCCAACTTTAGCTCCAAATTCTGTACTCATTTCTATCGCTATAATGGTTTTGTCACATTTTCAAACACCCAGCATAATCCATTGCTTAATCTCGTCCTAACTTTCAGTATAACGTTCGTCTTGCCTTACACTAGCGTAACCCCGATGTGATAGAAATATTTTGTGGCACAGGTCAATAACCTTTTTTGTGCCATGGGCTAGTTTGAAATAGAAAAAAAAATATGGATCTGTTCTCAACAAGATACAGTATGGTGCCATTTTGCCAATTCACAGGAGTCTGTAGCTCAATTTAAAGAATAGGTTACAGATATTGTTTCAGCAAAATTTGAGTAGCCCCACTGGATTTACAGAATTACGGTCATCTATCTTGTTTTGAAACAGTGAAATAGAATTTTCTCTTAATAAAGCCTTTTTTTCTTTTGTGTTTGACAACTCAATGATTGTTTGTATCGTTTAATATCCTTGTTTATGACTTATACATGCTCCAGTTTGCAGATCATTGTAGAATAATACTCAGAATAGAGATTCGCGACTTGGAAGCAAATTCCTCAAGGACATGTTTACCAGCAATTGCTGATGTATGAAAAATTTGTCAAATAGATTATGCATTATAGTTGCAAGCTGTGATACACTACTTTTTGACACTTTTACGCCGTTTTGTGTCAACCTTTTTCTCCTGTTAGTAGGCCTCTGTTATTGGATTAGAATTGTTGCATTAGTAATGTAATCCATTATGTTAATTGATATTTTCAAGGATATGCTTTACAAGAGAAAGGAATGAAAATAAATGTAAACAAGACAAAGGCTTTCTATACAAGAAGAAATTTTGTGCGAATGCAAATGCGAAAGTATCCGTGCTCTGTATGTGGCAAAGGAGTGGGAAGGAACTCCGTGCAGTGTACAAAATGTCAACACTGGGTACACAAGAGGTGTTCTGGAGTTCATGGAAGTTTAACCAGAGAGAAAGATTTTACTTGCAAAAAATGCATCCCTGGTGTGGTATTTGAAGATGAAGATAAAACGATAAATTTGGATGGAGACAACATAGAAGTGGTGGACAGGTTTTCTTACCTTGGTGATGTAATCAGTACGGAAGGAGGTGCTCAGAAGGCTGTAACATCAAGAATTAGATTGGCACGGAAAAAATTTAAAGAGGTTTCGAATGTTATATGTGGAAGAAGCATATCATTGAAGGTTAGAGGCACCTTATACAAAAGCTATGTGAGAAATGCTCTAACTTATTTTGCTGAATGTTGGGCATTGAAAATGGAAGATGAAAGGAGGCTGAAGACCACAGAAATGCGAATGTTGCAAATGATATGTGGGAAAACCTTGAAAGATAAAATGAACAATGAGAAGATTCGTGAAATGACGGGTGTAGTGAGATTGGAAGAGTTTCTGAGAGAGAAAAGGTTGCGATGGTTGGGACATGTGGAGAGAATGGATGAAGAAAGGGGTCCAGTAAAGGCACTACTCTTAGAAGTTGATGGGACAAAAAAAGGAAGACCGAAAAAGAGGTGGAAAGAAGTACTAGAATGTGACATGACTGCCAGAGGTTTGCAAAGGCTGGATGCTCAAGATCGTGAAAGATGGCGACTAGGCTGCAAAAACCAGCTGACCCCTGCATGCGGAGAACCTCTGCTTGGCTCCAGAAATAGAAGGAAGCACATTCCTGGAGCAAAATGATGGTGATGATGATGCTTGTTGGACATACAAGTTGACTACTCAAGCAAACTTCCTACTGTTTGCGCAAATAGTGATAATTATATATTGTCAAATATCTCTGCTTTTTTTAAAAGAACTGCAAATTTACGATGTTTGAATTTATTTGAGCTGATAAATCTAAGATTTGTCATCATTAAAATTCTCTGCCCTGAATGACTTGTGCAATGTTTAACTGCAATGGTAAACTAGCTAGCAAGCATTTTGAATGCTGGTGATAGGTAAATTTATCACATGTTTTTAAGATGCTAGATTTTTTTGAAATACTAAACTTGTATTAGTTGCTTTGAGACTGTCATACAAATTTAATGCAGTTTTGGTAGTGTGATATAAGACGTAGAAAATTAACTTAATTTTTCTTTTTAATTTTTTTGTGGCACAATTAACTGTACAGGACCGGTGCATCTTGAAATTACTGCAATTGTAATTACATTTTATTCAACAAGTTGTCTCGATGAGGAGACAGCAAAAGGAAGTTTCTGTCTTCAAGTCAAGCTGCCACCTGCCCACCTGTCTACCACACATGGTGAAAGCTTCACTGCCACCTGCCCACCTGTCTACCACACTTGGTGAAAGCTTCACACTGTCCCTTTCTATGCTGAACGTCAAGCAACGAAGCTGTAAATACCGATACCAATTTTTATAGTCTTTGGTTTGACCCGACCAAAAATCGAACCAGAGTTTACCGTTTCAGTAACAAGACGCTCTATCCACTCAAACACTGATCGGCTCAATGACATAATCTATACTGCGAAACAGTTTCGTGAGCAATTTTTAAAGTTGTACGATTTTTGTGAAAACGAGATAACTGCTCACATGTAACGTCACTAAAATATGACGTCACTTTTGTCAAAATCGATCATCGCGTTACTTAATGATTGATGACGTCATCAACTTAAAATGAATTTTTTCAAAAGCAATACTGTAAAAGCCATATTTAGTGCTGCAATGACTTTTGGAGTTAATACCAAAGTTTATTGCCATTGTTTTTTGTTTTCAGTGGACTACCAAGAAACGTTTTTGAGCAGTTTTTACCCCTGCCGTCTTCAAATAAATAAAGACAATTTTTTTGAGCTTCTCTCTAAATTTGTTGCTGTCCGAACCGAAAGTAACTGTTTAAACCATTTATGTATTCAGTAGGCTCCAAGAAATGTTTTTTAACACTTTTTACTCTTGCCGTCTTACAGGTAAATAAAGGTCATTTTTGTGCCTCTCCTCCCCCAAATTTGTTACTGTCAAGAGGTTAGCCAAACCTAAAGTTACTGTCTTCACCATTTCAGTATTTAGTGGACTCCAACGGACATTTTTGAGCAATTTTGATCCATGCCGTCTTGGGGTAAATAAAGGCCATTTTGACCCCCATAAATTGTGGATTTGGGGGTCTTAGCCGAACTTCTGGCTTGCCAGTAAAACATTTTCTTAAAAGTTGAGTAACGACGTGTATTTTAGGTGCATCAAACCTTCCGTCGTCTTTGAGGTAAGTAAACCTTCAGAGCTGCTGGTTTATTTGGGGCAATCAATCATGTGACACAGGTTTTCAAGGCAAAAAACAACAACAAAATACCAATCGGAGGTTCAAACTGCTGTAGCTTGAAAACGAATCGCAGGGGGAGAATAAAATTGTGAATTAAGAAGTGCCTGGGAATGCAGTTTCAGCTCCCACACTTAAACAGTTTGAACGCAGACATTTTTTTTGTTTCAAGAAGTTTTTTTATATGAGAAATACTCCAAAGCCACCAAAGCCCAAAAATTGAAATTCGGAGATATATAAGTCTATTATGAAGCTGTGCACGTGCTATTTGGGAGGCGCTAGTTCACGTGGTTGGGGCAGATGCACCCAAAAGTTGTGATAACAAAGTTAATAATTGATTGTAGTCATCTAAAGTATACATGTGTGCTGTTGTAGCCTAGTGATTAGAGGCGCCAGTTTATGAAGTCTTAGTGAATGAATAGACCTGGATTCAAATATCTAATCGGCCAGTAGTTATCTCAAATGAAAATCGCATGGAATGAACCTATTATAGTATTTTTTTTGATTGGACAAAACCACATTTAATATTTCTTATTTTGGCATTAGATTTGATCGAAGGGTTTCAGGTTTCATTCTCTGTGAAGATTATTTTGCGACCCCCAAAAACCTGTTTTTGAATGGCTTAAGTTAGGGTGTTAGTTTTTTTTTATATCAGTAGATATTATTAGAGACATATAATTTGATATAGTTAGGGTGCACCACCCCTGGAAAACCCCCCAAAAATCAATTTTTTGAACGGCTCAAGCTTGGCGCTAGCTTTTTTTATATTAGTAGATATTTAGGTGACAAATATTTTGACATAATTTGGGGGTACTGCCACCCCCTGAAACCCCCCAAATGGTCCCCCCAAAATCAATTTTTTGAACGACTTAAAGCTAGGGTTCTAATTTTTTTTTCATCTCAGATATTTCAGAAACAAATATTTTGATATAGTTTGGGGGTTCCAACTCTTCAGGAACTCCACCAATTGGATTTCCCAAATCATTTTTTTGAAAGGTTAAGGCACTAATTTTTTTTTTGATATCAGTAAATATTTAAAGCTAGGGCCCTAGTTTTTTTTTGATATCATTACATATTTAGTGTAAGATAGGTCGGTGCTTTCAGAAAGTGCTCGATGATGTCTCAGAGCAATTAATAAAATAAAATAATAAAATACAGACCATAAAAAGTAAAAGTAATCTAAAACCCCCTACAGCCTGTTTTGTCTTTCGACTTGTCAGGAGGGTATCTGCATGGTAAACAAAAACTTTTAAAACTTTCAAAATCTTTTAAAACCTTTAAAAAAACTTTTACAACATTAGGCTGCGATCCTACTCTGCCTGGTGCTGTCTACTGCTAGCTACACACTTGCTACCAGCAGCCTTGCTGCACAGCGAACTGGAAGGCGCGCATCACCAACGACATGCAGCGGCAAAATAGGATTGTCAGGCAAAACGGTTATGCACCAATGCGGACAAATGTACACAAACACCAAAAAACTACAGTGAAAAGTACAAGGCAGTGTGTGCGTTAAGATTAACAGATATGAGTAAAGATTATGTAACGCTACTGAGTTTGAATTTGCTTCTGTGCCTGCATTTGTTAAAACATTTCAGAGCGCTTATTAATATTGGTGCGTAAATCCGCTTTCAAGATTGCGAATTTCTCTTCTAAACACAGGTTACAGGATCTAGCCCCGCTCGAATAGGCAGAGGCTTGCATTGTAATTTGCCATGTGATTTTCGGGGACAGTCCGCGGTCTTTTTCTTTCCAGACGGCGTAGGATAGCTCGGTTGCATGGCCTTTCTTGGGATGTTTGAACGATTGGTTGTGGTTGTAAAATCGTGCTTTGAAAGTGGTGGAACAGCTCCTGTAATAGATCTTAGGACCATCGCTGCTCTCTAGCGTCGCTTGTAAGCGTACATTTGTCCGCATTGGTGCATAACCGTTTTGCCTGACGATCCTGTTTTGCCGCTGCATGTCGTTGGTGATGCGCGCCTTCCAGTTCGCTGTGCAGCAAGGCTGCTGGTAGCAAGTGTGTAGCTAGCGGTAGACAGCACCAGGCAGAGTAGGATCGCAGCCTAATGTTGTAAAAGTTTTTTTAAAGGTTTTAAAAGATTTTGAAAGTTTTAAAAGTTTTTGTTTACCATGCAGATACCCTCCTGACGAGTCAAAAGACGAAACAGGCTGTAGGGGGTTTTAGATTACTTTTACTTTTTATGGTCTGTATTTTATTATTTCATTACATATTTAAGCGAAAAAGAATTTGCTGTAGTTTAAGGGTACCACCCCTCCCCCCCAGAAACCCCCAAATGACTTGAGACTAAATTTTTATGATTGCATTGTTTTACTTTGTGGTAAAATCTCTAGATCTATTCGAATCTTGTCCAAACTACGACATGTTTTACCTTTGAAAATTCTACAAAATTTGTATCACTCTTTAATTCACCCTCATCTCCTGTACAGAATTATCACTTGGGGAAACACTTATGAAACCTACGTAAAAAGGCTGACTACGCTCCAAAATCGAGCAGTTAAAATATCTGCAAGAGTTCAATGGTAAGATAATGGTTTAAATTGCTATATGTTACTGCAAGCTCTTAAGTTATATATCTGTGCTGTTGCTAAATTTGTAAAAACACATAAAAACTTGCCATCCAGCTTCTCCTTTTTTGCCCTAGTTGCATTCGTACACACATGATCAACACATTTGGCATCATCCCAGTATAGCTTGTACCTGCCGAGATGTACTGTAAACACTTAAATTGCAGAGAAATATTAAATTCGAATGTGTTTTAATTTGGAACTCGGTATTTTCAGAAATAAAAAAATTACTCTTCAATCAATTTGAAATACTCCATAACAAGCATTTGCTGTCAAATTGTACTTGATGTTTCCAGTTTCATTTCATTTGGAAATTTTTAATGACTATATCTTTTGTGACTATTGTCAGACTAGTCGCTATGTCGCATAGGGGTGTATTTAGTGACCATGTTGAGGGTGTAGGGTTTTGCGTCTCTTTGCTTGGGTTTGTTTAGTTCTACCTAACAAAAGTTTTATTTCAATGTTCTCGTTGATGGTGGAATAAAGCTGACTGGTAGAGTGGAAGCTGGTTTGCTAGTGTGGTTTTTGCGAGTTTTGTCGGTGCATCTCATTGCCCATTTCATTGCTACACTTCAATTAATAAATTACACATATTCACTGCATTATTAACAAAGTTCATAGGTGGCTGCGCTACTCGATGACCCAGAGGTCCATTTGCAATTTCCTGTTACAATCCAACTCCCTGTTTTTCTTGTGTTGTTTTTTGCAAAATAAACATAATTATTACTAAAATATGACATTACAAGCAATATCCGGGAACTTCATGAAAGTATCTAACTTTACCAAACTAATGAACTTCACAATTGCTGTAAACGTGTGTATTGCCGTTGATAGTCAGATCTGAAATACAACACTTTTGAATTTCATAATGTTCCATCAATTTGATTAGGCTTGTGGTTAACGGCTTTTAAAATGTAAATGTCTAGAAACGATATCCTAAAACGTTAATCAAAATTTTACAACTCTACTTAATTCTCGTTTCAACTTTTAAGGAGCTTGTTGCAATTTTTACTTAGCAGCGCAACGCAATTTTAAAATTATGGTTACAACAAACAAAACTCTTGTTAAAACAAAAATTTCGACTGGAACGTTTTGCTCCGATTGAAACAAAAACGACCAAAACAAAACTTTTTGATCAGAAAATGCCAATATGGTTTTTGGATTTTATAACTCACATTATCTTGACCAGAAATTTGATACACCATCCTAAATATCAAATCTAATCCCTCAACTTGTTCACTGCAATATTTTTTTAAGAATGATTTTATGAAAGCACATGTATGAACAGTTCGACTGATTTTTCTCAAAATTTAAGAACGAAATCAAAACAATGTCTGACTTAGCAATTACCACAGAAAAAGATACGTACACAAACAAAATTTAGAAACAAACCATCAAATTCTTTAGATTTAGTTATGATATTGCAGAGTCTAAGTTTACGATTGCTTCACATTAAAACTTATAATAATTTACTCAACTCTATGCTTACCAGAACCCTATGTGTAATGTTTAACGTTAAACAACTATTTACCAAAAATTATCTACTTCTTTTGCTTATTACGCTCGTTTTGCTTCATTTTAACAGCTTTGAGGTTGTTCGCTCTCAAAAGTTTATGAGTGTCAAAAAGTTATCAAAATAATGAAGAATGTCAATCAAAAAACTATTAGAAGTACCTAACAGTTTTTTACTTTATTATGAAATAACATAGAGCAATCTTTGACATTCCAGCGACTTTGTTACATCAGCCAAACTTAACACTAACCACGGCCAGAAATTTGCATGCATTTTACAGCTATTCCTATTCTGAGAATGCTATTTAGCAGTGACCCTACGGCCAATATATTGTACAAATGTACAGTATGTTGTATTACATCCATTATCCAGCAGTTTTGTTAAGCTTTCTTAATAAAATTGTTCAAAAACTTTGAAGAGCGAATAGAAAATTTTTTCAACATCACAAGTGACAATTTAGTAAAACAACTCAGCCATTCAGTTGAAATCTATCAAAGCCATGTAGCTTAAGTACTTCAACATCTTAAATGCTGGAGTAATCCCATAAGTTTGACTCTTCTACTTTTCAGTGATACCAGTTCATTGTGAGAATTCATCTTATAGGTGAAGGTCCATTTAAGGGTTAATTGTCCAACATGGCATTGCCAAGTTTGGCATGTTTCACTTTTTTCTTGTTTTAGCTTAGTGGTACTTTTAAAATTTGATATGTTTAGCTGGATTACTTCGTAATATGGATTTAAAAAATTTTGGGTGGCCCATTTGGCATGGTCTCCTCAATGTAGCCAACCAAATTTTGTTATCTTTTAATCTTTGATTCATTTTAACCTAGTATCCCATAGATTTAATTGGAACGACCGACGCTCGCGTCATGTGTTCCTTTGTTTGTACTCGACCATTTTCCAACTAGCGAGTGCGAAATTTTAAACTTTTGCTTATAACTCGAGAACGGTTGGGTCTAGGTACATGAAATTTTGACGGCAGTTTGAGATTAATGAGTTATATGTTTGTACCAAATTTTGATGCAATAGGTCACGTGACTTTTGTTTTAGAACCCGAAAACCACCCTGCAAGTTTGGCGTAAAAAGCGATCTCAGTCAAAAACGGCTTAAGTAGGACAAAAAATATTTCATATGGTTGTATGTGTTAATATCCCCTTTCATCCCAAACCAACCCACTTTTGGCCGCGATGAGGTTTATTTCTTTTTTTTCCCTTTTTCTTCTTCCTAATTTTTGTATGCTCTTCTCGTAAACCACAAAACATCGAAATTTAATTTTTGTGCAAAAGTTGTTGAGCTGCAAACGCAATTTTTTCTCCCGAAATTTTTTGGGGCGACTACCCCAGGAACCCCCCCAAAATGGGGCCCCAAAAAATCAATTTTTTTAACGACTTAAGCTAGAGTGCTACTTTTTTTTGAAATCAGTAGATATTTAACAGACAAATATTTTGACATAGTTTGGGGTGCCACCCCCCTGGGGACCCCCCAAAAATCAAATTTTTGAATGGCTTAACTTAGAGTGCCAGTTTGTTTTGATATCAGCAGATGTTTAACAGACAAATATTTTGACATTTTTTGGGGGTGCCACCCCCCTCCAGAGACCCCCCCAAATGGACCCCCCAAAAAATCATTTTTGAACTGCTTAACTTAGAGTGCCAGTGATTTATGATATCAGCAGATATTTAACAGACCAATATTTCGACATAGATTGTGGGTGCCACCCCCTGGAGACCCCCCAAATGGACCCCCCAAAATCAATTTTTTGAACGGCTTAATGTAGAGTGTCAGTGTTTTATGATATCAGCAGATATTTAACAAACAAATATTTTGACATGGTTTGGGGTGTCACCCCTTGGGGACCCTCCCAAATGGACCCCCCAAAAATCAATTTTGTGAATGGCTCAACTTAGGGTGCCAGTGTTTTATGATATCAGTAGAGATTTAACAGACAAATATTTTGGTGTTGTTTGGGGGTGCCACTCCCCTGGGGACCCCCCAAATGGATCCCCCAAAAGCAATTTTTTGAAAGACCCAAGCTAGGGTGCCAGTGTTTTATGATTGATATCTGGAGATATTTAACAGACAAATTTTTTGACTCTACTTTTCTGGAGGTTCCATAATCAGATATTTTTGAATAATTGCTGATTTTACGGTAGACAAAAAGTACATTTGAGCGTCACAGCATTAGCTACGCGTCGTTCGTTCACTGGGTTTGCTGGAAAACTCCCATCTAGTTTGATTAGCTTTTGTAGTTAATGGGGGAGGTATCAACATAATTGAAGGATCCCTGTAGAAAGACAACCTCAAATTTTTTTTATATTTTACCGACCTTAAAAATTCTATTTGTCTAGCTTGAGTGGTTAAAAATTTTGGAAGGACCTGTTTAAGGAGGACTCGCCAATTGTGGCACCTTAATTTGGTCATGTTCTATTTACGTATTTTGATTTTATCTTTCTGATATATTTACCTATTCTGAAAGTTCATGAATCTAGCTTGAATGGTTGAAAAGTGTGAATTTTGAAGAACCCCTCATTTTGGTGCTCCAAATTTTGTCAAATTTTATGTTTCTCCTTCATATTTGCTTGCATATCCTGAAATTTTGATGTGTTTAGCTTAAACAATTAAAAAGTTTGAATTTTGGCGTCTTTGTTTGACGAGGACCCCCATTGTGGTATCCCAACGTTTTGTCAAGTTTTATCTTTCCTTTATATTTACCTATTCTGAAAATTTCATCAGTCTAGCATAAGAAGTAAAAATTTGAATTTTGGCGTCCTTGCTTGAGGGTGATCCCATTGTTTTGGTACCACCAAATTTTGTCAAAATTTATCTTTTCATGTTTGTCAACCCTAAAAATTTCTTATGTTTTGCATGATTTGTAAAAAATTTTGAATTGTGCGGCCACAGTTGAGGGGGGTCTTTCATGGGGGGTCTTCTATTTTGGTACCCCCCAGATTCTGGTCAAATTTTATCGTTTTTAAAAAAAATTATGTGTCTAGCATAAAAGGTTAAAAAGTTTGAATTTTAGAGTGCATGTTTTTTGGGGGTACCCCGATCGTGGCACCCCCAATTTTGTTAGTTTTACTTTGGTTTTAATATCAATTTACTTCAAAAATTTAATCCATTTAGCTCGAACGGTTTAAAAGTGCAAGATTTTTGAGGACCTGATTGAGAGGGATTTCCCCAACGTGGCACTTTCGATTTCAGTTGCACACTTGTCCTCTTTGATATCTTCAGTTGATCAAACTTTAAATACAGTGCGTTTACTGGTTTAAAAGTAGATAGTATTGGAAGAAAAGGAAAAAAAAAGTAAGAAAAAAAAATGCCAAAACACGAAAAACAGTATTCAAGTTGGGGTAAACGAGCATAACCAAAAGAAAAGTGGTTGGTAGTTTAGTCAGTTGCTACAATAGTAACTGACTGAAATACCAATATGCTTTTCTCTATCAGCTTCCTGAAAGAGTTTTTTAATTAATTGAACTGAAACGAAGTAGTCCAGCCACTAGCTAACATTATCACTTTTAGTCAAGTTAAGAAACGAATGTTCTACTTGGCTTGATGGGAAGTCATACCAAGTTCCACATTAGTTTAGAGTAGACAGTGATTTAGTGAAAATGACTGAAGTGAAATAGTAACAATTGGCTTTTTCAAAACTCGTTTGTGACGATTTCAGAATTCGAATTACCTAACAGACTACTGGGCACTGGCATGCTGGGGTTTTATAATGTAAAACACAACTTTGACAGTTAGTTTATGAATATTTTTTCCTGTTGTTCCAGAGCGTACTTAGCTTTGTTTGCACTAATGTAGAGGCAAATTTTGAGAGACCGCTGGACAGTTTTGAGAGACTGTTTCGGTTCCTCAAGTCGCCTTAAAAAAAACACTGGATCTGACTATAAACGAGCACATTTTTTAGAAATTCATTCAAGGCAATCGGGTCACTATTTTAAGGCTTAGTAAAGTTCAATAAAAGTTGGATACTGAGCAAAGTTCCTGGATATTGCATGCGATGTCACATTGTAGAGTGACCAGGATCTTTGCAGGTGCAGATTTCTCCAGGCACGAAGTAGCTACAATGCTACAGATTTACAAAATAATATCCATTGTTGCTTTCTAAACAAATACAATAGGTCAATAATATTGCAAAAATACTTAATTTATGCAAAATGTTGTATGGTAATTTATGTGAAATGCAATGCTGTTCCTCTTGCCCTTCACTCGCTGCACCAAGGTAAAAGCGGTGAAAATATCTACGAAGAGCTGTTTTGTTAGTTTGATGTATTTGGATTTATTTTACAAATATAAACATAAAATAATACTAGTCATTTAAATTAACTTCAGCTGGGGGCAAGTGTCCCCATACCAGTTTTTTGGGCAATCATTCACTGTATTGTGATTTATTGTACTAAGTGTGAACTTTAGTCACAACTAGAATGTGACATCGCAAGCAGTATCCTGGGACTTCACTAAAGTATCTAACTTCATTGAAATAAAGAACTTCACTCTACTTGAACATAGTGGTCAAATTGCGTTAAACGTGTTTAACTGTTTGTGGTTGTTGATAGTCAGATCTACTATACGTTGGTGCGTCCTTGGATAAGACACTTTACGATGATTATCTCTGTTTGGAGACTATGAACAAACAGCAAATTCAGTGGACAAGAATTCAAAGAAATCCACAGAAACATCGGATCACTGGAAACTTTTAAGCATGTGCGAATTCCTCCAAGTACGCAGTAATCATTACAATGAAAAGTATGGGGATCGTTCAATAATGTCTGATGCTGTCTGGTGACAGGAGGATAAATATGCAAATAAATAGCTATAAGCACAGCGCTGTTGAATTTCATATTGCTCCACTAACTTGAACAGGTTTGTGGTTAATGGCTTTCAAATCTCTAGAAAAAGCGTCTATAAATGTCAATCAAAATTTTACAACTTTGTGTAGTTCTTGTTCCTAACTTTTAAGGAGTTCATTGCAATTTTCATTGTGCAGCGCAGCACAATTGTTAAAATTGCGACGACTTTCAAGCAGACTGCATTACAAATAATAACACCCATATACCAATTCAGTTTATAAACAAAGCCCTCACTAAAGCAAATATTTCGACAGTAGCCTATTATATGGAACAACAATAACGACATTCAATTTTTATGCAACTATACTTTTTGATCTTAAAATGCCAATATGATTTTCAGATTTCGTAACTTACATTATCCTCACCAGAAATTTGACACCAATTTGATTTTTGGATTTCGTAACTTACATTATCCTCACCAGAAATTTTACACACTACTCTAAGTATCAAAGCTACACCCTCAATAAGCCCACTGCAGTATTTTTTTTATCAAGGATTTTATATGACCACATGCATGAACATTGTCTTCTACTGATTTTTCTCAAAGTTTAAGAACTAAATCAAAACAATACTTGCCTTAGCAACTACCATGGAAAAAGATACGTACATAAGTAAAACTTAAAAACAAAAAATTAAAATTTTATAAATTTGTAAGTGATATTGCAGAAGTCTAACCTCACGATAACTTCACGTTAAAAACTCATCAACCTAGGTGTAATGTTTAAAGTCAAACAATTATTTACTCCTTTTGTACATTAAACTTTTTAAAGTTTATTTTGACAGCTTTGAGGCTGTTTGCTCTCAAACTTTAAAGGTCTGAAAAAGTTATCAAAATAATCAAGTAGTGTCAATCAAAAAGCTCATATAATAGCGCTAAAACTCAGCACTTTTTAGGGAGTTCCTATCAGTTTTTCACTTAATTATGAAATAACATAACATCGCATATTATATTTTCAAACCTCACTCATCATAATGATGAAGTAACACAGAATAATCTTTAAAAATCATAAAATCTTCAAATTTTAAAAATCTTTAAAATAGAGCGATCTTTGAAACAGAGCATACTATTATTACATCAACCACACTTAACACTAATCATCACTGCCAGAAATATGCATACATTTACTGCCATTCGTACTCTGAGAACCCTATTTAGCATTGCAATCCGATGGCCAACATATTGGATATTGTACGTTATAAATTTATAGTGTGTTACGTCTATTATTCAGCTGCAATAACTTTGAAGAGCAAGTAGAAGGTTTTCCTA
Source organism: Trididemnum nubilum (assembly GCA_963965965.1). Lineage (NCBI taxonomy): Eukaryota > Metazoa > Chordata > Ascidiacea > Aplousobranchia > Didemnidae > Trididemnum > Trididemnum nubilum. Next base: position 26,424,628 of record OZ014472.1, on the reverse strand, counting down.
ACGTCACAGGTGACAGTTGAGTAAGAACTCGGCCATCCAACTGAAATCTATCAAAGCCATGAAGCTCAAGTATTTCAACCTCTTACTTGTTGGAGTAATCCTATAAGTTAGACTCTTCTACCTTTCTGTGATACTGATTCGTTGTGAGCGTTCCTGTTATAATTTTGAAGGTCCATTTCTGGGCTAATTGTCTAACATGGCATCTCCAAGTATGGCATGTTTTATCTTTTCCTTATATTAGCCTATGGTACTCTTAGAATTGATATGTTTAGCTGGAGTACCTGGTAGTTAAAGATTTAAAAAATTTAAGGAACCCATATTACATGTGGCCCAGCAAATTTTGTTTCCTTCAATCTTTGTTTCATATGAACCTATCCAATATTGATGGGAGGTTGCAGATCAAGCCAGATACTTTGGCACTCGAACATCATGGTCTTTCGCAGCCTCCCATCAGAAAGGGAATATATTGCTTCATGTTCTTTGATTACAGTACTTTTTTGTTTGTTCGATGCTTTCTTTTTAAAGAAAAATAAACTACACTACTACAATAGATCTAATTTGTTTAGCTTGGTAGTTAATGAGGGAGGGGGGGAGGCGGTGTCAACATAATTGGGGGATCCTTATAGTGTGGCATCTCAAACTTTTCCATATTTTATTTTTGCCTATTTTGAAAATTTCAGTGGTCTAACTTAAGCAATTAAAAAGCTTGAGTTTTGGCGGCTTTGTTTGAGGAGGACCCCAAAAGTTTTGTCAAATTTTATCTTTTCATGTTTTCCTCTCTTGAAAGTTTTATGTGTCTAGCATGAGTAGTTAAAAAGTTTTGAGTTCTGACGACCCCATTTGAGGGGGATTTTCCCAACATGGCACCCTCGATTTTAGGTGGACACTAGTCCTCCCTGATATCTACAATCGCTCAAAGTTTGAATACTGTACATTTAGCGTTTTAAAAGTAGCTAGCTCTAGAAGGAAAAGAAACCAAAAAAAAAACAAGAAAAATAGTATTCAAGTTGGTGTAAATGAACATACCCAAAAGAAAGGTGGTGGTCGATAGTGTGTTCAAAAATTACGAACCATTTTTCATCAATATCGATAATTCTTGAGATATATCGGTTCAAATTCGTCCACTTTTTGCCAATTTTCAGCCTAGTCGCATGACTGGCACCCCCAAACTTGGTTTGCGTGAAACCTCCAATAGCTCCTATGTTGTGTTCAAATTTCAGCTTTGCATGTCAAGTAGTTTTTTAGTTATAAGTAGGGCAAGTTTTAATTGATCTAAAAATGCAAAAAATTCACTTAAAAATTCAAAAAAATTGACTTTATTGACCTAACAAAATTTGGACTACGCAAAAGCTATTTCCTGAGACTTTTTTAAGATTTGACATTAGAACAAACATTTTAATAAACGAAAAGCATGCAAATTCTCAACAAATTTGCAAAGCAAGTCTATGTGCTATTGCAAAATAAGTCTGAAAAATCATGGGGTAGAGTGTAGAATCATGATAGTAATGTTGCATTTTGATTTTGAGAAGCTGACCAGCTAAACCAGTATTTTCCGGTTTTTTCTTGTCATTATTCACAATTACGTGACCTGGGATACCAAAATTGGCACAAATGATGCTTTCATTAGTTCTTGTGTTGAGTCCAAATTTCAACTTTCTAGGTTCAACCGTTTGTTAGTTATAATAAGCAAATCAATCCTCATCTATAAAATGGCCGAGTAAAAAGAAAGGTCCGACCGCGCTCACATGAAGTCCCAATTTCGAGCAAAAAAAAAAAAAAGAATTTCAAGAAGTCCCAATGGCAGAAAAAACTGTTTTTTTTTAAGTATTTAAATTTTTGTTGTTTATATATATTTTTGTTTCTCAATCGCTGTACAACCTACTGTGAAGCTTTTTCAAATTTTTTGTCATTTGGAGTCAAATATTCGTGACTAAGCATGCGTTAAGTTTTGGCTCCCATACGACCTGTGAAAATTGATGTTTCCTAAACCAGTATATTGGCATATATGAAAAGCTGTGTTGCCCAAAACCTGAAACTGCATATATGTATATATTCTCAATCACTGCAGAGCCTGCCATTTCAAGGTTTGTCCCTTCATCAGCAGCGTACAGAGATATATATAAGCAGTGTACAGAGTACAGCAGCATATAGAGATAGATAAATCAGCAGCATACAGAGATAGAGATAAATATATGTATTTGTTTTTTGGCCAAACGATTGCGTGTAAAACGTGCCTCGCTTTAATTAGCTCTTCGAAAAGTGTTTAAACTAGCTGCGAAAAATAGTTATAGCATGTGGCAAATTGTAACTTAATTGGAAAGTTTCAATCATCTTTTTTTATGTAGCCCCTTCCCCTAATAAATACTTCAAAAATGACTTTAGAATCATATTACAGTAAAATGTTTTTTGCTTTTTATTTCAGCACTTGGATTAGCAGCTTCGTTTGTTTTTAGCTATGCTACTAATTCTTCTTAAATTACAACAGCAATCACTTATGCTTCTGATTTATCACGTGACAAATCCAATGATGCATGGACTCCAGAAAAAAAGTCAAAATGTTTTGAGCATTTCTTGCGAGTTAAAATATAATAATTTTTTTATACTTGTGGAATAATTATTCAAAACTTCTGCAACCACAATTCTGCAACCGAAATTACTAAAAATCACTATTTCACAATCTGCAGTTAAAATAACAAATCCGCAATTGAAGACTTGCCCAGCTCTTGTAACTTCATGAATCTTACCGCCATTTATTTTCCAAGCTTAGTGTATCGGAACAACATAGCCATTTCGTGACATACAGGGTGGGCCAAAAAAATGTTACCACTTTTAATCCATACAGAAATTTTAAAAATGAACATTTATTCGAAATTTTTTTTCACAGATGTTTAACAAAAATATCCAATTAAAATTTGATAACAAAGTCTTTTCACTTTGTCTCTTGTTTCTTACACAGTTCAATAATTGATAACATGTTCAATCCAAGCTCCTCTTCTGTGGAGTACAGCTGCAACATGCACAATGAAGTTTGTGATGACATTGCCGCACATCTCAAGAGGGATTCTTCGAATTTCCTGACAGATGTTGGTCTTCAGGGCTTCAATGGTCTGTGGGTTGTTGTAGTACACCCTCTTCTTCAGGTACCCCCATAGGAAGTAGTCTGCGGGAGAAAGATCAGGAGAGTAGGCAGGCCATGGGTTGTTCGTACGCCGTGAGATGAGTCTACCTCCAGGAAAGTACTCGTTGAGGAAATCCAGTGAGACATTTGAGCAATGTGGAGGAGCACCATCTTGCTGGTAAATGACGTTATTCATATTGACTCCCTGCTTTCTCCTAAGAGCAGGAATATGAAACAAAAGTCTTAGTAATTTTGAAAATGGTTAGAATATAAAAAGTGGTAACATTTTTTTGGCCCACCCTGTATGTATAGTCCAGAATAAACGTCCACTACACGTGCTTTCACTGTTCGTTTTGCTTCAAAATTGATCCAAACGTTTTTAGACGGAAAGAGATGTGAGCGTGCGACAACGAGCTGTTGATCTTCTCTACGCCATGTGTGACAAGAGCAACGCTGAAGAAATTGTCGCTGAAATGCTGGAATATTTAAAGAAGGCTGACTATGCAATCAGGGAGGAAATGGTATGTTAAAAAAAAGTGGTAATTTAGATGAAAACTGACAATTTAGAAAGAGAGTAACAAATTAAAATCACTTCGAATTAATTTCAGGTAAGCATTTAGAAAATTTCCCTTTTTATATTAATTCAAATCCTCATATTTCTGTTTTGTTTTGCCAACACCTGTATAAGTTGGCAGGATCAATTTTTATGCCATTATGCCTAAACTCAAACAGGTGTTTGTGAAGGTGAGATGGTAAACAGTAAGCAGGATTGTGTCGGCCCTGTCAGCTCGGAATTTGATCCCTCTTCTTTTAGTTCAGTTGCGTTCGCATTTGCCACGTTAAGCCCAATACACAATGGCATCGCAATTGCACCAGATGGCTCGTTTTCAACGGTCCTGACTCGTAAGTGCAACAACCAACAACCAGCAAAAATTGTGTAATTTTTGCAAATAATCTCTATAGGACAACAATTAAAAGAAAGTTAAACTAGCATTTTTTTTGACCTCAACTCGTAGGTTTCTACAGCATGGAAATCATAACTTTTTGTTGAACGAAACATAAAAGATTGAGTCAGTTTTGCACAAAAACTCTTACGATGCTTAAATTTTAGGAGAAAAACGGTGAAATGTTAACAAAAAAGATTGATTAAAACATAAGCAAGAATACTCCCAAAACATTAAAGTGCCATATTCAATGATGTGCCTAAGAAAATGCTGACAGTAATCATGGACAAAGGCGCACATTTTGAATGCATTGTTTTTATCCATTTTTTAACCAAAAAAAAAAGTTGGCTTAAAAAAATATTTTTCTCCTTTACAACAAATATTCGATAGGACTACTGACTCTCTTATTTTTTCAAAATTTGAAAATGACTTTCAATAAAGTCGATTTCATTTTGCTTTCGCAATAAGCTTTTCAGACAGAACTCTTCAGTTGCGACCTCTGTCTGGTTTGGTATGTGGTGAGCGGGATTTTTTAAAGACCAAATGCAGTAAGGAGAAATGCATTCTGCAGTAAGGAGAAATGCACTCTGCAGTAAGGAGAAATGGATTTAAGGAGATTGCATAATAGTAAGGAGAAACGCAATCTATCCAATGCCGGCAGGCTTTGATCTTACCGAAACAGTTGTAGAGTGAATACAAACTGCTTTTGCCTGCATAAATCTGTTTTTTTCCGTGAAATATAAACCGCTTCCAACAGACTCAAGTGAAACTGAGAGCGAGCTGTGGTTAAGATTTTAAACTGTGAATCAGAATAGTTGCGTGCGCACTGATTGGATTCCAACAAATGTTGGCCAATGGCTGAATCGCTTTCTGGTTCGAATTGAGTCTTACTTTTTGCTTTGCAGAAACATATATTAATTACCCTGACGATATAGTACTCAAGCACATGTCCTAGAAAATTGCACAATTTTCTACAGCTAAACCCTTTGAACCAGAAAAGTGCCCAGTGTACCTTAGAGCCCCATGGATAGGCTCAGCTTCTCAGCAATTAGAACATCAAGTCAAAAGTGCTGTACAAAATTGCAACGGAGCAGTGTCACCACACTTGATTTTCTCAAGCCAATGCATGCTACCTGCTGCCAAAAAGGATGTGCTACCTGCCAATCAAAGAAGTATGGTTATTTATGAATATGTGTGCCACTGCGATGTCGGTACGTAGGTCGCACTACTCAAAGGCTTCAGGAACGCATCAAGCAACATGTTCCAAAAGCAATAAGGCAAAAAACCACTCTTACTCAGGAACAGGGAACCCACCGATCTCAACCAACTAGAACCCAGCCAAATAGAAAATGCAAAGCAAAAAGTAAGACTCAATTTGAACCAGAAAGCGATTCAGCCATTGGCCAACATTTGTTGGAATCCAATCAGTGCGCACGCAACTATTCTGATTCGCAGTTTAAAATCTTAACCACAGCTCGCTCTCAGTTTCACTTGAGTCTGTTGGAAGTGGTTTATATTTCACGGAAAAAAACAGATTTGTGCAGGCAAAAGCAGTTTGTATTCACTCTACAACGGTTTCGGTAAGATCGAAGCCTGCTGGTATTTGATAGATTGCGTTTCTCCTTACTATTGTGCAATCTCCTTAAAATACATTTCTCCTTACTGCAGAATGCATTTTTCCTTACTACATTTGGTCTTTAAAAGATCCTGCTCACCACATACCAAACCAGACAGAGATCGCAACTGAAGAGTTCTGTTTGAAAAGCTTATTGCAAAAGCAAAATGAAATCGACTTTATTGAAAGTCATTTTCAAATCCTGCACCACCTCAAAATTGTTCATTTTTCAAAATTAAAAAAAAACAAAATAATAGCACAACCTATTAAAAGTAGATAAAACCCAAGAAAACTCAGAATTTTAGAAGGAAAACCTTAAAACCAGGTTTAGAAAAACACACCTGAATCGAGCACCCTATTCAAAACAAATACTCGTAGGAAGAGATTGTCCAGCGTTTAGAAACTATTTACCGAAATTCGATTTAAAATTTCAACCACGGCGAATTTAGACTTTTTTACATCCTTAATGTGAAATGTTAGAGCATTTGACAATACGGATGTAGAAAAGAAGAGGCTTAAGTAATTGGTTCCTTACCGTCGATGAAGAGTGCTTGGTGTTTCCTATAGCAACTGATGTATCGTGCTTGGTGTGCATTGCCGGCAAATAGCTTGTCATGCCGTCGGCGTCATGCTTAAGGCTCGTTTATACAGAGCATTAACCCGCCCTTGAACTACGCGGAAAACCAGGCAATTTTCTGCGCGATTTGCTTTTCTAAAACTCGATCATTTGTCAATGTGAATTATTGTAATGCATGAATTATTAATTATAAAGATGGTTGTGTGTCGCGGCGAATTTCACCATATTGCAGAAGTTGTAGCCTATTTATTTAAAATTTTGATCCTGATTAATTTTGAAAATATTTCTGTCGCGATCGTTGATACTTGGATCGAGTTCAACCTTTTATCTCTAGAATTGCCCACGTCGGCTGAAACTAAAGAATGACTGAGATGTTAATTGACGAATCGAAAATGGCAGTTGATAGTTCCTTTAGCTTCTTGAATCTTACAAAGCAGCACACCAATCTTAAATTAAAACTTCTATTTAAGATTGAAACACAAAACCACTCCCACTGAGCGAAATTGCTCCACTAAACTTCTTACAATCGACCAGATTTAGATCGTAAAAGACTTAACCGCAACCGACCAGGTTCAGGTTGCACCTTACACACTCTCATGATAGTCCAATTCAGATTGCCAAATATACGGCTACACAAGCCAACCACAGATACACAAACTCAGCAAAACTGCCTACGAAACTAATACCTAAAATCACCCACTCTTAGAATATTAGAATAATGAATGGAAAACGACCCGCCTATTTATACTATGACAAAAGCTATCGAATATCCCAGAAAAATCCTTGATGTGTCACAATGGAAAAAATACACAAGCTTACGATAAACAAATTTCGACATAATTATGACATCACAAACTTCAAGTCTAAATATAGCAATTAAGAGTCGTAAACAACCCAAACGTTGATAACTACAGAAAATAGCAGAACGTACTAGAAAGGAATTATCTCGAATATTCTAAATCAAAAAAAAGCGGCAAAAGTAGTAAATCAGTCATGTACACGTTAAAATACAGCAAATAATCATATCTCAGGCATTCAAATTTATTATTCGTGACAGTTTCTAATTGACAGCAGCATTTAAAAAACTAACATTAATTACTGGAAAGCAATCACTTTTTTTATTTAATGTCATTGAGAGAAGAAAGCAATTCTTTTTATTTCATTGAAAAGAACGATTTTTTATATTTTTAATTAAATAACTGATTTTTTACTATGCACTGTTTTTTATTAGAACAATTTAATAAAATCTCGAGCTAAATTAAAAAACACAAAAATGCTAACTTTTATTTTACAGTACCATATCGCATCAAAATGGTAACTTTTATTTTACAGTACCATATCGCATCAAAATGGTAACCAGGTTCCAACAATCTCAGCCATCAGTGGATTGTACTGTATTGTTCAATAATTAGGATCAACAACAATAAGCAATGTTTACCCAAGCAAAAATCAACTTTTGCTATTGTCACTCCAATAAAATTTAAGAACAACATAAGTTAAAATTTGTGAACATTTATAAATCATCACCTTCGACCAAATTTTACTGGTTCTTATATAGAAAAAGAAGATTGCACTATGCTATTAATATTTAGATCGACAGGAAAAGGTCTGTTTGTCTGAAAAACAATGAAAGTGATATCATGAGATAAAGTTTAAACTTTTTGTATTTTACTAACTTTTTGTATTTTACTATAAGAGTAACAGTGATGTTAGCATATTAAATTATTCCTGAAATGAAATAGGCAGAACTAATTTAATAGTTCACAGAGACATCACGTCTTACAATTCTATTTCATTTGACAACACCTTAATGCTGTCTCGCATCGAAATGGGTAATCATTTCAACCCCTAGTGATGTAAGTGAAGCGGAGCCCCCTATCGCGGGAGCATTCCCGTGTTTCATAGTCAACTGACTTCATCATCAGTGTGAAGAGGAGTCAACACAATGCAAAGAATTTTGATCTCTGAATTAGACTAACTCAACCGGTAAATTTGAATAACCAAGCAATCGGTATTGGCTATTGTCTTCATCTCGCAACTTCAGCTGCTAAAAAGACTGACCTATTTTTTTTTCCTTCCCACGTACTGCTCTGGACTCGAGTTTTGCGTAATACCAACGCTCATCGGCAGAGCTGATGTTCAAACCAAAATTCAAAAGCTAAACTAAGCTGGCCTGCAAACCGAAATTCAAAATCTCAGTAAACTAGCCCATAAAGTTAAAATCATAGTATGATTGTGAAACATAATCGCAATTGTGACCATGGTAACCCGAAAAAAAAACAACTTAAGTGAGCATAATTGTTTAAATTTAATTAGATCGGCCGGTTGAAATTAATTTCAAATTTTATGCTTTCCTAAATGTTTGTTGCGGCAAATATTTCGCCAGTAAATGTAAAGAAAATCTTTTTCAATAATTTTTATGCCTACATTTATAGCATTATATAGCTGCGTTGAATTATGGTGACGTAGTTTAATTGAGAGCACTGATTGGTTGAAAAAAAAAGCTGTCGCAAATGCCGCCTAAAATTTCACTCTATTCCATGCAGTTTTCTGCCCGAACTAAATTTTGTTTGTGGGCGTGCTTTGTATAAACGAGTTCATTTTATTTCATCATGATGTTTCTTTTGCAAATGCTGGATTCTCATTTGCGCCGTGTTTGCATTGCGCTGTGTATAAACGGACCTTTACATTTTAAAATCACCAAGTGCTGAGCGAACAGTCATGTGATGCGATCACGACGCCAGTTTGAAGTGGCCTTAGGACCTTGCAACTGAGTGCTTCAAGTTTAACAAATTGCTACATTGCTGTTGCTTGAATTTCAAAAGTGGTGTATAGTAAGTGTCAGTTAGTCACCGGACCAAAGCAGTAGCGTAATAAGTTTGTAGCTACTATTGAGTAACAGCGTTTATTTGACATTCTGTATTTAAATTGACTAAAATTTGTCCATTAGTTCTTAGATTGTGTTGCTTTGATATGATGACATCATGATATGATAAATGATTGTTAAACGGTGATGGTAATTGTAGAATTGTTTTGATTGCAGTGATGTTGTTTAGAAGGTACCACCTTATTTAGTAGTTTGAATAACTTACATTGGTGATGGTACGTATGTTTGAAACAGTAACTGCTTTCATTAAACCATAGTTTTATTGTATGGGTTAAAAGTTTAACGACAATGAAACACGTATTTATTATTGTGAGAATCTAACGAGTTTTCCATTTACTTGGAAAAGAAACCAAATTTTGGTTCGATGTGGCAGAAAATAATTTATGTGGTTCCAAAGCTGCATTCACTTGGGCGACTCTTAGGTGCGAGAATCGGCATTTTGCCTTTTTTCTTTTTCAAGTCGAGAAAGAAACAAGAGCAATTGAAAACAAAAAAAGGCAAAATGCCGATTCTTTCACAATTGCTCTTGTTTCTTTCTTGATTTGAGAAAGAAAAAAGACAAAATGCCAATTCTCGCATCAAAAAGTCGCCCGCATGAATGCTGCGTAATTAGTATAAAGTGCAATTATTTGTTACAATGTTATCAAAAAAAAAGATATTGTGCTGCGCAATTGCACATGAACTGTTCATATATAAGTTTGAAGTCAATTCAGCCGATTTCTTGCAACAACTTCTTTTGATCATTTCTAATTATACAGCAAAGTGTAATCTCCTAGTATTTTTTTGTTGTTGTAGTGCATATTTATTCTCTGTCATTGGACGGCATCAGTCGATTTCAGCCAATTTCTTGCAACAACTTCTTTTGATCGTTTCTGATTATACAGCAAAGTTTAATCTCTTAGTATTTTGTTGCTGTGGTGCATATTTATTCTCTGTCATTGGACGGCATCAGTCACTAACTATTGGAGGAATCTGCACCTGCTAAAGAGCTTCCAGTGATCTTTTGTTCCTGCGGATTTCTACAAATTCTTGTTCACTGAATATGCTGCTTCCACTGAATTTACCAAGCAGATAATTATCAAAAAGCGTCTTATCCCAGGACACAACAAGACCAGGATGCAGGTTGAACCGAAATCATGCAATTAGGATCGTCGTCGCCTTTATCCTCTCAATCACGCTGCTGACTACTTTAAAGTGTAATCTCTTATTTTAAATACACAATATAACCTTGCCATAGCATTTAAGATTGATAAAAGTTAGACTGTCTCTAATTGAATAAGATTTTTGAATGAATTATTCTCTTTGATTTTTGAATGAATTATTCCTTTTGAATAAGATACTTCTGATGATCCCAATTGAAGATTAAACTGTGTAGGTGTGTAATATTTGCTTTTTAACTCTAGTGTTCTTTTTCAGTGTATCATGCATTTATTACGCTCAATTGACTGAGCAACGTTTTTCTGAATTTGTTGAAGGAAGGGTCTCTCAAGTCACTGCATCCTCGTTTTTTTCAGGTGTTGAAAGTGGCAATTCTTTCCGAGAAATATGCCTCTGATTACACGTGGTATGTTGACACAATTTTGCAACTGATTCGTGTCGCTGGTGACTACGTCTCAGAAGAGGTTTGGCATCGAGTTATTCAGATTGTGATCAACCGAGATGATGCTCAGGGATATGCGGCTAAAACCGTCTTTGAAGTGAGTATCCTTCGAAACTAGGTCTTTGCATGACTCAGTGATTTTAGTCCCTTTTTGGTATCCAACCTTGTCCTTATTGTTTCTTCAATGATAGATTCTTTTGCGTTTTTGTTTCTTCTTATTTGATCATTTATTCTCATCGATTTTAGAGAACAGTGGTTTTATTTGAATAACAACTGATGATGCCTTTAGACTAAATATATTTTTAAAAATTGCTGTTACAGTGAGGCAAAATGCTTTAATGTTACATTGCGGAATCGTCATAATTGTTCTTTGTGCTGGTGATTTCCTTGTTTGACTTGTACCTTATTGGACAAGTGACATTATTTTTGTTGATATCGACATGATCGGGTCAATCCATGCTTAATTTGTAGAATTTTTGGAAAATATCAACGGATGTTCTTGGATTTTTTCAAACTTGGTATCTGACTAGAGCAGACTTACTGAACCTATTTGCAAAAAAAATTTCACCTTTGTAGCACAAGTGGATCACAGGATTTGACCCATTTAAATTTGTTTGCTTGAGTGATTTTTGGGGATCTGCATGAATGAATTTGATCTGTTAGGGCTAAAGTTAAACTAGAAGAATGTAGTAAATTGCTACCTCACCATTTTTGACCATGTGGATTCCAATAAAACCCAATATCTTTAAGCAAAGATGTCTCAATTTTGAGATATTTAACGATTCGGCCTTTTCTTTTTGGGCCTCAATTGTGAGGTGCTCGGAATTTTTTTCTTGAAAAATGTTTAAAACTCATTTTTAACAACCACTTTTTCTAGCTAAAACGAAATTTAGCTTTGTCAGACTAAATTTACATGCCTTGCAAGAGCCCAAAGTCATTGCAGGTAGAATATGTTGAATTTTTGTTTTTTATAGCATTTTACGTTTCTAAAGTTGTTTTTAATACATTAAAAAGTGATTCCTACAATTCATTTTAAGTGATAACACTGCGTTGAATTCGCTTAATTGTTCAACTTTTGTTTTCTTAGTTTTTGCTTTACTGCTGTCTTGTTACACTCGAAGGCAGGAAGTTATTTTGCTGCTCTTAGTCAAGCGAATTTGGCAAATGAGTTTGTAGTTACAATATTATTCATTTTTTCTGACACTGCAACTAAACAGAGAAACTAACTAATTGATTGATTTTGATTTTCATCAGTTCTGTTCAGCTTAATATATTTTAGCTTCACTTTAATTCTTTATAACAGTTTAAGTCCTTCAAAAACTCTCATTCAATGTTGTACACGTGATTTGAAACTTTCCTCGTAATTGAGGAGAAAAACTACTGTGCAATCTGGAAGCAAGATATTTTTTGACACATACTCAACTTACAAAATATAGCTCCAGGGACTTATTTATTCTGTACTCTTATTTTGCTACATCAATTGGGCAGTTGGAAGAGATCTGTCATCACTTACTGAAACTAGGATGAAGATACTGGTGACCCAAAACAAACGGTCATCATCTAAACTTGAATGGCTTTTGAAATAATCAGTGAAATTTTTTTGTTCAGATTTGGGAATTATAATGTTTTAAAAGTGTACCGAATTTGACCTTTGAGATTCGAATGACTACTGAACAAAAGATATTATTAGCTAAGGCATATTTTCTGCAGAACTCTGTTCATGCAGCTCAATTGCAATTTAGAAAACTATTTGGGTGTCGTGAATTTACTGTCCACTCAATGATCTGCAGATTGGTCAACGAGTGCAGAACTCATGTGACTGTGCTAAACCCCAACCGTAAACACACTAACAGACAGTCACACTCTGGACAATCGAAATCCTCAATGGGTACCATGCAAAGTTGCTGCTGTCAGAGGCTCTGTTGTCTGCAGCCCAGGCAAGTTTTTGCGTCATTGAAGTCAGGAGCTGGGAGTCAACCAAGAGTCTGTGCGGAGAATTTTTCTCGCAGATCCCAACCTGTATCTTTACAGAATCCAGATTAAGCAAAAGCTTACACCTCACGACAGGACAAAACAAGTGATCATCTGCCACTGGTTTTGTGACAAAACTGACACTGTGCCAGACTTCCTTGACAATGTTTGGTTTTCGGAATGAGGCACATTTTCTGTTGTCAGATCTTGTAAACTCTTAAGAACAGCGTCTTTTGGGGTACCACATTGCGTGAACTTTTTATGAAATGCACTGCTTAAGTTGCCATCTCCAAACATGGCATCATTGGACCATTCTGGTTCAAGGATGACAACAAGCAGTCTGTGACAATCAACACCGAGTGATATCTCCAGGTACTTTGCAAATTCTTGACAGCACTTGGTTGACAAGGTCCACCAGTGTTTCCAACAGGATGGTGCCACCCCTGACACTTCAAACTAATCATTGCCATGGCTACAGCAGCGTTTCCCCGACTGACTGATCTGCTGCAGATGTGACTCGAAATGGTTGCCACATTCACCAAGCTTGAACCCCCAGACTTGTATCTGTGAGGATATCTTAAAGACAAGGTGTATATCAACAACCCCCAGGCTATCCCTGACATGAAGTCAGCAATCACAGCAACAATAACAGTGATCCCTAGGGAGGAATGCATGAGGGTCATCGAGAGCTTTGCCTGTCGGATCCAAGTATGCCTGCATCGCCAGGGAGCTAATTTTGAGCACATTTTTGGAGCCAAGTGAAACAAAGACCTTTGGAAGTCGAACAGGCTTGGAACTTCGGAGATGTTTGCTACATAGACTTGACCGACTGTACCTGAACTATTGTATTAATCTAAATAAAACTTTGAAAGTTATTGGATTTTTAATGATGATCAGTTTTTTTGTGTCAACAATTAAATATTGACTAATAAACATCTGCTTGTTCATATTGTGTATTTATTGTAAATTACTATTGTAGGTTGTAATTTTAGAAAGCTTCATTTCACCAAAAATTTCTATCTAGTTTTTTATTAATTCTGGCTCAAATCTAACCCCAAGTTAAATCCTTACTCCAAAAAACTCCAAATCTAACCCTAACTTTAACTCAAACCCTAATCTTGACCCTAAAAATCAAGATCCTAAAGGAAAGTGTGCAGATGAATACTCATCATTTTCATTTTACTCTGATTAACTTAAAATTTTCCAATGAAATAGCCACTCCCTTTATTTTTTTATTCAGTCATTTGTTTGCTTTTTGACGAAGAAGAGAAATAGTTGTCAAATCACAAAAAAATTGTACAGCATTTGAAATTTACAACTTGTATAGTTATTGAAAACTTGTACAATTAGTAGCCTGTGACATGTTTCAATTAATTTGCAACAAATTTTTATCCTAATCGAAATTAAGCATGTAGAGAGTTATATATTGCATTGAAAATTATCTGTTAGCTTTTAAAGCAACAACATCAAATATTTTGTGTCAAATCTTTGTCAAGATTCAAGTTGTGACTAACATTTTTTTAGTGTCAAGATAAAAAACAAATTAACTCTTTAAGTGATTTCAAGTTCTTAATACTAAACCGATTGTGCATACAAAAAAATATCTAAAAATTATTTTATGTGGATATTTTATGTTCTTTAAATCATGGAAAATGCTATGAAAATTCAACGCAGTTTTTACTGCAAGACTTTGGCCCCTTGCAAGGCATGTTAATTTAGTTTAATTTCATATTAGCTGGAAAAAGTGGTTGCCAAGATGAGTTTTAAGCATTTTTCAAGACAAAAATCCAAAGAGAGGGCTAAATTATTAAATATCACAAAATTGAGACTTCTTATCTTAAAAATGTTGGTTTTATTGGATTCGTCATGGTCAAAATGGTGGGGTAGCAATTTGCTACATTCTCCTGGTTCAACTTTAGCCTTAGGTGTTCAAATTCGTTCATGCATATCCCTTAAAACCGCTGAAGCACACAAATTTAAATGGGCCTTATCTTGTGAACTGCTTGTGCTAGAAAGGTGTAACTTTTTGCAAATAAGTTCTGTGAGTCTGCTCTATTCAGGTACCAAGTTTGAAAAAGATCCAAGAGCATGGATTGACGTGCCCTCAAATTAAGCATGGATTGACACGATCACAGTTTTCGTGGTAGATAGTGTGCTGACTTGAACAAGTTGATAAAATGCTCGAGCAGTACTGGTTGAGCTTTATGAACTTGTTCAAACCAGTGCATTGTCTACCATGGAAATTAAAAACTTGCGAAAAACATCTCGATTCCTTCACAACTAATCAACTTGTCTATCACGGTTTTCGATAGTTAAATTTTGAACAAATATTGGCGCTATTTGTCTAATCACTCAAATATGCTCAGCTTGCCATTAGACTTTATAATGGCTTCACAACACTTTTTGGAATACCAGTAGTGCTTTTGACAAGATTCTATCCCGGTTTCTCAAACAGATTAAAAGTCCCACAACATAAACACTGTACTAGGGCAGCTTTTGATGGAGCAAATTTAGGACTAAAATGAGAGTTTCTAGAACAATCATTCACAAACCATAAGGTATTAAATCTAAAAACAATGAACTAAAATCCCCCACAGCCTATTTGTTTGTCTATCGACTTGTCAAGTGGCTAACTGTTGATTAGAAACGTTTATAACCAACAATGTTTGCTCTGGCAGGTGTTGTCGATTGCTAGCCTCGATATTGTCACCAGCAGCCTTGCTGCAAAACGAACTGGTTAGCGCAGCAACACTAGCCATATGCACGGGAAAAAGAAGACCCTTAGGCGGAACGGTTACGCACCAATACAGATTAATCTAAACAAACACGTAAATAACAGTGAAAAAAAAGCAATGTGTATAGATGGCAAAGTAGTCAAAGTGCAGTAGTGCATTGTGTATTGGATAAATGGTAAGTGTTTATGGCGTTTTTTATTGGGACTTCGTGCACGTTTAGGACCTTTGTTTTTACTCGACCATTTTGATAGACGAGCAGCGAAATTTATTTTACTATGAAACAGTTTGACCTAGAAAGTTGAATTTTGGACTCAATGTAAGAATAGATAAAAGCGTCGTGTGTGCCAATTTTGGGGATCCTAGGTTACGTAATCGTGAACTAGCAAAGTCGTTCCCAACGTTTTCATATTGGTTGACCTGTAAAAATTAAGTGTTTAAGGACTGACATCAAAAATTTGTAATGTATATAAGAAATACTGGTGTAGTTATTATCACATTTGTTTACTACCGCAAAATTAATGGTGCAGCATAATTCATTACTTGTATTTCTGCAATTGTTGCACATTTAAATACAAAAATTTTACAAAATGTCAATTAGCTCAAACAATGAAATGTTAATTTATGGGCAATTGGACATATAGTACAAAATCAAACTTTTTGGAAAATTTCTTGCTGTTTTGGTGCTAATATGAGAGACAAGTGAGGCAGCAAAGAAGTTTCTGAAACATGTTGCTCCGCTTCAGCATCCAATTGATATCTTAGCGTTTTGGCTGCTCTGGCAAAGAAAGATATTCAACAAATACATATCCACCAAGAAAGTTTTAAAAACCGTAAGTTTTTTTCCCCAATTAAAATTTGAAGCAGAAACATAGGTTTCCAAATTTGGATTGGTCATGTGATGTGACTGGAAGGATTACGGTAATATTATTCAGTATCTGTTTTTCCCCAGCAGTTCAGGCTGAGAGAGCAGATTCAGGGTTTCCAAAAAAACTTTTTCAGGGGACATATCTTTGTATTTCTTAAATATCTTTGCAATCGCAGTCCCAAATTTAGAACAAAAATTTGAAAATTTTTTATTTTATTTTAGCTGTTGTAAACTACCAGAATTGTCTGGATGCTTCACTCTGTTTAAGGCAGAGCTGAACAAATGTTCTCATGTAAATGTAGCTGGTTGAAAATACCATCATCAACTTGATTGTTTTGAGCCTTAGAAACGGATATTCGTTTTTAAGTGGTTTCCAGAATTGAGACAAGATTTCTATATCTTGACTGCAAAGTAGCGTCGCAACATAATTCAATCAGTTTTTTCTTTTTTCGGGGGGGATTACGGTTACATGTGTTGACATCTTCAATAAATGGTGACAAGGAAGAAGATAAACGCCAGTTTTTTTTTACTAAAAATTGGCCAAACATAAAGTGAGTTTTATAATGAATAAAAACATTGCAATGATTTGTGGAAAGACGATATTCTGCAGGAGGCAAAAAATGTATGCAGACTGGCAATTGGGAACCACTTAATTAGGATATCAAAAACTCGGTGAAAACCATTATTTTTTGTGGCAAAAATTTATTAATTTGCTTAACCCAAAAACCATTAGACGTTGAATGCTAGCTGTTTGGTGACAGGAGGATAAATATGTGCTACAACAACAACAACAACAAAATATATTCAGATGGGCTAATTTGTCAAAAATAAAAGTCACAAATCTCTAAAAACATTGAAAAATGCCCAAAAATAAGCAATCAGAGTTGATCGCTAGTCTAAAATCGCTGAACATTTGTTTCATCAACAAACATAGTTGGGCACAAGTCCGTTAATCGTTAATCCGTTAATAACGAAGCTAACTTTTTCATTAACTCGTTAATTCGTTAAAAAGTATTTTCATGTTAACGGACTAAATTAACTTCCGTTAAGTTCTGTTAACGGACTAAATTAACTTCCGTTAAGTTCTGTTAACTTCCGTTAAGGTTTTAATCCTTAATATCTTGCACCATTTATTTATTGTACCTGTGCAAACCAATTTGCACTGGTAACACCTGTTGCGTTTTAAAACGAGTTTTATAGAACAAAGCAAAGAAACGAGCTCATTTTTGTGGCAAATAATAAGCTGCAGCCTCAATAGTCTAATTATCACTGTTAACAATTTCCAAAGATTTTCCGATCACAGCTTCGTTAGTGCATTTGAACTTATTTTTATCTTGAAATTAGATTAGACTGTAAAATATAACTTCCTAAACACAAAAAGACCACCATAGCAATAAATTTTTCCTTGCAATCAGCTCAACAACGTCAATACGTGTTCTAGAAGTGAGTGAATAAAAAGAAATGTAAATCACACGCAAAATATTAACGAATTAACAGACTTTATTAACTTCCGTTAATTAAAGCTGAAAATAACAGAGTAACGTTAACGGAGGTGTGAAGTTTGTTAACGGACTAGTGATTAACGAAGCTAACGTTTTGCATTAACTTGCCCACCTATGTTAACAAATATGTTAAACTCAGGAATAGGGAGAGGGGAACTATTCAGGATTAGTTATTTACCAATCGCTTCTCTCAAATATCTTTTTATTAGCCCTCCTCCTACCAATTACTTTGCTCTATAAAATATAGACGAAATAGATTACTCCGTGTGAGTTTTATTTATTTATGGAATTTTATGATTTACCAGCATGCAAAGAGAACTAAAATTTTACCTTAGCCATCTCCCACATAGCCCATTTATGCAACCAGTTGGATCATGTTTGCACTGCTAATTTCTATGCCACGTTTTACAAGCTTTGCTTTTTATCAAAATAGCCCTAAAATTATTTTCTCAAAAAAATGTAAAATTTTTGAGCGTTGAGGGCTCCACCCCCAGACCTCTATGCCTTCAGCGGCTGTAGGCTTTGCCCCCAGACCCCCAGCCTCCGGCGGCTGGGGGCTTAGCTCCCAGACTGCCTATGGCTTTCGGCAACTCTGCTCCTAGACTCCCAAAACAGCCTCTGCATTGCGAATTTTTGGCTATGAACGTTTAAACGTGGATTGAATTTGATCTGCAAATAAAGAGGGCTAAAAGGGCTGGGCAATTTAAAGGCCACCTAATGTCTGCAAACCAATGCACTTAAAATGCAATAAAAAAAGTATTACTAATCGAATGCTGAAAACCTGGTTTAGATGCACGTTCTCAGTTTCAAGCTTTCTCGTTTTTAAAAAGTGACATGACGTCATTAGACCCAGAAGTTTGGTGCCTTCGACTTCACTTTGAGCTAATTACGCCTTTTTTGCACAACACTTTTTGAGTAGCAAGCTGCTATCAACATGCCTTTCCAAAATCGCCTATCCTCTGCAAAGATAAATTAGTCGAAGGCACCAAATGCC
Organism: Trididemnum nubilum; assembly: GCA_963965965.1. NCBI lineage: Eukaryota > Metazoa > Chordata > Ascidiacea > Aplousobranchia > Didemnidae > Trididemnum > Trididemnum nubilum. The sequence continues at coordinate 26,405,820 of OZ014472.1, read as the reverse complement.
TGGGTCTGATGACATCATTTCACTTTTTAAAAACGCGAAAGCTTGAAACTGAGAACGTGCATCTAAACCAGGTTTTCAGCATTCGATTAGTAATACTTTTTTATTGCATTTTAAGTGCATTGGTTTGCAGACATTAGGTGGCCTTTAAGAATTTCAATTAGATTCTTAATATCGGTAATTTTGCTCTTTTCAATAGTCATAAAAACGTTTGAATGACGTTAAAGTGGTTATGTTTTTCCAGAAATTGCAAAAATTGCTCAGTGACTGGGGATTTTGCCCACAGACCCCTGTCCATAATAAACTTAAATTGCCTCAGTTTGCTCAACATGCTGCCCAAATTGCAGCATGTTTTTTAACAGGGTCATGTTAAGTTTTGGTTCAAAATCCTTAGCAAAGTCCTGGTTGCCGCTGTAAGGTTTTATTTTATCCAGTAGATAATGGATATGTCACTTGCCCCCCCTGAAAAAATTTTTGCGTGCACCTCTGCACTCATGAGGAAACGATAGTGGCGCTTAAATCTTGGACGAGTCTACACCCACGTAGGAGTTGACCATATTCTAGGTTTTTCCAGCTTAGGTTTGACTTCTTTCCGCATAAATTTACTGCTTGTTTGAAGCTACCAAGCTTAGGTTTGACTTCTTTCCGCATAAATTTACTGCTTGTTTGAAGCTACCAAGCAGAGGATTCATCCTTAAGAATCTTTTCCAAGGTCGCAGAATGTGACCAGCAGTGTTTCCTAAATGTGCAAAAAAGTGCCAAATATTTTCTGGCATTTTTGCACAAATTTTTTACGAGTGCAAAACAACGTTTATGGCGTTTTTCATTTTTACAAGTGCGAAACAGCGATTAATTCGGGCGTTTTATTTTTGGAGAGGTGATAACTGGCACAATGCGATGACCAATTTTTTGTCATTGCAGAAAAATCGGTTTGCGGCGCAATGACCTTTTTTGTTTTTTTGGAGGTTAGCGTTTTGCAGCAGATAGACGGCATCACCAAGCCTAAGCTAAGGCATTTTTGCAAAAACTTAAGGACATTTTCATACCTTTTTCAGCGCTTACGCAGAAGATGAAAACTTAGAGGGAACACTGGTGACCGGGGTGCGGGTTGAACCCAACCCAGGGTTGTCATATAAGTGACGCCTTTACTGTTTCAGCCACCCTGTCGACAAATGAAACTTTTAAAATATTTTACCTTTTAAGCTAAACAAATTTAATTTCCAGAATAAGTTATATCAAAAAAAAGATTATTTCGAAAGTTTGTAGTACCACGTTTTGGGAAAGCCTCTAAATGAGACCCCCAAACTTAAAAAAAATTATGCGTTGGATAAACAAATTTAATTTTCAGAGGTGGAGTCGAGGACACAAGGCTCGAGGCTAAGGGGACATAAAAAAAATTCGAGGCCAAGGACAGCCTTTCTGAGGACAGACCCTCTCAAGGCCAAGGACAGGAATGCTCGAGGCCAAGGACCAAGGACACAGCCGCAAGTGTTCTCCAAAAAAAAATAAAGGTCTTCAAAAAAGTTTTTCAGGCAATCTCCAATTTATAGGCGTAGCCAGAATTTTTGATTGGAAAGGCCTAAACCACAAATCACATGCAATGACGTCATCAAAAACTTGCCTGTTGGCACTTAGCCAGGATTTTGCAAAGGGAGAGGGCTTAAACTAATATAGTTGAAAAGTGCAAATACGTAACTTTGGAGACGTTTTGAGAAAGCCAGGGTAACTCAAACGTATCACAGACGGGGGTCTGGGGGTGGGGCCCCCAGTGGCCGGAGGCTTTGGGGGTCCTGGGGCTAAGCCCCCAGCTGTTGGGCGATTTTTTGTAATTTTTTGTGAAAAAAAGCTATTTTAATACCATGGAATCACATTTCGCACATGTTTACAGCCATTTGAAAGCATTAGATTTTTGACATTTGAAAGCCAATTAAAAAAATTAAAATGTTTAATCCTCCTTCTAGTTGCAATTCCAAGTCCAAAACAAGTCCGAATTCCAAGTCCAAAAAAAAAGTCCAAAACACGTTTAACATCTTGCATTTTGGTGTTAAAGTTTAATTGTACCTGATTTGGTCCAAGTAGGGGGAAGTAAGGTGCATTGTCTCGTGCAACATTTTAGCAGTAAATGAAAACCCACTCAAAGACTTTCCTTAGAGATTTTTGTTTTGTCGTGAAAATAACCAGCAGACCCAGGCCCCCTCAATTGAAGTTCAATGATTTGTTCAATCAGCATTTTCCATGGCTAATTTTAAAAAAAAAGTATTTTGTGAGTAAAAACTGGCAAGGTTGGAGGTGAATTAATGAATTAAATCTTCGGTAAAGAGCTTGATTTAATCAGCCATATTGCAGCAACAGACAAAATTTTTAAAACAGATATCATTGTTTATTACACGCTAAACGTTTTCGACCATTCTTCTGGTCCTCTTCAGAGCAAAATAATCACATCCTATCAGTTTAAAGACAAACTAGCAAATGAGCAACTTTTAAAATAGCAATATAGTTTACCTCAATGCAACAAGTATGCAATTTTAACGTAACAATTTTAATAGTATCTCATGTACATTCAGAGAAAAGAAAAAAAAAGAAAAACACTCACAAACACAAAAATATAGTAGTACATGCTAACCTAATAAACATTTAGTAAGAAAGGTGAACCATTAGCGTAGAGCTGTCTATTGAGTTGTGGGTTGTGTTTTTTTTATGAGCAAAGCTTCTTGTATCTTTGTGGCATATTCTGAATTACAAATGCGTAAAACTTTAAAACCATTGAAATCTGTATTATTTAGCTTGCAGTTTTGGCATATTTCAAAGTGATCATGAATTGCTGATTTAGTGGTTTTGTGTTGCAGATGTTCCTGAATCCTAGTGCTAAGATGTCGCGTTGTCATACCAATGTATGAAATATTCGCATCACGCGAACAAGAAAATTTGTACATGACATTAGACAATAAAGGAAAAGGAGTAGAACACTTAAGTTGAAAATACGATCCAGTTTTAAAACATGTGTAATAAACATTGATATCAACCGACAAGTTAGCTCGAAACAGTGCTGTCCAGCTCTGTGCATCTTAAAACATTTATATCAACATTAAATTTCGTTTTAACTAGAGCAGTTAGTTTTTTCGCAAACACTCGTGATGCTTTTTCAAAAAATGGAATTCCAATAGTGAAAAGAAAATCGGATTCATTTTTATCCGGAGGGTTGTAATGTCGTTTTTCAAACTTTTTTATGGTGTTATTTATAAACCAATCAGGATATCCATTGTTGTGAAAAATATGGCGTAAACGCTTTAATTCTTGCACATATGATTCGGTAGTCGAGCATATTTTCTTAGCGTGATGCAACAAGCACATAATTAAGCCAGATTTCCAAGTATTCGGACACACTGCATTAAAATTAAGCAGCAATCCAGTATTAGTGGGTTTTCGCCAAACGCAAGTGTCATAGCCAGCGTCATTTAGTTTTATCTGCACATCTAGGAAAGGCAAATTCTCGCGATTTGTATTTTTTTCTAAGGTAAATTTAATGTCTTTGTGTTGCGAATTGAGAATATCCAAAAACTGTGTACAAGCGCTATCACTATCAAAAACAGCATAAATATCTATGTACCGTAAATACAAATTAGGTGAAAGATTGTTAGTATTAGCAAATAATTTCTCCTCTAAACAGCCTAAGAAAAAATTGGCCCATGTAGGCCCGAGACACGAACCCATTGTCACACCATCTATCTGCTTACCGTATACAATTTGTCCTTGTACATGAATGAGCCTTTAGTTGCCATGAACATTAATTTGCGAAAAACATCTTTGTCAAATGGAATAGCATACGGATTGTCATCTGCATACAAACGATTAATTATAAGCTCAATAGTTTCAGAAAGTGGAACATTTGTAAATAACGATACAACATCAAAACTCACTATGTGATTTGAATTATTACATGGAAACTGTTTCAAACGCTCAACGAAATCATCAGTGGATTTTAACAAATAAGTGTACGAAATGTGTGGTTTTATTAAATCATCCAGATATTTAGCTAACTTGTATTCAGGGGTTCCAACCATAGATACAACCGGTCGAAGAGGAGTGTTGTCTTTATGCACTTTAGCCAAACCATATAGTTTACCAGGCTTACTTCCAGATGGGATTAGGGTAGTGTAACCATCAACCTTCCTCAGATATCTCTTGACGTAGTATGCTATTGAGTTTTTTTTTTGAATAATTGGATGAATTGCATCATCTTGTAATTTAACTTCAATCAATCTTGATTCGTCTTTTATTATTCTGTCAAGTTTTAAAAAATAATCCTCAGCTTCCAAAATTGCAAAACTAGTTTGTCTTTAAACTGATAGGATGTGATTATTTTGCTCTGAAGAGGACCAGAAGAATGGTCGAAAACGTTTAGCGTGTAATAAACAATGATATCTGTTTTAAAAATTTTGTCTGTTGCTGCAATATGGCTAATTAATGAATTGTTGTTGAAAAATAGTACAATAGATGATTAGAGTATTACGCTTACTAACCATGTTATTGCCGGGTCTGATTTACATCGCGTTGGGCCCCTGGCACATTGGAGGTTCGTGCAACATCTTTTTGCCAAATGTTGGTGAAAACCATAAAAAGTCTTAAGATTTCAGCACACGGCCCCTAGCTGGTACTGCGCCATATGTGGTAAATCTGGCCTTGGTTAATGCATTACATTCATGAAAAGGCTAAATGTGATCCTGAGATAGCAACTTTTAGGACGAAAACTGTCCATTTCTTCTGGGTTTATGTTTAAATTGGCTGGCAAAAATTGATTTGAGGGGGTCTCGGGGGCCCCTGGTCTTCAATATTGTTGTTTGCCACTGGTGTTAGCGAAAAATGCTAAAAAGAAACTGAAACTGAAGAAACAATAGGTTCTTTTGTCACATTTTTGTCATTGGTGAAATTTCATTTGGGGAGGAGGCCCGCTAGGCTAAGCCTATGCTCCAATTGCGGAAAACAAAAAAGGTATTTGCAAATTTTCCATGATGTTTCTGGCGTTTTTCAACAAAATTTCAACGGTTCAAAAAATAGTGCTGTTCTCGAGCTGAGGACAGGGCAATTTTCGAGGACTTGAGGCTTTGAGGCCAAGGACTTGAGGCTTTGAGGTCAAGGCCAAGGACTTCAAATTGTGTCCTCGAGGCCAAGGATGTCCTCGAGGACTCCACCTTTGTTAATTTTCTCAGATATATTAATCTAGATCAAAAATAAAACTGGACAAAATTTGAGATGCCATGTTGAAGAATCCTTTGCCAAATCAACCCCTTAAAATTTTTACCTTCTTCTAGACATAATAAGTTTTAGCAGTACGTTAAAATGAAAGATGAAACATGCCAAAATTAGGAGATGTCACGTTGGAAGATTTGCCTTTGAGACTTCTATGCTTTAAGCTAGATGGCTGAAATGCTCAGAATTAATACGTTGCTACTACAGAAAAGTATGAAAGTCAAACTTGGGGATTTCAAGTTGGGAGATTTCCCCCAAAAAAATTGTGAAACTGTCACTGTGATGTTGATAAGGCATACTTTTTTTTATTAAAGGATTTAATATACAGCATGTTCTAAAATTAGGTTCCCCCTTTTCTGCATACATGAAATTTTTAAAGTTTTCTTCATAGACTAGTTTCAAGTTCATTGACGTAAGTTTCTACTGATATATTTTTTGTTTCAAATTTCTTTCATTTTCAAGTCTAGTAACTGAGTTAGATAAACCCACATGAGTGAAAATTAGATGAACTGATAAACAAAGCCTGGAACATTTTTCTTTTTAAGTGCAATGGAATATCTTTGTGCTAAAAGAATATCTTTAATGGAATATCTTTGTGCTAAAAGAAGAAAATTCAAACCAATCATCCATATTTTACTTTTGAAAAACGCCTTTTTGATAAAACTACATTAGAAACTTGGCAAAAACAAATCCTTACCCCAGGGCGTACTAGATGACTAAGTCTGTTTGAACCACAAGTGCAAATTTGATGTGCCATGTTGCCATAGCTAAATCTTTTTCCTGTAAAGTCAAAACCTTTTCTATTAAAGCTATTTACTACGAACAATGAAAATACTAGACAAAAACGTCGGTAATCAAGTATTTTTTGCATACTTAGTGCAAAGAGGTGGAAGCAGTAATTTCTGAATTGCTTTCACTTCCACCTTCATTGCTTTCACTTGCTCAGCTTCCGCTTCCAACACTTGATGACGTAAATTTTGCTCTAAAGTTTTTATCTCGAAAATTTTTTTGGCAAAAATATTTTTTTCAAGATGTCGAAATTAAACGGTTTGAGCTATCATCTTAAAATTATAGTATGAAACAAAAATATGTAATTGGTTTTTCATTGCAAGGGTCTGAGCATATAGGCGAAGCCAGAAATTCTGGGCCCAAAGGTGAATTGTACAAGGACATGTTCACAATGTTTAGCTGGTACTCCAATTTTTCTAACCGTTCTGGTAGAAATTAAAAATAACAGGCAATTATGTCTTGAGTGTAGGGGGAGATTTCTAAGCTTTCAGGATAGTCAGTTAGTCATGTTTTAATTGCATGGCTGTAAAGTGTAAATTTTTACTTGGTGAAAATTAGGCACCAAGGGCGAAGCCCAAAAACAATCTCAGAATTTTTTGATAAATTTGTTTGTATATGTGGTTTTGCTTAAAATTTCTTTGTAGCAATGTGTATTTTTAAGAGTTAAAAACAGCAAACTCTGCAAAAATTTTGTGGTTATAATTAGAATAACCCTTATTAATCTAGCAGCAATTGGCCTATTCTGCAATGAGACATGTATTATAGCATCATGTCTAAAAGTTCTACAATATAAGAGAAGCTGTAGTATGATGTTCTTCCCTGTTTATTATTTTAAGAATAATATTTTGTCACAGTGAGAAAAATTAAGTGCTGAATCTGAAAACTTTGTTTATGCTTGTGCAATGTGCATGCTGTGTTATATCAATAAATGCCCCATCTAATTTTTTTTAATAAGCAAAGCCTTCAAATTTTTGTGTGAAAATCTTAGGACTAAAACAACTTGAGATTAAAAAATGAGTTTGTAGGCTACATGGTTCATCCTTGATTTGATAGTGGTGGGGGGGGGGGGCTGGCCCTGATAGTGAATCACAAACTTTTATAAAGATTTCTTTGCAAATGCTGTTTGATCAAACTATAACTTTTTGATGTTTGATCAAACTGTTTGATCAAACTATAACTTTAAAAAATTGCTCCACATGCAAAGTTTGCAAAGTTCTTTATGAATGGCCAAAGTGGAAGCGGAATCCTTTTACTGCTTCCATAAAAATTTGCTGTTTTTACCACTTCTGCTTCCACATCCCTGGTTTGGTGTTAAGATTCAAAAATTAGGATGCTATGGGGAAGTTTTAATATTGAAACACCCTGTACTGTATCCAATATGTTGAATTGCGGCGCGAAAGAGCATTTTTGGAATCATACATGGCTGTTAGTTTGGTTTGATGTAATACAATTTTGCTTGTGAATTGCTGGAATTTTAAAGGCCACTTACACTTAATGTTACTTCAGATGGACTAAAAAACTGTCATGAACTCTTGAAAAGTGCTGAGTTTTATCAGTGTATTGCAAACTGTTATATGAGCTTTTTGATTGATGTTACTCGATTATTTTTGGGAACTTCAAGAGACTTAAATTTGGACTCGAATAACCACAAAGCTGTTACGGTTGGCTATAGACAGTATAAAGAGTCTTATAGGCACAATCAAACCTAGGTTTGATTGTGCCTATAGACTCTGTATACTGTCTATAGCTTATTATTAATTTTCTCAGTACATTGCTCTTAATAAACTGTTACATTTAGTTAAATAAAATTTGAAAGGAGTGCATTTCAATTATTTATTTGATTATCAACCACCACATTTTTTGCACTATTTTAAAGCTTGTTTAAAGTTCAGTAACAGTTGGATATTGCTTATGTGTCTGCATTTATTGTACATTTTCGATCGTTTATTGGTACTAGTTCTTGGAGGTGTTTTAAGAATAGTTCTTGGATTTTTTTTCAAGATTGCCAATTTTTCTTCTAAGCACAGATGACAGGCTCCAGCCCAACTCGAGTAGGCAGGGGCTCTCTTTATAATTCGCCATTTGAGATGTGGGAACCATCTGTTACAGCACGATCGTTTTTAGTTGGATTCGAACTTAGGTTTTTATGTTCTGTTGTTAACATGTTCATTTACCTAATTTGCATATTACTTTGTGTTGCGCGTCTTTCATAATTTGCACGGAAGAAACTTTGCAACGTTGCCTGAAAGGTGCCGTTTTGCCTTTTTGTTGATCACTTTTTTGTAGCAATGTTTTATTTCTAGCACAGCAGTTAAATCAGTTAAGTCAGTCTTACTTTTTAACAGTAGCGTCAAGAGGTTTTTTATTTTGTTGGTGTAAAATTCAGTTTTTCAGTTTAAGTGTTTTCCGGCCAGCCGAGCAATCCTCGATAAATTTATGCTGGACTGGTCTTTTTTAATTTGCTTTTGTTAATAAGAGTTTGCTTTGAATCTCCTGCGTTAGCCTCTTGAGCGCGAGGTCCAGACAGCAAAGACCTAGGCATTCCACCTAGGACACAGCCATCAATCTATAACATCAAAATTTATCGTCTCCTGACCTGGTTGGATTTTTGGTTTTTGGATTCATTGGTGATTACGGCTTAGAATCTCGCACTCCTCATCGTTTCTTTGATTTGAATTCCTTTGGCTGATAGCGGACTGCTGCCCTTTGTTGGATTCCCTCAACAGTACGACGTTTATACTCTGGTTGAGAAAGATCCATTCTTTTCAATCCGTTGGTTTACTGCGGCAACTTGAAGTTTCTTTGTTTTGGTTGGTCTGCAACTTGCGACCCCCTTTTTCTGGTTCCTGTCACCTGCATTTCGGTTTCGTAGAGAATTCCAATCCTACATTCATCGGTTTCTTCTTTTGTCGTCCTGTGGAGGTGGAGTCATCGATCTTCGGTCTGCTTCGGTGGAATTCAAGCATCATCTACTTTTGGAAGAACAATGAGTGCGAGAGTCTTTCTTGTGATCTTTAAGAACTGTACAAGGTGACGTTGTTTATATATAGTGAGTGCGACTTAGTCTTTGCTAGAATTATCTTTGTGCGTATTTGTTTTGTTTTATTATGGCCACAGAAAGCCACACTTCTAAGGCATCATCGACTGGGACGCCTAAATGTAATGGGGGTGTAGATACGATACCCACATGTACGAGTACTGACAAGGTTGCTAGGTGGCAGTTAGAAGCGGCCCAGGAAAACTTATCTGACCCCGAGGGAAACCGTGCTAAACCCGACGCTGCTAACGCTGGAGCTACGGAAACTGGGTTAGTCGCGGCAACTGCCCCTCGTAAATTGCTTACTGTTCATCGACGATTAATGTTAGACTCTAGAAGACTGATCAAGTCGCTCGAATCATGCGAAACTAAAAGTGAATTCGATTTTGAATCACGTAAATTTAACTTACTAAAATCTGAATATGAAAATTTTCGCTACTCTGCATCCGAGCTAAAGGATATCGAGTTAAATCAACTTTTATCTGAAATTGCTGATAAGTTTGAAAAATGTGTTAACTTGTTTGAAACCGTAAAAGACAAGTTTTGCGATAAAACCCATCCGTTAAATGAAAGCAAAAATGATTTTGATGATGATATGGGACCCACAGATAGTGTGTCATTAATTGCCGCAAGTTCTACGAGTGTGACGTCAAGCAAATCCTCAATAATAACGCAAATTGAACTTGAACGCAGGCGCTCTGAGCTTCAAGTTTTGGAAGATTTGGCTAGGTCTCGTAAAGCTAAGGCGGAAGCTAAAGCGAAAGCCGAGGCCGCTGCTGCGGCTGCCGAAGAAGAAGAGACTTTGGCTTAGTTGCGCTTGGAAGCGATTGAGCTAGAAGCTGAAGAGAAGCGCATTGCGTGCAGCTCGGAAGCGGGCTCTGTCGTTTCCGGACGCTCGAGACGCAGCATTCGTTCTACTTTAGGTGCCGTGAGTTTTAAAAGTTCGTTAATCAAAAATGATGAGTTTAAACGCAGTGCTGAACCTGCCCATGGTACCAAAGCTGGTTCGAAACCCGAGGTCAGAGCAATGCTCTTAGAACACAAGGCGATGGAGCTACGCTTAAGACCACTGGTGACGGAGCCATGCCCAAGGTCCAACGAACCTCAACCTATGCAGTTTGAACAAAAGCGTAATAGTGTTACAAATGTTACTAACTCTATCAATGAGAAGTTTAGTGCTATGTTTATAAATGACAAATCGACTGTTTTGAATCCCCAAGCTCGGGGCTTTATTCTGCAGCATGTGTCTGGTTCAAGGAATCACAACAGCGCTGCCTATCATGATGATTATGCTGAGAACTCTGGAAATGTGCAGAGATGTGTGTCTTGGCGTGTGTTAGATGCAGAAAATCAGCACACTGTTTTAAGTACTACCGAATACGGGAACTCGGGGAAATTCAAATGTCGAACCCAGTCCTTGCCCTCAATTCCGAGTTAATGCGGCTACTCGGCCAAACGTGGATGCCCTCGTTGCTTCGAAAAGCAACCCTAATGCTGCATTGAGTGCTTACTTAGAGCACCAAGGTAGGAATCAGTATATTAATCTTGCTACCCAAGTAGGGTATGATGGTGCAAATATTGCCTTTGTGTTCTTCGAGAATCAAGTGCGTCGTCTTATGAACGAAAGTGCTTACGACAAACGTAAATTAGAAGTTCTTCGAGCAGCATGCGTTGGTCAACCGCGGGAAATGGTGAATCTGTTTTGCACCCCCATGAAAAGTATGACCACTGCTCAACGTATTGAAAAGGCTCTTGACCGACTCCGTCAGCGTTACGGTGTGTCGAGTGGTTTAACGTCAGAGCCTAGAGTCATTGCTATACGGCATGGTGCCAAAGTAAATTTTACTGCTTCTTCACTTAAAATGTATAATGAAGACTTAAACACCTTAGAAGTCTTTGCTTATGCCCATGACAAGTACAACAAACTCTCTGGGCAATTATTGCTTGATACTGCTAACCGTTTACCGAGTGCCTTGAAACGACGGTATCTTGACTTTCTTGACAAAAATGGTATAAGTCTGAATCAACCAAGCTTTGAATCATTACGTAAATTTGTGGTGCATGAAATTAACGTGACTATGTCTGACTACGCGCAGGCATTCTTCAAGTCGGAGGACAAGGAAAAATCGTGTGAGTCTCAAAGTGGTCGTAGTGAGTTTCGTGTCCGCCAGGTGGCCCTGGATTCGGGAGTAGGTGCTCATAATGGTAGTGCCGAGTCTCCTCTGTCTGTGGCTGCTGGTAGGCGTGGAACACCTACAGATCACAATCGTGGGACCAAGAAGGCTAATGGGCGCCCTCCTATTTGTTTTGTTTGTGCGCGGGCTGACAGTAGACACCATCTTGTCGAGTGCGAGAAGTTTATGAAGTTACCTCCTCAAGAACGACGTCAGACTGTGATAAAGGCAGGAAGATGTCTTAATTGCTTATCGACGGGACATTTAGCTCGTAACTGCCCTTCTTGGTGCAAGTGCTGAAAGTGTGGTCCTAATTGCCGAGCTAAGCACTCTAGTGCTATTCATGACTGCTATGAGTCTCAGACCGTTGGGGCCGCTGGCAAGACCAAGCCTGCTCCTGGCAGTCCTGTTGCATCATCTGTCGCTAGCACACTCACCAATAACGTAAAAAATGTCCTAAAAGTGAGAGTTGCTGAGGAAGGTACAGTCTTGCTTCGAACTAGCGCAGTTAGAGTAATCAATCAGACAACTGGTTGCTCGACACTGGCGTATGCTCAGCATGACACTGCCTCACAAGCGACACTCATTTTGGACTCGTTAAGAGAAGAACTTGGGCTTGAAGTTATGACAGATCCTTTTATAACTATTCATACACTTGCAGACCAAACTGCAAGTTGCTTAGGTAAAACTGATTTCAGTCTAGAATCTCTAGTCACGGGTGACAACTATAAGATTACTGGGGCCCTTGTGGTGCCAGCCTTTTCTAACGATAAAAGTACTCTTCCACATGCAGTGGATGCCAGTAAGTTGAAACATTTCCATGGAGTGGAAATTCCCGTCATACCCGAACGTAAGTGTGTGGACATTTTGGTCGGGCAGTCTGATAAAGCACTTATTACTGTTTTGAAAGAGCTTGAGGGTTCGAACTCGAATGAACCCAACCTGGTGATCACACAGCTTGGACCGATCGCTAGCGGAGGTAGAGTTCAAGGAAGCTCTAAATCTGTGAGAGCGTTGCGAGTCGAGAGGATTGCTACTGACCCATACTGCTGACTTTGTGATAAGTTGCAACAAGAACTTCTCACGGTTAATAATGCTTTACGCGAATACAAGCTGCTTGATGAAGAGGTATTGCCATCAAAAAACGATGAGCTTACCTGCAGCTTGGTTGAACCATTCATTCGTGTTGTAGACGGTCGGTATGAAATGCCGGTTCCGTTTAAACCTGATGTTCTTAAGAAACTTCCTAATAATTACGATATTGCGTTAAAGCAAACATTGTCGATGCGTCGTACTGCTGCTAATTGAAAGAGACTTTGACAGATACGTTTGCTGAGTTACTGAAGCATGATTGGATTGTGCCTGCGGATAAAAATGAAAACGATTCTTATAAAAAATGGTACTTACCATTTCTTATTACTAAGACGGCTAAGCCTAGAGTTGTCTATGATGGCGCTGCTACAGCTGGTGGTGAGTCATTAAATCGGGCGGTTTTAGCCGGTGAAAACCGTTTAAATGGCTTGGTCGATGTGTTGATGTGCTTTTGTATGGGAAAATACGCTTGCGTAGCTGATGTGAGTAAGTGCTTCTTTCAAATTAAGCTTCCTCGGGATCAGCAAGATTGGCTCCATATTATTTGGTTGAAGGATGATAACCTGGACAGTGGTGAAATTCAAATCTTTCGCTTTACTCGGCACGTGTGGGGAATAAACTCGATCCCTTATTTAGCACTCATGGCGCTCAATCGGCTGGCTGCTGACAACCCCACGCATGCAAGTATGGTGACCTTAAATGCAATCACTCAAAACAGATATATGGATGACTTACTGTTTGCTGGTGACACTTTATCAGACGTGGAGACCTTTGCTAAAGAAGGGATTGAGCTCTTTGAAAGCAGGGGATTCAAGTTACGGAAGTGGGTGACCAATGGCCACGCTAAGTCTGTCTTGCGTCAGGTTCCCCAATGCGATCATGCCCCTTCAATGGGCAAGATTGACATTGGGTCGCAGCCTTTGCCGGACTCTACAGCATTGGGCCTTTCCTGGGACCCAGAAAGTGACACGCTGAAGATAAGTGGCCGCACGTTTGTCGAGGCAGCCACGAGACGCGAGATGGCGAGTCAGCTTGCGAGTCAATTTGACCCTTTGGGTATAGTGGCGCCGCTGCTTCTGGGGGGAAAGTTGATTTTGCAAAAAGTCACTGCGTCTGGAGTGCACTGGAACGACGCTGTATCGGATGAAGTTAAAAAAGATTGGAAAAAGTAGCTTGAAACTTCGAATATACTAAATGAATTTTGCATTCCTCGCAACTTCTTTTTGGAACACACCGAGCTTGGGAATGACGTGGAATATCAACTGCATGGGTTCTGTGATGCTTCGGACTCTGCGTTTTCTTGCGCTATCTATTTGCGTGGCGTTAGCGCTGGTAAAGCACAAGTCAGTTTTGTGATTAGAAAATCTAAATTGGTTCTCACTCATCAAAAAGGCTGGGTTATATCTCACAAAGAGTTAGAAGCAGCTAAGATGTTAAGTGAATTGATGCTTCAAACTTCCAAAGCTTTACACAATCTTAACTGCAAAATCTTTTGTTGGACCGATTCGCAGGTAGTTCTTAAATGGATTTGTGAACCCCGACCTGTCACTTGCTCGCTTTGTTAAACGACGTGTCGACAGGATTCTTCTTGTGGTGTCAGCTAGCTGTTGGCGCTACGTTAATACGAGTTTAAACCCTGCAGACGTGGGCACTCGAGCACAAAGCAGTAAACAATCTAGTTCACTTGATTTGTGGCTAAAAGGACCCTCCTTTCTTTTGCAGGAGCAGGTGGATGCTAGGCCTCCTGAGCATTCGGTAGTCGTGCGCAGAGCTCTGGCAAGCAGCGTAGATTTGTCTTCTGGTGATGCAGCTTTGGATAGGCTCATTGAAGCTTCTCCAGGTCTGTATACGCTAAAGAAGTGCTGTGCGTATCTGGCTGCATTTTCGGAGTTTGTCATTGCGAAAGCGAAAGGAGTTGCTTTTCAAAAACCTGTTATAAATGCTAGTTACTTGGTAGACAATTCTTCTCCAAACTGTCTAGAATGGAAAGTTATTCCTAGCGTTCCGCTAGAAGTCGCGTGTGGGTCTGGATTCAAATGAGTGTTGAACCCAGGAACCTCTTCTTACTTGTGAGCTAACTGTCGTCTTCTTTAGCACAGCACTAAGAACTCAAAACCTTAGAGTTTAATGCAAAAGCGGCAAACAGATTGAACAGCAAGTCATTTCGACAAATAAGAATCGGTTGCGAATATTATTACTTCAAGCCTACACAATGTGCCCGAAACTCACCAATACACAAAGTTGACAGTTTACATGTTGGAATGATAAAAATTTCGAGATTCACGACTTATAAATGACAATTAAGTTTTAGGAACTTTTTTCTAAAATAAATAATCGGGCGTGGCCTTTTCCCAAAAGGAGAGCTGCGATTGGCTATAACAGATTTCGTAACTTGGAATTATTCGACACCATGAAAGCGGAGGTTAGTTAGAGAAAGCAGCTGCGTTCGCTTAATGATGCGTATTTTGGGTCGTCAAAGTTAGTTTGTATCACAACAAAATACGAACCCACTTTACCTGCAGTATTTTCCCAATGATGTAATACGATTTCGCTTCGTTCCGCATAACGTCACAATCAAAACAAAAGCTGTCAAGTAAATCGTTGCAGTTATAGCTTCAAAGAGCGACATGCTGCTTTTATAAAAACAACATATAGCACACGAAAATTATCCACTTGGATAAGGCCTTTGTTAATATTGTTAAGTATGTTCAATTTCAGCGGTTTGGGGCCGCTATCAAACTTTTAAGTAAAGAATCACCTGATGAATTTGAATCTATTCTTAAACGTTTAGGCAGCAAAACTAATGATCCTGAATCTAAACGCCGCTTAAATGAATTAAAAACTTTGCGTAATTTGCACCCTTGCGTGGATTTGGATAATTGTTTGCGTATTGAAGGCAGGCTCGAAAATGCAGACTGCCACTTGATTCTAAACACCCTTTAATTTTACCTGGAAGGCATCCTTTGACTGGACTTATTGTGCAATATCAGCATGAGCAGGCTGGACATGGTGGTCCGGCATATACATTAATGAAAACCTGCGAACGTTTTTGGATTATTCATGGCATTTCCAGTGTAAAATTTTACATCGCAAACTGCGGAAAATGTGCTTTGTTAAAAGCTAAACCGGTTCGTCAATTAATGGCAGATTTGCCATCGTGCCGAGTTACTGTTTGCAACAAACCTTTTAAATTTACCGGACTTGACTACTTAGGCCCTTATATTTTTCGACAGAATCACAGTGATTGCAAAGCGTGGGGCTTGCTCTTTACGTGTCTTTGTACACTCTGCTTGCATGTAGAACTGGTGACAAGCCTGGATCTAAACAGCTTTCGTCTTGCTTTCACTCGCTTTGTTAATTTGCGCGGGGCAGTGGACACTTTTTATTCGGACAACGCTTCGACGTTCCGTGCCGCATCTGATAAGTTGCCAAAGTTGTTGGGGTCTTCGGAATTTGTTAACTCGTTGGGTAAGTTAAATATAAATTGGGTAAACATTCCTCCGTATGCTCCTAGCCAGGGTGGTAGTTGGGAGAGCATGGTGAAGCTGTTTAAAACTGCATTGGGTCGGGTTATGGAACAGACTCGCCGTAAACCTTCTCTTATTGAATTACAAACTTTTTTCACCGATGCCGTAAGAATTGTGAACAACCGCCCCCTAACGACACTTAGCGATCAGCCCAACGATTTGTGCCCTATCACACCTTCGTCCTTTTTGGGACAGCACTTGGCCCCTAACACTCCTTTGTGTGGTTTGCATGATCAGGGGGACCTTCGCAACGATTACTTGTATAACTCCACGCTAGCCCACCGTTTTTGGCTTCTCTG
Organism: Trididemnum nubilum; assembly: GCA_963965965.1. Lineage (NCBI taxonomy): Eukaryota > Metazoa > Chordata > Ascidiacea > Aplousobranchia > Didemnidae > Trididemnum > Trididemnum nubilum. The sequence goes on along the minus strand of OZ014472.1, from coordinate 26,389,658 downwards.
GATGAAATCATATTTAACTAGTCTCCAGGGCCGTAACAAATGGCATACACTTCAAACAAACCTTGAACCTGGGCAGTTAGTCCTTGTTGGGGATGCCGAAGACCTGGCCTCAAAAGGAGCGTATAGATTGGGACGCATTCATAGTCTGCATCCACAGTTGCGTAAAGGAAAGTAAATAGTCTGTAGGGCAACTGTGGCCGTTTTGAAAAACAGCTCTACAGCAGGCAACTGTGAGATTGAATATGTTTTTTGTGATCTGGCCAAAATAGCTCCTGTCTGATTGAACCTTTTCATTTGTGAACTTTATTTGTGATTTTATCGTGATCTCGTGATAGCCGAATTGTGATTTTGAATTTAACGTCGTTTTTTGTGAAACTTTTGTGCAATTTATTCGTGATCGTGATTTTGTTACAGGCTATATTATACTGTGAACTCCCAATTTTAATCATGAACGTTTTATTGTTTAAAAGTTTGCCCTCTGCCCTACTGTTGCACTGTTTGTTTACGTTCTTTTGATGTCATAATTTTGTGATGCTACTCACTATTTTCAAGTCCCCTTCATAATTTGTTTACTTCATTTACTCATTTAGTAAGGTTTTAAGTCGAAGCGCGATCTTTGCTTTCACTCTGTGTTTTTTGTTTGAAACTTACCCATGGATAAGATTTCAAAGGGGCCGCTTATGTTACGGCACGATCGTTTTTAGTTGGATTCAAACTTAGGTTTTTATGTTCTGTTGTTAACACGTTCATTTACCTAATTTGCATATTACTTTGTGTTGCGCGTCTTTCATAATTTGCACGGAAGAAACTTTGCAACGTTGCCTGAAAGGTGCCGTTTTGCCTTTTTGTTGATCACTTTTTTGTAGCAATGTTTTATTTCTAGCACAGCAGTTAAATCAGTTAAGTCAGTCTTACTTTTTAACAGTAGCGTCAAGAGGTTTTTTATTTTGTTGGTGTAAAATTCAGTTTTTCAGTTTAAGTGTTTTCCGGCCAGCCGGGCAATCCTCGATAAATTTATGCTGGACTGGTCTTTTTTAATTTGCTTTTGTTAATAAGAGTTTGCTTTGAATCTCCTGCGTTAGCCTCTTGAGCGCGAGGTCAGGACAGCAAAGACCTAGGCATTCCACCTAGGACACAGCCATCAATCTATAACACCATCCATAATCTTTTTTTCCGGACAACCTTGAATAGTTTAGTGGCGTATCGTTTCTGACTTCTGAGGATGCAAGGATTGTATGTGATTGCTGAAACGTGCTTTGAAAGTGATGACAAAGACAGATTTATTTCATTGCTCAGTAACTGCACAAAGTAGAAATTATAATCAGAATTTGTTTAAGAAGGCAACTGGGAAGTTGCAAAAGACCTTATGGACGGTCAGCAAGTTAATCCAAATCTCTGATGCTAATAATTGTACAAAGATAATAGCTAGTTGTTGTAGGAAAATTTGAATATTTGTCGGAGAATTTCCTAATAATTCCAAATTTTGACTCCCTGATACTGTACGTAATACACCTCTTTAATTTATTTGTGTGATAATGAAAGGAATGGGTAAATTGTTGCAGTCAGCGGACAGCCTCGTAGCTCAACCCGAATGTTCATTACTCATTAGCTGTACAAAAATATTCATTTACAAAAATAATTGCGAAGTTTTGTTTAAAGAACAATAAACAAATATGGTGACTACAAATTTAACCAATTCATCAATTTGCAGAATATTCATTTTGAGTAATGTAAGTTTACTGAATCTCGGAAATGAGCACCATCAACGGCTCTTATCACTCGATTTTGTTTTTAATTTTAGTTTTTGTATTTAAGTAGGATATGTGGCTCCCTATTATTAGAAAGCTTGTTAGTGGTATAGAATTTCAAAATAGCTTCTAATTGCATCAGATCTATCATTTCCACTCTTTGAGAAATGGGTAACCCAGAGGTGTACCCAGAAAATTTTAAAGGGGGAGAAGGGGTTCAATTTTTTAAAAAGCAACCAGATCCAATTATAGTCAAACAGGGTTTTGCAGTAATCTGGTAATAGTTGCATTTTATTTAAACATTTGTTTATTCAAAAGCCTTGTAAAACGATTTGGAAAGTTGTTAGTTGTGAAGATTGTGTGTGAGAGAACAAGTTACCACTATGGGGACCTAGGGGCGAAGCCCCCAGCCGCTGTGCAATTCTTGAAGTTTTTTTCTGAAAATAAACAGCGATTATATCGCCACTTGGATGACATTTTGAACAAAATGACATGTATGGGGGCCTGGGGGCGAGGCCTTCAGCCACGGGGCAATTCTAGCAATTTTTTTTTTGAAAAAAACTACCATTTTAACGACATATGAATGACATTTTGAACGTTTTTGACATTTTGATCATGATGACATGTATGAGGTTTTGGAAAAACAGCCATTTCAACGTCATTTGGTAAACATTTTGAACGAGTTTAGAGCAATTAAAAATTATGCTAAATTAATAATATTTCGAAGAGTTTGAAAGAATTTGTGGTTGCTCAGTCCAATCAGCCCCTGCATACTTACTGGTCAAGTCCAAAATACATTTAAATGCTGGAAGATTGCTTTTTTGGCTTAAATCTTTTAAGTGAATATGTTTTTAAATTTAAAACTTTGTTAGAGATGCAGAATTTCAAAATAGTTTTTATAGCATTGGAGATATAATTCCACTCTCTGAGAAATGGGGAGCCATAAAAAAGGCTGTTTTAGATTAAAGGTTTTTGTCCAGGTTTTTTCACGAATCTATGCTGGAATGAAGAAAAGTCGAAATGGGGTGGTATAAGCATACATAAAGGTTGATTGCATTGAAATAGACAACTGGTTTTTATTATGATGCGTGATGCAGCAAAAATACCTAAAATACTATGAAGTTAATGCAAAAATATAGAAAAAATAATTTGAAAATGATAGTGCCGTCGCTATTGAAAGCTGTTTTTAAATTCCTGAATACATTTGCAGATTAAAAATTTCAATGTTTGAATGTATTTTTGCAGCGGGTTTCTTCTTCAAACAGTGGATTTGTTCACTTTTTTTTGCATAAGCATTTTGCTTAGTAGTTTTTTTTTACACCGGGGTGAATTTTTTCACTAAATTGCTGTCTGTCTCTTTAGTGTCAAGCTCTGTTCTTCTCAGAAGTTTGTGATTGGGTATATTACTATATATCTATTATTCAGTGTCTATGGATATATCCAATACACATAGTTTCGCAACCTTTTTGTCAGCAATATTGTAGGTGAAACAAGTGCAAAAATCTCAATTGCTTGGTAAATATCGCACTGTTCATGCGGGATCAAATTACGGCACTAAAACGACATCTTAAGCAGAGGTGGAGTCCTTGAGGACGTCCTTGGCCTCAAGGACATCCTCGAGGACACATTTTGAAGTCCTTGGCCTTGGCCTCAAAAGTCAAGTTCTTGGCATCGAAGGTCCAAGTCCTCGAAAATTGCCCTGTCCTCGGCTTGAGGACAGCACTATTTTTTGAACAGTTGAAATTTCGTTGGAAAATGCCAGAAACCTTGCAGAAAATTTGCAAACACCTTTTTTGTTTTCCTCACTTGGAGCATAGGCATAACCAAGAAGGGGGGACAGGGGGCCCACCCTCCCAATTGAAATTTCACCAAAAATGCCTGTTGTTTGGTTAGTTTCTTTTTAGCATTTTTCGCTTACAACAGTAACTAGCAGCAATATTGAAGACCAGGGGGCCCAGGCCCCCCTCAATTTAATTGTTGCCAGCCAATTTAAACATATAGCCCGAAAGAAATGGAAAGTTTTTGTTCTAAAAGTTGCTATGTCAGTCTCATCTCTAGCCTTTTTATGAACGTAATGCATTAATCAGCGCCGGATTTACCATAATATGGCGCAGTACCAGCTTGGGGCCCCGCCCTGAAATCGTAAGATTTTTTTGGTCTTCACCTATATTTGGCAAAAAGATGTTGCGAAAATCTCCAAAGTGCCAGGGGCCCAGCGCGATGTAAATTCGGCCCGGCAATAACATGGTTAGTTGACGTAACCATCTATTGAACCATTTTTCAAACACAATTCAATAATTCACCTCCAACCTTGCCAGTTTTTACCAACAAAATACTTAAAAAAAAAAATTAGCCAAGGAAAATGCTGATTGAACAAATCATTGAACATCAGTTGAGGGGGCCTGGGCCCCCTGGCAGAACATGTACTCCTATAACTGGTTATTTTCATGATAAAACAAAAACCTCTATCTTCGAGTGGATTATTATTTACTTCTAAAATGTAGTAAGAGACAATGCATCTTACTTCCCCTTACCTGGACCAAATCATTTACAATTAAAATTTAACTCCAAAATGCAAGATGCAAAACGTGTTTTGGACTTAAATTGCAAGGAAAGCGAGGATTAAACAATTTAATTTTTTCAAGAGGCTTTCAAATGTCAAAAACCTAGTGCTTTCAAATGGCTTTGAACCAGGGGTGTGGAAACCCGGGGGGATATATCCCCCCCAATAATTTGACTGCATCCCCCCCAATAATTTGACTGTTTCCCCCCCAATAATTTGAGGATGGTCTACATCTGCATCCCCCCAATAATTTGACTCTGATGTGCATCTGAGCGAAGGTCTCCACTAAAATTTGGGGAAAAAAAGTGCTTCCTTTTTGGTGAAGACCTTTTTTTTGTTTTGGTCTTCACCTGAATTCGGGGAAAAAAAGTCTTCCACTTTTGGTAAAGACCGTTTTTTTTGGTCTTCACTTAATTTGCTCACCTGAAAAAAATCCTGGTCGAGGTTCATCCCCCCCAATGTTGAAAATAGGGAAAAATTAGGGTAAAATTGCAAATTATCCCCCCCAATACTCAACAAAGATCGGCACCCCTGCTTTGAACACTTGCGAAATGTGATTCAATGGCATTAAAATAGCTTTTTTTACCAAAAAATTACAAAAAATTGCCGCGGCTAGGGGCTTTGTCCCCAGACCCCTAAAACCTTCGGTGGCTGGGGCGCCTGCCCTTAGACCCCCATCTGTGATATCTTTGAGTTACACTAGCTTACTCAACACATTTCCAAAGATAGATATTTGCATTTTTCAAATATTAGTTTAAGCCCTCTCCCTTTGCAAAATCCTGGATACCTGCCAGCAGCAACGATTTCAGATCTTCCATCCTACGATATCTTTGTCCCACAAAAACTTCATCTTTGGAAAAATTTTGATGTTGTCATTGCATGTGATTTGTGGTTTAGGCCTCCCCCAATCAAAAATTCTGAGTACGCCTATGAATTGGAGATCGCCTGAAAAACTTTTTTGAAGATCTTTTTTTATTTTTATTTTGGAAAACACTTGCGGCTGTGTTCTTGGCCTCGAGCATTCCTGTCCTTGGCCTCGAGAGTGTCCATCCTCGAAAAGGCTGTCCTTGGCCTCGGCTTTTTTTGTGTCCTTGGTCTTGGCCTCGAGCCTTGTGTCCTCGACTCCACCTCTGATCTTAAGTGATCAATAACAACTAAAGAGATTATTTAGCTAAAATAGATATAGCACAGTGTTACAAAGTGTGTTATATCAACAAAATTATGTTGCTTTTTGAGTTCCAAAAGGGAGGTTTCGACCCCTGAACCCCCGCCCTGGGTGCGCCACTGGGGTAACCTTAAAAAGGCTGTTTTAAGTTGAATGTTTTGTCCAGCTACCTTTTTGAATCCACGCTAAAATGAAGAAAAACTAAAATAAAGTGGTATATATAGAGGTTGACTACATTGAAATAGACAATGGGTTGCTATTATGACGTAAGATGCTGCAAAAATCATCTAAAGTAGTTTAAAGTTAACACAAAAATATAGAAAATTTCTTGTCATACTTTGATTATTTAAAATTTGGCATTTTGACTATTTGATTGGTGGAAAAATACTGTTTCGTTTTTGTCAGAAATGTGCACAAGAAATTAATGAGAAATTTGGAGTGAATAAACAAATTTTTTTTGATGGCAAAGAATAGGCTGCTAAGAATTGATGTAAGTTGCTGCAAGAAATGATAAAGGGAATGAAGATCTAGCAGTAGCCAAAATAGAAAACTGTGTGTGCATTGTTATAATGTTTTGGCGCATTCTTCATTCTCTAGTAAACGCTGTCCGATTGCAGAATCACAGTAGACACTTAAGAGAGTTTAGGACTTTGCATCCTCGATTAGGCACATTTTTTGTTGGTCTTTTGTCACTTTATATGCATCTTGGAATATGTTGATTAATTCTGTCCTGCAATCGTTGGGAAGTTCGACCCACGTACTGATAGTCACAGTAGCACACGTTTGACCATACTTTGTTGAAGGGAGGGTTGAACATCTTTATGAATTGCAAACAAAATTTTCTCGTGAAAATAATACAAGGTTCAACAGCTTGGTAACATCGGTTGATAACAGTCTTGGTTTATTTTTCAAAATCCAAAGAAATTTTGCCAATCCAAGGGAGCTTTAGGTAAACTGGATACTTTTACTGTCCGTCTTTTGGTTTATGGTTGAAAAGCACAATTTTTTTAGACATGGTGAGTTGAATGATGCTTTCTGGGTATCCATTATTCCATAGAATGGAGCTGATGTTTTCCAGTTCATGCTGCAGTTTATATTTCAAACAAACCATCAATGCTCGCTGCACAAGTGTTTCATTTAATCAAGTTGGTTTTATGTTTTGCAGGATAAAAATGAAATCCCAATGAAAGTCAAGTCCAGTAAAAATGGGTTTCCGGAAAACAAAAGTTAAAAATCCCTCTGTACTTTTCTCAACCAAAACATCTAAAAATTGGAGCTGATCATTCTCTTCTTTTTCAAATGTGAATTTTAATGCCGAATGCATTGGATTAGGGCATCAAGAAAAGAAGTGCATTCTTCCTCTGGTCCAAAAATGGCAAAACTGTCATCCACATATCGGTGATAAAAGAATGGTTTGTTTGTGGACTCGAAAAGTTTGTTTTCATGATACCCAACAAATATATTGGCTAAAGCAACAAGTAGTGGACTATCCATCACCACACCATCAATTTGCTTGTACATATTGTTGTTGAAGATGAATTCCATCGATTTGGTAGCAGTGTTCATTAATTCCACTAAGATTTCTTCGGAGTAGTTTGTAAGTATGAGCTCACCACCATACAGGGCATCTGCACAAATTTGAATTGTTTTCGCTAAAGAAACATTAGTGAACAAAGTACGAATGAGCAAAGAAATGTTTAATTTGGATGCATTTAAAGATCTTGCATATTTTTAGTGAAAGTGAATTAGTCTTTTATACAATTGTTTTGAGTAAAGCTGTAAAACAGGATCAATAACAGCTGCCAAATATTTTGCCAAAGCATATTGCGATGAGCCAACCATAGACAAAATTGGTTGAAAGGGATATTTTTTTGCACAGTTTTGGCAAGCCATAAAGACTGGGCCTGAGTGAACCGGTTGGGCGAATTTCCTTATGAACAGATTTGTGCATTACCCCACGCTTGGGGAGCTGCAGCAGATGCCTCTAAGTTTTCACTTTAATCTGTGCGGTGTTATTATTGGTCCCGACCGGACCAATCTGTTGAAATTTGCTTGCATCATCCAGAATTGAATTTCAAAAGTGCTAATGCGGCAGCTCTTCCATCACTCGAGTAATTCGAAAGAATGCTTAAGTACTTTAAAAGCAAAACTGAATAATTTTGCACATGCTTTCTGCAGAACTCGGATAGATTTAACTGATTTTACTATGCATCAAGATTGCTTCGACATAATTCAGTCACTACAAAGCAATGATGAAATCATAATCACCAAACCAGATAAGGGCTCAGGCATGGTCATTCTGAATAAAGCTGACATTACCAAAATGAATTCAAGGTTGGTTGATGCAAGCAAATTTCAACAGATTGGTTCCATCTGCACCAATGAAAGCACAGCAAGATTGAAGCGAAAACTCAGAGGCGTCTGCTGCAACTCTCCAGCGGTGGGGTAATGCACAAATCTGTTTACAAGGAAATTCTCCCTACCGGTTCACTCAGGCCCAGTTGTTATGGCTGGGCAAAAGTGTGCAGAAAAATAAGTCACTTTCGACCAATTTCATCTATGGTTGGCTCATCGCAACATGCTTTGGCAAAATATTTGGCAGCTGTTATTGATCCTGTTTTACAGCTTTACTCTAGCAATTGCATAAAAGAATAATTCACTTTCGCTAAAAATATGCAAGATTTTCAAATGCATCCAAAATAAAGGTTTATTTGCTCATTCGACATTCGCACTTTGTTCACTAATGTTTCTTTAGCGAAAACAATTCAAGTTTGTATGGATCCATTGTATGGTGGTGAGCTCATACCTTCAGACTACCCCAAAGAAATCCAACAACATAAACAAGCAAGTTGATGGTGTGGCGATTGGGTAGGTAGTCCACTACTTGTTGCTTTACCCAATATATTTGTTGGATACCATGAAAACAAACTTTTTAAGTCCACAACTAAGCCATTTATTTATCACCGATATGTGGATGACAGTTTTGCCATTTTTAGACCAGAGGAAGAATGCATTTCTTGACGCCCTAAGTTCAATACATTTAAGTTCATATTTTACGCCCTAATTCGATGCATTCGGCATTAAAGTTCACATTTGAGAAAGAAGAGAATGATCAGCTCCAATTTTTAGATGTTTTGGTTGAGAAAAGTACTGAGGGATTTTTAACTTTTGTTTTCTGGAAACCCAGTTTCACTAGGCAGGACTTTAGCTGGGATTCGTTTGGAGCAGCAACGCATAAAATGAACTTGATTGAAACACTTGTTCAGCGAGCATTGATGGTTTGTTTGAAATGTAAACTGCAGCATGAACTGGAAAACATCAGCTCCATTCTATGGAATAATGGATACCCAGAAAGCATCATTCAACTCACCATGTCTAAAAAAATTGTGCTTTTCAACCATAAACCAAAAGACAGATCGTAACAGTATCCAGTTTACTTGAAGCCAGCCAAGTCTTCTATCAACTGATGTTACCAAGCTGTTGAACCTGGCATTATAAATACAAGAAAAAATTTGTTTACTGTTCATAAATATGTTCTACCCTCCCTTCAACAAAGCATGGTTGTATATCAATATGTGTGCTGCTGTGACTGTCAGTACGTGGTCTGCGACATTCTGACTCGACTGACCTAACGCGAGACAACTCACCCCGGAAATTTTGACGCTTGGGGCATCCTGTCACCAAAAGTTTGAAACTTTTATGCTCTGCTTTTTTTCTTTGCTCTTTTTCGTGCTATGCTTTTTTTTCTCAAAGCGATTAACGTTCGGTGATTGTGACGTAAGTATAATATTTTTCGTTAATTGCAAACTTTGTAGGAATCTTTTATTTTACTGAAACAACTCAAAAGCGATTTGCGAAAATAATTTTTGTAAAATCAAAAGCCAAGTTAGCGAATCAGCAAACATGCTGTTGATAGCTTTCAAATGATGATTGAATGTTGCAATAAAAAGAATATATTTCGCTATTATTAAACAATCACATAGATATTTGATGAATAATAATCTGTGTGGTTAGTTTATGGAGAAAAATGCTCTAATTTATCAAGAAAACAGCTGACAGTTGGCTTTATCATCTTTACTATCTTCATTTTTGGTAGTAAAGAAAATAATAATTACATGTAATCATTTCACAGTGGTTTAAAGTTTTGCTGCAAATTCAAATGTAACCTTTTTGTTATTACATTGCAATTACCTCGTATTAAACAAGTTTCAAATATATTGTGTTTCTGATTCAAAAAGCAAAATTATTGGTCAAATTTTTCGACTAGCAACTTATTATTGTTTGAATGTTTTGATTTTGCAAGTGGAGAAATTTTGATAATTTGGCATGCTGATACGAAGCGTGTGAATGTGTTGTTTCGTCCTTTCAAAGTTAAAAAATGCGATTGCAAAAACTAACAGCTCCATTAGTTGAGGTTAAAACTAAATAAACCACCCATTGGGAAATTGATGAATTGGACGATTACAAACTATGGTATTTTTAATCTATTTTCATTCTTGGTCGTAATTTGAACTCTAATTTCGAACGTTGTCTATCAACGAACTATTACCAACATAAAACTAACAATTTTTTATGAAAATGCTTGTTAGATTGTTACAGGTTATCCAATAATAACTGGAAAAAATTATAAATTTTGATCACTGCATTAATTAATTTTGATTTGCGGTACTTGATTTTTGAATTATATTTTTAATATTTTCTTTAACATACCGGTACCATTCGTTATAAAGCATTTTTTTCTATAAGTTAGCCACACAGGTTATTGTTCATCATATATCTACGTGGTCGTTTAATAATAGCAAAATATATTATTTTCAATTGGGGGATTCAATCATCATTTAAAAATTATCACCAACATTTATTTTTACAGATTCACTAACTTGGGTTTTGATTGTATCAAGATTATTTTCGTGAAAATACAACTTGCTTTTGAGTTGTTCTTGTAAAATGGAGATTTCTAGGAAGTTTGCAATTAACGAAAAATATGATACTTTTGTCACAATAGCCGAACGTTAATCATTGTGAGACAAAAAGTGCAGCAGGAAAAGAGAGAAGAAAAAAAAAAACGGATCACGAACGTTTCGGGTGTTTAGCGCCAGGATGTCATAAGCGTCAGGATACCCCTTTTGCTCGGATTCTTGTGGTGAGTTGTCTCGCAATAGATTGGTTGCGTCAGGATGTCCTGCTATGGTCGGTACGTGGGTCGAACTTCCCAACGATTGCAGGACAGAATTAATCAACATATTCCAAGATGCATATAAAGTGACAAAAGACCAACAAAAAATGTGCCTAATCGAGGATGCAAAGTCCTAAACTCTCTTAAGTGTCTACTGTGATTTTGAAATCGGAAAGCGTTTACTAGAGAATGAAGAATGCGCCAAACATTATAACAATGCACACACAGTTTTCTATTTTGGCTACTGCTAGATCTTCATTCCCTTTATCATTTCTTGCAGCAACTTACATCAATTCTTAGCAGCCTATTCTTTGCCATCAAAAAAAATTTGTTTATTCACTCCAAATTTCTCATTAATTTCTTGTGCACATTTCTGACAAAAACGAAACAGTATTTTTCCACCAATCAAATAGTCAAAATGCCAAATTTTAAATAATCAAAGTATGACAAGAAATTTTCTATATTTTTGTGTTAACTTTAAACTATTTTAGGTGATTTTTGCAGCATCTTACGTCATAATAGCAACCCATTGTCTATTTCAATGTAGTCAACCTCTATATATACCACTTTATTTTAGTTTTTCTTCATTTCAGCGTAGAATCACGAAGATAGCTTGATGTTCAACCTAAAACAGCATTATTATACCCTGAAGTGAATCCTCGGACCTTCACTGCTCTCTAGCTTCGCTTTGTATGCAATGGATCTCACCAAGCAGTTGCATTGAAGTGGGCAATCGTATTTTGATTACTTTGCCTCCTACGCACCAAAATAATGGTTACACACCAATGCAGAATGATTTAGGTAAATAAACACCAAAATAGCAGTAAATTAACTTTATTTTGGTGTTTATTTGCATCAGTCCTCAATGGTGTGTAACCATTCCACAAAGCAATCTTCTTTTGTTGGTGTTGTGCTCACCAAATCGTTTAGCAGCAAGGCTGCTAGGGACAATCGTGAGGCTAGCAGTAGACACCGCCTGGCTGGGTAAAATCGTAGTAGCACATTTAATCAAGAGTGTTTTATCATACACATACTTTTCTCACTGGTTGAAAGACGAAATTGGCTGTAGGGGATTTTAGTTCATTGTTTTTGGATTTTAAATTTTATGGTGTGTGAATGATTGTTTTTGTTTGCATAGCTCTGAAAAATCATCCAGCACTTTCTTAAAGAACGTACTTGCACAAGATTAAAACGAGAGTTTCTGTTGTTTCAGAAGAGTTATTGGTAATTTGCTTTGCTTGCATACAAGGATTCGGTGAAGTGGTTTATTTGTCTCTTTTTAAGTTTGTTTGCTTTAGAATCTTCAAGCTCCAGCGTGCCATGAAAACATGGTGAAAGTCGGTGGTTATATTTTGGGAGAGTTTGGAAACTTGATTGCTGGAGATTCTCGATCTTCACCACTGATTCAATTCAACCTTCTTCATTCAAAATTCCACCTCTGCTCGCCTGCTACGCGTGCACTGCTTCTCTCAACTTATATCAAATTCGTGAATTTGTTTCCAGAGATCAAAAACACTATACAGGTTTGCATGTGTATAATTTTCAAGTGGGCTGTGAAGCAATAGCAAAAAATATCTTAAAACACTAGTTTCAAGTACAAAAAACTTTTTTGTTCAAAACGCCAAAGAACAATTAAAAAATAACAGGTTTCTTTAGATCTGGAAAATTGAAGAATTTTTCAAACTTAAAGGCATTTATTGCAATGTTGTGTACCTCCTCAAATGCACTTGTGGAGACAGCTGTATTGGCGAAACCACCAGGAATTGGATAACCCGATTAAGGCCCATTTCACACTGATGACCAAGTCCTTACAACAGTACTGTAGAAGTTTGACCAGATGATTGCGTTGATTTGAAAGGCGCTTTTCACGCTTAGTGGTTGTCGTATGATACAAATCTTGGCTGCATCGCTATTCATCATGCGTCTTGACTCAGACCAAGGTTTGACCTGTTGTACGATACAAAGTTTGGCTGCCTCACCTTTCATCATGCGTCTTGACTCAGGCCAAGATCTGACCTACTAGACATCTTGATTGACTGCAAATGACAAACGTATGGCCCTTTTTGCATTATACGACAAATTTCATTCAACTGCTACCAATGCAAAGCTTGAAAAATCTACGAAAGTATTGCAGTAGAATGAACTATGCAGTATTTTCATCAACAAATCTGATGCTTCAAGTGAAGGAAAAAAAACAAACTTTGGTGAGTTTCAAAAATGTTCTTGTTGTAACTCCACTAGCTCATCAAATGATGATACAGACACTAGGGTGCTTATAAAGCCTCACTATTTTTTGAAAGTTATCATGTTACTTTTTACCTGTTTTCAAGCTGTTCATTTTAGGAAACAAACAGGACATACAAAAAATTTTTGAAATCTGACAAGATTTAGGGGCTCCTCAGGACACTTTACATGAATCATTGTGAAAATAAGCAAAAATGACTTTTGTTTTCTTATCTTTTTATGCTTTAAAGAAAAATTTTGACTCTTCATATTAAATTGCTTATGTTCACTTTGTATAACATATTTAAAGTTTCTGTTCAGAAAAACCATCACATGTACTTAATTTTCACAGAAATTTAAAAATATTACAAAATACCAGCACTACCAATTTTCATAATGTGCATGATTCTTGATAGCATGGACAATGAATATGGTATTTAGTTTTTTAATTGCCAATCAGCAATCTCACCTATAATTTAACCATCTAATATACAGCTTTATCTATTACTTATTGCCTTATAGCACATACAGTATCAACTGCTTAATTCTATCACCAGTATTACCCCATTAGGGCAGACCCTTTTAGGGTCATTTTTTAATTTCAACTTGCATGGGTGTTAGGTTTTTGCCTTGAGCCAAAAAAATTAGAAATCCAAAATTTTTTTGAAATTGGACCCCGTTTAGATACTACCCCTTGGGCTTTTTTGTATCGCGCCCCCTCAAATCTGAGAATACTCATAAAATTGGTATTACTAGTGCTAGACATGCAATGTTGGTATTCATTTTTATTGTTTTTCAGAGAGGAAGACAATGGTGGTCTTTAATTTAGCATTAGAGTTAGTCTTAATTTTTTGAATTTTTCGTGCAACGTAACTTTTTCACAAGGCGTTAATTTTTTAACATTTTCTTTCAAGTTTTATCACAACTGTTTGCATCAAATGATGTATTATCGAAAAAATACAGTTAATGCAATACAAACAGCAATGATAACCTTGATTTTTTTGAGTAGCATGAGCAGTTTTTCTTATGACGTGGTATTTTTTTTCCGATCCATTGCTTTTTCTTCCAGCAATAGTACACAGTGCTTTACCAATCTGCCTTTTTGAGCCAGCAATTCGTCCACTTGCTGTTGCTGTCATTTTCACAGCGTGTTCCACAGCCTGCGTATGATTTGGATAATATGGGTAAAGTAGTTGCTTAACGAAATGCTCGATATCTGTACAGCTTTTGATTTATGGAGGCTCATGCAATACTAAACATATTTTTTGTGAGTAAAATAGGTGACACCATTCCCACGGCCGTTAGTGTTACCAGTGTATGATGTTTCTGCAAAGATGCACCTGGGTAGATGAAATTCTCGGACTGGGTCTCACTCTCCTTCTTGATTTCCTTCTTCAGCATATCTGATTTTCTACAATTGTGATGTATCACTTCGCTCACATACCGTATATACTCGCCTATAGGTCGCGCCACCTTATAGGTCGCACTATTAGTTTTGTGTTAAAAAAGTTTAATTTAGAGTTGACTCGCACATAAGTCGCACTAAAAATCTAGGGATTTGAAAATCCCTTTCCCTAGCTTTTTTGCACAGATAACATCGAAAATTAAAATAAATTTTCGAAGCTATCTGTACGAAAATTAAAATAAACTTCGAAAATTAAAATAAATTAAAAACAAATAACTTCGAAATCGAACATTACAATTGCAAAACCATTTTTTCTCAACAAAGCGGGAAAATCCAACGCACGCTGAGCGGTCGCGTGTGCGCGCATGAAACTGTCTCGCACTGGTATGTGCGAGCACAAGCACATGCATCCTTATTCCATAGAACGACAGTGGCAATAGCACATTTCCACTACATTTCATGTCTATAACGGCGTATTAGCCGGAAAATACGGTACTTGCAATAGCCAAAAACTTTCAATTTTGTTCCAACGTGGTGACGATTTGCACTTATGTCGAGCGGATTGGTCGCACCTATATTTAAAAAAAAAAAATATAAGGAAAAAGTTGCGACCTATACGCGAGTATATACGGTAACTGCTTTCCCATTAGGCCGGTGTTTTATCAGCATCTGAATTCACAAATAGCCTATCGTGGCAGCCCACTTGAATGTTCAAATGACACACAAGGGCAGTTTCTGCACTTGCAATCTTACTCTCTTCTCAGATTACTTTTAATTAAAGTCTGACAACAAGGTCACCCGAAAGAGGACTGTCTTTCATTTATTCGTATGGGCATTGACTGGCATTGTTTAAAGCAATTTACTTTGCTGGCAAGTTTGTTAATTTTGGCATTTTGAGTTCAAAATTTGTAGTAGGCATTTACACAGTTATATACGCCTGACGACAACGAACAAGTTTGAAATATGCATATAGGCACTAATGTTGCAAATTGCTTATGGGATGTCATATATGGTGTCCACGCTTATTGCTTAGTGATGCTAGTGCTATGTGGTTGAGCTAAGTGCAGTGCCAGTGTGATACTGGCCAAGAATCCTCTTTCTGGTGACCTTATTGTCAGACTTTGATCAGAGTAATCTGAGAAGAGGGTACCATGGCAAGTACAGAAATTGCTCTCGTGTGTGGTTTGAAGGTTCGGGTGGGCTATACCAGGATAGGTTATGTGTGAATTCAAATACTGATGAAACACTAACCTAATGAGAAAGCAGAAAAGTGAGTGAAGTGCTACCTCACAGATGTAGAAAATTTATGCCAAAAGTCTGGTATGTATCTTCTAAACATCTGATTTTCTGAATAATATTGACAGGTTTTGTGCAGCAGAGTTTACTATTTTGCTTATCCCGAAAAATTGCTGTCGGCTATGCTGGAACATGAACACAAGACTGTAAGAGCAAAATCTGTCAATATTATTCAGAAAATCGGATATGCTGAAGAAGGAAATCAAGAAGGAGAGTGAGACCCAGTCCGAGAATTTCATCTACCCAGGTGCATCTTTGCAGAAACATCATACACTGGTAACACTAACGGCCGTGGGAATGGTGTCACCTATTTTACTCACAAAAAATATGTTTAGTATTGCATGAGCCTCCATAAATCAAAAGCTGTACAGATATCGAGCATTTCGTTAAGCAACTACTTTACCCATATTATCCAAATCATACGCAGGCTGTGGAACACGCTGTGAAAATGACAGCAACAGCAAGTGGACGAATTGCTGGCTCAAAAAGGCAGATTGGTAAAGCACTGTGTACTATTGCTGGAAGAAAAAGCAATGGATCGGAAAAAAAATACCACGTCATAAGAAAAACTGCTCATGCTACTCAAAAAAATCAAGGTTATCATTGCTGTTTGTATTGCATTAACTGTATTTTTTCGATAATACATCATTTGATGCAAACAGTTGTGATAAAACTTGAAAGAAAATGTTAAAAAATTAACGCCTTGTGAAAAAGTTACGTTGCACGAAAAATTCAAAAAATTAAGACTAACTCTAATGCTAAATTAAAGACCACCATTGTCTTCCTCTCTGAAAAACAATAAAAATGAATACCAACATTGCATGTCTAGCACTAGTAATACCAATTTTATGAGTATTCTCAGATTTGAGGGGGCGCGATACAAAAAAGCCCAAGGGGCAGTATCTAAACGGGGTCCAATTTCAAAAAAATTTTGGATTTCTAATTTTTTTGGCTCAAGGCAAAAACCTAACATCCATGCAAGTTGAAATTAAAAAATGACCCTAAAAGGGTCTGCCGTATTACCCCATTAACATTCCACACTAAAACATCAACCCATATGACTCATACAAGAATAAAACTTAAGTTTATTTTTGCTGTGCTTACAATTTCTCTTCGAATCAGTGTTAAGAGTAAGACAACATAAATGTAATTTATTCCTTTTTAAAAACTAAGCATGTTTTTTAGGCCTTTAGTTACTAGGGTGTAACACTTTTATAACTTTTTTTGAAAATTGATGATGGCTAGTGATTGTGGTTTGTAATTTGGCCTAACTTGATGAACAAAAAAATTTTTTTTGAAAAAAACTTTGTTTGAACAGGCCACAGCCGCCACACCTCGCATTTTTATTTTGACACCCCCCCAAACCACCAATTTCTCGTATCTCATGTTCTAGAGGTCATAGAGACACGATTTTGGTGTCAAAAGTTGCTGAATACCAAAGTTTATATTTAACTTTCTAACACACCATAACTCTAAAATGCTTTATTGTAGTCATTAAATGAGAAAAACCGATTTTGACACCAAAATTTTGCTATTTGGTGACAAATCAGTTATCAGTTAATTTATTTGGCGAACAAAACACAAAATAATGATTCCAAATGCTCATATTATACTAATCGCCGCAGGTTTCATGAGAAGTCCAAGTAATGACTTGTGATCACCTTTAAGGGAAGAGGTGATGCATGAAACCTGCACGAACAAACACAAAGAAAGAAATAAAACAAACAAACAAGAAGCAATTTAAAAAATTTGATTAGGCCAGCTGGTCAGGATATTGGCAAGCAGACCAAGAAGAAGCCAATCAGTCAGAGTATCCCTCACTGTAAACGAGATTCGAACTATTGTGCTTTGTAATGTTCAGTGAAATATTTTTTCAAATTGATGTTGAAGCTTTGGCAGTTTTTGATATTTGGTGGAATTTCATTCCAATGTTTGGACCCAGTAAATAATATAGATTGACAGCAAATTGATTTTTAACCAAAGGAGATCGAATGTCGTCAGATCGTCTCAGGGACCTACAGTGCACTGAGGAGTTCAATCTAAAGGAACCTTCAAAGCAGTTTGGAAGTTTGTTATGAAAAAATTTATAAACAAAGCAACACACTTCAGCCTTAAACATATCTTGAATTTTCAAAATTTGATGCTTTTTGTAAATATCATCACAATTAGATTTATAGTTTCGAAAATAAATTTACCTTAAAATTTTATTGCAGCAGTTCTGCAGATTTTCCAAAAATGCAAGATTGTTGTTGCATCAAGTTGTAATACAATAGTTTAAATGTGTGTAAGCAAAGGAATAGAAAAGCGCGAGTAAACAGGAGCGTGTGAGATAGTATCTAGATTTATAAACAATTGCTAAGCATGCGCATAGTTTATTTAAAAGTTGCTGCATATGTGATTTCCAAGAAAGATTGTTAGATATCAAAATGCCCAGAAACTTAAACTCGGTTACTTTGCAAATCGGTTGGCTCAAAATTTTAAGACAAAGTTTTGAATTTTTATGTGCTTTATGAGGTTTTGTCAAGAAAATCCTATACTTTGTTTTAGTAGAATTGACAATCAGTTTATATTTTGTCAACCAACTAGAAACAATTTCCAATTCTTTATTTGCAGATTCGATCACTTTAGTCCTGCTCTTTCCTGGAACAATTATTGTCATATTGTCTACGTACATGAGTAACTCGCATTTCGTGTTGAGGAAAAGGTCATTTACGTAAATCAGGAGAAGGAGAGGGCCTAAAGTAGACCCCTGGGGGATCCCTGACATTATTGATTTGAAAGTGGACAGAGTATCGTGGATAGAGACCTGTTGGGATCTGTTATATGAATAACTTTCTAACCATGAATGAGATACACCTCTAAAACCATACTGATATAACGTATTCAGAAGTATACGATGATCGAGAGTGTCAAAAGCTTTGCTTAAATCAAGTAATGCTGTTAAGGCTAATTTATTAGCCGAAAAATATTTGGTTAATTTGTTTATAAGACATGTGCAAGCTAAGGAGATTGAATAATTTGGACGGAATCCAAATTGAAATTCTGATAAAGCATGATTATGGTTGAGAAAAGACAGCATTCTTTTATGCATTGCTTTTTCGAAAATATTGGAGAAGGTGTTAAGTAGACTGATAGGTCTGTAATTATTCAAGTCTGTGGAATTACCTTTTTTAAAAACAGGAACAACTTTTGCTAATTTAAACCTCAAGGAAAATTTTCCTGCGTTGAAAGACTGGTTAAAAATGTGGGCCAAGACTTCCAGAATAGATTCAGGTAACTCACACAAAAGTTTAGAAGGGATACCATCGCACCTCGAAGAGCTTTTGGGTTTTATGGTATAAATTATCTTTTTAATTTCTTGGGCAGTAATAGGATTAATAAAAAAGGTACTATGGTTGTTGAAATTAGTAAAGGAACTAGTGGATGAGGATTGAGAAGGATGGTTTTGTGCTAGCAGGTTTTTTGCAACAGCTGAAAAATGCAACTTAAAAGCATTTGCAATGTCTTGTGTATTTGTTAGCTTAGCGTCATCGACTTCAATACAATTTGGCAAACTGGTCATTTTGGATCGACCAATAATCTCATTTATGGTTTTCCAAACCATTTTTATGTCATTGCGATATGACTGTAATAGTTTCTTATAGTAGTTAGCTTTTTTGGTTTTTATCACTCGTTCATAGTGATTTTTAATTGTACTATGTTTGGATTTGGAATCGGCATTGGATTTGCGCAAGTGCTTGTAATAAGCTTTATGCTTTAGTTTTTGAAGTAATCGCAGTTCATTATCAAACCATGGATTTGGTTTTGATTTTGCCACATTTTTGAGTGGGATGGTCTCGTGAAAAATCGAATTAAAAACGTTTTGAAATTTAAATAAAGACAGGCCAGGATTGGTTTCAGCACAAACTTCAGACCAATCAAATGCATTTAATTGATTGCGGAAATTTACTAAAGAAAGAAACTGAGTTGAAGTCCCTAGTCTGTTTAGTAGGGAACGTTGTAAATGAAAAGGGAAGTTTAGTGCACTGCAAGACCGCAAAGTGATTGGAAACAAGATCGGTTATGATTGCACTGTTTATGGGATATTTTAGATTATTTGTCCAAATATTGTCAAGTAAAGTCATGACTGTAGATATTCTGGTAGGTTTGCTGATTAGTGGGATGTTGCATAATTCAAACATAAGGTCAGTAAATATATCAGTATGACGATCAGGGTCCAACAGATCAAAATTAAAGTCACCCATAAGATATAAAAGCTTGTTTTCTTTTTTCACTATGTTAAGTGTCTCCTCTAATATGGAGATAAAGGCATCAATTGCGTTATTAGATTTGTTCGAAGGACGGTATAAAGCACTGCAAATTCTATTAAGATTGCCCAATTTCAATTCAATAAAAATAGATTTAACTATGCCTTCTTCGAATTTTGAAAGATCGTTTCTAATCCAGTGAGTTTTGGTTTGAAGCACATAAGCACCTACGCCCTCTCCCTTAGTTTTGCTTCGTTTTTGTCGAATAGAAGTTATAATTGGGGAGGCACAGATAAGGCCCCTGTTGCCCATTTCTTCACCATGTTTCAGTGATGCCCAGGAAAATAGGTGATGTTGGGAGAGATTTCAACAGTAGAACAAAATTATTAAAATTTTTCGGATTTCCTAATTAGCGAATATTCAAACATAAACAGATGAAATAATTTCTTTCAGATTCTGGCATCATTACCTTGAAGGATTCTGCGTTCATGTAAGGGCTGTTAACTGAAAACATTTGTGAGTTTTAATTGACTATACCCTGATCGACAGTTTCATTTAAAGAGTCATCAAAAAAATTGTTTATGTACATTGAAATGGATCACTACTAGCTTGAGGCATTTCAACAACAGTTGGCATGCAAGAAAGGAAAAAAACGGGCACACAATGCAAATAATATAGAATTTTTGGATTGATGAGGAGAATAATCTAGCCATTGGAGAGGGTTTACAAGATATTAATACAATCCAAATTTAAACGCAGAAACAAGAGTTGGTTAGCAAACAACAAGAAGACAACAACACTATCTGTTTAAAAAGAATTGATGTCAACCTTGGGCTTAAATTCCAAGGCTGAATTCTCCCCAACGCAGCCCGGGCCAAATATATAAAGATATGCATGTACAGTAAATATTATTTCATATCTGCATCCCCCAAACTCCTCCGGTCAATGCAATACATACAAGCAGAAAAAAAGTCAGGCCTGATGAGCATGCCTCAGGAAGCAGCAGAAGTTGAGGGGTCAGGCTATGTCTTTATAAAGCACAGTTACATAGCAAGTGGTAATTAATCACATCAAAGCACATTAGCAGAAATTAAATTAACAAGATTACTTAGTGTTCGGATTCACTTTTACTCCGTCAACATAGAGATTATAACTGCCGTCTTCTACTTTCCTTATAGTTTTTCTGGCAGCTTTAAAATCCTTCATAAGTTGTTGCTTTTGCAAGTAGAAAATTCTAGGCAAGTGATCAGTAATGTAGACCGTGCGCTCAGTAGACTGGCTACCGCTGCCGCTGGATGCCTCGCAATTTTAATCGTTATATTCTTTAAGATGTTTAGTTAAGCAAAAAATCTTTGATTTATCCATTGCAGAAGTAAGCTCAACGATAATAGGTCTGCACTTACGTTTTTTATTGCAGTACATGGGCCTTTGCGGAAGGCAATGTATATCAGCGATTCTTATCTCTGAAGGATCTTGAATCTGCAGTCCATTTTTGAGAAATTTTTTTATAGATTTCTAGAGTTGTTTCTTGTTTTTCCCAAGGACTTTCTTCATTTTCGGGTAAGCCATGAATTAATATGTTCAGGCGCTTACTGTAACTTTCTTTCATCACAGAGTCTCTGTTAGCCCTATCGTACAGAAAATTTAATTTAGACTCCATGTTTGTCCAGTTGTTTCGAAAGTTGATCGCAAGTATTAATTGATGCCTTCTCTTCTAGGTTTTCTTCAACCTTAATAAATTTTTTGTTTGTTTCTTTCTGAAAAGTTTCGAAATTTACACCAAAATTGGAAAGCTTGTCACTAATTATAGAAAAATTATTTTCCATTGTCTTCAAATGGTTTATAATTTCTGCCAGTTGACTGTTCAAGGCTGCAGTTTCTGACATTTCTACCACGTTTCTAGCAATTGAATCGCAGTATTAAGACTTACGGCTGCAAAGCAAAGTCGAATTTTTTGCGCACCGAATTAATCCCTTCAAATCTAGCCGCTGCAGTTGCTCAGGAAAACACATCCGCACGCCAGCGTTTGCTTCATCGAAATGATTACTTTTGTAGTCCGCACGCCAGCGTTTGCTTCATTGAAATATCGATTTTGTAGCCTTCAACAAGATTGACATGTTTGCTGTGAGGTAAAGTACCATCAGCAATAAATCATTTAAACCATAGATTTTTTTTTGCAGACAACATCAGTTTAATAGTGATACTAAAACATACAGTATGTACAGGAGCACAAGGAGTCCACAAGAACCTCAACCCTTGCGATCCTTTCGGTCCTGTGTGTTTCAGTAGTACCAATTTGTTACAATGCAGTTTAGCTCTCTGCAATGTTAAAAGTTGTTTTTCCAGAAAGGTTAGAGTTGCCTGCAGTAACTGGTTATATCTAGTGCTTCTTGTTTAGATCAGGCATAAATAAAAAATAGACAAGATGACCTGTTATGAAACCTCTAGGTTTCAAGCTGGCGTAGTTGTTTTATAGCGTAACATCTAAAATACTCTCTGCTGATTTTTAAAGATTTTTGAAGGCTATGATATTTATCTTCATACTATTTTTTGCCATTAAATAATTGCAATGTCTTGACAGATTATTATTATAACCAGGGTGTGCATTATGGAGCTTACTAAGTTCGGAAATTACCTACTCCACAAAATGTGATACAATGTTGCAAATCTTCCGCTTTTCGGCGAAATTCGTCGATTTTTCGAGCAATTGGGTCATTTTTGTAAATCGTCCAGAACCGATGAAAAAAATTTAGGGGGGGAGGGTTGGGCAACTGTTGGATGCGCTTTTTGTATTTAAAGGATAAGTAAGCTTTGTTTTTGCAATAACAGAGTTACGGTTATTGAAACGTTATTTTTTCGAAGTTAGTACTACTTCATTGAAAGTTTACAGCTCAAAGAGAAAAAGCACTAAACAGCGCAAGAAAAAAAGGAATTGTAGAATAAGAGAAAAAAGCAAAACGATTATTTTTTGGTGGTTTTCTTTTTACGTTTAATCAAAATGATTGCATAACGTGGCAAAAAAGCACAGCGGTTTTTGCAGCAAGAAAAGTTTCTCTCTCTTAACGCAATTTTTTACTTTGAAGAATAAAGGTGCTGACGTTGTCTGAAACCCATTTTACAACTGAAGTCGAGTGCAGTGAAAATTGTTCTTTTTTATTCGCTAGTTGTGACGCCGTGCGTTTGGCTTGTTTTTGATGAGCTGTCAAGGAAAAAAAAAATGGCCCGCTTTGCTCCAGTGCAAAATGAGCTTTATATTTTCTAATCTATTTTTTCATTACAAAAAAAAACAAAAATAACTGAAATTTCAAATTTAGATTCTTTATTCATTTTCAGTGTTTTGGTCTTTAAAACTTTGTAGCTAATTCCAAATACGGCATTGATTCTTCATGCTGAATTACTGAAGCCAGCGTTGTTTGTAAATGCGCTTCTGCCCTTCTCCACCAGAGCTAGGCCCACAACGAAATCTTGATTGGTCCTCAACTAATATTGACAAAATAAATTGCCAAATTCTTAGTGGAGTTCAATTTTCTTAACTTGTGCCATCAAATAGTGGACCCTCTGAAGATTTTCCCCCCAGGCACAAATCTCTTGTTACGCCACTGATTTTTCCCTCTTTTGATGTAGGGAAAAGGTTTATTAGTTAAGCAGTTGCTAATTTGTCCTAAAATGGATACTTTCCTAAAATTTCACTGAAGCATAGCGGTTTTGAACCCAAGTCGATTTCTATCCATTTTTTGAGCTTGTATGTGAACCTCCCATAGATGATGCATTGTTCAATTGAAATAATCATTGGCTGCTTTGGGAAACCAGCAAGACGTGCATTTTTGCCCGTTTTACTTATTAGGTTTTGTATATCTTACTTGTTGCCTATCTGCTAGTAGATTCATTTCGCGCAATGATGCCCTGAATGATGAATTTTGTTCCTTAGATTTTGTTACATATTTGTTAATTTGAAGCTATGATGGAATGGGTGTAAAGTATTGATTGTCATCTTGGTTTTCACGGAACCAAAACGTTTATATCAAATTTCTCCATTCTGTGCTACATTCCTTCTAAGAGCTTGCTTAGTGTGCAGGGAATGAAAGGCCGTGTGAGCTTCCAAAACTAAGGTTTACGCCTTAAAAAATTCGAAAAAATAGAAAATATAAATTCATTAATAAACAGAAAAAAACAACGATTAGTTTGTAAAATGAATGCCTGAATAACAAATATACTGATGTTGATAAATTTATGTAGCAGCATCTTTTGTGTGTTGCCGATTGTTAATGACAAATTTAACCCCTCATCGTCTTGTTTCACTCTGTAAGGGATCTTCAGGCAGAGTTATAAAATTTTAATTATTTCAAAGCAATTAATGTACTAAAGTTTTCCTGAACTATTTATCATCACCAAGTGTAAGTAGGCTTTGAACATCTGAAACTGTGACCTTAGTAAGTGGAGCTACGCACCTTATCACTAAGGCCACGAGAGCAGTTGAAATTCAAATCTGATTTTAAGTACTTATGCCGTAATCTACCGTGTATCCACTCTGTAGGCTAGGAACGGTATCTCAGCGATTTTGCCAGCACTTTTGATTCCTAGCCTACTGTGTGGACAAACGGTAGCTTATGGCAAAAATACCTGAAATCAGATTTGAATTCCAACTGCACTTGTGCCCTAACGATAAGGTGCGTTGCTCCACTTACCAAGGTCACGATTTCATCGACCTTTTACCAACCGTTATTTGGTTTCTTCTCTAAACCTAAAGTTTTTGAGTACTTTTCATTGAAACACAACTAACTGTCACATGTGTGCTTATTGATTTATCCCTTATCAGAACAGTACTTCCAAGTAACTTAATCGAAACATCTGTTAACTAAGTTGACATTTTGTCGACAACATGTTGTTTTCACGTATTTTTCAATGGTAAGGCGCTTTATTGAGATTTTCAAGTAATTATGACGTTATTTTAGTTAATATGCAGGATTGATTACTGGCACAGTAGAAGTTCATGATATCATTGCAAAATTAACTGATTACAACTTAATTTTGTAAAATAATTTTATCAAATCTCAATTATGGGGCTTGCTTTTATCAACACTTGTGCAGTGCGTGGCAGAACTAAAGTACTGTGCGAGGGTTCTAGGCTATCTGCATGGACGTGCAGCTTCGAGGGAACTTTGGTTCTGCGACCTTTGTTTACTGCACGATTTTGACTCGATAGTTTTAAATATGTTTGGCCCTCCAGTAATAGTAAAGTGGTGTTTTAGGGCCGGCAAAATTTGTCTGGTTTTGGTATGCAGTATACACGCTCTCTCAGTCGTGTCTCAAATTACAGTAGTGGGTGAGGTAGCTGAAAACTTCCTATGGTACACTGTTTTTTGAAGATCAAACAATGTTGCAAAGCTCCCTCAAATTCCTTCGCAGGTTTAGACTTGTTGTAAATTGCTGTCATAATTGATGCCCTACTTCACAGGAAGGTGTTTGGATTTTGCATCTTATGCATCATAGCATGTTAATATATAAAGTACTCCACACATGGCATCATTGTAGCAGTAAAGTACGTCATTGACACCACACAAAGTACACCACTCGTACATCACAATTGGAGTTAAGCAAGTTTCAAATCTGTAGTTTCTTGCGTTCTTCCTAATCAATTCTCCTGTTGCGGCACTTAGATTTTAGAAATTTAGATAAAAAATTTGTTTTTCTGCACTCAATTGTTATCATGGCTAGTTTGAATTTAGCTTGATTGTTTTTGAATAAATGTGTACACCAGGGCTGTATTATTTTCCGGACTTAAGTTAGCTACTTATTATGATCTATATCGCACATATTTCTGTGACATTACTTGAGTCTCAATTCATACTTTTGCAGTAGTTTCGTCATGAAGTCTTTATGCAGTCGCATAAAAATGGCAAACCGTGCTTGAATTGTATGTGACTTCATTGCGAATTAATTTCTCATAAACAATTCGCCGCGATGGCGTAACCAATTTGAATGCTATGTGGCTTTACTGATTCTTCGTGGCAAAGCTAAAGCGGGTTTGAGTCGCCGTAATTTTGCAAACGACCTTATTGCACAACATTTAAACAATTGCATACCGCATAGTGCTTTCATGTATTGATGAAAATTGTTCCAGATTACTAGAGTAGATATGCACGATATGCAGTCTTTTAGTTAATGAAACTGTTGTGAGTCCTAAAGTTTCCGGGTTATGCTTCAGGCCCGTGCTCGATGGGTAAGCTTACTGTTTTTTCCAAACGCATAGTTTTTTGTCACGGTTTTGCCACAACCAATCACAGTTACTCAATTTTTCTCGTTTTTACACTTCATCTTGTGGTTCAATCTGAGTTGATTAGTGTGGATTTATAGCAATGGTCAGGCGCGTAGCCAGGATTTTGCAATGGAGGAGGGGCTTTTTTGAAAGTTTGATACAACCTCAAATGAACTTGACCCAAATTTTTAGTAAATATAAGGTGATGTACAAAAAAAAGAAACAAAAGGTCCTCGCCCAAAGTCCAACGACTTTTTCTGGCCGAAATCAGAAATTCAAGGGTTTTTTTCGACCAAAAACAAGTGATCTCCAAACACACAACGACTTTTTCTGCTAAAATCAGGGGTTTGTCCGGCCAAAAACAGGTGATCTCCAAAAAAATAAAATAAAATTAAAAAAAAAAAGAAAAAAGGTCTTTATTGACTTTGGGTGAGCTCCAGGACCAAAAACTCCAGTATACTGGTCCAAATGACGGCAAATCCTTCAGAACTTCGGCTCCCAAATCCCTTTGGGGGAGGCTGTTTTTATGTTTGGAGCAAAAATCGGCCTGAAAAGCACTAAAAACATTGCTATTTTGCATACTTTTTAGACTTTTCAGGCCATTTTTCATGCCCCCCTCCCTAGCTATGCTACTGCATTCAGTGCAGCAGACGCTTTCCAAAAAATACTGATAGACAAAAGTGAAATATTATTCAACCCTGTCTACTTTAACCAGATTCGCAGCCCATCAGAAAAATTTTTTGCTTCCTGGCCTTGACAAAATCAGTTGGACGTGTATAGTGGATATTAATTAGTGCTCCCTCTTAACTAGCTTTTGCCCCCCACCCTTACCTTAAGCCTTTGCTTTTACTCGCGGACCTGCCTTTAACTCTTGTGGGCTTGATTATTTTTGTAAGTGACTTTTTTGGCAGCATTCAACACTACTTTGGAAGGTTTAAAGCCAGCTGATGCACAACGGTCACAATTTAATTTGCAACTTGAAAGCATGCACACAGTGTCATTTTGCAAAGTGGTTCTGTTTTCGGTTACAATCTCCCACACCATGGAAAAGGTTCTTTCGCTAGATACGTTCGAGTGAGGACCAGAGGTTCTGAGAGCCACAGGTGAGCTTGGAGACAGCTCAATTATTGGGCCCACTCATATTTTAATTTAACGTTACAAGCCACACGTCTTGGTTTTTCATTTAATCTCCCAGTGACGTAAGCATAATAAGACTTTTCAATAAGATGATTTTACGCTGAATAGCGACAATTACAGCAAGGGGTGTGGGGCGAAGCCCCCGTCACTGATAAATTTCTATGAATTGTAAGCCAAAATATACATTTATGAACATTTTAAAACCAATCATAAGTGTAATTAAAGCTGCAAAATTCTTTAATATAGTCAGAAAGTCCATCGGTATTGTGGCAAAGTGATTAAAAGAGAGTCGTTTTTGTGATGACCAAACGATTGATTTAAAAGTGTTGTTTAGCCACAGCCCACACCATCGTCATGGTGTTTTGTTTTCGGATTGGACTCCTTGCAACACTTATTTTTGCTTGCTGTAAACTGGCAGGCAGCAACAGAATTGTGATAAGAACTATCTAAACATCAACAGAACACTGGACCCTCCTAAGCGGATGCAGATTCGTTCAATATATTGTGCTATGCTGTTGCTTTCTCGCGGGAGAAACAAACAAACAGAAAGATTACCGAGCTATAATGACCATAAAATTAGTGTATAAATCACATTGTAAACGAATTTGAATTGAGCAAAAGATTGTCGACATTTATAGTATTAAAATTGGTAAATTAAACAAAGAGCAGACTTTTCAATTGGTTCTGCTTTGGGCTAAAGTTTAGTTTGTTTTACAAGCGTTTCAACAAGACAATTTTTTTAAGCAAGACTTATGTTTCAGATGCATTGAAATAAATTAGCGCATCAATTGATTTATTCAAAAATAATTGTTAAAATTAAATGTGCTTGACTTCAACAGGTTATATGTTCTTTTATGTGATGCAATTAACTCCCCAGAGTTCTGGTACAGACCTGAAATCTTGGCCCGTTGACAACTCTGACACAGGATATCAGCAGCAATGCAGCAAACTAATTCACGATTGGATTGAGATGCAGAATTTGAAAGCGAAAATATTGCTATTTGCTCTGGCTATCTACTCAATTTTTTTTGGTCATAAAAGCATGTCATAAAATTTAGAGTTAAGGCTCAGATATATGCTTAGCGGTTTTCAAATTTAATGCTCAAGTTATGCATAGATGCACAGCACATGCCATGCTTATTTTGGCATGTGGCAGTAAAACAGCCACCAAACATAAGATCAAATGTTTGTAAAAATGCATGTAAAGTACAATTCCAATAATGACCGATCGCTTCATGATTGCTTCTATGAAGCTGGGGGCTGTTCAAACATCATATGACGACCTCGGGGGGGGAAGGGTAGCAAAGCATTAGATTACACACAAAATGATGGGCTATAATGTCAAAATACCGTCATATACGGGGAGGTGGTCACATTTGCAGAAAGGAGTGTCATGTGATGATTGAATAGCCCCTTTGGTGAATTGCAACAAACTAAATGAAAGAAATATAGCTAACAAGTTTGAGCATTTTGTTGTGTTCATTAAAGTGTTTAAGAGCGAAAAGATGACTGGGTATTATATGCTGAAGTTTTTTCAAACCATGCTCAGTATGCTCATAAATAAAAAAGTCAGTGGGGGCCCTTCCTTGGTCCTGAGCTTGTCAGTGGGGGCCCATATGCAGAATCTGTGGTGTCAGCGGGAGCCCATATGTAAAACCTGTGGAGTCAATGTGGCCCATATGCAGAACCTGCTGAGTCAACGGGGCCCATATGCAGAACCTGCGGAGTCAGAGGAGGGCCATTCTTAACTAGTTCTCCCCCCCACAAAAGAAGACCTATTTGTTTGGAGAAAACCTTGTTTGAGTTGTAGCGTTGCTCCAATGTTATGGTAGTATCTGCACGTTGCTTGCACAGCAGAGATCGCTGTTCACTTTTCAGTGTGTTCTTGATGGGTCCCCTGAAGTCCATAGGTGCTGGGGTTATTGTCCCTCTTTCCCCCTCTCAGAGGCACTGAGTAAGGTATGCACAGGAGCGATTTTATTACTGCAGCAGCTTTCCTTTTATGGCTTCTATATGTGAAAGGATAATCTTTCTCCCAAGTTTGCTTGTACTTGCAGCTATACTTGTTTTTTTACTTTTACCTGCCTCTTCTTGCAACTCTTGCTATCTCCTTGCGCTTATTAGTACTAATACTATCTCCGACAGACGCCATTAAAAAAGCTCAGTTCTTCACAGTTGCAATGACCGGTACCAGAGGCTGCAATTTGTGTATGCCATTGTTATTTGTTACATCATCAATTCTTAACAATTCGAATATATGCTATCTGTTATGTGAAAGCAAGATCACACATTAATTTTCAAATCAAAACTCTTGAAAAATAGAAAATCTGTCAAAGCAGGGGTCGAAATGTATTCTTTCCCTTTCAGAAAAAAAAAAAGAAGATTCGCGAACAAACTTGAATAATTTTTCAAAAAACTGATTTTTAAATTCAAAAAATTTCAGCTAAATCTTGACATCGAAAGATTTTTTGTTGAGATCAGGTGATTGGGAGGAATCCTCAAAATCGGGAGTCTCATGACAAAATCGGGTGAGTTAACAGGTATGGTGAGGACCAAAAAAGTTGTCAGTGTTTATTGGGCAGAATTTTGGCCCAATTTGCAGATAGAGACAAAAACCTGCTGTGCTTGTGTCGATTTCAGAATTCCGATCAGCTAATGTTCCAAGATGCAAAGCTGCCTTGAGAGTTGTGAGGGCCTTTCTTTGTGTTTACCCGAGAACCTCTACATGGCCCCCAGGAAAAAAATGCGGCCCCTTCGACTAGAGAAATTATGCTTTGGACAATTACAAATCCGTTGAGTAGTTAAAAATTTTCTTTTGCTCCAGTAGATGTTTGTCTTTATCTTTTCATGGTAAGTTTGTAACTCTTTCGAAGCCACCTAAACGCTTAATGTGTACGAGAAGACCAAAACAATGTGACCATAGAATGAGAGTTCAATCTAGAATCTTAAGATCATCCTGTTAGTTTAGTAGTTAAAGGTTGCTTTAGAGCGGTGCTTTTGCCTTCTCTGCATCGCTATGTTGTATTCGTTCTTATTTGTTTGCTGTATTGTTCGCACTGTCAAACAAAAGTAGCCAGAGAGATTTAAACTGAATAATTAAATGAATTAAACGTTAAAGCAGTTCTA
Organism: Trididemnum nubilum; assembly: GCA_963965965.1. Lineage (NCBI taxonomy): Eukaryota > Metazoa > Chordata > Ascidiacea > Aplousobranchia > Didemnidae > Trididemnum > Trididemnum nubilum. The sequence continues at coordinate 26,359,316 of OZ014472.1, read as the reverse complement.
AAATGATTGTTGATGAAAATAACGGACACGTTGCGTTCATCGGGATATTTATTCATAACCACTTTGTACTACCCGATGAGTTTATTTATTGATTTGACGTTTCGCTTTCCAAACCGGGAAGCTTCTTCAGAACAATTTTCAGCAGTGATGCCTTTGCAGTTACAAAAAGATAAATGAGAAAAAAAAACAGCAGAAGATAGGTAACAGTAAAAACATCTGAACATCACAATACTTGTATTGTTATACCCGAATAAGAGCGATTACACCACGAAAATGATGGCTTTATTAAATGCCAAAAAAACGTAGAAAGTTCTTAAGAAACCCGGTACCAGTTTTCGAAAAGTGTCTTAATTCCTTTATTTGGAAGTTAAGGCAGGAAGAAAAAATATCCTTCTCCAACTACAAAAGCCTTCGAAGCTGTTCATCTTTGTTTCCTAGGATTTATGGTCTTCTAAAAATCCACAAGGCAAATGCACCTTTGCGCCCAATTGTGTCATTTATTGGCTCAGCTATGTATCATTTGTCTACGTGTCTTAAATGTATTTTAAGTCCTTCAGTTGGCAAAACGAATTTCACCACCAAAAACTCCTCAGAATTGATTGGAAGTATTAAAAATTTTAGTGTAAGCGATTCGCAAAAACAAGTGTCATTTGATGTTGTTAGTCTATGCACCACCATACCACTTGATCTGGCGAAGAAAATTGTGTTTGATAGACTTAGTAGTGATTCTCACTTAGAGGATCGTACCACACTAAGAGTTCCTGAAGAATTAATGGAAGCATAGGACATCTGCTTTAGTTCGACCTCTTTCACCTTCAAACAAACCATATATCTACAGATATTTGACACTCCAATGGGTTCGCCCTTATCTCCCATCATTGCAAACATGGTAATGGAAAAGCTAGAAGAAAGGGCCAACAACAGCTTTCACTCCCCTCCTAATAATTGGTTTGCTATGTTGATGATGTGTATGGTGTTATGGAATCAAACTACATCGAAGAATTCCATCAATATTTGAATACCATATGCGATTCCATCAAGTTTACAAGAGAAGAAGAACATGAAGGTTCTCTTGCTTTTCTGAATGTGCTGGTTACACGCACTCCAGAAGGATCGCTACGAATCACAGTGTTCAGAAAACCAACTCATACCGGCAGATACCGACCTTTTTCCTCCCACCATCCACTTTAACAAAAACTTAGCATTCCCCAAACTCTTTTCTCCCTAGCTGAGAATATAATAAAAGAGGACGAGCTCAAAAAAGATGAAATACATTCCATCAACAACACCTTGATTACAAATGGATATCCAAGATTTCATCGCAAACGACGCCTGCTCACTCTGAAAGCGAATCCCAAAAAACGAAAATCATGACTGTGGTTCCCTACGTGCAAAATCTCACTGAGCCTATTAAGCGTGTTTTGCAGCAAGTTGGTATGGGGGTGGCTATGAAGCCTGTTTGCGTCTTGTCTGATATTTTTTGTAAGCCCAAAGACAAAGTTCTGGACAAAGAAAAGTCCAGCCTTGTATATCAAATATCTTGTCGTGACTGCAATGCGGTGTACATTGGTGAAACAGGCCAAAGCTTAAAAACTAGAAAACGTAAGCATATTTATGCAGTGAAGAATTTTGACCTGAAAAAATCTGCACTGTGTCAGCGTGTCGCAAAAAATAAATGATCATTGTATAGATTGGGATAATGCTAAAATATTAAGGAGGGAACCACACTGGCACAAGCGTGAGATAGCGGAAGGTTATTTGCAGGTGTGTAGCCAGGATTTCACAAAGGGGGGGGGACTTTTTTGAAAGTTTGATACAACTGCAAACGAACTTGACCCAAATTTTCAGTAAATATAAGGTGATCTCAAAAAAAAAAAAAAAAAAAAAAAAAAGGTCCTCGCCAAAAGTCAAAGGCTTTTTCTGGCCGAAGTCAGAAATTCAAGGGTTTTTTCCGACCAAAAACAAGTGATCTCCAAAAAAAAGAAAGGTCCTTGCCGAAAGTCAATGGCTTTTTCTGGCCGAAATTAGAAATTCAAGGGGTTTGTCCGACCAAAAATAGGTGATCTCCAAAAAAAAAAAAGGTCTTCACCGACTTTAGGTGAGCTCCAGGACCAAAAAACTCCAGTACTCTGGTCCAAGTAAAGGCAAGTGCTTCAGAACTTCGGCTCCCAAATCCCTTTGGGAGGGGGCTGTTTTCATTTTTGGAGCAAAAATCGGCCTCAAATGCACTAAAAACATTGCTATTTTGCATACTTTCCAGGCCAATGGGGGGGCTAGAGACCCCCTGGCTATGTTATTGGCGATGATTGCAGTAGTAAATCTACCATAAAGTTTGACGTTCATTTAGGAGGGTCTGGTAGGCTTCAGACGTTGCTACACAATCTCTGTTACTGCTTGCCGGTTGTTTTAACAACATTCACATCATTGATAATATATATAATTTTGTGGGACGGTAAATAGGGGATCCGGAGGGCGAAGCCCGATAGCGTATTATCAAAATGATAGCATACTATCAAAATGCTCGCCGATTTTTTTTAAAGCTGTTTGCATAACTGGTTATACAAGGGTATTGTTGGAGACAAAATGAGTTAGAAGTTGGCAAAGGTCCCAATTTCAAACCAACAGTGTATGATTTTGCAAGCTTTTTGGAGGAAGACATACTCACAACATGGAATTTAGCTAATTTAGGAAATACATTGCTATCTTCCCTAAGAATTAAAGAAAAAATCAAATACAAGACTTACTATTAATGTTCTTTCCGGTTTGAAAGCTGAGCCCAAAGAGAGATGCCAATCTCTGAGCTATTTGCTAATTTTGAAAAGCAATGCAATGAAGTGTTTGATATGTGCTCATGCAAATGCAAATCCTCCTTTGACCATACCATCAATGAAGAAAATATTCTTGGCACTGATCAGTGGAGAACGAAAATTTTCTTGATGTTGCCCCACGTCTTCAAGAATTAATCCAAGAGAGTTAAAATTCCTACTAGATCAACAACGTTCATACCAACAAATGATGATTGGAGGTGTGGATGTGGTTGTTAGTCGTGAAAATCTTAAGAAATTGCAGCACAGTCAAGCAAGTCTACTAGTAGTAAGCTTCTCCACAACCCACACCTTGGTTAGAATATTCTGGCAAGACATTGCAACTTTTTAATTGCAAAGTTGTATAGTACAGAAGATATTAACTAGATCCTGACCACCACAATTTTTTGTACTTTAACTTTCTGTTTTGCCCATATGGGCGAAATAGACTACAGGGACACGATAAATTGTGGTGGTCAATACCTAGTTAATATTTTGCTCTGATTGGTCATCGAGCACTTATGGTTTCCCGACCCCACTGCAAGTATAGCATCGAAGATATCATAGGCTTCAAAAATCTGCAAAAATGAGCAGGGAGTAATGTAGATGTTACCCCTAAACAACTAGACCAGCCAAACTGCTTTAAGTAAAAAATTTCGGAGAAAGCAATAGTATTGTATGTCGCTTGTACCTTAGAGGTCACATAATAGGCCTATCTCTCCTATGTTTATCTATGCTTGGTCTTAGCTAGAAACATTCGACATAACTGCGAAGAACTCTAATCCTTCTGGAAGAACAACTTTTAACATTGCAGTGAGCTAAACTGCATTGTATTAAACTAATACTATTAAAACATACAGGACCGAAAAAAAATCGCAAGGGTGGAGATTTTTGCTGTCTTTTTGGTTCTTATATAGTCTTTGCGGTTTTTATGCTGTCCTTGTGCTCCTGTACAGTATGTTTTAGTATCACTCTAATGAACTGATGTTGTACGCAAAAAAAAATCTATGGTTTAAATGATTTAGTACTGGTGGTACTTTACCTCACAGCAAACATGTCACTCTTGTTGTAGGCTACAAAATCGATGTTTATGCGCTGTCCAGCTCTGTGCATCTTATGAAATCGATGTTTGTTACTAAATAGGAAAATTTTGGTGTCAGAATCGGTTTTTCTCATTCAATGACTAAAATAAAGCATTTTAGAGTTATGGTGTGTTAGAAAGTTAGATATAAACTTTGGTATTCCACAACTTTTGACACCAAAATTACATCTCTATGACCTCTAGAACATGAGATACGAGAAATTGTTGGTTGGGGGAGGTGTCAATACAACAATGAGGGTTAGGGTTAGCTCAAACAAATTTTGTTACGGTTAGCTCAAACAAATTTTTTTCAAAAAAATTTTTTTCATTCATCAAGTTAGGCCAAATTCCAAACCACAATCACTAGCCAGTAAGCAAGTTGGTTGTAGTATTATACCTTATTAGTTACATTAACTAAGGATGTTGTCTTTAAAAATGCAAAATATACAGCCATCAGCTTATCGGGCACATATGAAATCACTCACAATTAGTATGCTGCACTACTAAAATATATCATTGTACTACCTAAAATCGATTTCACCCCATTAGGGTATCATCAATTAAACAGTTAAATCTTTTTCAGTTAACATATCATCCAAAACATGGCCTCAAACAAGTCTTAAGCAATGTAAATATGCAACACTATTTATGTCATTTCAATATGCATGTTATACCCAGCATGTGTGAATACTGACAATTTTGAATCACCTTTCACGCTATGCATAACATTTTGAAAATAATTTTGAGAAAATTTATGGGCTCCTGAGTTTTACTTCATTTTTAGCTCATTAGCACAGCTATTAGAATATTTAGGGCATTAACATTTTTACCTGGCATCTGCTTAGAAATCAATATTTTTGAAGGGAAGTTAGGGTCACTTCTCAAAACATAAAAATTTATCTTGTATCAAAATGTTAAATTGTTTAAAGTGTGCTTTATCAAGCCCAAACCTTGATGCAGCGTTTAGGAACAACTGAGATGAGGTTGAGGTTACAATGCTGCTACTTTTTTTGAACCATTTCCTAAATCCTAACTTGAATTTATTAACCAAGAGAATTTTGTTAGTGTGAGCTACCAAATTGGCATCATAAAGTTGTTTTTGCATTGTTTGGTAGGACCATTTATGTTGACTTTAATGACCTATTTATCAAAGTATCAACATCAGCAGAAATGAATGGAGGCAAAAACCACTAGACAAAATCACTTTAACAAGTTAAATTGTTCCTAAAGTGAAATAGGCAGAACTAATTTAATAGTTCACAGAGACATCACGTCGTACAATCCTACTTCATTTGGCAACATCTTAATGCTGTCTTTGCGTCGAAATGGGTAATCATTTCAACCCCTAGTGATGCAGGTGACGCAGAGCCCCCTATCACGGGAGCATTCCCATGCTTCGAAGTCAACTGACTTCATCATCAGTGTGAAGAGGAGTCAACACAATGCAAGGAATTTTGATCCCTGAATTAGGCTAACTCAACTGGTAAATTTGAATAACCAAGCTATTGGTATGGGCTATCGTCTTCATCTCGTAACTTCAGGTGCTACCGTGCTAAAAAGGCAGACCTAAATTTTTTTTTTCCTTCCCACATACTGCTCTGGACTCAAGTTTCGCATAATACCAATGCTCATCGGCAGAGCTGACGTTCAAAGCAAAGTTCAAAAGCTAAACTAAGCTGGCCTGCAACCTTTATGAAAATTTGTTGATGAAAAAAGCACTTTAATTTTGACATTTGACGTGTAGATGCAATTTTATAGTTGGGTAAGTATAGCATACCATTAGTTTTGCTTTAAAGTGCTACTATTATCAGAGGTGGGCAGTACTGCGGTACTGTAACGGGGTAGTTTTTTAGTACCGTTATCGGTAACGTTGGTACTTTTTTTTTGGTACCGTCATTATTTTTTTAGCATGTTTACTGCAGTACTGGGTACTTTTGTGAGGATGGAATTAAAGCCATTCAAAAAGAGTTGAAACTACAGAGAAGCACTTTCAAACCTTACCCACGTAATAAGGAGTTGTTTACTGGATGATTGCAGATGACTGACAGTTCACCGACACTGCACTAAGTTGCTTTACAGAGCAAATCATAAAAGTTAGTTGTATTGCGTTATGTGCTTTGCTCTTTTGTCTGTCCTGAAAAGTAAAGACCAGCCTGTCCTCTGCATAAACTCATTTTGAAGTCATATTCTTTTCCAAAGAAAATTTGTAGCAGTACATAATTTCATAAGGGGCTGTCCATAAAAGACGTTCGCAAACAATTTGACCATCCCTTCTTGTCTGTAAATTGTTCTCATTCAGAGGTGCCGAAACCTGGGGGGATATATCCCCCCCAATAATTTGACTGCATTCCCCCCAATAATTTCACTATGGTCTACATCTGCATCCCCCCCAATAATTGACTTTGGTCTGCATCTGGGCTTGTTTGCGCGGACACAACAGAGAGAACTTGTAAAAGGTATGGAAATGAGACCAAGGCAACTTCATTGCTGGATTACCACGTCACCAAAAACCTGTTTTGAAACCATGGGATTTTAAGACAAGGGGATACCACCAATGATAAAAATGTGACTAAAAGCCTTTTGTTTCTTCACTTTCAGTTTCTTTTAGCATTTTTTGCTTACAACAGTACTTATCAATAATATTGACGACGAGGGGGCCCGCTCAATATAATTTTGCTAACCAATTTAATTTTATAATGCAGATGAAATTTAAGGTTTTTGTCCTAAAAGTTGCTACCATAGACCCTTTTTATGAACGTAATGTAATTACTAGGGTGGATTTACCAAATGGCGCAGTGCCAGGGACCTCGTGTTTAGAATGATGGTAAGATTTTTTTGGTCTTCACCTATATTTGGCACGAAGATGTTGCAAAAATTTTCAAAGTGCTAGGAACCCCGAACACAGAAAATCCAGCCCAGACAATAGCATGATTACTAGGCGTAACCATGTATTGTACCATTTTTCAATAACAACCTACCTCCACCTCGCCAGTTTTTACGCGACAAAATAACTTTTAAAAATAAATTAGCTAGGAGAAATGCTCATTGAACTAATCATCAAATTTAAATGGAAGGGGCCTGGGCCCCCTAGCCGTTTAAGTACTCCTACCACTGGTTATTTTCATGACAAAATAGGTATCTATAAGAAAAATCATCGACTGAGTTATTATTTACTGCTAAAATATTGCAGTAGTCAATGTACCTTACTTCCCCCTACCTGGGCCAAATCACTTACAATATTAGGCCCCAAAATGCAAGATTTTTAACGTGTTTTGGACTTAAATTGTAAGTAAAAGGATGATTGAACATATTGATTTTTTCAGTTGGTTTTCAAATGTTAAAAATTTAGTTCTTTAAAATGGCTTTGAACAGGTGCGAATTGTGATTCAAAGGCATTAAAATAGCTTTTTTTCCGAAAAATTGCAAAAAATTGTCCAGTGTCTGAGGGCTTTGTCCCCAGACCCTCATAGTCTCCGGTCGGGGGATCCGCCCTTAGATGTTTGAGTTACTCTTAGATGTTTGAGTTACACTGTAGTTTACTCAATGCATTTCCCAATTCAGACATTTTCACTTTTTAACTTTTGGTTCAAGTCCTCTCCCTTTAGCAAAATCCTGTTTAAGTGCCAGACACTGTCCACGGCTTCTGATCTTCCATTCTACGATATCTTTGTCCTACAAAAAGTTCCTCTTTTGAAAAACTTTGATGACGTCATGCATGCATTTTGTGGTTTGCCCCTCCCCCCCATTAAAAATCTTGGCTACGACAAAGTTTGAGACCCTTCTAACATTCACTTGTATTGGCAACGCCACTGGTAAGGCTACTGAGTCCAGGTTACCAGAATATAAACAGAACTTGCACTTTATTTTGTATTGAAACGCACTAAACACACGTTTTCAGTACGTTTAGGTATCATAGCTCATAAACCAAATGTAAGGGACATTAAAAATGTGTTGAAAAACAACAGAACCGAAATTTCTAAGCAATGAAAGTGACTGAATTGTCATGCTTTGTAATTAAGGAATACGGATGTCCACAATGCAGAAAGATCTTTCTCTTCTTGCCCGCAAAATATCTGCACTGAACAACCCCCTGACTTTGGAGTATGTCTTTAATGGAGAGCCTTTAATAATATCTGTTATGCAATTCTTCCACCTGCCAAATAGCCAATGTGGTAATGTACTCGGCTCTGGTACCAAAGGTCATGGTTCATATTGAACACAGAGTTGCCAACGACTCGCCACCATTGTGACTTTTCTTCAAAAGGAGCTGTGTTGCCCAAGTGCATTGTCGCGGTGACGTACCAAGCAAACTCGTTACAGGTTTAGGCATAATACAGTGAGTATAATGATTTGAATTTTTTTTTTTTAAGTAAGTGTTTCTGTATATTCATTCACTGAGCATGTTATACCAGTTACCACTAGGCAAGTAAGAGACTCAGTCATTGTTTAACGCATGAAATCATCAAAAATGTTGTTTCCAAAATGAGCAAATTTTTTTTTTGAAGAGTACCGAATTACGGTACCGAGTACTGGTACTGTCGATACTTTTTCAGAAATGTAATGAATAAAGTACCCATAGCTGGGCAGCGCTGTTTTGAGCTTTTAGCTCTCATCGGCAGCCCTCAGCTTTTATGTGGCTCGAGCTGTTTTGCAGCTGCAGGGTTGGTGGTTGATCTGGCCACCTAACTGCCAGTGGAAGTCGTTATGATTTCCCAGGAGTCGACCATGAAGGATGTCAAACTTTTCAAATAAAGTACTGTCGGTACTTTTTTAACAAAGTAGCGGCAAAAGTACCCAACTCTGACTATTATTAAAGCGTATCTTATATAACACCTTAACAACATCCAAAAGTAAAACACTCAAGATCACCTGCATTAAAGTTTCGCCTACAATTTTTGAAAACTTTCATATCATTATTACAGCCTTCAGATCTGGATAAATTTGGAAGTGACTAAATAGCGCATTGTCATATGCTATGCTGCATGTAGCTTTACAAAGAGAGAAACTACCAATTTTCGAACTTCAGAAGAAAGACGGTTTTGCGATACCAAATAAAAGTTAACATAGCAAAATCTGACAAAACATTACACATTTATTTACGTTAAAATACTTTGACAAATTTACATTGTTTTGATAAAAACAAATTCAAAATTTTGCATGAAAGTGGTTTGTTTTTGTTTTAATGCTTGGAAATAAAACAGTAGTCAATCAAAGATGTCTGGAGAGTAAAGATTCAAAGTAACTAAAAGTCATAAAAAATTGTTTGTCAAACAATAATACAAAAAATTTCATACCAGCACAAGAAGACAGAAATAAATTAATTTAGTACACAAACATTTTGGAACGACAGCCATTTTAGCTTGTACTGCAGTATGTTTGCTAACTCAAAATTGAAGTATTTGGACAAAAGTTTACCAGTAATCTGCACATCACATAGCCTGCAGTGATCTTTCTATGCTTTCAATAACTAATAAAATAGTATAGAGAGGCTACCACACAACCATGTTACCAAACTATCATAACTAGATTCATAGTTAATAAAGTTACGTTAAAAGAAAGCATAAAAAGTTTTTAATTTTAGCATTGTCACCTTATACTAAAAATTTTACCTGAAAATTAATTGACATAAATCATAGCCTGACTTTCACTTCATACCAATTTTTTTTAACTTTGTGTATCTTCTTACTAAGTTACTTCCTTAGACTAGCCTACTTGTTATACAGCGTGACTGCATCAGGTGGTTAATTTTTTTAAAGTAAACTAGCTTACTGCAGCCATCAGGTTACGTTTACTTTAAAGTAATGTGGTATATCGGTAATGCATGCTGGGTATCAGTACCACCAGAAATAGGCTACTTGCTACTGGTTTTGGTTCAGACCTCTTCCTCTTGGATTTTGATCTGCATTGCAGATCGGTTTTAATTTTCAAATTTCTTTGGATTACGCTAAACCAATGTTACATTACAACTAACAATTCATTAGTCATCATAATTCACTTTTAGGTCTATCAACCTAGACTTTTTTTCTAAGTTTTTTGCATTGAGTCACAAATTGATCATTTTCATGTTTAATTAGGTTATTTCAAACCAACACACATATTTTTGCTTTGGAAAAGCAACTTTATTTCAACAAAACTTATCATCCCATGAGAGTAAAAAGGTCGTAAGTGACATTTGATACTGCTGAGTAAATTGAGTTTAAAGATTTGATAGGCCCTGAAAAATCAGGTTTTAATGCAATTCGTTTGAATGGTTGTATATGCCACAAAAACCTGAAGCTCTATGAATTAAGATGACAGAGTTGATGGTTCAAGCCCCTGTTAAGACAAAATTTCGCTTACAATCTTTTGGTTCTCAGTTTTTTATTAAAAACCATAATTTTTTTCACTTACGACCTTATACCATTTTATCAAAATATTGTATGTCTTGTACTTTTCTGCCCTCAACTTGTAACCAAGAAGTTGTAACCAGAAGGTTATTTTGAGGAGGTTGTGCCATTTCCCTCCTTGGGTTGTAAAAAAGTAAAAAAATACTGCTAGTTGTAATTGCGAAAATTGAAGTGAACAAATTGATACAGCCACGATTTATCAAAGGTCCTCATTATAATCTAGTATAACCCAATTGCATTTCAAATAGATGCAGGTTTTCGATGTTTTAATCCATTAGCCAAGCTTTTTGCTATCCTGAAACTGATAAGTTAAGACAAGAAATAACAAATGTCAGCTACTCTGTATTTTATATCAAGTAGCGTTTTTATGGAGTGTTGTCATAGCCGCGATAATGTATCGGCAGATAAAATTGCTGTGCTCCCTGATGGTAACTAGTGTGCATTTTTCTATGGCCATATATGGTCTGTGACAAGTAGTGCGCTACCTACAATGAGTCTGTGCTCTAAAATAAGTGGCACTACTTGCCAACTTGCTTCATTACCAGATATTGTGCCATGCTCCCCATATTTGAGCCACTAAAAAATGAAAGCTTTAACATCAGTAGCCGCGCAATTATTGAGGCAGAATAAACAAAAGTTGAAAAGGCCCATAGCAAGTGACAATAACTCTTGTAAAATTTTAACTTTCTAAACAAATAGCTAAGGTGGGACAAATTGCAGGATGTTTCCATCAAATAGGTTATGGAAGTTATAAATGACTATAAAGCGGCAAAATACTTATAGAAAAAGACTATTTCACCAGAAATTTTTATCTTGTTTATTATTTATCTAAACTCAAATCTTTACTCCTAAATTGAAAACTAGCCCCAAACCTAACTCAATCCCTAACTTAAAACTTAATCTTAACCCTTGGAAAGTAAATAAGAAATGCGTGAATGAATATTTCTTATTTTGGTGTATTCTCTTTAAAAAATTTTGGAGCAATAGTAACTCCTAAACTTAGACTGTATATTTTACCTTGGTTTTATAGGTAACGCAAAGATTGTGTTTATTCTAGAATAGTGCATGTTTCCTGGTAGTTTAAATGCTTATTCGATATGTTTGTGGTGGTCAAAGATGATGTATCTATAACACTAATTTGAACAAAATAACATTGAAATTTAAAATTAGGAGAAAATTTTGGGGGGTTTCCATTAGAATTCTGGGGGCCTGAGTAAGAAAGTCTCCAAAAAAGTTTTGGCAACTCCAGGTATTTTTTTTACCCAGTTTAAATTACAGTAAAGATAAAAAAGGTCTTGATGGGGTATAGTGTTGCCTAAAGAGGTCTTTCAAGAAGATGATCCAGATCTTGCAGTGAAAGATTACTGGCGATGGAAGGAAAAAAAATCTTTGCAGTTTGGGGTCTCTTGATCCAGTTCTTGATCCCAAAATCGAAGTGGTCCAACTCTGTCCATTATTGCTCCCCCGACTTTTGGCTTCACTCCTACACCTATTTTGTACAATTAGGCTATCGAATGCCAGAAAGTACAAAGAATCCGATTCTTTATTATTTGCTTTGTTGATTATAATTACTCGATTTTGTTGACTTCTGATAATAATATGTTAACTCAAACAGTGGGGCAGAACTACCTATTCAGGAAGGGGCGTTGTTAATAAATAAACGTGCTTAGGCCAAAAAACTTGAATGATTTTTTCTACTGCACAATCCAGGCTGATATTTCACTGCTTACTTACATAAGATACAATAATTTTGTATGTTTGTCTGAGTTGTATTAAAGGGGGGGGGGAGGGTGATCTACCTTTCCCTAGCTATCCCTTAATTTAAATCGCGATGAAGTTGCAAAACAAAAAAAATAGAAAATCGCACATTCAGATGTAAATTGCATAACAACGTGATTGTACCATTCTACATAATGTCACTTACGACCTTTTGGTTCTCAGTCAGTGTTGCTTACGACTTTATGGCACTCATCACTTGTGCCAAATTTCACTTACGACCTTTTCTAATAAACATTTCGACGAATACACATGCGATTGCTACCAAAGTTTGTCAGCGCATTGAGGCACTAAAGTGCATCCTTTTTATGTAAAAAAATGATTTTTTAAAAATTATCACTTGAGTCCTTTTGGCTTTCATGGGGCGTAATAAACCTACATTTAACCTACCTCGAGATCTGGCAGACCTTTGTTTTTTGAAATTCATGCAAACCGCAAGCTTATGAGCGTACCGGCTGAAAAAATTTGCTCTGTTATGCACAGTGTAGACAGGCTTTTAAACTTAAAAAAGTATCACTCAGAAAAAACACTAAAAGTTTTTTTTAAATACCTCAAGTGGTTTTCAAGTTGTTGTGGCTTGGAATTTTTGGCCACTAGAGGGAGATTTTGCTTTTAAGTTTTAAAAAGAATGTTTTAATTCCATTTTTGGAGCAATCTGATGCCTGAAAATTGCTACCTGGGGTTTTTTGGGGTCAAGAAATTCATTTTTGATGTCAAAATTACAAAAATATGACTGCTTTATGATAAAAACTCAACTTTAAAGTTTGACGAGATCCCAACTTCCAGGAAAAATTTTGGGGTGTAGGTGCATCGCTGTGACAAAAATTTTTTTTCAGCTGATTCTACATTGCATGTTTTTTTTAAAAATACAACAGTTTTTTATTTACTTTTATTGGCATCTGAACTGGAAAAGGTGTTAGTTTGGATAGTTAATTCAAATACACTCGCAATATTAATAGTTGTATGACTGAAAAAAACCTGGAAAAACTCCTCTGAAAAAAGGCTGGAAAACTAGTTGCCTTGTTTTGTGAGGTAGCTGTAGTATATTCAGGCTCTGTAGATAAAAAAAAAACTCAGTCAATCATGATCGTGTACAAAGTGTACTGTACTTGTAGTTTTAATGAAAACTTCAATGTTAGATCAGAGGTAGTAATTGCTTGTCAAAGACTATTGTATACTGTGTAGCTAGTTTGGAAGCTAACTACTTGTAGCATTTATCAACTTTCTAAACTATTAGGTTTCTATTTTTCAGTAGCTGACTATCATGTTATATCAAAAAAGATTTATCAAAAGATGAAGCAGCTATACCTGTATTCCTAAGGAGTAGCCTAAAGAGTAGCTTTTTACCAGTTCTCATTGAAAGTAGCCTGGTATAGTTCTAAAATGCTTTCAAAATCAGTAAAATCTTTTAGAAAATATCTTTAACAACATCATGGAAAATTTTATATCAGGGGTATCCAAAATTTTTGAGGAGCTGACCACATTGCATTTTTTCTGGTTTTTAACTAGCCACACAATTCTTATAAAACGTTTGAATAATTTTTATCCAGACTACTGCTTATCTAAGTTTTGTATTGTCCTTAAAACCAGAGTTGGCGTTTAATACTTTGGTTTATGTTTGCTAAAACTTAAAGTTTGGTCTATTATATGGTAGACCTTTTTCTAACACAACATATACAATGTTGTTTTTACACCGAACCATCCTATCCAGATTTTGCTTAGGTAGGGACTTGAACCAAAGTTAACATTTTTTTAAGTCAAAGTTTCAACAGTATCCAGCACCTGACATGAACTGCAGCACATTTAAAATGCATCATAAATTGCATTAAACTTCTAGCCCAGATGCTTGATGGTTTTTATGATTATATATCAACTGAAATGTCCCTTCGCTGCCTTCTGGCCAAAATAATTTGGTGAATAACATGTAATTACAATTATGAAAACATAGCCTTTTTAACAGTTCAGTTTTAACGCAATAAGAAAAAAATTTTTCACTTTTTTGGACCATATTAAACAATTGAATTGGTAAATGAATTCATCCCTCGACTTACAGATCAGGTTCGAAACAGGTTAAAAAGCTTGCGTATATGGCTGAAACTCTTTAAATATAACTTGGCTGAAGAGGGAGGGTTTCAGTCCCCACAATGCCTGTTCTATAATAGTTGCACTCCTGATTGCATCTTGTACTGACTACAGCACTATGTATACTACTGCGACCTTCATTATTGGAAAGCAAACTGTTGGGTAATAAGAATACTAATAATCAAATGAAAATAGTTACGGTACTCCATAGCTAATGTAGTGGCTAATGAAACACAAATTTGCTACTTTCTGAAGTACTTGTACTGGGGTTACAGTTATTAATCAAAAAATTTATTGAAATTAGTGATTGAAATTAATGAAAAAACTAGCATTAACAGATTTGACGAAAACAATTGTAGGTAAAAAACTTGCAAGCATCATAAGAAACTCCAAGTAGCCCTCGAGATAATTTGCAAGCAGCAAAAAGTTATTGTGCAGTACATATGCGACCCATGAGCCACAGTTTGGGCAGCCCTGTTCCAGTGAAACAGTTGTAGATGACATGAATCCATGGTTTCTGGGAAGTTTTTGGAAGATAATTTATGCCACAAAACAATTTACAACAGAAAAATTGAACTCAATAAAGTCATAAAACATAAAGAAATAAAAACAGCTACTACTCTTGAACCATCACCTCATTTGTTTTACGTAAACCATGTGAAATGTTTCAATCTGTGTATGATATCAGGGTTTCAAAATGTGCTCAATAACGAAGATTTAGAGCAAAGTAGATTACCCCAGTATTGAAACATTAAAAATTAAAACCTATAAAACCCAAGAGTCTGTTTAACCCATGAATGGGATCATCAAGGGTAAATGTAAACAATTGCTTTTAACAATTCCAAACACTTGTTTAGATTTACCCTGATGATACCATTTACGGGTGAAACAGGCAGTTGAGTTTTATAGGTTTTAATTTCTAATGTTTTAATCCTGTGGTAATCTACTGTGAAATGTTTCAATGATATTATTTGCTTAATGACTAATGCTTGCTATGTAAGTTTTGTTGGTCACACATTCACACACGTGTTGGTGTGACCAGCAAAACTGAAAGAGTTTTACTTTGAAGTGTACTTCAAACATGGCTGCTGTTTTTTGCTTTTAGTGTACAATTTTGTCTCTTTCAAGGTTAATCACAAGCACCTTATCTAATCTTGCACCCATGAAAGTGTGTGTACCAGTAACCAGTACTGGTTACTACTATATACATGATGCAAATTGTATAAATGTCACTATGCTGAAACGTGATACCATGTATCTTAGGGTGTCCTGTATTTTGACATTTCGAAAAGTTTCACCTCTGAACTTCATGAAAATATGATATGTATGAAATTTTTAACTTTTAAAATGAAGTTTAGAGGTGGCACAAAGCCTTTAACCGATCAGTGGTCGAGTGGATAGAGCGTCTGCTACTGAAGCGGTAGACTTGGGTTCGATTCCCGTTCGGGTCAAACCAGAGACTTTAAAAATTGGTATTCACAGCTTTCCTGCTTGACGTTCAGCAATTAAAGGGACAGTGTGAAGTCTCCGCCGTATGTGGTAGATAGGTGGGCTGGTGGCAGCTTGACTCGAAGACCAAAAGGTCCCTTTGCTGTTTTCTAGCCAAGGCAACTTGATGAATAAAATGTAATAGAGCTGTTTTTAACTAAAATTTGAAAACTTGCCGTTTTTAAAGTATCATACCAAAAAACACTACAATAAGAATTTATTTGCATTGTATGTAATCGTTTTTGTTTTTTTCTGCTTTCAAACCGTTTCTTATGCAAGATTTTTGCATTGTTATTGATAGTAAAGGAAATTCAGCAAACTTTTCGAAATTGGTAGTGCTTTTGCAGCTGTTTGGAAACTACGTGATAAATGTTGATTACTGAACTAAGAGCACTTAGCAGTGCTGATATCTTGTTTCATGTGTATTATGTCTTTGAAGTAATTCATGTGATTGATAGCTTGTTGGAATGACCGACGCTCGCATTGCATGTTCCTTTGTTTTTACTCGGCCATTTTCAAACTAACCAGTGCAAAGTTTCAGACTTTTGCTTATAACTTGACAACGGTTAGGTCTCCACTTTATGAAATTTTAATAGCAGTTTGAGATTAATGAGTTGTTTGTTTGTACCAAATTTCGAGGCAATAGGTCACGTAACTTTGGTTTTAGGACTTGAAAATCGCTCCAGAAATTAGCATAAAA
Source organism: Trididemnum nubilum (assembly GCA_963965965.1). Taxonomy (NCBI): domain Eukaryota; kingdom Metazoa; phylum Chordata; class Ascidiacea; order Aplousobranchia; family Didemnidae; genus Trididemnum; species Trididemnum nubilum. Next base: position 26,342,999 of record OZ014472.1, on the reverse strand, counting down.
AGCGATCTCATTCAAAAATGGCTTAAGTATGGCAAAAAATATTTCATGTGGTTATATGTCTTAAGATACACTTTCATCCTCGCCAACCCAGCTTTGGCCGTGATGAGTTTTCTTTTTTTTCTTCCTAAATCTTGTACGCCCTTCTTCTGCGAAACCACAAAACATCGAAATCTGATTTTTGTGTAAAGTTGTTGAGCTGAAAACGCAATTTTGTCTCCCCAAAATTTTTGGGACCACCTGCCTGGGAACCTCGCAAGTGGACCCCTCAAAAATCACTTTTTTAAACGGCTTAAGCCAAGGTACCTTTTTTTTTTGTAATCAGTAGATATTTAACAGACCAATATTTTCACATAATTTGGTGGTATCACCCCTCAGAAACACCCCCAAAATCACTTTTTTGAACGGCTTAAGCTAGGGTGCCAGTTTTTTTGATATCTTAGATATTTAACAGACAAATATTTTGACATAGTTTGGGTTACTACCTGCCAAATGAAATCCCTGAAAGTCAATTTTTTGAACAGTTTAAGCTAGGGTTCCAGTTTTTTTTGGTATCTATAGATATTTAACAGACAAAGATTTTGACATAATTGGAGTACCACCCCCAGGGACCCCCCGAAAATCAATTTTTTGAACAGCTTAAGCTTGGGTTCGAATTTTTTTTGTTATCCATAGATATTTAACAAAGATTTTGACGTAATTGGAGTACCACCCCCAGGGACCCCCCAAAACTCAATTTTTTGATAACAGTATATAGTTACCAGACTATTATTTAAAAATAGTTTGGGGGTACCACCACCACACCCCTCCTTTGAACTCCCCAAATGGACCAAAAAACAACAACAGTTTTTTGATTGGCTTAACTTAGGGAGGAAGTTTTTTATATCAGTATATGTTTAACATACTAATATTTTGACATTGTTTTGGGGTACCATCTTGCCGAAAACCTCCTAAATGGACCTTCCAAAATCACTTTTTTGAATGGCTTTTGCTAGTGCGCTGTGTTTTTTGAAATCATTAGATATTTGCATTGGTCGTTCAAAGGGGTTGCTCCTAAGCAAGCTCCTATTTAGTTTGTTGAAGTTGAAGAAGTTTTTGTGCTTAGACTGTTCTTCGAAATGACAACCAACTGCGAAATGCAGATGTAGAACTTCAGCAGAGGGCGCTCGAGTATCTTCAACTGAGCAGCATAACCTCCACAGATGTGCTGGCAACAGTCTTGGAGGAAATGCCTCCTTTTCCTGAAAGAGAATCTTCGATTCTGGCTAAGCTGAAGAAGAAGAAACCTGCTTCAGCACAGGTATGGGTTTTGTGTTGCTTTTCTAGTTAAGAATTCTCTCCATCAGTGGTGGCTCTGCCACTCTTTATGTGGTGTGAAAGTAGTCACTTTTTTCTTCTGCGTTTTCCAGCGCAGTTGGGGTTTTTTGGTCCAGTACTTAATCTATTGCATCATGTTGTTATCCACAGAAATGATATGGGCAGCTCCAACCCACCAGATACTTGGGTTTTCCTCCCACATTGCTTGTGATGAGCCTCTTCTACCAATCAAATTTTTGAAAGCGTCATTGATGAACTGTTTTTAAAATTTTTGTTCAACACTACAGTAAATTTGGTACTGCAGCTTGTACTTTTCCGTATCATATTAAGTCATTTTTTCTTAGTATGAGTATGGTGACTAAGACAGTGTTTTTGATCGTGAAGAGAGGTCAAAAATCATTTTTTCTTATTATTTGCTGACAGCAACATTATTACAACTTTTAGGCGATGGAAAAGGAAGAAGAGAAACATAAGAAGATCAATGCAGAAAACCATGTAGATGCAAAGAAAAGCACTCCTACACCTTCTGTTAGTGTCATAATTATCATATAAGGACATTCGAGTCAGAGATTTTTTGCTCATTTTTTCACAAAAAATTTTGATTTTTTAGACTAACTTTACTAAGTTTAAGCTTTCTGTGTTCTTTCTTTCATAAGATTACAACGGTTTAGAGTTTTCCTTCAAAAGTTTTTTTTGCGCTTAAAATTTTGCCAGGGTTGCCAATTAGAAACAAAATTTTTAAAAAATTACTGCATGTTCCTTATTTAGTTCCTTATTTCCTTACTATAGTTCCTTATTTCCGTTCCTTATTATATGTTTTCAGCAGTGTTGTTTTCCAAACAAAGTATAGGGTAAGAATTGTATATGTGTTTCTTTTCAAGTAATTGTAAGCCAAAAAAAGTTGACATTGGAGTAAAGGAAAATTACTAACTTAGAACTACAGTATCTTAAAAATGACAAGACGTAGAAAATTCAAATTTGGAGAGATCTCATTCTAGACTTTTCCCCACCATTTTATTTTAGTCAACAGTGAAAAACTTGGCTTGATTTCTTTTTTAATATTTTTTGGCCTTGATGTAAAAATTGAAAGTGAGTTTGTTTCCTTTTTTGACTATTTTTCTTGAGCTGAACACTTAAAAGACTTTTTTGCAAATCCGGGTAAGTTAAGGCAGCCTCGCATTTAGGAAGTTTGAATGCAGCAATGGGAAGTCTTGTAAAAAACTAATAGTTGACTCCTGGGATATAACAACTTCAACAAGGACTAAAAGCAAAATCAAACACAACGTCAGGGCCTCTAATGTTATAATTTTTGTTAGCAACCCTGACGTTGGTAGTCTAGCATCATTAGTGACGCCATTCCAGTTCTAATAAAAAGCAACGTCGCTATTAGGCTACTGCATTAAGTCGTTTCACTGCTCACAAATCAGTTTGATCTTATCAGCACAACAGATCCGAGCTGGTAAAAAGAGTAGACTGTTTGGGAGATTAGCGATCTTGGTAAAAGTCAAACCGTCCACATTTTCAGACTAAATCATGGCCTAGTCTAGCAATAACACTTTCATTACCTGGCCACAAAGTTCAAAACTCATACATGATAATAAGACTACCAATACCTGATAATAAGTCTATTATATTTGCTTACAGTATTTTGTGATCCTAAAATAAACTTTTCAAACTAAGTTTCGAACAATGGCTTACTGTATTAGACTTACTTTTGCTTGTTCCTAGACGTTTGTTACGTAGGCTAGTGCTCTTCAATTGTTTTCGTTATGGTGCACCCTAAAAAATTGTTTTGACGAGCTCATGCTTGCTGTGCTTAAAATTTGAAATGAGGCAAAAAGCTACATTAAAATTAAAATAAAAATAAAATTAACATGCAAAAAGACAATTGCACAAGACAGAACACAGCAAATTCAAGAAATTATGTTTAATCACTTTTTTGCTGTTGCATTTTATCAACCAACATTCCAAACCGAGGAATGATATTCTTTTTACTTGCTCCTTTCATCAATGGATTGATGTGTGTGATTGAATTTCTTTTGCGAGATTTGATCTCACACAAACAAGAAAAAACACTTTAGCATAAATACGTTGCAAGCATTTAAATGAGAACAGAAATTGCCTTTTTAGCTATGCTTCAGTGTTCTGACACATTTAGTAGGTGCACCCAAAATTTAGTATATGATGTCTTTTTAGATAATGCTTTCGTGCCAAAATCTGATTAAAGATCAATTAAATCTTTGGTTTTGGTAGTAATACTATCATAACCGAAAGGGTATAATATCCAAAACTTAGTGTCAAGTGTGGCATTCTGTTCAGCAGTGGAATACTTCTCGAAATTTTCTTGCAGCAGTTTAAGATGTGCTTTAATAACTGGAAGCAGTTGCAACTGAAAATTGCTTCTATGTTCTGTCATAAAGTCATGCAAAAGGGGAAAGGCTGAAAAAATTTTTGATGCTACTCGGTTCTGCCACAGAGGTAGTAATTTTGTAGAAAAGGTCTGCCACGGAGGTATGCACGTAAAACGTAGATTCCAGTTTCACACAATTGCATCAGATACCATATCACAATACGACAAATATGGATTGCTTAAAAGAGGTTATGCTTGAGATCACATGAAACCATTTCGAGGGCCGAAATAAAAGGCTTCACGAGTCGTACGTTGTGCAGGCCTAGTGTACTCCCTTTTCTTGGTTTAATTTAGTAGGCTGCCGTAACGGTAAACCTACAGATGCTTCAAACTAGTCTCCTGACGATTGTGGTCTAATTTTGTATTGCAAGTACCAAGGCATACTGAAACAAGATGGCTGCACATGCCACCTAACAGCGAGAAAATTAGAAGACCATCTTTAGCATTTTGCGTGTTAAATGAGTACTAAAGGCAAAACTAATAGAGGTATCTAAAGTTACTCCAATTGCATAGGACTAGATTAGCGACTCCATCTTTTTTGACCCATTCATTCTTGAAGATATTCGACTTCAAACGCGACGTCTGTGCCTATAATGTTATAAATTTTAATAATTTTTATTAGCAATTCTGCGTTGATAAGCATAAGTGTGTTTGCGACGCCTTTCTAGTTCTATCCTAAAGCAACGATTAGGCTACTGCATTGAGTTGTTATGCTGCACATTAATCAGCTTGATCTTGTCAGCAGAATAGATCGTAGCTGAAAAAAGAGTAGACTGTACGATAGCCTAGGTAATAAACGTCTAAGAACAAGCAAAAGTAAGGCTAGTAAAGTTATTAAAAGAGGCTAGTAGGCCATTGTTTTCAACTTAGATGGAAAAGTTTCATCTACAGTCACAAAATACCATAAGCAAATACAATAGGCCTACTCAAGTATTGGTAGCCTTATTATTAGGTATGAGTTTGTATTGTACAGCCTGATAATACAAACGTTATCGCTAGACTAGGCTAGAATTTAGACTGAAATGTATCTGACAGCTTGATTTTTACTGAAATTGCTAAGCTACTGAACAGTCTACTGTTTTTTCCAGCCCAGATCTGTTGTGCTGATAAGATCAAACTGATTAGTGCGTAGCGAAACAACTCAATGCAGTAGCCTAATCGTTGCTTTAGGTTAGAACTGGCAAGGCGTCGATAAGATGCTAATGCTTATTTACGACAGGGTTACCAATAAAATTATTAAAATTTATAACATTAGAGGCACCGACGTCATGTTTGAAGTGGCATATCTTTGCGACAGATGGGTCAAAAAGGATGGAGTCGAGGCTTATCTTGTCTGATACAGTTCGTCTAACTTTAGATACCCCCATTAATGTTGCCTTTAGTTCTTGTTTAAGAAACAAAGCCACGTGCAAAAGCTGTCCTTCTAATTTTTTGCTGTTAGGTGACATGTGCGGCCAACTCCTTTTAGTAGGCCATGCAAGTACATGAATCACAAATCCACAATCACCCAAAACTAATAGTAGGAAAGAGTCTGATGCTTAATAATTGCCCTACTGCAACTATAAAATCACAGTAAAAGGTTAAAAGCACAATAGTGTGTTTCGTCTTAAGGACTCTTCGTAAGGTGGAGTGAAAAAATTTTTTTCGTTGATATCAATTTACTTGGGGTCAAAAAACTTGACAAATGGGCTACAAACATCATCAAATCCAATTTTGTGGGGTTGCATGCAGAAATGTCCATGCTACCGCCACCTAGTGGTTCGGCATCCCCTAATTTTCAAAAATTTGCTGTAACTTTTGACTTTGACATTGCAGAAACATAAACCTTATGTCAAAAGTTGTAGAATAGCATAGTTTATTCAAGCTTTAAAAGAACGTTTTCTTTTATTTCCATTACAAAATGAGTTATTCAATAAAAACATAATTTTTGGGACGTTCAACGTAAAATCTGCAAATGTAACGATGCCTAAAAATATTTCTGCTTTTTCTTTCATGCTGATATAACAATAGTAAACTGGCACACATTTAATTGCCAAAAATTAATGTCAGTAAAACGAACAACCAGTATTTTTAAGATTGTTACATAATTTAGGTTCCTAACATAATACAATAAATAGTTAAAACAATCATATCGAGTATTGCAAAACTATTGCAATTAGGATACTATAGCAATCATTGCAGCTGTTCCATCGCTGCCAACAACAGCAATTGAGTCTTCTGCAATGAAGTAGTCTTACACTATCGAATATACTCTGAGCAAGAGATCTTCTGTTCCCATCTGATGGTAACACATGCGTTAAAAAAACTCTTCTGGAGCTCATACAACAACGCAATGTTCTTCTATTACAGTTTTTCTGTGCTATTTATCTCCTTTTCTCACAACTTTGGTCGCATTTTTTCGGCCATCCATATGATATGCCATTGATTTAAGAAAATTGCAAGTCGTCACTCTTTCTCATTTCTTCATGATACTTCGCTCCTTCTCACCTCAGTTCTCTTCTATCAATAGTAAGATGTCATCATATTTGGTTAGAAGATTGGTTGAATTAAGGTCCTTGATGACTGCATGTGCCACAGCAGCTCCTGCACGATCTGAGAGTTGTCACATATCAAGGCTAAGCTTGGTAGATTGATCCTAGCTTGTTGTAGCTTTGAATCAAAGTCACCCAAAAAAAGGAATAAATCATCTGATGTAGATATTATTTGAGACTGTTTCTAATACCAATCTTTTGTTTCTTGATGGAGATTCTAATGACCCTGCTCTTCGTTTAAATCGTATGTCACATGTTGTCAGTTTTTCAATTGCAGCAGTGCCTTTTGCAGCTCTTGGTGTTTTCTGATCAGTGTAAAATGCATAATTTTTTTCACACATATGAAGCTCGTACACATTTTCTAAATGTCTTCTTTGAGTATTATCTTCACAGAAAATGTCAAATCAACTCTCTATTTTCATAACTGTTGCTTCATTTTGTAGAAATGTTGTACCACGTTTGGTTTTGTGGTATCTGTCCAAATTACTGAATTCTTTCATTAGCTATTGTATTTTGCTTCCAACTCTGGCTATGCTAATGGTCAAGACATTGCACCGAATCCACAACTGAACAAGTTCTTCTGCCACTATATGAGCAGCTTTATAGTGTAAAAATTTTTCTTCATTCAGTACTCGACAGATAACTTCTCTGTTGGTGAGACTTCTGGAGAAAATTATTTGATGATTTTAAAGGTGTGTCCACTACGCAAAACTTTTGTCATTTTAACAGCTTGGATTCTTGTTTCCATATTTTGCAGTTAAAAGACAACTACAAACTGTTTTAATTAACTGTGCTGCACTACCACAATCCAGGCTTTGCAATGCCTAAAAGTAAAAAGTATGTGTGAACTGCCCTTGTTACAATGTATCTTGTATGCTGCATCATCAATTATCATTAGATTACTAAATAATAGTGATTCAATTTATTTTAGCTGGCTCTATCTTCAGTACCTGTCAATAACTTTAATTAGCGTTCTGCTTTCTTATCAGCGACCAATCTTTCTGTTACATCACAAAGGCTACATAGAACCAATTGCTGATATTATACAAACAGTCTGATCAACGTAGATCATAGCCATCAACTATTGACATACAATGAGTTTGATATTATTGTATACGATCATCAGAATCCAGCAAATATCAAAAAATCAGTTTTTTCCAAATAATTCATTATCTGTTAGAAATAGAAGGAAAAGTTCTTTTAAAGCTTATATAAACAATGATATTCTGCAACTTTTGACATAAGTTTGATGTTTCTGCGAGGTCAGAATCAAAAGTTACAGCAAATTTTTGAAAATTAAGGGCCGCCGAATCGCTAGATGGCGGTAGCATGGACATTTCTGCATGTAACCCCACAAAAATAGATTTGATGGTGTTTGTAGCCCATTTGCCAAGTTTTCTGACCCCAAGTAAATTGATATCAAAGAAAAAAATTTTTTCACTCCACCCTACTCGTCAGGTGCTATTGTAATCTCATTCAAATAGAATTCTAATTTATTCTAAAGAAAATAATTATTCAAAAAGAACTCTGAATAAGATTACAATAGCACCTGACAAGTCCTTGAGAGGAAACAGACTGTTGTGCTTATAACCTTTTACTGTGATTTTATAGTTATATTTTGCTCTGATTTTACTTTGTATATCACAGAGCACTGTTTTAGAAGATTGACTATCAACAATTGTCTAATTGCCTTACTGCTACAAAATGTGTTTATCTAGTTTTAAACATATGGTTTCTGTCAGTTTGTATCAACACAGTTCATCTTTATTTACAATTTTTTTGAAAGGCTCCGGGTATAGTCATTAGGCTTGTGATACACCCTTGTTTACCCTTTTGTAGTGGTGCACCCTAGCGTTCACTGTGCACACCGGTTGAAGAGCACTGACCTAGGCTACTGTACAGTCTAATCTTTTTACCTGCTTGGATGTGTTCTGCTGACAAGATCAAACTGATTAGTGCGCAGTGAAGCGACTCAATGCAGTAGCCTATTAGCAGCGTTGCTCTAGGTTAGAACTGGGATGATATCATTAACAACACTAAGGCTATCAATGTCAGGATTGCCAATAAAAATTATAACATTAGAGGCACCTACATCGTGTTTGAAGTAGAATATTTCTGGAATGGCTGGTTCAAGAGATATGGAGTAAATGCCAATCTAGTCTTGCGCGATTGACCTAACTTTAAATAACGATACCTAACTTATCGATCTGTGGTCTAGTGGATAGAGCGTCTGCTATTGAAGCAGTAGACTTGGGTTTGATTCATGGTCGGGTTAAACCAAAGACTATGAAAATTGGTATTCACAGCTTCCCTACTTGATGTTCTGCAATTAAAGAGACAGTGTGAAGCATCTTTCGTGTGTGTAGGCAGATGGGCTGGTGGCTGCTTGATTCGAAGATGGAAAGGCCCCTTCGCTGTCTCCAGGCCAAAGCAACTTGGTTAATAAAATGTAATTACAGTTACCTTCATCGATTTTGCCTTTGGCCTTGTTTAAGTGACTATCTCAACCAGCATCCGGCAAGAATCTCAAGTCATTATAACGGGTAATGCTCATATTAAAACATTGTGTTTAGTTTTTTCCTCTAAAATCAAACCGGCTTTACAATCATCAAATTTAAATGCCATCACAAAAAAAACAGTTGTGCTGATCAAAGTTCAATACAGTCGCTCTATAATATGATGCTGAATGCTGATTCAAGTAGGAAAAGCTGTAAACACCGATTTTAAAGTGTTTGGTCGGAGTGGGAACCAAACTGAGTCTTTAGTTTTTGCAGTCACAAACACTCTATCCACTAGGCAAGTAGTTCTCATTTTCAAGTAGTTCTCATTTTCTCATAGTCTCTCAAAATTTCCTGAACTTCCAGCTTACCATCCTAAAGCAAAATAGTTTAGAACTGTACTGCACTGTTTCTTTTAGGTTTTAGCCTCACCACCAGCTCTCAACACATTTAAATCACAAAGGATGGTGGGATTGGTGGTATCCGTACACGAGTCCTAAAACCACGAGTCATAGAAAACATCAGTTCTAAAAACACAATCCCTAATATTCACGTTCTTGAGTTACGAACACAAGCTTTAACAGACACGAGTTCTAAACTACACAAGTCCCTGACGATGCAAGAAGTCCTCACTGGCAAAAGTGCTGAAAACACTAACTGGCACAAGTGCTGAAAACACAAGTCCTAATACACTCGAGTCCTAATGGACACGAGTTCTGACATAAACAAGTCCTTTAAGACTCAAATCCAAAAAGACACGAGTTCTGAAAGACAGCAGTTTTCAAGGGCACGAGTTCTCTATAAAGTACATGAGCATATCAGTATGATTATAAAAAAGATCTAACTATATAGTATATTTTGTCGGCAGCATGGCCGAATGGGAAAAAGCGTCATTTTTACGACGACCCTGATCGAATGGTCTGGGTCTAACCCACATCCCTGACGATGCAAGAAGTCCTCACTGGCACAAGTGCTGAAAACCTCACTGGCACAAGTGCTGAAAACACAAGTCCTAATACACACGAGTCCTAATGGACTCGAGTTCTGACATAAACAAGTCCTTTAAGACTCAAATCCAAAAAGACACGAGTTCTGAAAGACAGCAGTTTTCAAGGGCACGAGTTCTCTATAAAGTACATGAGCATATCAGTATGATTATAAAAAAGATCTAACATCATAGTATATTTTGTCGGCAGCATGGCCGAATGGGAAAAAGCGTCATTTTTACGACGACCCTGATCGAATGGTCTGGTTCTAACCCGCACCCTGGTCACGTTGTTGTGTCCTTGGATAAGACGCTTTACGATGATTATATCTGCTTGCTGGTTTCGAACAAACAGCAAATTCAGTGGTCAAGAATTGGAAAAATCCTCAGGAACGTCGGATCATCGGAAACTGCTAAGCAGGCACAGATTCCTCCAACCACGAAGTAGTCGTATTAAAAAGTGTGCGGATCGTCCAATGAATTAGCGTATGACACTGTCCGCTGACAGGAGGATATATATGCGGTACAACAGCAATTTCAAAACTTGAAAGATTTTTGCAGATTGCTTAGATTTCATTGTTTGAATCGGTACAAACTGTATTCTTTTTATATTATTTTAGACTTTTATTTTTGCTCCTAGTTTTTTTAGCTGAGGCAGGCATTGTCCTTAATTTGTATTGAAATGTTGAGAAAAACGAGCTCGTGTTTTGTTTTCATAAAATTATAAAAAAAAGAGTGTATATTATTGATAAGTTATTTTTTGTTTTGCATTTTAAAAAACTTTATGGAGGTTGTTAGAAGCTCGAGTTTGGTAGTCTACCACAGTTGTAGACAGCAAGAGCAATAGTAATGGCACACGCATGGTGGATTCAGCCCCCCCATACATAAGTCACTTAAAAAATTAACCCCAAATTGCAAGCATTTGAAGGTGTTTTGGTATTGACTTATAAGTAAGAGGGCCAGGCAATGTACTTCTTTTTAATAGCATCCAAATTTTTCAATTTAGTTTTTAAAATGGTTCTAAAAACGTGTAAATTGTACACCAGCGCAACCAAGGGAGGAATTAGGAGGACCAGTCCCTTCCTTTTAAAAGTGCACAATTTCACAAAAATTTAAAAAGATAAAATGTTAAAAAGCTAATTTAAAAACACTCAACTCAAATGTAATTCTACCCTGCGTTGCAAGTAAGCAACGTCTAAGCTTTTGCATTTCTTGAAAATTTTTTCTAAGGTCATTAGCTTATCTTATCTTTTCCAAAAAAATTTAGCCCTCTAGCTTGTATTGTTTCCAGGATATTCGGGTTCAAAAAACGTTTCCAGCAAAAAGGCAAAGTGGATCACTGTCAATGTAACTATGGATATGAGTAACAATCAAAAAATCAATTTTGGTAGATATGATTTGAAAAAGTTATTTATTGCATCACATTAATACAACAATCGCACATAGAAACTTGATTCTATTGAAACAAGAAGTTATCCACGTTGCCTTTTTTGCAATACAGGGTAGAAACAAAACTCGTTGAGTGGGAATGCTGGCATAGTCAGCATTGATATTCAATGAAAATGTTCTGTGATTGCATAATCTGTATCGCACTGTCTTGGAATGATAATGTCTCATCAGCATACTGTATTGTTTTTGTGGGAGAATGCAAAAGAGGTCGAAAGCTGTGCGATTCTGTGCCAGAAAACGCAATCCATATTGTTTCAAAACTCATCATTTTCCAAAAGGGAACAAGTAGAATCAGATACTAATGAGAATTTGGGGCGCCCAAGATCTGTCGTGTATCAGCCCACAAATTAAATGCCATCATAGTCTAATCATATTTCGACTCTAATAAATTTTGACAGTATTTTGATTGACAACATTCGGAAAAAACACTAATGGCTGAACATAAGCAGATCTCTTCTAAGAGAATGATGCTCCATACATGTAAAGCGTTGAAGTTGATTTTTTATTATATTGTACTAGGTGCAATCAAGCCTTTGATTAACAGCTTAAGACATACTCTTTTGCAGTGGACTTTTGTCTTTTATTCCTTGTCAGTATAGCTAGGACTACAGATAGGAGCATGAGCATAGAAAGACAAAAAATTGCTAATTAACTAGATCGTAACAGATATATGTATTGTATATCTATATACAGTCAACCCTCAATTTAACGGACCTCGATTTAACGGACTTCGGATTTTACCGTTCCGTAAGCATAGACTGCTGTACATGTAATTGTTACAAGCGAAAATCAATAGCCGACGAAACGAGAAATCGTGCTACGTTGTCGCAGAGACATAATGATTCCCCGTTTACTTGCATTGTGACATCACAAGACGTATCAGTCAGCTTGTTCAGCTTGTTTTGCTCATTGAGTTTTAGTGCTGTTATAATAACAAACATGCCTAAACAAGCCGATAAACGTAAACGTGTAAACTTGTCTGTGACGCGTAAACTTGTCTGTTTTCTAAGTAAAAGCTAAGATTTGCTGTTACAGATAAGCTATGTTAGCAGTTGAGGTGCACACAATTGTAACAGAGTGAGGAACACTGCGTTTTCGTTTAACGGACTTTTTCCAACAACGGACTGTCGTTGGTCCGCATTTGTCCGTTAAACCGAAGTTTGACTGTATATATATTCTCAATTGTATATACTATATATATATATTTGTATTTTGAGAAAGGCTACGACAAGGGTCATAGTCAAGAGATTCCTAAACCGAGAGTGCTCAAACCGCTAACATGGTGAGCGTAAATCAAATTCAGTTAAGGGGGTTCAGGACAAGAGCACTTGGGACATTGTTTCACAAAATGAATAATGATTTAATGACAATAAGTGGATTTGAGCCGTTGCTTGCTCAAATCCATTTATTGTCATATTGTCATTGAATCATTATTCATTTTGTGAAACAATGTTCCAAGTGCTCTTGTCCTGAACCTGCTAAGCTATATATATTTGCATATACGAATTCACTGAATTTGATTTATGCTCACCAAGTTAATGGTTTGAGCACTCTTGGTTTAGGAATCTCTTGACTATGACCCTTGTCTTAGCCTTTCTCAAAATTTATATTTGCATATATATATATATATTCTCAATCGCTGTATGGCCTGCCGTTTCGGCGTTTGTCCCTTTATCAGTAGCGAACAGACAGTATACTGGTTGGCTGAAAGACTCAGTCTTAAAGCCCGTACGAAAATTATCACTTGTGGAAACTTTCGTACCCAGCGAGAGTGCTCGATCTGATCAAGAAGCTATCTATTCTGGTGCATCTCTTGTAATGTGATTATTTAAAAAAAAACAAAACATATAATATATACATATATCAAATTCAGTTAAGGGGATTCAGGACACAAGCACTTGGGACATTGTTTCACAAAATGAATAATGATTTAATGGCAATATGACAATAAGTGGTTTTGAGCCATTGCGACGCATTTTGTCGTTGCTCAAGGGACTCTTCAGGCGACTAAGGTCAATTTTCTATTATTTGCCAAAAAAAAATTGAATTGGAATTGGCCCCCCTTTTTTTGACCGTTTCTCGGCCATATGTCTTCCAGTTCAATATGGCTACTCTAAAACTTTTTGCCTACAACTTACTGACCACCATTATCTAATAGGCTGCTAACTTGCTACTCGAAACCTTCAAAATTTACCACTGACAAAACCTACTACCTGTTGCCGTAATCTACAAGCTATAGGCCTACTTACTGCTAACATTGCAAATTTGTTCTGCACAAACTTAAATTTGAAATCAATCATAGGAATTAAAACCGAATAATAGCCCATTATTGTCAAAAAATGCAAAATATTGCAAAATATTACATACGGAGCTCTACACTATAGAAAATTTTAATAAGAGACCCCTACGTTATTCTAATTAAAATTTTCTATCCACATAGCACTATCTCAGAGTGCACAAACTAAAAAAGTGAGCGAATACAAATTTTGGGAAAGGCTAAGACAAGAGTCATAGTCAAGAGATTCCTAAACCAAGAGTGTTCAAACCACTAACTAGATGAGCGTAAATCAAATTCAGTTAAGGGGGTTTAGGACACAAGCACTTGGGACATTGTTTCACAAAATGAATAATGATTTAATGACAATAAGTGGATTTGAGTCGTTGCGATGCGTTTTGTCCTTGCTCAAGGGACTCTTCAGATGACTAAGGTCAATTATGTTCTATTATTTGCCAAAAAAAATTGAATTGGAATTGGCCCCCCTTTTTTTTACCGTTTCTAGGCTATATGTCTTCCAGTTCAAAATGGCTACTCCAAAACTTTTCACCTACAACTTACCGACCACCATTACCCAGTAGGCTACTACTTCCAATTCAATTTTTTGTTGGCAAATAATAGAACAAAATTGACCTTAGTCGCCTGAAGAGTCCCTTGAGCAAGGACGAAACGCGTCGCGACGGCTCAAATCCACTTATTGTCATTAAATCATTATTCATTTTGTGAAACAATGTCTCAAGTGCTCATGTCCTGAACCCCCTTAACTGAATTTGATTTACCTCACCTAGTTAGTGGTTTGAGCATTCTCGGTTTAGGAGTCTCTTTTTTTTTTTTAATAATCACATTACAAGAGATGTACCATTCAATTCAAAATAATTTCCAATAGCATGCCTCAGACAGCTTTTTCGCCTAGTTTCAAGGCTTTGCAGTAAGGCTAGCAAGGCCAAAATGACAAATATCACTAGTGATAAAAGTCTTCAGACATACATTTTTTACCAATTTATCGATTACTGAAAAAATATATACTGATTAGGTTTGCATAACATAAATCTTTATCCATCAATTTTTGCCCAATTAAGTAAATCTTAACCAAAAAATCTTTACCCAATGAAACTTAAGGTTATTAATGAATCTTCACTGAATGAACCTCCATGCCATAAATCAAATCTTGACCCTCCCTTGCGTTTCTCAGAAGAACGATATGCTAGCTATTCCTCTACTCTTTAGTCTGATGAAGATGTAGCCATTTAAGGCGAGCTATGAGGAGTGTAAAGGGTAAGCTAGCTTATAGTTCTTCTCAGAGATGTGAGGTAAGATTTGTAGTTTAACTGCTAAAGATTTGATTTATAGTGTGGAGTTTCATTCGGTGAAGATTTAATTAATAGCCTTAAGTTTCATTGACGCATCAAAGAAACCTAACATATTTCCAAAACAGAATCGCAACTGAATGTCGACAATCAATCTTTGCCCCTGTATCTTTTCAATGCTTAATTGTTTTAAATTGTTGTTTAAAAATGATGTCGCTATTCGGCTGTGTTTTCTTGTGTGTTTAAACCTATGACCTGTCGCTCTTTTATTCAATTATGACAAATCTTTAGCCATGTCGTGGCTACCTGTATTAATGGGTGGCTATTGTATATAAATTCGTGCTTCTTACTTTGCAAATTCATTCTACTGGTGATGCTTTAAGTTAAAGCGAAACGCGTCTAATAAATTGTTATGCTTAGTTCTATATTGGCAATCGTTTTTGTTCTAAGATTTTTATCACTGGTGATATTTGTCATTTTGGTCTGGCTAGCCTTACTGAAGATCCCTGAAATTAGGCGAAACAGCTGTAAAGCCATGCTATTGGAAATTATTTTGAATTGAACTTGATATATCTCTTGTTATATTTTGATTATTAAAAAAAATTGTGTTATGATCTGGTTAATTAGCAATTCCTTGCCTTTCTATGTTCATGTTCATACCTGTAGTCTTAGCTGTACTGATGAGAAATAAAAGACGAAAGTTGTTAGCAAAACAGTATGTCTTAGGCTGTTAATCAAAGGTTTGATTATGCCTATAAGACTCTGCATACCGTCTATAGCAGTAGTTTCCAAAGTGGCGTCTGCTGACTTTTTAGGGTCGTGTAGCACTTTCAGAAGGTCAGTGAAACAAATATGGTATAGGCCTACTGGCTGATAGCTTCGTAATTTTGCTTCTGACTCTTGTGCGTTCAGGAGGTATGCAATGTTTGCTTGCGAGATTCATTTATTTGCTTCATATGAGTTCCTTGTGATCACCCTACCCACTCCCCTATGGCGTCACAGAGAGAAAAATTCAAGTTATCGGCCGCTGCTACTATATAGTTAGCTACTCTTGTGGCCTATCTGTAGCTCAATTTTTTTTGGACCTGTGTTGGTAAAGAAAGGAGTAGGCTACTGGTATCTGTAGGCAGGTTATGAAGATATGCTAGTTACAGTTTTGCACTTTTTTAAAATGCTGTTTTACATTTTTGTGTTGAGGTAGATAAATTTTGGTAGATAGCGTTTGTGATATGTAAGTAAAACGTAGCCTACCCACACAAGCACTAATTTTTTTTTTTTTTACTACTATTGTTAGCTTAGCTACTATTATCTTTTAATTTTTTAGCCTTGCAGAGAAGGTCGCCAAACATTAAAAAAATTACGAGGGGTTTTTTGTAAATTTTTTTAAAGTTTGGGAACCACTGGTCTATAGCTTATCATTAATTTCTCAGTACATTGTTCTTAATAAATTGTATTACAGTTAGTCCGTTTTACCGATCACGCTTATTTATGCGTATAAATATTCGCATGTCATTTGATTGCCTTCAAATTGCCCGTTTTTCTTTTTTCGTTTGTGCTTACATGGAAAAAGATATCAGACGTAGTTGGTTTAAACCGCCTTATGTAGGCCTACATTTGGACCTACAGCTTAGAGAGCCCATTTACCTGAAAATCGGAGAAATCGATATAATATTGCTCAAAAAAGTTTTGTTGTTTACCAAAAGCGTAACTACGATGTCAGCTTAATTCTTCAATTTTATTTTCAACTGGGGTTATGGCAACGAGCGATCGGCTGGTTTGAGTTAGCCTTA
Source organism: Trididemnum nubilum (assembly GCA_963965965.1). Lineage (NCBI taxonomy): Eukaryota > Metazoa > Chordata > Ascidiacea > Aplousobranchia > Didemnidae > Trididemnum > Trididemnum nubilum. The sequence continues at coordinate 26,326,440 of OZ014472.1, read as the reverse complement.
CAACTTCAAACTACTCAGTAGGGTGGTTCAAAAATAGCTTTTTTCCGATATGTTTTACTCCAAGGGGCTTAAATGGTGTGTTTTGGTGCAAAAAGTAATCCATGTAAATTTTTTTTGATTTTAATTAACATTTAGAGGTTGGGCACCCCCCCACATTCTAAGCGCACCCCCCCAAAATCAAAAAATTGCCATAAACTTCAAATAAATACCAAATGATGCGGAAGATATGATTTCCCGTAGGTGTTTAATGCATTTTATTGTGCTCATTCAACAAAAAATTTTGAGCAAAATCAGTTTTTTAAAACTTATCTCGAAATATTGATCAGATAGCATAATAAAATGCATTCAACACTGATTGGAAATCATATCTTCTGCATCTTTTGGTCTTTATTTGAAGTTTCTATCTCAAGTAGTTTACAAAATATGGCAGTTGTTTGATTTAGGGGAGCACGCTTAGAATGTGTGGGGGGGTGCGCAACCCATAAATGTTAATTAAGATCAAAAAATATTTACATGGATTATTTTTGCACCAAAATACACCATTTAAGCTCCTTGGAGAAAAACATATCAAAAAAAAAAGTTTTTTTTTAATCCCCCTACTGCGCAGTGTCAAATGTTTTATTACAGTAAATAGTACACTAATTTATTTTTAGGAAATCTTTTTCGATCAATGTTTATGTCCTCATATTACAGGGTATAGCTATGTTGCTTTCTAGCAGTGTTCTTGTTGTCCATGAAAGCAGCGAGTTCGTCGACATCCAAATTGTGTCGAAGTCTAAATTAAGGGCGCTGATTGGTTGTGAGTGAAAACTCACGCAGACACCATCCATCCAATCCTGATCTACACTGTGCGTAAAATCGTTGGCACAAAAGCTTGTCTTTAGTTTATTTTAAATCAAAACTTGGTACTCCCAGTTATTTCATACAAACTATCGATATGCCCGTATGTTCACAATTTTACACACATTGTAGACTGGGCCTAAAAATTTTCTCTGAAAACATTCTACGCAGTTTTTGGTGCAAATCTAATTTTGTTCAAGGGGGTGCTATATAAATAAGCCCATTATATTTCGTTATGGCCATTTTTCCTCCAACGCTGCATTTAGATTTGCATTTTTTGATTGAGACAATTAACCGCACATAAGTAATGGTCGATCGCTATCGCATTATTCTTGCTTTATGCTTAGATCCGTATTTCCTACCTACAGTAATAATAACAGTCCTACAGCAATCAATTAACAAAACGTTGTATTGGCAAACCACAATACAGCGCTTTTTTTGTGTCTGAAGATAGCAAGCAGTATGTGGTGTCAATTAAAATAATAATGAGTACTTATTTTTTCAAAAACCAATCATTGTTGGGTGTAGATGGGGGTTGTTCGTTATGTTTTTTGCTTTGTGTAATCTCATTTGTTCTTTTTATTACCATATACTGTATTTGAAATCTGAAACATTATAATGCCAGCTTACCTGAATAATAATGGCAATCTGCGGTTTTCTTGTGTGTCCTACATGAAGAAAACTCGTTTTTTGCGTCCACTGTTGCATCTCAAATAAAATAAAATTGCAACACCAGATGAAACCACTTTAATTCTATTCTCTTTCATTTATTTATTTTTTTATGCGTCTGTTGCGTGAACGACAGCAGGACTCCTGCCTGTTATCGCTTAACATTGTAATTTGGTACAATTTTGCTAAATTAAAACTTTCTGTTTTGCATATGCTTTAATTATTACAAAATGATTTTGTCCCCTCCTTTTTTTTATTTCTGGCTGTGCCAGTAAAATCGTAATCCAAATAGCGTTAAAATGTCAATCGTTTTTTGCTGAAAAATTGCTCACCAGATCCCGTCTGTGATACCTTTGAGATTACCGGTTTGCTCAGCACACCGCCTAATTGAAACTTTTTTTAGACAAAGTTTAACTATTAATTCAAGCCCCCTCCCATTTTTAGCCAAATCCTGGTTGCACATCTGGTATAATACCAATACAGAAAGTGTTTACAGTAGCTTGCAACTTCGACAGGAAGTATGGCCAGTGGTTCTGACCTGAAATGTAAACATGCCCACGAGTACAGGCCCGAACCCCAAAACTGATTTGAAGCCAAAACCATGGTCGAAAATTAGGTGAATTCAAAATTACGTATATTTATGGTTACTGCTCATATATGATGAAAATAAAATTACCCATTGATGATCAATTGTAATGTGATCAGTATAATTATGTAATAATAATCCCAGTGATGCTGAAAACGAAGCCTTCTTTCAGTGTAACAGTTATTTTAATTACACTTTTACAACATTTATTAAGCAAAAACACAAGGCAAATACGTACATCAAGCCTGAATAATAATTGGAACAACTGACACTTTCGTCGCATGTGCCTTTGTTTTTACTCGGCCATTTTCAAACTAACGAGTGCAAAGTTTCCGACTTTTGCGTGTAGCTCGTGAACGATTTGGTCAAGCTCCATGAAATTTTGACAGCAGATTGAGATTAATAAGTTGTATGTTTGCACCAAATTTTGAGGCAAACAGTCACATGACTTTGATTTTAAGACCCGAAAACAGTCCTGAAAGTTTGGCTTAAAAAGCGGTCTCATTCAAGAATAGCTTAAGTGCAGCACAAAATATTTCACATGGTCATACGTCCTAAAATATCCTTTCATCCCAACAAACCCACTTTTGGCTGCGATGTTTTTGTTTTCTTGAATCTTGTACACTCTTCTAAATCACAAAACATTGAAATCTAGTTTTTGTGTAAAGTTTTTTAGAAGACAATTTTGTCTCCTGAAATTTTTTTTGGTCACTTACCCAGGAACCTCCCAGAATGGGTCCCCAAACATCAATTTTTTGAACGGGTCAAGCTAGGGCAGTTGGTTATTTTGATATCAGTAGATATTTAGGAAACAAATATTTTGACATTGTTTGAGGGTACCATCCCACCTCCGAAACCCCCCAAATAGACCAAGAAAAATCAATTTTTTGAACGGCGTAGGCTACGATTCTAGCTTTTTTTATATCAGTCGATATTTAGGAGACAAATATTTTGACATAGTTTGGGGGTACCACCTTCCTAATAGACCCCTCAAAAATCACTTTTTGATTGACTTAAGCTAGGGTGCTAGTTTTTTTTTTATAGCAGTTAGCATTTAGGAAACAAATATTTTGACATAGTTTGGGGGTACCATCACCTGGAAACTCTCCCCAATGGACATCATCAAAAATGAATGTTTTAAATGGCTTAAGGGTGCTTTTTTTATCTGTAGATATTTTGGAAACAAATATTTTGACATAGTTGAGGAGTGCTCTTAGAAACTCCCCAAAACAATTTTTAAACCTATTATTAGAGAGCTAATTGGTTTTGATATCATTAGGTTTTAAAAAATAAATATTTTAGCATGATTTTTAAGATGACAACCTCTCCCTGGAAACCGACTAAATAGATTCCTCAACTCTATTTTTTTAGTAAAATCAGTTTTTTCTTTATATCAATAGAAATGTGTTTATCTTAACCTAGAGACAGAAAATTAGAAATGTTGTCAGCCGTCTGTTTGAGATAAAGATTAGAATTACGCTGTTATTAGCATAAAAATAGATCTGGACCGCCTTACAGTGCTGAGTCTCTTATGTGAATAAATTTGTAATAGACGTTAGACAATAGGTTTGCACGCATTATGAATTTACGGTTAAAATATACGCATTTACAGTGTTGATGGTGTAAGCTTTAACTGACAAGTTCTACACTGATAAAATTCCAACGCAAAATGATTTTTTCTGCTTGATCGCGTTTCAGCAAAATTAAATACACATCAATTTTGGACAAAATGTTCAGAAAAAATCAACTAATCACAAAAAGTTGTACTAATTTTGCTTACCATTACAGGATTCACCTGAATTAGCTATAACCTCGAAAGAGCTTACATCAAAACAAATTAAACGGCATTTGCTTGTTTTGCTTAACGGCAAACAAAACATTTGCTTAAACGGCATAGGTTTTGTTTTCCAACTGATTATTTTTCAACATGGAGAAAATGGATTTACAAATGCTGTGTTTTTAGCTATTTTAACAAAATGTTTTTAATGTTAATAAGTATTTAAGGAGATAAACATTTTGGGATCCACGTAATTATGTAGACATTGAACATTGAAAGCATTCCATAAAGGAGATAAGCATTGAAAGCTCCCCGTAATTATGTAGACCCAAGCAATTGATTATTAAACGGCTTAAGCTTGGATAGGATGTTTTATTATTATTATTAGTCATTATGTTGACGATGAAAAATATATTTGCTCACTGTTTATTCCTACCCTCCTGTGTGGTCAACAAGAAAATATTTTTAATTGCTCTCTTAGCAGGAAAGCGAAAAATTTTTTAGAATCTCCTTTTTAAGAAAAAAATTTTTTAGTTGAACCTGGCATTTTGTTGATCTTAAATCCGAGCCCCAAGCTTACAACTCTGGTTTTAACCAGGGCCTCAAAAAGAAATCTTATCAGGTGGTAAGAAGACTGATATCGAGACCCTTTGCCATGACCAGAGCTGGAAATTAGGTCAAGTCCAACAGAAAAAGAAAAGGTTTTTGCTAAGCTTTGGACTGCACATCACTATTAATTTAGTGCTAGAGCAACTACTTGAGTGCATGTGAACTTATTGGTCCTCTTTATCCCTTATTCCCAAGTACAATGTACCCCCTAAACTCCCGCTCACAGGCCCTGGTTTTCACTGATTTTCAGCATCCTGTAAACAACAACACCATTTTGCAGCACCCAGCATCAAACTCAAGAGTTTTCACTTACAATTAACACTTTTCGCCATAAAGTTTGTAATCGAAATTAAAGTAGGCAGACTGACAGAGATTGTACTTGAACAATACGTCACAATGAAGAGCCATTTTAGAAGAAAGCAATGCCGTAGCCAAACTGTAGTAGAACAGAGTGCCTTATTTTTCACTCCACTGTAATAATATACGTATCGACTCTAACTCTAATCCAGCTCTGAAACTTTAGAACAACTACTCCACTTCGGCAGACTCTGAAATCCAAATGCTTGTGTAAAAATTTGCTCATTATTTTAAACATAAAAAATGGTAGTTTTGTTTCCTTACCTGCTATAATATGCAAGATCAAAACTAATTTACTGTAGTTTTTTGTATTATATTTCAAATTTCGTTTATTTTCTTTGTTAAGCAATTAAAGATATTAGCATGTCAATATGTAAAGATTGCCATAATTTTGATAGCTGTGTTGCACCCCACACCTTCTGTTTTCTCCTTTTTTAAGCACTTTTTGCTCTCTGCCACCTTTTTCTACTCCACTCTTGAGGCCATGTTATTTTGGAGAACAAGACAATGATGTTTTTTAGTAGTATAAATAGAAAAGTTTCCTCGCATGAGTTTCTTTTTCTTCTTCTGGACTGGCAAGTAATTAAATGATTTTAACCGAATTTAATCGTATTGATACATGTGTTATTGATAGTCGAAATCCTGTCATTTAGAACTCGTGTCATTTAGGAATTTTGTCCTTTAGAACTCAAGTCTTTTAGGACAAGTTTTTTAGCTTTCAGGAAATTTTAGGACGCGTTTTTTTAGGACTTGTGTCCTTTAGGATTCGTGTTCGTTAGGACTTGTGTATTTTATGACTTGTGTCCATTAGGACTCTTGTCGTTTTGGACTTGTGTCCTTCAGGATTTGTGTCCATGGGACTAGTGTATTTTAGCATTGGTGTCTTTTATGACTCGTGTCTTTAGGACTTGTTTACGGGATCCAAATTAGGCAAACTGTAATGGCTTCAGTGTTCCTAGGGTGAGCTCATTAAAAAAACATTCCTATTTTTAGAGAAAAAACATTGGAAAATATTAAAACTAAGTTTTTTTTGCAAATTTTCAACAAAAATATCCAAAAACAGGAGTTAAACTGAGCTGAAGACTTTTTTTTTTGGAGAACACCATTCTTCTAAGCGTTTTCAATTTTTTTTAAAGGTTTGGATGAAGACTTTTTTTGGGAAGATTAGTGATGTGTTGATACCAAAATTTTTCGATTTCTGATACCAAATAAAATTACTGATCTAATTACCTATTCTGGGCCCACATGACAGAAATTTCCTCGTCTGCATCAATAATGAGAATTTTTTAAGTGGCGCTACTGAACAAAACACTCGCTAAAGGCCAGAGGTTTTTTTGCATGTGTATTTGAAGCTCTGAGATCTTGGTAATGTCATTTTAATGGTGGTGGTACTACCCGACCCCTTTTGAGGGATGGAGGCACAGAGGAACTCCACGGAGACCCAACAGTCGGGCCACACCCCAAGGTCTGGACCATAGGTCGAGAATAGAGAGAGAGGAGCCAAAGATAGATTTACGAAGAGGTTCAGAGGCAGGACAGTCGAGGATGAGATGATTGAGGTCCTGTGGAGGGTGTCCACAGGCACTACTAGCAGAATTCTCCTTCCGACTGATCCTGTGAAGATATGAAGATAAAAGAACACTGTGGCCATGGCAGCGAAGACGGGAAAGCTCACAGCAAATAGGGCAAGAAAGAAGCAGTTCCTTCGAAGAGACTTTGGGTACTTGGCAGTTAAGATAGGAGTGGGAGATGCGACATGTCCAATTGTGGTACTGGAGATAACGGATTTTGGCAATGACTAGGGGAAGAGGACTTGGGATCACGTCAATGGGCAGGGAGGCACCAGTTTTGTCAAGTAAATCCTTTCAATACCGGGGAGACAAGCATGATCGGGTACCCATTGGAAGCACTAGGTGGTGTTGTTGGAGAGGGAGGAGGTGAGGGACCAAACATTCCAGAGGGACTCAGGCAGGAGATAAGAGGAGGCTGATGAAAGGATTGAGAGGGCCGATTGGGAGTCAGTTAGCAAAAGGACTGACTGGAATTTGGAGGTCATCAAGTAGCTAGTACACCAATCGAGACCTTGCTTGATGGCAAAGGTTTCAGCTGTGAAGCTTGAGGCAATTGGACCAATGGAGAATGACAGGGAATTGGATGTGTTGAATTTGGAGCATGTTACATACACTCCAGCATCACCGGGACCAAAAAGGGAGGGGACAGAACCATCAGTCCATACTTGGATATCAGAAGGGAGGAAGGAGGATAATCTGTTTGAAGCAAACTGTAATCGGGCTGTACTGTTGCCTGTGCAGTCGGGAATGAAGGGGGAAACAGTGAAGTTGGTTGTAGTCCATGGGGGAAAAGGGGGGTACATGATCAGAGTCTCACGTGGGGATAGGAGTGATTGTGTGGCTGAAGAACAGAGTGATCTCCAGGAGGGTTTCTTCTTTAGTCGACAGGGCACGTTTCTAGTTGCCAGGGCATATAGGCTGGAGAAGTCTGGGGGGAGATGCAGAGCACGTTCGAAAGAGGAAAGGGCCTGATGTTCTAAAGTTAGCTTTAGAAGAGGGAGTTGGGCCTCGAGAAGGAGTAGTGAGGAGGGGGTGGAAGAGAGGCACCCAGTAATAACCCTACATGCAGCTCTGTGTAGGACTTCCAAATGATTGGTTGCAGTGTCGCAGAGGAATGGGAACCATCCAGGAGAGGCATACGTGAGCATCGGATGCACAAAGGCTTTGTAAAGGAGGGAGAGAGATTATTTCATTGGACCCTAGGAGGCAGTGGCTATTGAGCGAAGGGCTTTGTGGCGTAGATAGAATTTGGAACACAGGGATTGGATATGGGCCCCAAAGGATAGAGTCTGATCAAAGGTTACACCAAGGAATTTAGGGGTGGGATTGAACGAGAGAGGGATGCCCAGGAGATTCAGTAGGGGCTGAAAAATGGCTTGATGAGGGTCTGTAAAGAAAAAGGAGGACTCGCACTTCTTTGGATTGAGAGGAAGTCTTCATAAGTTGAACCACGTTTCTAGGACATTGAGGGAGATTTGGACAACAGAAGATGGTTTGAGGGGGTCTGGGGAGGAGGACCAGATGGCCAGATCATCAGCATACAGGGAGGCATGTGGTGATGTCAAATCCTTGGTGATGTCATCAACAAACAGAATGAAGAGGACTGGACCAAGTACCGAGCCTTGGGGGACCCCTCGTCTGATGTGGAAGGAAAGGCTACGGGAACCACCAATCTAGACTTTAGCTCTAGGGTCAGAAAGGAAGGAGCGTACCCAAAGAACGCAGCAAGGGGGAATTTGAGTGAGAGGAGTTTATGAAACAGAGCAGAGTGCCAGACCGAGTCGAAAGCCTTGGAGAAGTCAACAGATGCCAAAATGGTTTGGTCTGGAGGTTTTTTCTTTTGGAAGCCGTCCCAGATTGATTGAGACAGAGTAAGAATTTGGTCAAGAGACGACCCACCAGGGCGAAAGCCTGCCTAGCAAGTGGAGAGGAGATGATTCAAGGTGAAAAGTTAGGCGAGAAAGAATCTAACACTCAAAAAGCTGGGAGATGCAAGAGGGGAGGGAAATGGAGCAGAAGGAGGACGGAGAGGAAGTGGGTTTTCCAGGTTTATGAATGGGGATGATAGTGGTAGGTTTCCAACAAGAGGGGGAAAATGAGAGGACCAGGACCTGTTGAAAAGAGAAAGACGGAGGAGTTGTGCTGGCTCAGGCAAATGCTTTAGTAAAGGATAGGCAATCTGGTCAGGGCTAGATGCAGAGGAAGAGGAGAGTTTGCAAAAGGCAGTGGAGAGTTCAGCCAAGGAGAAGGGGGAACAGAATGAATTGTGGAGGGAAGAAGCATCCTCACAGCTAGCTTTCCGGAGTTCATTCATGAACTGTCGTTCGGCTCTGCGCGAGGTACGGGATGTCACTTAAGATAAATGTGAGCGAAGATAGGAGGCATAGTGATTGGCAGTGTGAAGAGGGGAAGTGCAACCGGGAAAAGAAGGGTCTTGGGAGGTGTTCTTTTTGCCAGAGATGGCATTGAGGAGCCTGAAGACAGCACGAGGATCAGAACGGGGGGGACTGATTAGAACAGGTGGCTTGCCAGGTTGCAGATTTGGCTCTAGAAATGACTGAGGACGCCCTACGAGAAGCATCTATGTATCTGAGGCGGTGAGCCTCAGATCGGTGTGCCACAGAGCGGGCCCTCCATCATTCCCGCACTGCAGATTCCAATTCCTGGGACCACCAGGCTTTGGGGGAACGACCAAGGCGGCCAAAGAGGATAGAGGCCTTGGCAGCTCGAACTAAGAAGAGGGAAAAGGAACGGGCAGCCTAGTGGATGTTGACTGAGTCAACATCAAAAGAGGGAAAATGCTCAACAATATATGATTGGTAAACAACCCAACGGGCCTGTTTGTAGTTAAATTGGGGGGGACGAGCATTGGTATGACGAACTGGAGAGAGGGGGAGGACAATGTTTATGGGGAGATGGTCAGAGCCAAGTCCAGGGAGAGTGCACCACTCACAATGGGGAGCGAGAGAAGCAGGAGGTAACGTCATTTTCGCTTGCTAAGTTGCTTGGATCGATTGCGAGATGTAATTGGAGTAAAAAAACGTCACATTTTCTTCGCCAAGTTAACGAAGATTTTGAAGCACTCTTTAAGCATGCAAGAAATTTATTTGGTTGAGAAATTTAATGGCAAAATGTTGAAAACTTCTTACAAAAGCGAATTTTTGCAGAAAATTAATTAAAATTGTCGCCATGTTTGCTATTAGACTGCCAAGAAGAAAGCGAATTGTATTGAGAACCATTTGCTGTATCAACTGATAAAGAAATATTGAGTAGCACCACTTGACAAAAATAGCATCACATTTTTTTATAAGAATAATTTTTTAGAACATGAGACTTACTTCTGCTCAAAATTTAAAAGCAAATTAAAAACAATGCCTGCCTCGGCTGGAAAATAAACCAAAAACAAATAAAAAAGTAAATAAATTCAAATCAATGAAAGAAACTAAATTTTGTGCGCATTCAAAACGATTAAATTTTAGTGATTTTCTGTGTTTGCAAGCAAAATTGCAACTATGCCAAGATTATTGAGCGCTGTTGCTCTGCGCAGGCAGTTTAGCTTCAAAACAGCTTTTTTTTCTCATGCAATTTTACGATGCTGCAACAGTAGGAAAGAAGTCTTAAGCAGGCAGAGACTGAAAATTGGCAAAAAAATTAAAAACAGCCAGTCTGAACTCAAGATTTACCGTTTTTAAAACAGAAAAGTGTTCTTCGACTTCTTAACTTTTGAAAAATTTTGAAACCTATAGTTACTGTTACAATAAAGTTTACCCGCCAACAACCTCAAGGGCGCTTTACGTCATCAAAAAAATTGTAGTATGGAAAAAGTTATTCTGTTTTAACATTGATCCAAAAAGATACTTAAATTCTGTTGTTCATTAAATAATGATTATCAGTCGAGGAATTTGCAAGCTTAGAATAATAATGCCTGGCTCGTAGTATCTTTTTCCATAATAATGCAATACACACAGTGGGCTGTGAACACGTTATTTTGAGGTAGAAATGCATCTGAAGTCACAATGAGATATTTATTACGTACTAACCCAGGTTACGAATATCTCGTAAAGAAATTCAAGTGAGCAATTTTGACGCATGTTTGGCGAGACAGTTCGGAAATGGCAGTTTATTTACGAAGTTTTTTTGTCCGTTAGCGCCTTTTAGTGAGCAAGAATGACCTTTACGAGTTCGCTAACACGCTCTGTCATGTGGGCCGTGATGTTTGGTGTAACTCTGATTTTTTAAAGATTTGATTGAAATAAATGCAATTTAAGAACGAGGCAGCATGCAGTTTTTCCAATAGTTCCAGTAGGCAGATATTGTTAATCGTCACCTCGGAACTTTAGCCTTTCAGCACTGATGTTTTTATCTACATCAATGTTTCGCTGATAGTTTTATGTTACTGTTTGCTTAAATTATTGTAACTTTTTATGCATGTTGCTAATTCCCAAAAGTACTTTAAAAAAAGCGATACTGAATTGGAAATTTCATATACATACTTTTTTCGTTGATTGGATGCCAAAAAAACACTGATTCTACTGATTAAAGATTAATTGGTGCATCACTAGGTTTTTGAAGGTCACCTCTTTTCCAATGTCCAAATGGAATTGGGTAAATAAACCTTTTTGTTACCTCCTTTCCAATCTTTTTTTTTGGCTATCTTTGTGTAATTTACTATAGATTTGCATTGCTCCAAACAATTTACATCAGATTTTTATCAAAAATAATCACTTATCAAATTGCAAGTCAAAAACTTTAATCTGATGTAATTACTGCAATGCTGGGAACACTGAATGACTTGCTCAGCGGTAGAGGTTTTACAGGGAATACACTCATTTTATAAGAACTAGTAAATGTTGAGTTGAAGCTGGCTGTTCTTATTTTTTTAGCAATTTTCAGCCTTGTTTGTTCGTAAATTTTGAGAGCATCGATGTCAATTTTGACGGCCATGTTTGTAAAACTGATTTAATCCCACTACTATGTCTGCTTGAGTAAATACTTTTTTTTGCTGCTGGTGCAGTATCGTAAAATGCAAAAGCATATTTCAACTTGAACTACATTCAAAGAATTTTAATTGCCTGTGCTGTTAACAACCGCTCTTTAAAATCTCAGAGTCGTAGCAAGTTTGCTTGTGAATGCTGTAAAATCTCTCAAATTTCATCGTACAAAATGTATTTATTTATTTTTTGATTCGATTTTTTTTTTTTTTTGAGATTATTTTTGCTGCTGTGGCTGGCTTTTGCTTAATTTGTTCTTAAATTTTGAGCAAAAATGAGCCTCATGTTTGTATAAAATTGTTCTTAAAAAAAGAGACTAATTGATTTTTTACTTTTAGGTCACAAAAGTTATTCATAAAAAGCTTCATGCAATTATTTGCAGGCGCCAAATATTTTACCTGTTGCTTCCCAACCTCCTGGCGGTGATTCACTTTTGATTGATGTCGGGGATACTATTGCATCACAAGAAAAAGTTGTCGACGCTAATTTACCGAAGTAAGACAGCAATTTTGCATGCTTGAACTGTATTGAAACAATTTGAACTGCACTAACAACCTGTGCTATGCCCACCCACTACCACCGTTTTAGATTAGTGACTAGAAGCTGGTTGCAATTATTTGCAATATTTTGTAATTGCTTTTGGTTTTAGTTACGCTATTGCGCAGTGTGCGCAGCAATGCAGTTAAATATTGTTGATTATTTGTTTCTGTTGTTTTTGTTATGATTAATTTCATATTTGTCTGCTTTGGTTACATTTTTCCTTTTCAGAAGTTACTCAGCAGACTTGAAACATAAAGTTTTGTTTTTTTTTCTTTTTTTTTCTCACGATTGTGGGGTAGCACTTACCTCACATATCTGCTATCCCATTAGGCTAGTGTTTCATCAGCATCTGAATTCACACATAGCCTATCCTGGCATCCCACCCGAACCTTCAAACCACGCACAAGGACAATTTCTACACTTGCCATCGTACCCTCTTCTCAGATTACTCTGATCTAAGTCTGACAACAAGGTCACCAGAAAGAGGATTCTCGACCAGTATCACACTGGCACTTCACTTAGTTTAATAGCATTGCGCTAGGATCACTAAGCATGGACACCAGCATGATCACTAAGCATGGACACAGATAAGCAGATATGTGAGGTAAATGCTACCTCACAGTCGTGAGAAAAAATTTTTTTTTTCCTTTTGCTGAAATAGTGACTACCGGTATATAATTTTCATTTTATGTAAGTGGTTTATGCAAAGCATATATAATTTTCATTTTATGTAAGCGGTTTATGAAAAGCATATCGATTTTGTTAGACCAAAAAACGATTAAATTTTAAAAAAAGAAAAAACTTGTGGGCTAAAAAATGCCCATTACCAAACTGACCACTGACCTATAATTTCACAACATTCGAGCTATTCGCCTGATTGAAACACTTTTTTTATTGGTAACGATCGATTCAGAAATGGACTGAACTGGTTGTGTACTTGATTTGATTTTATGCTTGTGCATGATTTAGTTCTTCAGATATACTAGCATCACTAGATGACGCTGTCGCGGATATCACGACCTCGACTGACTACGAAACCCAGTATTTAACCAAGTGAGGAAAAACTTTGAAGTAATTTATTGAAACTTGCAAACAGTTGGCTTTGCTGTATAGGATACAATACAGCAATTTAATGTTGTTTGTTATTGTTTTTGTTTTTTTTTATTCAATAAAATATTTTTTTGGTAGTTGATCATTTAAAAATATTTTTCTTTTTTGTTTATAATTTTTGTTTTTTTCAAAAAAATTGGTTTTTCAATACGCATAAGTTCTAACTATTCTTTTAATGATTTATCAGAATTCTCGGTAGTTGCATGCGTTTGCTTTTCTTTCAAACAGCTTATTATGCGATGTAGCACAAGTGTCTGGCGTTAGTTTTGACATCCATACCCCCACTGCTGAACATTAGTCACTTTTTCCCAATCGACTGCTCCTCTTATTGCCTCTGAATCCGACTTTGTCTGCTACACTGATGAGGAATCAGGCCCAGAATTATGTGATCTCTCCTCTGTAGACATCCAGGAGGAGCAGAGTGGTATGGATGCTCCTATGCAGGAGGATCCCGATGTCCCTCTGGAAGATGAATTAATGAATGATGATGTTGAGATGGGAAATCGAGCTTTGGTGTAGAGGAGATTGGGACGAAAAATAATTTTCTTATGTAGTGTAGCACTGATGATTTTAACCTTTGAGCAATGTTGGGGAAACCACCACATATGTTGATGTCGAGTATACTCACTTAATGCAGTTCTGCATATGCATAACCAACTGTTTCTTCATTTCCTTAAACAACTTCAGATGTTTCAATTGTGCACTTAATTGAAAGGATAAAGTTGCTTGTAGGATTTATGGCATTCAAAACTCTCAAACAGATGATTAGCAAACTAGTGATCAACTATTGCAGTATCACTCCAACACAACTTTCGATTCTCACTCATCAAATTTTGAAGCACAGTTGTACATTTAACTTTAGGTTTGTGATTGATGAGCACTGGTCAGATGAATGTCTTTTGCATTATACTCTCAACACACAACTAGATTATCTAATATTTGTTCATTATTACTGTTCCGTAATCGCTCTGAGTTAAATGCGGAATTGTAAAGGTTTGTAAAATCTGCTAGTCAACTATATGGCTAAGCATTTCATTTATCTATAGTTATTCATATATAAAAAGACGAGGTTCAAACCACTACATACTAGTATTTTTAGGGTTTATAATTTCTGAACCTGTTTATGTTTAGGTTTCTTTTCAAGAATAGTGGAGTTCTGTTCGAAAACAATTTATTGCAGATTGGTGTGAAATGCGAATTCAAGGAACATTTCGGTGAGAATTGTGTTGGATTAGTCAGCAATTTCTTGCAGTTTGGAGTTGTTTCTTGGTGTTTCGAATGAGACCGATAAATAAATATTTTTTGCTTTTAGCAATAATCAAAAACACGATTTTAAAAAAAGATTTTCTTGGCATTATTTTTCTGATTTTCAGGTCGAATCGGAATATTTTTCGGCAACAAAACGTCAGTACAACTTATGAATTTTTCCGCATCTGTGCAACATAATGCTGAAACCGAAGGAAAGGTAGGGGAGTTTGAATATGGGCTTGTATTTTTCTTTTTGCTGAAAGTGCATCGTATTTAAAATGCTATGAATACAAATCAATAAGATAATCTGTTATGTTCACATATATATATTAAATTTTGAAAAGTAAACGTTTTAAAAATTCAAATAATAAATCGAGCTACCTTTACCCATCCTGATCATCAGGGATGTGATTATTTTTTCACATTTATAAACCAATTTAAACACATAGCCATTTTTGAACCATGTGTCGTATATCACAGGCTGCTGTTGCCACAAGCACTGTGATTGGCTGAAATCGATCACGTGACACAGCTCAACATTACTAGTAGCCGTCTTCTTCAAAAACAGTGCAATAAAACAAGAAATGGTTTTATAAAATTAAACAATTCGAATTTATTACACAAGGAATGCAACTTTTAGTCGTTGTTTTAGAAAAAAAACAAGTGAGTAGTACAGTAATAAATCAGAAAAACACAGAAAAACAGCACAAACCCACAGATAAACGCAATACTTTATTATGCTTCTGCCATTGCAACAAAGTCAGATTTTGTATCTGCATTGGGCACAGCTCGATGTGAAGCTATTCTAGTGCGAATGAAACCATCACGGTGTCGGTAACCAGCGTCACTATGGCCTGCTTCAGTGACTTCTCGATCAAGCTGCTCCACAGCCTGAGTATGAGAAGGAAAGCATGGGCATTCCAACTTTTTTTCCACCAAGTTGCTGATCTCATCCAAAGACAGGTGTGATTTAACGGATCTACTCGGTGACAGTAATATTTTCCCAATCAACCAAGAAACACAGAGAGTCGGCATTAGAATTTAACGGTGGTGGAACAAAAACACGAACAGAGACGTCGCTGCAGTTGCTGCCATTTCAAACTTTCAACAGTTTTTTTAACAGCAAACTTTTGCAATTCTGAATCATCACTACAAAGCATGGCAATGAGGAGACTCTCACTATGGACAACATGCCATGACTTTACATAGGGGTCAACAATTTCTTGTGAAGCAGTAGTGAGAAGAGGCAGCAGTTTTGACATAGAACATGAAATGGAGCGTGCTGAATATCAGGCTTTTCTTTGATGCCAAACCACATTGGAGCGTAAGTGGTAACAACAAAAAATACTAATGTGTTCAGAACATTAAGGGTATTTCGAACAACATGGTGCTTAGACAGGTAGAGCCTACAAAGTGGTATGCCAGAGTCAGCCATCGAGCATGAGACAAAGGAATAGGTTTCAAATGTATTAAGTGGTTGTGAATTACCGCATGTTGAATAGATGTCACTGCAAGAAGGAGATATCTTTGATCTGTGGATAGATCAGAAAGAACTTGTGGTAATGGATGTAAGTCAGGTCCAGTGATAATTGGGATGAAGTTCTCATTCCACTCAAGATCATCCACATGTGGTAGCATCTTTCCCACTGGACCTTTGAATGAAGCATTTCCTGAAGTAGGACCATCAAGCTTTTGAAGTAGATTTTGAAATCAGCCTCTATCATTTGCATGATATCAGTGCAACATTCCACTCGAACCTGTCTCTGGTCCCTGGAGAGGATCTTCGGCACAAACTTGGCACAGACTTTGTGGAGCTTCAGATCATTGGTCAGAGTTGTGTCTATTGTGCCCACACTGATACCAGCAGTTTCACATATCATCCTCACAGACGATCGACGATCTTTCAGCACTAACTTTTCCACCTCCTGGATGTTTTCCTCTTTTCGTGCATTTTTGGGTGCTCCAGATCTGGGTTCATCTTCAACCTGTTCATTTCCTTCAGAAAATCTGTTAAACCACCGATAAAAAGTTGCTTTACTCATTTGTTCATCCCCATAAGCATCCTTTAACACTGCATACGTTTCTTGCTTGGTCTTCTAAAGTTTAATGCAAAATTTGATGGCGTAACGTTGCTTCATGTTTCCCTGCATTTTGGTTTGTGATCACACATTGGCAAACCTAATCAGACAGGTTAAACTACGTTCACCGTTACTCTAAGATCTGTAAAGATAGAAAGTTATTAGTTGGGCATTTAATGGAGCATATGAATGTTTACTTGACTATGAACTAGCATCTTGATCAAACTTTTTTTATTGCCTCTCCTGAAATTTTCTCATTACTTGTTGTACACACCTCGTAACCTACTTGTACTTAAAAGGTAAAATATTTTTACATAATTATAAGCTTTCAATAGTTTCTTGTGTCTAAAATCTTTTACACTACGGTCGCCTACCGGTATTGGGTACGGATATGCCAGATAGAATATGAAAACTTTTATACAATTAGAATTTTAGAGTGATAGAGTCATTAGTGGTTGTAAAACTGCTGTTCAATACTGGTAGTAAAAGCTGATTGCTACGAGTAATTTACTTCTGAACTTGGCAATGAAACCACTTTGAACTAATTACGCCTATTTTGTGCAACGCTTTTTGGGTTGCAAGCTGCTATCACATGCCTTTCTAAAATCGCCTATTAACCTAGTCGCCAGTAGCGTTCCCAAGCACCCAAAAATGTATTTTTTTCACGTATATTTTTGAAATCCTGAATAAATGTTCTTTCAAAATAGCCAATGTTTCACCTAATTTCCAGTTGTTTTGGCGGAAATCGGGGATTCCCCGGCGAAACGTTATTGAGGTTTTTCGCTGAGGTAGGGTTGATTTTGATTCTAAAAATCGTATTTCTGTATGAAGTAGACAGTCGGTTTTAGGTTCAAACGAAAGAGAAAGATTATTTCAAACTTTTCATAAAATAATTTTTGGATTGTTTCGTTATGACGTCACGATCTGGCTGATTGATTCCAAATTTTCACAAAAAGTTTTGACTTAGGGTATATATCATTAGTTACTACAGCCAAAGTTGACGAAATAATGTTATAAAAGTTGAAAAATAGATAAACCGGTTTCTGAACGATAAAATGAAACCAAAATAACATCTTTGTGACATCATTAGACAAAATTACATAGCAAAATGCAAAACCAACTACACGTGCTTTTCAAACAAATTGCAAGTGACAGTGAGTATTCTGATCGCGGCAATGCGGTTTTCATAGCAAAACATTAAAGAAAATCAGTTTCACGTCGTAAACGCACTAAATGACGTTTGTATCAACACTTTTTTATAGTGTGGATGTATGAAGATAAACTCTGTTCAAAATTGCAGGAAAAGCGTTTATTGCATTTGCAAAATATTTTCGCACATTCTTTAGAAAAGTGATGAAGTTAGTGGAGTTAAGAGTTGAAATAAAACTGTATCTAAGCGGTGTTTGTAAAATTTTCTTATGAAAGAGTATGTCAAATTTTTGCAGAAAACAACATTGTCACCAGCAAAAAAGCGTGAATAAGTTTGTCCAAATGCTTTAATTTTCTGCGTTGTCCTGAGCACACTCTTAGTTTGCAAAACTGTTTTTTAATATAATAAAGAATTGTTACAAAAGATATTTGATTATTGATATTTCAAATACTTGTAAGGAATAGTGGGAAGGCTGTCAGCACCCCAAATCCATCACAAAATTGTAAGTTGGCGGGCAAAGAAACTAATTTTTTTTTCGGGGGTGTTGTTGAGAAAACTGATGGCTCTGTATTTGGAGATATTAATAGATTTTTGCAGTTAAAACATCACCAACTCCATTTTGGGGGATACAATTATTCACATTAACCCTATTCACCTTACACTAAAAATGAAATGTTTATCACTTCAGGTCGTTTTACCAGTTGTTGAGAATTTAAGATCATCTCATTTAAAATCTATAAAAAAATTTGTTGAAGAAAAAGCTCTCCTGGCGATGATTCTTTCAACGAGTAAAACAGTCTCTTAGGTTTTAAACTTTTACTGTTGCTGTAAGGTATACGGTTTTGTGCTTGTAATATACATAGGAGCCTATACATGCTAGCCAGTGGCGTACCTATTGTAGAGGTTTGAGCCAGGTGGCAAGCTTGGCTAAAGGGTCCAAAAAAATTCACTTGAAATTCGCTCCACATTTTCTGTCAATTTTAAGTGAAGAAAAAAGGACGTCACAGAAGATTCGTTGATTCTTTCGTCAAATTTAGTTTAAGTGTAAATAAAGGTCTTGACCGAAAATTGGTTGCTTTTATTTCGTCGAGTTTAAGGTGAAGACTTCTTGCAGTTTGTTGTTTGTTTTTCCCATAAATTTGTAGCCATAATTTAGAAAGGGGCCCACATCTGGGGAAAATGCCTCCCTGCCCCCCCCCCTTTTTCCATTAGTTATGCCAGTGATGCTAGCCCCTGCTATTTATCCACTTTTTTATTTGATCAAAACACCCCAAATGATAGTGATTACTAAAAAAGAAGCTTGTTTGTATAGGGTTTTTTAATTTTTATTTTGACGCAAACTGTTTTTAAGATAGGTTTACTCATTTTTTGATACAGTAGATTGAAAAAAAAACTGATTAAAAGCAGTGTAAAATCAAAACCAAAATCAAATTGTCTTCTATTTAAATGACGTTGACTGTGATCTACGTCTCAAAAAGTGAGAACGATTGAATAATGACTGATTTCACCAAATACCTTAGAATTGCTGAAATGACATATGGTGTTTAAGGCGGCTACGAAATATTCTAAAACTGTTACTCTTAACAAAAATCGTTCAGCAGCAGCAGGTCTTTATGTAATTAATAATGATTTATACTATAGTATACTTTTCGTGTCTGCCTTTTTTTACAGATCTTTCGAATAAATTATTTTTGAACAATCTGCAAAATTTGTCTTATAAAAGGCCGCCTCTTTAGAACCCGTAAAAAGTCTCTTGGATTTCAGCAGCTGCTAAGAGCTCCACTTGCTAATCCCTTCCATTATGTTGGTTTCTCTGGTGTATTAACATGATCAACGCAACCCATTACTTAAATTCATTGCAGCCGGATGCCACTACTTTCTGCAGAAATTAAGTGAAAAGCCATACAAGACTTCACTTGATTAGATTTCCTTTTACACAAAAGCATCACGGTCGCACTTGCCAGCTCTCTTTCTTTAGGCTGCTCTGTGAGAGTAGCCCATAGCTCTACCTTTCAAACTCCTGGGATCATCTGCTGAATTATTTTATTTAACATAGTGTCATCAAATTACGATCGAAATCATCAAACGGGTGTATAATACATCATCGAAAACTTTGAGTTTGGGCAACTTTAGGCAGTTGGACATGCACTATATGCACTTACGTACTGTGCAAGGGTCTTTAGGCAAAAAACCTGCAGTATGGTTTGAGGTGCCTGAAATTCTTCCAGGAGCACGATAGAGTAGTAAAAAACAGTTCAACGCTGCTAATTCTACTATTAGTCTCATGCCTTCAAAAGATTTGGATCTTATACCCATTTGTTTAACAAAATTATGATAGCGTGCATTGTGAAGCCAGGAGCCTTCTGAATACACTTTTGTTTATACCTTCGGTAGAGAGGTTATTTTCAGTAACCATATTGCAACACAACTCAGAAACACCACTCCATTGATCATGTTAGGCTATTTTTATTTTGAGCTAGGCTAACTACTACTTAATCGAACGTTTTCGGCGTTTTACAGAGCGCCCTCATCAGGAAACTAAAAATACGGTAAATTCATAGCTAATATCACTTTCAAATAAACTGAAACATTGTTGAAAGTCTTTTTCTCAACTTGCAATAATAATTTGAACGAGCAACTGCATCTGGCTAAACTGTCGTTTTTACATGCAGGCGATTCAAAATTGGCAAATGATGAAAATACAATTATGACGTTAAACGCAAAATGGTGACTTCATAGACTATCATTGGTTATTAGACTATCATGATAAAATCACTGCACACCTTAAAAAAAAATTCATACACACTCAATAAAAAGGAGGTTCCATTTGCATATATTTGTTTATTAATAGTTGGATTCTGCTTTTTGATTAGGAGTGCTTCATGTATTTTCGCCTCATATGCACTATTACACTTAAGCATTATGCTAAACCGGTCTAATTGAAGTTTAGGGTTTTCATTTAGGCAGCTGTTGCAATTTAAAATGTGGTTTTTGATTGCACTTTTGTTTGATTTGCAGTCACTCTAAGTTCCTTCACTCTTGTAATCAAATGTCGTGCTGAATAACCTGCGTAGGTTGCGTTCACATCATTTGAGCATGTGTATTTGTACACGACATTTGACTGTAGATTAGAAAGTGTCCAGCTCTTAATATTAAAATAGCTAGAAATTTTGGTGGTTTTGAATATGGGTGTGATTTCGATGTCCAATTTGCTTTTGATTAAAACCGTTTATTTTAAAAAAAGTGGTTGACGGTTTTCCCAAATATGGAACTGTAAGAAAAAACTTTCTTTCTTGCGATTTAGATGAATTTAAATCTTGATTGGATGCGCCATTATTTTGATTCAAAAATTCAAAAGTTTTCATAAACTAATCATAGTTTATGAAGTCACCATTTTGCGTTTAACGTCATAATTTTATTTTTATCAATTGCCAATTTTGAATTGCCTGTATGTAAAAATAACAGTTTAGCCAGATGCAGTTGCTCATTCAAATTATTATTGTAAGTTGAGAAAAAGACTTTTAAGTATGTTTCAGTTTATTTGAAAGTGATATTAGCTATTAATTTACTGTATTTTTAGTTTCCTGATGAGGGCGCTCTGTAAAACGCTGAAAACGTTCGATTAAGTAGTAGTTAGCCTAGCTCAAAATAAAAATAGCCTAACATGATCAATGGAGTGGTGTTTCTGAGTTGTGTTGCAATATGGTTACTTTTTTTTATAAGAACCATAAATTTGGGGTTGAGGCAGGCTTTTCTTAAATTTTCACGAATTTTCAGCCTCATTATTTGTTCTTAGCTTTAAAACTACACAAATTATTTTTGTTGGGTTGAAATTTGTCTTTCATTATAGGTCATGCTTACTCTCAGACATATTAACTATGGTAATACAGAGAAGAATAACAAAACTCTGCTGATTATTACAAAAATGCTTTATAAAAAAGTTTTATTACTTAGCCCCTTCAGCTTCCCTTACGTTTCACTCAAGTTTAAAACACGTTAAAAAGAGTACCTAGGTTAATTTTCTTAGTGACTTGGCCAAGGGGGGCTTTAACCTAATCCTGATAATTACATCAAATGTCAAGCTTACCGTAGCAGGCATCTGCATGCGCTCAATGACTTCAAGCAACTACTGGTACTTCTAAAATATTTGTTTAAAGACTCAGCACCTCATGGTTGATACAGATCATGGTCACAAAAAAGCTGTATAGACTCCAATTCAATCCCCAATCGAGCTAAACTATAAAGATTGGAATTCACAGCACTGTTGCTTGAGGATTAGAAAAGATGTAATGTGGAGCTTCCATTACTTGTAGTAGATTGGCGGGCAATTGGTAGCTGGACACAAACATTGCAAAGTCTTTTGTTGTCTCTTGACCGATAAAGTTCAAGTTATTTTATTTTGTCGCAAGCATAATAATAAACGTAAAATATTAAATTGAAAGAAAAAATCAGTGTGCAATTGCTGCGACTGGGTGGCTGTGAAGGGACTGTAAGGTCTTCAAGTCAGCAGCCCACCCTATTGTCACGTTAGTGACATAACCAATTCAATAGCTACTGAACGTACGGTCTCGATACATTAACTGCAAACAAAATAACAAAACAAGCAAACATAAAAAACGGAGAAATTAGCAAAGGGCACATCAAAGCAAGGCAGGGTAGAAACACTTTCCCTTAAATATCTACATAGAGCTATAAGAGAGAGACGACAAAAAATTACAATCCTCACCGTTTAGTAAAAAGATTTTGTACTCAATTTTAAACTTTGAAAAGGAATAGTTTCTCAAGTACTCAGGTATGGAGTTCCACGACTTAGCTCCAATATATTTTATTGATCTTTGAGTTTTCAGCAATGGAATAATTGGTTGTTAGAAGAGAATCTGGTATTGCGTGGGTGTACACATTTAGTTTGAGTGAAGTAGTTATCGAATTGCAGAGGAAGACGCAATCTATTATGGTTACACACAAATTTAGCAGTTAAAAAGTCTAATAATAAAGGTAATGGCAGAATTTTTAAAACTTTATGAAGAGGAGTCGCAGTTTCATTCCAACCACTTCCACTAACAATTCTAATGGCTTTGTTTTGCGACCTATGTAGTTTAGAAATATAAGTTGGGAATGTATTGCCTTACACAGTAAGCCCATAAGTGCAGTATGAATGCACTAAAGAATGGTAAAGTTGCAGTAGAGCATCTTTTAGTAAAAAATATTTTGGCTTGTATAAAATTCCAATTGAGCGTGCCACTTTAGTTTCAACTATTTTAATATGATCCAAAAAATTTAGTTTGTAGTTAAGATATATACCTAGGTATTTGGCTTTGCTGACAGATTTGCTTGATCCAGCAGGGCAGGTTATGTTCACGTTAACAGGAGGAGAGTTTAATTTGAGGTTAATTATAAGCAGTACTTAAATTGTAAAATTTTGCATGGGGGGACGCTTTTGCAGCATTGACCAAACTTCAGTGGAGATTAGGCTTATGTAATTTCGTACCCGCAAGTCAATGAAGATCGAAAAACAGGTCTTTGCCGAAAATTGAAGTGTTTTTTCCCCGAAATCAGGTGAAAATCAAAAAAAAAATGTCTTCGCTGTAGTTTAGGACTATATTTGGCCAGAATTTGTAGGATTTATTAATGCTAGCTGGCTCTATTTCGTTTGATCATCAGCGCTCAAATCTCGAAGGGTGGACGTCTAAATCTCGATGGGCAGACGCTAAATCTCGATGAGGGGATGCTAAACCTCGATGGGGGGATGCGTCCCCCCCTACAATTTAAGTACTGATTCTAAGTAAAATTTCGGTAAAGAGGTGTAAATTCTTTTAAACCACAAAGCGCATATAAGCAGAAACTTGATTCCCGATAGCATTTTTATTTCATCTGTAACGTTTTCGGCGCATTTTCTATATGGCCCTCTTCAGCAAATTAAAAAGCAGTTAACAGTAACTTTAAAATTTAGAAATGAAAGGTTATCAAAATATTATCGGCAAAACACAAATGTTACAATATAACAACCACTATAACTTCATACATTTGGTATTGTGACGTATACGTTATACCTTTTCCATAGTAAAATCAAGTCAGAAAAAATAAAAAAAATAAAGCAACACCATGAAATAACAATACTGTATTTGGTACAATGTAGACTATTAGACTCACACACACGCATAAAAAAATGTTCAAAACACATTCAAAAGAAAAGAACAACCGTTGGCGTATAATTGTGAATTCAATCGTGGTGTTAGCTTTTTGATCAATAATGCCTCCTGTATTTTGGTTTCATATTCATTGTGACAGTTTCTAATTACTTTAAACGAACTAACATCCAAATTAGAATTTTGACAAGTTTGGCAGGAAGAAATGTGTTGGCTTATGGCACTTTTGGCAGAGGTCGAGTTAAGCTGCAAATGTTCTCTGGCCCTAGTCACCAAGTGGCGCGTTGACATACCAATATATGTCGTGTTCACATCACGCGAACATGTAAATTTATATACCACATTGGATTTTAGAGCAGCAGGAGTTTTGGATTTCAGATTAAAATATGACCCAGTTTTTAGCGAAGTGTAATAAGTAAAAATTCGAACATCAAATTTTTGCTTTAGTAAGGTAGACAATTGGGATGCAAATTTACGAGATGGTTTTCCAAAATACGGCAAGCCAAGTATGTATGAATAATCATCAACTTCTTTATCATGTGAGTCTGGTTTGGTATCATTTTCAAATTTTTTCAAGCATTTATTAAAAAACCAATTTGGATAACAATTTTTTGAGAAAATGCATCTTAGCTTAGTGATTTCATCTTTAAACAATTCATAATCAGAGCATATGATTTTGGCACGTTTTAATAAACAAGTAATTAGGCCAGATTTCCAAGCGTTTGGACAAGTTGATCGAAAATTTAACAACAGTCCCGTATATGTAGGTTTGCGCCAGACTCTAGTTTTAAAACCGAATTCGTCAAACTTTATTTCCACGTCAAGAAAAGGCAATGAATCTGTAGCTTTTTCAACTGTGAATTTCACGCTTTGATGCTGTGCGTTCAAAATCGGAAGAAACTCGTCGCAGTTTTGGTTGCCATCAAAAATCGCGTACACATCATCAATATATCGAAGATAAAGCTTAGGTAAAACTGGTCCATTAGACTATTCCGCAAAAATTTTTTCTTCTAAATGAGCCATAAAGAAATTTGCCATTGTTGGTCCCAACGGATTGCCCATTATGATTCCTTCAACTTGTTTATAAAACCGTTCGTTGTGCATAAAAATTCCTTGGGTGGCGAGAAGCATTAATTTCTTAAAGATATCTTTGGGAATCGGAATAGAATTATTGTTGTGCTCATCATATAATCGATTAATAATTATATCAATTGTTTCGACCAAAGGGACATTTGTGAAAAGCAAAACCACATCAAAGCTTACCATAGTATTTTGACTGTTTGGATTAAATTCTTTTAATTCCTCTATAAAGTGGTCAGTTGATTTCAGCATGCGAGTCTGGGGTAAATATGGCTTAATCATGTTATCCAAAAATTTAGCTAAGGCATATTCTGGCGTGTTAACCATTGATATGACAGGTCTCAATGGTAAATTAGGCTTGTAATAGCAAAAGAAGATTCTATTGCGTATTATGTGAGGAAATACCTAAAAAAGCACTATGACAGCAGAATGATAGCGAATCTCATACCATCAGGTAGCTCACCAGGAAAGCTGTATGGTACAGTTAAAGTTCACAAGCCTAATTTACCATTGAGACCTGTCGTATCAATGGTTAACACGCCAGAATATGCCTTAGCTAAATTTTTGGATAACATGATTAAGCCATATTTACCCCAGACTCGCATGCTGAAATCAACTGATCACTTTATAGAGGAATTAAAAGAATTTAATCCAAACAGTCAAAATACTATGGTAAGCTTTGATGTGGTTTCGCTTTTCACAAATGTCCCTTTGGTCGAAACAATTGATATAATTATTAATCGATTATATGATGAGCACAACAATAATTCTATTCCGATTCCCAAAGATATCTTTAAGAAATTAATGCTTCTCGCCACCCAAGGAATTTTTATGCACAACGAACGGTTTTATAAACAAGTTGAAGGAATCATAATGGGCAATCCGTTGGGACCAACAATGGCAAATTTCTTTATGGCTCATTTAGAAGAAAAAATTTTTGCGGAATAGTCTAATGGACCAGTTTTACCTAAGCTTTATCTTCGATATATTGATGATGTGTACGCGATTTTTGATGGCAACCAAAACTGCGACGAGTTTCTTCCGATTTTGAACGCACAGCATCAAAGCGTGAAATTCACAGTTGAAAAAGCTACAGATTCATTGCCTTTTCTTGACGTGGAAATAAAGTTTGACGAATTCGGTTTTAAAACTAGAGTCTGGCGCAAACCTACATATATGGGACTGTTGTTAAATTTTCGATCAACTTGTCCAAACGCTTGGAAATCTGGCCTAATTACTTGTTTATTAAAACGTGCCAAAATCATATGCTCTGATTATGAATTGTTTAAAGATGAAATCACTAAGCTAAGATGCATTTTCGCAAAAAATTGTTATCCAAATTGGTTTTTTAATAAATGCTTGAAAAAATTTGAAAATGATACCAAACCAGACTCACATGATAAAGAAGTTGATGATTATTCATACATACTTGGCTTGTCGTATTTTGGAAAACCATCTCGTAAATTTGCATCCCAATTGTCTACCTTACTAAAGCAAAAATTTGATGTTCGAATTTTTACTTATTACACTTCGCTAAAAACTGGGTCATATTTTAATCTGAAATCCAAAACTCCTGCTGCTCTAAAATCCAATGTGGTATATAAATTTACATGTTCGCGTGATGTGAACACGACATATATTGGTATGTCAACGCGCCACTTGGTGACTAGGGCCAGAGAACATTTGCAGCTTAACTCGACCTCTGCCAAAAGTGCCATAAGCCAACACATTTCTTCCTGCCAAACTTGTCAAAATTCTAATTTGGATGTTAGTTCGTTTAAAGTAATTAGAAACTGTCACAATGAATATGAAACCAAAATACAGGAGGCATTATTGATCAAAAAGCTAACACCACGATTGAATTCACAATTATACGCCAACGGTTGTTCTTTTCTTTTGAATGTGTTTTGAACATTTTTTTATGCGTGTGTGTGAGTCTAATAGTCTACATTGTACCAAATACAGTATTGTTATTTCATGGTGTTGCTTTATTTTTTTTATTTTTTCTGACTTGATTTTACTATGGAAAAGGTATAACGTATACGTCACAATACCAAATGTATGAAGTTATAGTGGTTGTTATATTGTAACATTTGTGTTTTGCCGATAATATTTTGATAACCTTTCATTTCTAAATTTTAAAGTTACTGTTAACTGCTTTTTAATTTGCTGAAGAGGGCCATATAGAAAATGCGCCGAAAACGTTACAGATGAAATAAAAATGCTATCGGGAATCAAGTTTCTGCTTATATGCGCTTTGTGATTCTAAGTAAATTTCTTAGCATTTAGAGTCAACTTATTGGCTAGTATCCATTCATTAACATTACTTAGTTCGATAGTTAATTTGCTTTCTAAATGGTCTATCGAAGATAAATAAACAAGTATCATATGCAAAACAAGGGAGGTACACTATAAACACTATTAGGAAGGTCATTAACGTATAAGAAAAGCAGCGGACCAAGGGTTGAGGTCTGAGGAACCCCAATGTTAACGTCACATAAAGTAGAACAAAATTTATTGAAGCACACAAAATGCTTTCTGTTTTCTAAAAAAGATTGATAAAATTGTAGAACTATCCCTCTAATTCCATTATGCTCAAGTTTGTGACCTAAAATATGATGATCAAACAGTGTCAAAAGCTTTATCTAAATCGTGCAACACTAAGCCAGAGTACATCTTCCTTTCAATATTGTTGCAACAAATATTCACTATATCGAGAACAGCATGCTCTGTTGAAAAATTAGGCCTAAAGCCATATTGTGTTGGACTTAGCACTGAATGGTCGTTTAAAAAATTAATAGTTCGATCATATACAGCTTTTTTTGAAAATTTTGAAAATCACGATAATATGGAAATGGGCCTATAAATTGTTACTTGGCTTTTATCTCCAGATTTAAAGACAGGAATAATTTTGACTATTTTAAGATTTGAGGGAAATACACCAAATTTAAAGCATGCATTATAAAAAACAGACAATATAGGAGCGATCACCACCGCTCCAGTTTTTACCAAAAAAAAACATCAACTCTGTCTGCTCTTCAGCTTTTGTTGCAATTTAACTGGTTAATCAGATTAAAAATTTCAGAAACAGTTGTTTGACGTAAAAACATTGAAGAGCAAACTTTATTAGAAAGGAACTGGTTAAAATCAGGCAGGTTAGTAGTGTTAGCCTCATCAGACAATTTCTAGCCTCATCAGACAATTTCTAGTGTTAGCCTCATCAGACAAATAGCAGACGAATTTAATAAACATTTTAATAATGTTTATTAAATTCGTCTGCTATTTCAGCAGGAGTATTTATAATAGAGTTGCCAACAATAATATTTAAAGGATAGTTAGGTGTAGCATTTGAGGGGAAGAGAGTTAATTACTCCCCAAAATTTGCGCATTTCATTTTTGAAATTTACAATTTCATTTTGAAAATACAGTTTTTTTGCTAAAGTTTTTATTTTAGTTAGCTTCTTAGTTTATATTTTGTAGAAACGTTTATGCTCATCAGACCCATTGAGAAAGTGAGAGACATACAGTTTTTGCTTTCGTGTAATTGAAGTAGAAATTCCTTTTGTAATCCATGGTTTTTTAATTAAGTTACATTTTCTTTGCGAAGCCAATGTAAAGGGAGCATGCTGATCAATGCAAGAAGTGACAGCCCTAACAAATTCCATAAAAAAATTATTAGTTGATTTAGATGAGTCTAATGGATTTGATTGAAGCAATTCGCAAAGTGATGCATTTAAATCATCACAATACAAATTACGATCAAAATGGCTTTTATCTCGATAAAAAATTGGTTGTTTTAAATTCCTGCACACACCCTCTTCGAGATTTCGACACTCTTTAGCAACAAAACATGCCACGGGTAAATGATCAGTTAAACCACTTCGAAAAATACATGGATATAGAATATTGTTGTCGTTAGTTATGCTATGATCAATATTAGAGCTAGAAGTATTAGTTACTCATGTGGGTTATGAATAAGTAAAAATGCTGTATTACTAGTTAACGTATTCTGATAAGCATCAGAATTTTTAGAATTGGGATTATTCGTGTTGTTGACATTAATATTAATGTCACCCACGATATAATATCTATGTTTAAGGTTTAATTTAGACAACTTATCATTAGAAGCAACAATAAAATTTTTGATATCAGTACCTGGATGTCGATATATCACACCCAAGATATATGTCTCTTGCGTGTTTATATCAGAAATTTGTAGCCAAATATCTTTACATTCACAATTCAATTCGTTTTTTGCAAGACCTTTACCTAGAATTTGTTAGCAACGTAAACACCAGCTCCAACTGCATTTATTAACGAATTAGCAGGCTCAATGGGTTCAAATCCAGATAAAGAAGTTAGGTAAGTTAGAACGGAATGCTTGATTTTAGTTTCAGTTAAACATATTACATCGGGTAAATAGGGAAAAGATTGCAATAATTCATGATTGAGACAATCAAGATTTTTGTAAATAAAACGAATGTTAACATGCAAAAAAAATAAACTTTTGTTTTGAGTGGAGATAAGAAACGAGTTGTTAGTTTCCAAGTATCGGCAAGTTTTGATATTATTTGTCAATGAATTGTACAGAGCAGAATTCAGGTCAAATTGTTGAGTTGCATTTAACAATGCTTCTTCGCCTCTAGTATAATCAACAGTTTGCATTGAAGTGCTAATAGTCCTGTCACATGATGCGCCACTAAAAGTACATAAATCACTCATCAAAAGCAGATGCAGTGTAAAAACAAACTAAACAAAAAAGCTAGGTTCGAATCCAATAGCAGTAGAAAAGCGACGTTCACAAAGCTATTTATCATATGACTGCCCCAGCCAGTTGCACTACATTTTTTATCATTTAACAGCACATTTCGTGTTGTAGCATATTTACAGGAATTTTTGATAGTAATCCTTGCAAATATACTATCAGTAGACTAAAGCAGCAAGATTAGCAAAACTTACTTCAACATTCACAGAGGTGAAAAATAACACAGTTGATGCAATTATAGTGATAAGAAATGGAGTCGCAAATTTCTAACTGTAGGCAGAAGCTCACAAGTTTAGCATAATTTATATCAACATTTACTTAGCAAAAACATGCAGTTTAACTTGAACACAGTTGATATCGTCATTTTAGCTCATTCGAAAAGAAATTGTTCCCCTTCGATATAAAGCTGATAGTCCCCATCAATGATCTTCCATGCAGTTTTTTTTTACCTTTTTCTTTAGCTTTATGGAAAATAGGAATCAGTCTTTTCTTTTGCATTTGAAGTTCATGAGGCAAGTTTTTCGTCACGTAAACGTAACCTGGGTTTTTGGGTTTTAGATTCAAAGTTTGATTATATTCTTTTAAACGCTTTAGGTTTTTAAATCTTAAGTGTTTGTCGAAAGCATTCGTCTACTTTATGATTATAGGACACACAATTTTTTTTTTATTTCTTAGCACAGGATGCTGAGGCAGTCTATAAACATCAGCTAGTTTAATGGATGCAGGATCATCTATTAACAACGCATTTTGAAAGAAATCGATCACTAGCTTTTCCGTTTCTTCCTTTGTTTCCCACACACTGCCACTTTTTTCTTTGATACCATGAATCAGAACATTGTTTTTTATTTTCGTTGCTGTACATTTCATTTTTTACTGCAATTTTTTTGTTTTCATACTGAGCATTGTTAATCGTTTCGGAAATTTCCTTAACTCTCTGCCTAAGTTCATTTATAGAATCATTAGTTTGTGTTTCCTGTTTTCTCAATTCTTCCGTGGTAGCTTTTTTCATTTTCAATTTTGACAATTTTATGTTCTAGACTTTCCATTTTGTCTTTCAAAGTTGTTATTCTTTCATTAAAATTTGAAATACTTCTTTCCATTACTTCAACTCTATTTAGCAGAAGATCAAGCTTTTCCAGAACTAGGTCAATTTTATCGCTGTTCTGCTTTGACATCTCAATTTTTGATTATTTCGCAGTGGCCTGCAAAGCTCAAGTTTTTAACATCTGCACGCCAGCTTGACTAGTTGTGAATGGACAAATTGGCAATGATAAAATAATTACCTGATGTTGTGTGTATTTGCTTTGTAAGGTTTTTACATTTTAAGTTTTAATATTCTTATATACTAAAGGTCACAGTGTTTTTTCATATGCGAAGCAATTTGATTTGAAAATTGTTCACCATTATCCACGAATAAGCTTATGTAATAATTCTTTATTATATTAAAACACTTTTGCAAACAAAGAGTCTGCTCAGGACAACACAGAAAATTACTGTAAAACATTTGGATCAGCTTATTCACGCTTTTTTGCTGGTGACAATGTTGTTTTCTGCAAACATTTGATATACTCTTTGATGAGAAATTGTTAGCAACACTGCTTACATACAGTTTTATTCCTACCCTTAACTCTACCAACTTCATCATTTTTCAAAAGAATGTGCGAGAACATTTTGCTAATATTTTGGAGCAAATAATATGGGTTTAATACTTAGTTTGATCAAAAAAATTAGAGCCAAAAGTATATGACACATATTTTAAGTTTGCTAACACAATGTCATTCTTTGTCATAAAACAGCGATAAAATTAACAAAAAAAACTTTTTCAAAGTTTTTCTTGCACTGAGCATAAAACTGTTTTTATTTTTGTCTTGGATTTTGAACAGAGTTTATCTTCATACATCCACACTATAAACAAGTTTTAATATAAATGTCATTTTGTGCGTTTACGACGTGAAACTGATTTTCTTTAATGTTTTGCTATGAAAACTGCATTGCAACGATCAGAATTTCTGCTGTCCCGTGCAATTTGTTTGAAAAGCGCGTCTAGTCGGTTTTGCATTTTGCTATGTAATTTTGTCTAATGACGTCACAAAGATGTTATTTTGGTTTCATTTTATCGTTCAGAAACTGGTTTATTGATGTTTCAACTTTTATGACATTATTTCGTCAACTTTGGCTGTAGTAACTAATGATATGTACCCTAAGTCAAAACTTTTTGTGAAAATTTGGAATCAATCAGCCAGATCGTGACGTCATAACGAAACAATCCAAAAATTATTTTATGAAAAGTTTGAAATAATCTTTCTCTTTCATTTGAACCTAAAACCGACTGTCTACTTCATACAGAAATACGATTTTTAGAATCAAAATCAACCCTACTTCAGCGAAAAATTTCCAACAGCGTTTCGCCAGGGAATCCCCGATTTCCGCCAAAACAACCGGAAATTGGTTGAAAACATTGACTATTTTGAAAAAACATTCATCCAGGATTTCAAAAATATACGAGAAAAAATACATTTTTGGGTGCTTGGGAATGCTACTGGCAACTGCACAAATCCTCTGCAATGATAAACTTCTCAAAGGCACCAAACTCCTGGGTCTGATGACGTCATGTCATTTTTTTAATGCAAAAGGTAATCCTGAGTAAATAATGGCTATTCATTTTCCTGAAACTGAAAACGTGTATCTAAACCAGGTTTTCAGCATTCGATTATTAATATTTTTCTATTACATTTTAAGGGCATTGGTTTGCAGACATTAGAGTGGAGCGGAGTGGCTCATTTTTACGCTCCGGCTCCACTCTGATATTTCTTTGACTGACTTCGGCTCCAATCCGGCTCGGAAATTTTACATAAACACTCCGCTTCGAAATACTCCGAGACAAAAATACACTTCGACAAAAAATTCAAACCAGTTTTCATGCTGCAAAATAGCCTGGGATAAGCTTAGCCTAGCTACGTATTCTGGTATTCCATTTCAAGATTGCAAAAATAGCTACTCGTTTTACTATCAACTATCACTACGGCTTGAAAGACTACTTTAAAGTCAGACTCCAGCTCCAATTCGGCTCCTAATTTTTTTGCTTGATTGTCTCTCCGGCTCTGCTCCGGATCCGGCTTAAAAATGCAAAATCCGGCTCCAAGCTCCACTCTAGCAGACATTAGGTGGCCTTTAAGTTTTTGAAAATGGTAAAATAGAAATAATGACGTCACATTTTAGCTTATGGCGTCACTTATGAATTAAAAAGATGGTGTTTTAAGGTAAAATAATAATGTTCGAACGCAAATCAAGGCAAAAATTAAAGTGTTCCGAACTTCAAACAAAATTGTTAGCTTATTCAAAACACAATGTGATAGCACCGGGAAAAATTTGAATAAAAAACTCAACGTGCTTGCTACGAGAACCAAAAATATACAAATTAAGGGTAACATTAAGGATGGTGATATCGCATTTCTTCTTCACTTTCAAGACAGCGAAGCTACGTAAGTGTCACAAATAGTAGTTCTGAATCCCTGAGATATGATTATTTGCTGTATTTTGACAAGTACATGACTGATTTACTACTTTTGCTGCTTTTTTGATTTAGAATGTTCGAAATAATTCTTTTCTAGTACATTCTGCTATTTTGTGCAGTTATCGATGTTTGGGTTATTTACGACTCTTAATTGGTATATTTAGACTTGAAGTTTGTGACGTCATAATTATGTCAAAATTTGTTTATCATAAGCTCGTGTATTTTTTCTATTCTGACATATCAAGGATTTTTCTGGGATA
Organism: Trididemnum nubilum; assembly: GCA_963965965.1. NCBI lineage: Eukaryota > Metazoa > Chordata > Ascidiacea > Aplousobranchia > Didemnidae > Trididemnum > Trididemnum nubilum. Next base: position 26,293,149 of record OZ014472.1, on the reverse strand, counting down.
TTTGATCGCTTTTGTCGTAGTATAAATAGGCGGGTCGTTTTTCATTCATTATTTTAATATTCTAAGAGTGGATGATTTTAGGTATTAGTTTCGTAGGCAGTTAAGCCGAGTTTGTGTACCTGGGGTTGGCTCATATAGCCATTTAGTGAGAGGTTGCGAGTAGAGCGATTTTGCTTAGTGAGTTGGTTTGCGTTTCAATCTTAAAAGGGCATTCAACCCAAATTTTGAAAAATTGCGAAAAAACCTTAAAAAATGTGTTTACCAACATGACCCCATTGTGATTCTTGCAACTCATTCGGTTAAGAAATTCTAAGACAAAATTTTTTTTGTTTTCCCCTTAGAATCCAAATTTCGGCCATCTTGTTTCTCGTAGGTTGTGCAATAAATCAGTTTGTAACTTCTATTTCCGAGTTTTGCTAAGTACCGGGCTTCTTGGAACTAGGTGAGCACTGAAGGTATAGGTAAATAAATTAGTGGAGCAGCTACCATTTGAATTCAGAGAGGTTAGATGCTTTCCTAGTCTGCTTAGTCCGCCAAGTGCTAGCTAAGTAGTCGGAATAAGATAAGGCTTTAGTGCTTTAGGCGTAGTAGCCTACAGCCTATTGCAGATTGTGACTATTGCTTCGTATAGATAGCCTGTCCAGAAAAATTATTGCCTGTTGAAGGCTAAGGCATTTTAGCTGACACGATATTAGACTATGATTCTATTTTTTATTAAGCCAGTAAGTTTTATGAGATTATTGCACTACTGGTTTCGGCCTCAAGATCAGATACGGCCAGTTAGTTTTTCACGTAAATATGAAATTGCAAACTTCAGTGCAAAGCATTTTAGTTAGCATTTTTCGTTTAGGTTTGTTACGGTTATCAGCAGGTACCTACGAAGCCACTTCCTCCACAGCTGCAGTAGTCAGTCATTTGGAACGATTTTGACCTACGTCCTTTCAGCTTGATAATGTTCAGAAAGCGTTTTTCCTTAGTCTAAGGGGAAAAATAATTGCGAACATCTTACGATTTCTTGGCTGAAGAGAATCAAAATTGGTGCGAAAAAATTCTTAAAAATTGCCAAAGTTGTGTCACTATGGTTTCGCAGAAAAAATTTTTAAACAAAAACGTCCTGAATGCCCTTTTAAATAGAAGCTTTAATTTAAGATTGGTGTGCTGCTTTCTGAGATTCAAGAAGCTGAAGGAACTATCAACTGCCATTTTCGATTCATCAATTAACATCTCAGTCGTTCTCTAATTTCAGCCGACGTGGGCAATTCTAGAGATTAAAGTTTGTACTCTAGCCAAGTATCAACGATCGCGACATTTGGGGGCTCGTCTGGGATCTTTTGTTGGTTGACTATGATCATGGCGAAGTTTGTTTCAGAAGCTTTCGAGGAATTAAAGAATCAAGTGGAGTCTTTGGGCTTAGGTGAGAAGTCCTAGAGTAAATTTCTGATGGAGGAATGGCGCAAAATGCGCGAAGCAGAGGCGGAAGAAAAGAAGACTAAGCGTGAAGCTGCGGCGGAAGAAAGGAGGGCCGAGCGAGAGGCAGAAAAAAGGAGGATGCAGGCCGAGCGTGAAGCTGCGGCAAAAGAAAAGAGGGTCGAGCGAGAGGCGGAAGAAAGAAGGCTGCTTGCCGAGCAAGAGGCGGAAGAAAGAAGGCTGCTCACCAAGCGAGAGGCGGAAGAAAGAAGGCTGCTCGCCAAGCGAGAGGCGAATGAAAGGAGAGCTGAAGCAGAGAAAAGAAAAGCCGCCATGGAATTGGAACAGCTGAAACTGGAGTTAGAAGCCTAGAGGCTGGAAACTGCTGCTCGACCCGTGGGGATCACCGCAGAAGTGATACGGCGAAGTGCTAGAATTGCATGATCGCCCGAGTTACCTGCCTTTGTTGATGTCAGAGATGATTTAGATAATTATCTCTTACAATTTGAGAGATATACTACAGTTGCAGGCTGGAAAAAGGAGGCGTGGGCTACCCAACTGAGCCCGTTGTTATTGGGCCGGGCGTTGGAAGTTTATTCAAGCTTGTCGCAAAACGAAGCGATGGATTATGAACGACTGAAATTGGTGTTGTTGAAGAGGTACAACTTTGCGGAGTTCGGATACTGTAGAAGATTTTGTGATGCGAAGCCAGAAGGACAAGAAAGCCCAGGCCAGTGTATAGTTCGATTGAAAAATTACCTCACCAAGTGGGTAAAGTTGACTAAAGTTGAAGAGTTTTTTGATGGAGTGGTGGAATTGATGGTACAAGAACAATTTACTAATGCGTGTCCAAAGGAGCTTTCAGTGTATTTGAATGAGAGGAGTCCGAAAACTTTAGATGAGCTAGTGACATGGGCAGAGCAGTATTTAATGGCTCATAATAAAGAGCTCTCTAGTTCGCAATCAAGACGAGAAGATGTGAAGAAGTGAAGCAAAGGGGGAAACTCAGAAAGAACCCACAGCGTGGTGTAGTGTTTCTGATGTGGTGGCGAAGGACATCATGCCGCTGAATGCGTATTTAGGATGCCAGATGGGTGTCGCAGAGAGGGAGAGAGATACGAAAGGAGATTTTCATGCCAGAAGTGTGGCGGTTATGGGCATGAAGCCAGAGATTGTTGCTCTATGCCACGCAATCACCATGCACAGCGTCCCAGACCAAATGGATCCAAGCCTCCACCATCGGGGCGTCGAGCGGGATGTGCGGTTGAGATTCAAGAGTTGCCTCGAATGAATTCAGAAAAAGAAACTCAGTTATTGGAGTTAAAACCTGGAGGGCAAATGGAAGTGAGTGTGTTTGGATGTGTGTCTGGAGTGTGTTTGGATGTTGATGCGAAAGACAAGCTGCAATTAGTCAAGGGAAAAGTAGGCAAAAGATGTGTAGAGGCAATTCGTGATACCGGCTGTACTGGAGTACTAATCAAACAGGATTTGGTGAATCAAGTAGAGCTAAGTGGCTAAAAAAATTATGTTACAACCTTTGACAAAACCTTGCCAATAAGAGCACCGATCACCAAAATTGAGGTGGACACTCCGTATTACGTGGGAGAAGTAGAAGCATTGTGTGTCCAGGAGCCAGTTGCTGACTTGATTATTGGCAACATTACAGGAGCCAGGGAGGCAGACAATCCAGATTTGTAATGGAAACTTGCTGCTGCAGCGATCACTCGGGCGCGAGCTCGTCAATGAGATAATGTAAAGGCACTGAATGTAAAAGAAATCTCTTCTCGATTTTCTGTGTCAAGGGAGGAACTTTGTAAGCTGTGAAGATGACGAATAAAAGGCTTTTTCCAAAAAAAGGATCTTACAAAGCGTGGGGAGTTTGAAGTGAAATTTGAGAAACGTCAAGGAATACTTTACCGGATTCGCCGCAGAATTGATGGATTAGGAGAAACATGGAAGCAAATCATGGTTCCTAAAAGCCTTCGAATTCGTGTTTTGGAAGTCGCCCATGATTCGATATTTGGCGTACCTTTGAGGGTGAAGAAGACTAAAGACAGAATTCAGACTAAGTTCTACTGGCCTAGAATGCATAATGACGTCAGTGGATTTTGCCGATCCTGTGATGTATGTCAAAAGACCGTTGACAAGGGAACTGTTGCCAGAGCTCCTCTCGGCGAAATGTCGTTGATTGATACACCGTTTAAACGAGTTGCTGTGGATTTAGTTGGTCCGATAACACCAGCAAGCAAAAGAGGGCATAGATATATTCTTACCTTGGTGGATTACGCAACGAGGTATCCCGAAGCTGTGCCTCAAAAACATCGACACCGAAACTGTAGCTGAAGCTTTGCAGGACATGTATAGTCGCCTCGGAATTTCAGAAGAGGTCCTAAGCGATCAAGGAACTCAATTTGTGACAAGTTGTATGCAGGAAATGTCACGACTGCTGTCCATCAATCGACTGACCATGACACCATACCATCCTATCTGCAATGGATTAGTCGAAAGGTTTAATGGTACTCTAAAGCCTCAACAATGGTACTCTAAAGCCTCAACAATGGTACTCTAAAGCCTCAACAAGATGCTACGAAGACTCTGCAGCGAGCAGCCTCAACAATGGCATCGTTTCGTAAACCCACTTTTGTTTGCTTATAAAGAAGCTCCTCAGGAAGCCACTGGATTTTCTCCATTTGAACTGCTCTGCGGAAGAACAGTGAGGGGGCTGGTCCAGATTCTGAAAGAATTGTGGACTAAGGAAACTGATGTCCCAGAAGTAAAGACCAGCTACCAATATGTGCTTGAACTTAGAGAGAGGCTGGATGATACTATGAAAATTGCCCTAGAAGAACTGAAGAGAAGTCAGTCGAAGAATAAAAAACTGTGTGATCGGGGGGCCAAAAGAAGAGCGTTTCAAGTTGGTGACAAGGTGTTGATTCTACTATCCGCTGACAACAATAAGTTGCTGCTGCAATGGCGCGGTCCATTTGTGGTTGAGAGATGTGGAAATGGAAACAATTGTGGAGTAGAGGTTAATAAAAGGATAAAGGCTTATTATGTAAATATGCTCAAGCCGTATTTTTGAAAGGAAGTCCGATATTGAATCTTTTGGGAATACCACCTCGAAACCAGAAGGAACCAAAACCATCCAAGCCAGCGTTGGTATTGCTGGGAACCATGCAGGGAGCTATTCTGAGGTACATGAATCTGACAGCTATGACGATAAACCCAGTGTTGATAAGGAAGAGCTGTTAGAGTTGGGAAGCCACAGCCAAAAAGAGACGTTAAGGGATGTGAAGCTGGGTCTCAGGTTGACCAAATCTCAGAAAGAGAATGTCTGGCAAGTTCTGAGCACCTACGACAGTGTGTTCACCGATGTGCTGGGGAAGTCCAATGTCATTCAACACCAAATCACGTTGACTAACAGCACTCCGATTCGATCTAAACCCTATCCTTTGCCGTATGCTATCAGAGGGAACCTGAAGACTGAAATTCAAGAAATGCTCAATCTTGGAATAATTTGGGCTTCTGCTTCGTCGTACGCTTCTCCAATTGTCATCGTAAAGAAGAAAGACGGATCAAACCGAATTTGCGTTGATTACCCCTAGTTGAATAAAGTAACTGTTGCCGATCCAGCGCCAATGAAGACTCCCGAGGACCTGTTCCAACGTTTGGGGAAGAGCAACTACTTCTCCAAGATTGATTTGAGTAAAGGATATTGGCAGATCCCTGTGGTAGAAGACGTGAAGAAGACAGCTTTTGTCACTCCTGACGGAAATTACGAGTTTATACGAATGCCATTCGGAATGAAGAATTCAGGAGCAACCTTAGTTTGGGGACTGAGAATGCTAATTTCCGACCTTGAGAACATGGATAGCTACATCGATGACCTGATTGTTTATACAGAGGACTGGGATACCCAAATTCGAGTGTTGGATGAACTGATGAATCGACTTCAGCTAGCAAATCTGACTGCTCGTCCAACTAAGTGCATGTTCAGGGCCAAATCAGTTGAATTTCTTGGCCATCAAGTTGGCTTTGATTGGATCACAGTCAATGACGATAATCTTGAGAAAATTAGGATGGCACAGCGACCGACAACAAAGAAAGAGGTTAGATCATTTCTGGGACTTGTGAATTACTACCGCGCTCATATTCCATTGTTTGCTGCCATTTCGGCACCACTAAGCGACAGGGGCAACCGAACAATGTTCAATAGGGCGAAGCACAAGAAAGAGCTTTTTTGACTTTGCAAGAATGCCTACTAAAAAAGCCCATTTTGAAACTTCCAGATCATCAAAAACCTTTTATCTTGTGGACGGATGCTTCAAATGGTGGACTTGGAGCATCGCTTACGCAAGAGCACAATGATAAACTGTACCCTGTGGCTTATGCCAGCAAAAAACTGTCTTTAGGCAAGTGCAAGTACTCAACTTTAGAACGAGAATGCCTGGCAATTGTGTGGGGAATGACTAAATTTCGATTGTATTTAGCAGGAAGGCCTTTTATACTGCAAGCAGACCATAAACCAATATCGTATTTAAATCAGGCCATATTCCCAGAACGATCGATTTATGAGGTGGGCCCTAGCATTACAAGGATATGATTATAAGGTTGAGAGTATCCCAGGCAAAGTCAATGTTGCTGCCGACTACTTAAGTCAGATAATTGGTTGAAATGTGATTGATGGTGTATATATTTTGTGTGCTTTTGCTTGTTCTTTGTGTACTGGTTAGTAGGATTTGTTTTGCTGAGGTTAAATGTGATTTTTTTAGATTTTTTGTGAAATAACGATTATAAACGAATCACGTCTTTTCGGTGCGACCATTTCGGCGCCACCTATTTCGTTGCTGTACGTTTTCTGCACAGATTTTTTCGGCACTAATTCGGTGCTTTTTGACTGTTCACTTATTTAGGGTTAGGGCTTTGGGTTAGTGTTAGTAAAAAGCACAGAATATTGGCGCCAAAAAGGGCCACACCGAAAAGTCGTCGACCCATCATAAATGGGATAAAAGCGTAGATTAGGGTTGCATTTATTTAGCAATTATTATTTGTGATGTTTTTGATTATTATTTGCAATAATATTCTTAAGGTGGAGCGTATGTCACGAATAATAGTTTTGAATCCCTGAGATATGATTATTTGCTGTATTTTGACAAGTACATGACTGATTTACTACTTTTGCCGCTTTTTTGATTTAGAATGTTCGAAATAATTCTTTTCTAGTACATTCTGCTATTTTGTGCAGTTATCGATGTTTGGGTTATTTACGACTCTTAATTGGTATATTTAGACTTGAAGTTTGTGACGTCATAATTATGTCAAAGTTTGTTTATCATAAGCTCGTGTATTTTTTCTATTCTGACGTATCAAGGATTTTTCTGGGATATTTGATCGCTTTTGTCGTAGTATAAATAGGCGGGTCGTTTTTCATTCATTATTTTAATATTCTAAGAGTGGATGATTTTAGGTATTAGTTTCGTAGGCAGTTAAGCCAAGTTTGTGTATCTGGGGTTGGCTCGTAAAGCCATTTAGTGATAGGTGCGAGTGGAGCGATTTTGCTCAGTGAGTTGGTTTGCGTTTCAATCTTAAATAGAAGCTTTAATTTACGATTGGTGTGCTGCTTTCTGAGATTCAAGAAGCTAAAGGAATTGTCAACTGCCATTTTCGATTCGTCGATTGACATCTCAGTCGTTCTCTAGTTTCAGCCGACTTGGGTAATTCTAGAGATTAAAGTTTGTACTCTAGCCAAGTATCAACAATGGCGACAGTAAGGATTTTTCATTTCATACATAAAATGCCTATTTGTGTGTCAAAAGTTTTTCGCTGTAAATTGATGACATCTCAGTTTTTAATGATGTCTTACCATCAAAATTGTTTGTGGTATGTGCCTATTTGGTCCAGTCAGAATGCGCATTACAGTGCCGAAGTACATATTTTTTGACGCATATGGTGATGTTCATCGTAATTTGAATTTTCCAGCCAGGTGATCGTCACTGCAAAATTTTGGTCGATTTACATTTCTATGATGTCAGTTTTTCAGTAGGTTACAATTTTAAATCACTTGTAGCTCACTTTGCTAATTTCACTGCTGTGTTTTTTTTTTATGATTGGAATTAATTTAAGAAATTTATAGGCTAAGTTGCATCTGTCACTTGAGAAATTTTGGGACACAGCAGTGACATCGTTTGCAATCATGATGTCATTCATGCTGACGGCATTAATATTAGTTGTGATTGCTCACATTTCATGCATTTAACCTCTATGATGTCATATGATGTGTGTAAGAGAAGGCAGATTTTGCGCGTACATAATTTGACGCGCACGCGCAAATTGCTCATATCATCAGTTTTTACATTCCTTTATGCACATGACATCACGGCGGTTGCATAACATAGCTTGTTGCGCCGGCACAAAATCTATTTTGATTTTTCAATATGCTGAAGTGCAGCCTGTTTTAAAGTGCTATGTTGTAAAGCAAATTGCAAAGTTTTAAACATTGAAACAAATCTCTAATGCATGATGTCATAGCATCTGTTTAATGAGTTGCATTTCCACAACAAATCGATAAAGATCAAAGCAATAAGGAGTTGATTTTTAAAAGCTAGTCCAAATTAAGTGCTTTTGTATCAATAAATTAGCAAGTAAAATTTTATCATTGTTCAAGAACTTAGATATGACGTCATGGCGGCTATTTTACAACTTTTACAGTTGTAATACACATTGTTTCGAATCTGGTGTTGTTGATTTCATTGAAATTTTAAATGGTACATTTTGTCCGAAATGCTATACAAACAACACTATAGTATGACATATCAACGTTATACTGTTTTTCAAAAAAGTTTCGAAAAACACGAGGTAATGGCGGTTGTTTTACTGGTTATACCACCGTATCAACTCTTCTTGTAAATTTGCTATACAATACTGCCTAGATACGCAAGCAGCAATAGGTGACAAAATATGGTCAAATTGTTTTTTCAGCAATGCAACTAATTAAGGATGACAAAATTTTTCATCTTTTTTCAAACGTTTTGCTGAACATGACTTCATGGCAGCTACAGTATTTTCAAAGCTGTATTATCGCAGTAAAAATTGTTGCAATTTTGACAATGGATATATTTGTTCATTTGCAAGCTGGAATATGGAGCAGAACCTGTCAAAACCTTTCGAGTACAAAAAAAGAAATTAAATTCAAAAAATTTCTAAATACTTTTGAAATGTTTTACTCTTAAGTTACATCATGGTGGCTCTATTACGGGTTCTGTTGCGGCAACAGCAGTTGTTTAAAGTTTGAAATTTGCTATGAAGATGATTTGTTAGTAGTAATAGATGACACAAATTTTTAAGTACGCTAACAAAAGTACAATAATTTATCAAAGTGGATTATCATTGGATGTTTTTTTCTATTTTTCACTAAACATTATGTCATGATGGTTATCTTACAAATTGCATTTTCACAGCAAAACTTGCATCAAATTTGCTGCACAACATGAACTTGAGAAAATGTAATTAAAAATTTGTTGTATGGCCCATTTTACTGTAATTGCTTATTAAAACGAAAGTTGCCTAGAGCAAATTTATTTTAAAATTTTATTTTTTATGAGGTCATGGCTGCTATTTTTGGGTCGTGCAATATTGCAAAATTTTCTATTGCGTTGTGAAACTAATGTTCAAATATTATTTTCATCACAAAACTTGTTGGAAGTGCTGAAATAAATATGAACCTTTTAAGGACTGTATAAAATTTCTTGGTTCTGTACAATCTTCCTTAAAGTAATATCATGATAAAATATTGCTGTTTATGTCACTGCAACAAAAGTTCTTTCAACTTACACTGCAATGATTGAAATGCTGATGAGCAAGAAGTATAATTTTGCGGCACATCTTGTCCCAATTACTCTTACATGATTAAAATTAAACAAAAAAAAAGTTTTTGTCACAGTCAACAAAATTGAACATAATGACGTCATCCTTGATGAACTTATCAGAATCAAGAAATAAAGTGTTTTATCAATACATGTCCAAAAGCTTAGAAATTAATTACTTTTTTTCATTTTGCAAAATGATATGGCACAAAAAAATTAAAACTATTGATTTTGCTGAATATTATTAGATGATTTAAAATGTACTTGCGATTATGAAAATAGTTACAAAAGTTGATAAACCTTATACAACATGCATGTAATTGGTTCAAAAATGCATACCAGTACTACGATTTCAAGTTCCTTCATCAGCACACTGCCTAAAACAAATTTCAAGAGATGTATTACATTGAATATGCCTATTTTTTTTATAAATTGATGGATTATGACGCCATCGCCTTATGACATCATAGGTCTCCCCAAACATTGCCTAAGTTACAGATTTAACTTCACTTTAGTTTCAAAATTTTATATAAAATCTAAATGGCACTGCAATCAAAGTAAGTCAAGCTTATTAAATATAAACAAAACATATATAATATTTTGCAAAAATGACATCATTGTGATATCTTGCAGCCATAATGTTGTGTTTTTTGCCAAAACTTGATTATACTTTTCTTAAACTACATTAGTAAAAATGACGTATCAGTTTTAATCTTTAGATTTTAAAATTTTCGATTTTATTTGCGTCCAAAACCACTATCTTTTCTCCAAAACAAGCAATTTTTGCTAAGAAATGACGTCAGTAGCTCAAATGTGACGTCATCATTTTTAATTTACTATTGTTAAAAACTTTAGAGTGCAAAATGCTCTAGGGCTAGTCAAAAAATTATTTTGCTAGCTCTTTTCAAACATTAGCTTTGTTGTAGGGCAAATAATTGTTCATCCCTGTTATTACTCTAAAATCCCTCTTTTGATCCCCCCCCAATTTGACAACTTTCAGATGGGTGGATTTTGCTAGACTTTTAGTGTGTTATTTTCCACACCCAATAACACCAAAAATCGTTTAGAAACCATTTCTTGCAATTTTTTCCAGTTTTGACAGTAGTTTTACCTTACTAATAAGCTTATTGGGAAAGATTATGTGAAGTCGATTTTGTTGAAAGTCATATTCAAATGAAAAGTGTGCGAATCATCTAATATGAAAGATATGCTCTACAACAACAAGAACAACAACAGAGTCACTGAATTACGTCAAAATTGTCACAACATTAAATACAAAAACTTACACTTTTTAAAGACCAAGTTGTTGGCGAAAATTTATTCCAGCCCGCCGAGACCTTGCTTAATTTGCTTTTGTGAAGGTTGCCGACCCTTATACACCATTGAACTTTTTAGATTATAATAAACTGAATTTGCAAGTTCAGATACGCTATTCTTGAATTCCTTTATAGTTATAGCAATTTGCCCGGCCACCTGTTTAAACCTTTCCTCAAAAGTTCTGTCAATCCTCATTGGTGCATATAACCCTTAAACTCGTGGTCATGATTATGCAAAGGAGGGGGGACCCATAGACTTATACATCTTTCGACAAGCTTAGAATACCTACTGAAATGATGGCATTTTTGACAGAAAGTGAGATGAAGGCCAGAAAATTCTTTGCAAATTTCGTTGTGATTCCAGTTGATTTGAGTGCATTTTCGGCTAATTTTTAGATAAGACCAAAAAAACAATCTTTAGCCCAGTCAAGCTGCTACTGAGTGCCTCTCTATTGAAACAGAGGACTGCACGTTTCACAAAGAAGATGGAAGCATTTTTCTGATGATTTAAACAAATATGGGGATTGGTCAGACAAAATGGAAAGCACCAGGCACAAGGCTCCCTCCTCCCTAAAAATGCTTCTAGAAACCCTATATTTCGCTGCAATTTTATTCTTAACATTAACCATATTGTATTTCTTGAGATGCTAATTGCTGTTAGTTCAGTTTTGTTATGATGCAAAAAGAAGAACAAAAATAAAAACTGTACTATTGCACAATTTAAGCATTGCAAAGTTATAACCAAGTTTTCATGAAAGGGCACCTCAAATTTGATATCATTTGAAAAGATGTTGTCTGAAAGATGATGTTGTGTTTTAAGATTTTCTCTTGATAATTGAAAATTTGGGTTGTTAGTGTAATTGTAATTAGAGGTAAAATAAGAATTTTTTTTTCAACATAGAAAGGCTGCAGGACTCTGAAATAGCATAGGAGATGATTGTTGCAGGTGGCAGGATTGCAAAGGAAGTGATGATGCAGTTTTGCCAATGAGTTTTGGATAGAAAGGGAATCCCAGATGAATGGAAAATTAGTGCTGTGGTGCCAATTTTTAAGGGAAAAGTAGTTGTGATGAGCTGTGGTTCTACATACGAGTGAAGTTGTTGGAGCATGCCATGAAGATATTAAAAGAGTGTTGGAGAGAAGAATACGAGCATTATTTGATTTTAATGATGCACAGTTTGGTTTCATGCTCGCAAAGGAAACAATGACTAAGTTATTCTTAGTACAAAAGTTGCAAGAAGAACATTGAGTGAAATACAAAAGAATGTATATGTATTTTGTTGATTTAGAAAAGGCATTTGACGAAGTGCCAAGAAGAGTGATGAAGTGAGTTTTGAGAAAGAAAGGTTTGCCCAAAATCACGGTCAAAAGGCTATGATGGGTCTTGATGAAGGAGCGGAAACGAAAGTTTGAGTTGGATGGGAGCTGTCACTAGAATTTCCTGTGAAAGTTGGTGTATACCTAGGTTGTGTGTTGTCACCTTTGTTGTTTGCAATGGCAGTGGATGAAGTTACAGAAAACGCAAGAAAAGGCTGGATGAAGAAAGTGGTTTATGCAAACGATATGGCACTAATGGGGAAAACTAGGGAAGAGTTGAGAGAGAACTTTGATGAATGAAGAGGCGTTGAAAAGCAAAGGGATGAGAGTCAATCTTATAAAGACAAAGTTGGTGGTGAGTGGGGTGGAGGAAGAAACGTTCAACAGTAAGATTGATCCATGCAGCGTATGTGGTACATCAGTCATGTCTAGCTCAGTGTTATGCGTAGCATGTGGTAAGTGGGTCCATGCAAGATTCACAGATTAGAAAAATTTTGTTGGTAAGAAGTGGAAAGGCGTGGTAAAGAATTTAAAAGGATTGAAATACTGTGTGATGGAATGGAAAGTAACTAAGTTTTCAAATCTTGGTGACAGATTGAATGCAACTGGTCGGTGTGAAACAGCAGTAACAACTTGATCAAGAATTGGTTAATTCAGGAAATGTAGCGAAATACTCAAAGATTAAAGATTTTCATTGAAGATGAAAGAAAAGGTTTATGAAAGTTGTATAAGATTAGCTATGTTGTATGGAAGTGACATATGGTGCTTGATAGAAAAAGAGATGGCAATTTTGACAAGAACTGAAAGAGTGATGATTCAAGCTATGTGTGGTGTGAAGCTATTAGATCGAAGAAACTTTAGGAGTTGATGGACATGTTGGTCATAGAGAAGTCTTTGGATAGAATTGCTAAAGCAAGTAGTGTGCTGTCATTTCGTTGGTATAAAAGATGAAAATGTGATTCTGTAGTAGAGGAAGACCGAAACAAACGTGGAAAAAGCAAGTAGTGAATGAAATGAAGAAAAATGGACTGTAGAAGAGGATGCATGTGGTTGAACAAAATGGCGAGATGTGGTAAAGACAATAACCATACAAAATCTGGCCAACTTCGTTGATGGGATAACACCGGATCCAAAATGAGATGAGAGAAGTGATTTTTCCAACCTTGATAGACCGCTTCCACTTTCTCAACTCGCATCGTAATTCGCAATTTAATAACAAACGAGAAATATAAACGTGCAAAATTTTAGATCAACGTATCAATCCAGAAGGAAGCACCCTCTGCTATCGACGGTGGGGCTCAAGTGCAGCATTTTGTTAATCTTGAATGTGTTCACGTATTCAAGGGCTCCCTCACTCTTCGTGTACAGTAAGTCCTAAGTAGCTTTTTAATTTCACAGCTATGCTTTGCCTTCATATCAATAATTATAAAACTTAGTTTTCACTGTAAAATCATGATGGGCTGGTGCTCCGTAGATCTGCTTTGTAAATATTTATGTGATAGAAGTAGTGTTTTCAATAATTGCTCTTACAAATTACTATGAACTGGAATTTACTGTGGTTTATCAAATACTGACTATTTTAGTATCGAATTCTTGAATTTGACTTGCTGCTGTACTCGAGGTAGGGATGGGCATTTCAGAATAGTTGGCTATTCCAGAATTATTCCGATAAGGTAAAACCGAATCCAGGATACCGAATCCTATTCTGGTTTAAATTGACTTAAGTTGCTGAAAAAGTAAACAACCAGTCAACCACCACCAATGTCCAGAAAAAATTTATTCAACAATTTTCTCAATTAAAGCAGCACTGTATTGCAGTGCATGACATTGAGTGCTTCTAAATGTTCACCTCTTTGTTGCGTTCTTAATTCGCTCACAGCCAAGCCTGCACTGGAAAAACACCTTTCAGAAAAAGCTGATGTTGCAGCAATGCAAAGGTATTTTGAAGCAATTTGCTTCAAATGTGGAAGTTGAGAATTTGTGGACCACCATTTCATGCGTCCAGCTTAAAAGGTTATAAAGTTTGAATTTCGGAAGGCCTCATTTGAGGAGAACTTTTCATATCTGCCTACCTTGAATATTTCATGTGTCTAGCATGTGTGGTTTAAAAGTTTGAATTTTGGCCGCCCTGTGTGGGTGGGACTCCTTATTTTGGTACCTCTGGCTTTTGTCAAATTTTATCTTTCCTTAATATATGCTCACCTTAAAAATTTAATGTGTCTAGCTTTAAAGGTTAAAAAGTTTGAATTTTGGAGGGAAACCCCCATTGTGGCACTCCCCAATTTTTGTTAGGTTTAGTTTATTTTTAATATCTACCCATTCCGAAAATTTTATCCATCAAACTCTAACGGTTTAAAAGTTCACAATTTTGGAGGACTCGATTGAAAGGGATCCCCTTAACCTGGCACTCCCGATTTCTGTCTCACAAAAGTCCTCCCAGATATCTTCAATCGCTCAAACATTGAATACAGTGCGTTTAGTGGTTTAAAAGTAGATAGCGACAGAAGAAAAAGAAAAAAAGTAAGAAAAAAGATGCAAAACAAGAAAAATAGTATTCAAGTTTGGTGGTTGATAGTGTGCTCAAAAATCACAAACCATTTTTCATCAATTTCAGTAATTACCGTAATATATCAGTTCATACTCATCAACTTTTTGCCATTTTCGTCCTTTTTGGCCTGTAAAATTTTGTTCACGAGATGGCGCCTCCAAACTCGGTTTGTATTAAGCATCCATTACCATCCACATTGTGTTGAATTTTCAGCTATGCACGTCAAGTGGTTTTTAAGTTATAGGCAAATTAATAAATTTTCAAGTCAAAAATCGCCATTTTTTTTGTGTGTGTCACAATTCACGTTCACATAGTGTAGGATCCATAAAATCGACACACATGACCCCTTTATTAATTCTTATGCTTAGTCAAAATTTCAACTTTCTAGGTATTACCGTTTGCTAGTTATAAGCAAATCAGTCCTATCTGCCAAAATTTGCGAACAAAACAAAGGTACTATCTGTGCTCGCGCAAAGTCCAAATTACTGAGCAAATGGCTCACTATACTTTCATGTGAGAATTAATTGCAAACAGTTTTTACCAACGTAATTGCGTTGATTTAGAACCAGTTCCAATTATTAGGTTTATATTTTAATTGAATTCTGGATAGTTTGGTATTCGGATCCTTCTATATTCTGTATTCTGAAATGCCCATTCCTTGCTCCAGGACAGAGTTGTAAACTGGTGGACTAGCACTGGCCAAATCCCGGCCCCAACTCGAAAAGTGATTCGAAGCTAAAACCAGGCTCGCAAAAGCTCGAAACTTAGTTTTGTCTAAAAAATGCATTTGGTTATTGCTTATTTGTGGTAAAAATATAATTGCTTACTGCTGATCAATTGTGACGCAATAACAATAATTGTGCAATGATAATCACATGATGCTTAAATGAAGTCATCATTCAGTGCTGCAAAGTTATTTTAGTTACGCTTTTATAGCACCGAAAAGGTTAAACACAAGGCAAGTAAGTATATCAAGCCCGAATTAAGCTTGACATTTGGTCAATCTCAAGCCCAAACTTAACCTAAAAAGCCTGGCCCTACATGCATCTCTGATCTAAGGGTTTTTGGGAGTTGACTAGCTGTTTCATGTAAATGAGACCATGGTACAGCGGAAGTGGTATGCACAAAGCTTCAATTGGCCATTTCCACACCACTCATGCAAGGGCGTCAGCAGAAAAATTTTCAGGGGGGGCCAATAAGAATAGAACCATTATTAATTACTATAAATAAAAGATTTTTTGAAATTCCGGAGCTTTAGAAATGCCCATACAAAGATCTGAGCCATTTCATCGGTTTACAATCAGCACTGCAAATTATCTGTCAATAGCAAATGCTTTCAAGTAGACTGTTTATATTTGTCATTTTACAAAAAAAAAAACTGCGATGCATTGCCATAATCAGAATCAATTTACTTAAAACCAATAAAAATTTTACATTGGCAGTTAGTATGTGCAGTAAACATTGGTTAATATGCATAAATTTTTAGATAAATATCTTTCATTATACTCAAAAGTATCTTGTATTATTTTATTTAAAACCTGCTTTGCGAATAACTAGTAGTTGCAGTGGCAAGATCAAGGCAAGCCTCATGATGTAGACTGAACAAGGGTGTCGACAACATTGTTTACAAAAAAGATATTGCAGTGGTAGCACCCAGTTTTTTTTTGACATTTTCTGGAAAGGATACTACAATCCTTCTGCAAGGAGCCCTCTCGATGAAATCTAGAGGTTTAATTCTTAAAAGGCTTTTTAAGTGCACTAATGTCTATTATTTTCGTTCCCCCAAATTTTTGAAAATTCTATGGAGTCTA
Organism: Trididemnum nubilum; assembly: GCA_963965965.1. Classification (NCBI taxonomy): domain Eukaryota; kingdom Metazoa; phylum Chordata; class Ascidiacea; order Aplousobranchia; family Didemnidae; genus Trididemnum; species Trididemnum nubilum. Next base: position 26,276,888 of record OZ014472.1, on the reverse strand, counting down.
GAAGTTCCTTTCGCCATGTTTGCTCCACCATATTTTTTAAACAGCTAAATAGTGATAAAGCCAATTAATTTAAATATATGAAAACTACGCAAAGCAACAAGTTTTCAACATACCAGTTGTAATGATTTGAAAGAAATTACGTCATATTGCCTTTTAAGAAAGGCGATGACTTATGTTCACTCTTTGTTTCAATACTTTTTTTGGTCCAGGCTTATAAAACAAGATCTTCAAGTGAAATTATTTCAAAAGTTGTCCTTACCTAGTCTCCCCGAAGCTTTTGTGGTGATGAAACATTTGGCCAAATAGAAAAGTTGTAAAGCAAATAATTATATGCGCTAGTAAAACCCAAAAGTCGTGCGCCCAAAGTTGGTCCAGTTTTCTCATAGAAAAGTGGTTGGTCTATACCCACACACCAAGCTATCGATGCTTCTTAAGCCCAGTGCAATGTACCCGTCGAATCACTCTCTTTTGATAGGCCCTGGCAAAACTACCCAATGTTAGAAAGCAGCCCGTAAACGTCGTGTGTAATGGTAATTGAAGTCGTCTAGGTTGAGAAGCGAAATCGTTTATGATACTGTTTGTGATTCTTGCACATTTATTTTCTTTAACTTTGTTTCTGTGCACGCTAATCATACACAGTCCACTATAGTGCAATCTTCCCCATAGCTTGTTCGGAACCAAGTTTTCACACGCCTCGGAGTGCTGAAAAAGCACTCCACAGTACAAGTAGTAGATGTCAAAGTTACAGCAATTATCAATGCATGTCGAACAGTTGGATAGAACTTACAGTATCGAATTATTATTGCATCTCATGATATGCTTTTAACATTTTTAAGTTCGTTTGAATTCTTCCACATATTATACCACCTGTGTGCTGCGATACAAAAACTTTTAATCTAATAAGTATTGTTAATTTGCTCTGCTTTGACATTAAAATCTTCTCTTGACAAAGCAACTGCTTTTGTAGAATGTAACATCAGCAAGCGATTAGACACAAAGTTTGAATCGTCGATTGTTTTTTTGCAAAACACAAATTTAAACTATTCAAAAAATTAAACGTTTTGTGGGTAGCATCATGACTCCTTTCTAAGCGCAGACCAGCACACCTAGGAAAGAAACTTAGACGATCAGTGATGGTTGAGATGGTTCTGGTATATGTGAGCTTGTTCAAGGATTCACGACATCATGTGTGAAAATCCAGGGGAAGCCATGCCCCCTCTTGTCGACGCCTATGCACTCATATATATGGGCAATACATTGCTACACAGATGGCTACCGCAGGTGGGTTAAGTACATGGTCGCCTCTTATGATTCATTGGAGGGCGGCTTTGGCATATTCAATTTTTAGAGGCTAATATAGAAGAAAGATAAAACATGCCTAACACTTGGGAGGCCATGTTGGAAAACTAGCCCTTAATAATTGCGAACCAAGTCAACTGACTCCAAACCAACTGATTGGCCACATTAGGGTTAGTTGGTTAGCGGTCAGTTGTCATGGACCCAGTAAATGAACCTTCAAGATTTTGTTGGTTAGCGGTCAGTTGTCGTGGACCCAGTAAATGACCTTCAAGATTTGTTCACTGAGTAGATTGCTGAAATTCTCAGAATACGTTGATATCACAAAACTTTAAGCAGAACTTGGAGTATTTTAAGTTGAGAAATTTCACCTAAAATGGACTTCCAACATTTAGGACGTTGAAACACTTACGAGGTCTGTTCAAAAAGTTCGTAGACTATTTGAACTGCGCAGCTCTCATTTGTTCCAGGTGCATTCGTTTGGTGTCGCTAGGTTCACAGAGACCAGCTGATTATGACACCATTTTCTGATTGCAGATATCTTTATTTTAGTGCTGGCTATGTTCAGTTAAGTTCAGGGTAGGTTTTTAGTTCGTCAGATTTTAAGTTTTACAAATGTTTTTCAAAATAGATGAATTGAAAGAGCAACGATTTGCTGTGAAATTTTATGTCAAGCTGGGAAAATCTACTACGGAAACGTTTGCCATGCTTAACGTGGCTTACGGTGATGTTGCCATGAAGCGAGCGACATGTTTCAGGTGGCAAAAACGTTTCAAGAATGGTCGGCTGTCTGTTGAAGATGATGAGCGTTCTGGACGTCCTTCCACATCAACTGATGACCCACACATTGATGAAATCAACACTCTAGTGCGAGCGAATCGACGTCTAACTGTAAGAGAGCTTGCTGAAGAATGTGGGATCTCGGTAGGCTCTTGTCACCACATTTTGACAGAAGAATTAAAGATGCCATCGCATTGCTGCAAAATTTGTGCCTTGTCTGATGACAAGTGATCAACAAGCTCATCGTGTTCAAGTCTGTCAGGATTTGCTTGATCACTCAGAAAATGATAAAGAATTCTTGTCAAAGATCATAACACGTGATGAGTTTATGGTTATGACGTGGAAACAAAGGTCCAATCTTCACAGTGGACAAGCAAAACATCCCCCAGACCCAAAAAAGCTCGCCAAGTTCGATCCAAAATCAAGGAGCTGCTCACAGTTTTTTTTGATGCTAGTGGAGTTGTCCACCACGAGTACCTTCCTGAAGGCTCCACAGTGAACCAGACCTACAGCATTGAAGTTTTGAAACGTCTGAGGGATGCCATCTGATGGAAATGGCCAGAATTGTGGAGGAGTGGTGACTGGTTTTTCCATCATTCAGCCCTCAGAACTCGTGAGTTTTTGGCCAAACATTCCATCACTGTTTTTCCCCACCCCCCTTACTCACCTGACCTTGCTCCATGTGATTTCTTTTTGTTCCCCATGCTCAAAAGACCTTTGAAAGGAAGAAGATTTGAGACCATTCCAGAGATTAGGCAAATGAGACGAAGGAGCTCAAGGGCATTAAAAAAGAAGCGTACCCAGACTGCTTCCGCAAGTGGAAACGCCGCTGGGATAAGTGTGTGCGTTGGGAAGGAGAGTACTTTGAAGGAGACCCAGACCTGTAACTGCTGTAGAAAGTACATTTTGTGTTATGACTTCAGTCTAAAAAACTTTTTGAACCGACCTCAAACGCTTAAAATGGCTGTGACAGATTTAAGCTAGATGGCCGAATTTTTTCTAAACTGTCACGTGTGACATTGCGAAAACCTTCTTAGACGTCTAAGTTTTGAACAATTTAAGTAAGAGAGTTTTAGTGCTAAATATTAAATAATGGATTTGATGTACCAATGCAGTATTCAATATGTTGAATTGCAATGCTACACAGCGTTTTTGGAAGCTGAACTGGCTGTAAATTGCGTGGCATATCTCATAAAATGTGCTGAGTGTTGGCACTGTACTGTTTTATGAGCTTTTTGATTGACGTTACGTGATTATTTTTGATAACTTTTCTAGACATTTAAATTTTGAAAGCGAAGAATCACAAAACGCTTAATGTAGTGAAACAGCATTTGAAAGGGATGCATTTAAATTCCTGATCTGACTATCAACGACCATATACTTGGGAATTTATTTGATGCAATTAGGTCACTATTTTTGAACTTAATTAAGTTTGGCTAAAGTTGAATACGGTTGCAAAGTCCTCGGATATCACTTGCAATGTCATGTTCAAGTTATAGTTTGCTGGTAATAGATAATGAAAGTAATATCAAAAACTCGGAAGACTCTCTGGTCTAATCAGCAAGGATGGCTGTAAAGTACATTCAGAATTTGCGTACTATGTACCTCGCATCTTGAACTGTATTGTAGCAGCATACCATATTTCAGTTTTAAAGCATATTGTACTAACGTACCATTCCCGTATCATTACAAAAAAGTGTAATGTACCAGCGTACCGTACTTCTCAGTAAAACTTGAGGCGTACCATACCATACTTATGTACTGTACCATACTGCCATCTTTGCTTTTAACTACTCGCAACTTTAACTGACTTTGAAATCACTGGCCTATAAATCAGCGATCTCAGTTCACACATTTAGCGTCTGCTTCTGCTGTCTTTTGCCTCTGCATATTGTGCGAAAAGTATGGGATTTTTAAACCACTGTTTATTCAGCTAAAGTGTTGCAGTTGTTTCCAATCAAATTTTTCTTTGATATATAACATGCCACGATAGTCCTACGCTCCTAGCATGGCAATAGCTATGACACCACAATTGGCCATTAGGGTGTGCACTTTTTTCACTTTTCTCTCTGATCGTTTAGTTTATATGATTTTGAGGGGACAAATCTATCCCAAACATCAATGCAAAAAAATTTTTTTCAAAATTTTGTCTTGATACTTTGCAGGGGGCAAAGATTTTCGGGGGAGCAAAAGCTCAAATTTATCATATCAGGGTTCCCACGATCGGGAAAAGTCGGGAAAAAGTTGGGAATTTTGTAAAGGCATTTCCCGACCAGGAAAAAGTCAGGAAAAGTGCGTGCTTATTGAATAAGCATGAAAACCAGTTAGGCAAAAATAGCGCACTGCACCATGTAGAAATTAACGCAACTGAGGCAGATGAATACTAAATATCCCGTTTGTCTGTCTAATACTTCTATTAAGCGCATAATAATAATAACACACCTGCCTGAATTGTGTTCAAGTTTCAAGAACTGTGGTCCTGCCGATTTATTTCATCACAATACAGGCTCAACAAAACTTTAATTTAGGGGTATTATTATGCTGTAGTTAAAGAGTATTATTACATCAAAGGCAATTAAGCAAACGAAAGAATTTAAGTACCGGTAGCCTACTAGCACTAAAGGAGAAATAGCGTGGTATACGCAGACAGCAGGCAAAAGGTTTGCAGAAAACACAAGGCTATTTCAACAAATGCTGCATCCGAGTAAAGTTCAAAGATTATTATTAACCTACTACGCATTAATAATGCCTTGATATCCTTCAGTAGGCTGTCTGCCTAGGCCATGTTTGGCTTTAGAGTTAGGTTGAGAGATTTACTAGCCTATGCACTAATAAAATACGCGCTTGAGCAAGGATTGCGAAGTTACACAGACTCTTTAGCATGATTGTATTGCTATTCAGAAAATATTCGCAAGTTTTAATGTACATAATTAAATGCTTCGTGAATTAGAGTAAATAATTGAAATGGTGCGATATACTTCATTTTTTTACATATTTTTTACATAAACTGTTCAAGGTAACCTGCAGAAAAATGAAAGAGAGGTAGCTCTTGAGTTAACTTCAAAACAGATTAAGAATATTATTTGAGAATTAAGAATGTAATATACCAAAATTAGTCAATAGTTAGTTCTCAATATAGGGGCTGCAGAGTTTACCAGTCCTATGTATGGTTCAGAGCAGTATCGAATGTGAGATCATTGCTGATATATAAAAGGAAGCGCCTATTTCAAAGAAAATTTACCATCAACGAAACAGCACAAGATACGGCGCGCTGCAGTTCTCTATTTTCCTCTCATTATGGATTTTTTGGTAAAATAGTCACTCAGTATATAAAATGAATAGCAGATACTCTTCTTAAGTTGCAAATGTGATGATAGACAGACAAGTTGATAATTTAACTGATTATTAGTTTCTGTTCTTTATTACATAAGCTGACATGCTGGTTAGTGAAAGTCGTGGCGAAATATTTTTGAGCTGACTACTGTTACATACGTAGGTACATGGGCGCCGGAAGTTTTTTTTTGTAAGAGTTGCAAAATTTAAAAAGGTGAAGTTTAGACGTTTAATTGGCAGTTTTTGAATTTCAAAATTTATTGTTAGAAGTTCACGTCTGATTTTTTTGTATTGGTATTGTAGATGTAGTGCCGACTTAGATGGGCAAAGACTTGCCCTTGTTTTCCCCTGATTGGAGAAAATAGAAGGCAAGGCAGAAATTACACCCTGCTGCCACACTTCCGGCTCCCATGTGGAGGTACTTGTTATTTTGTAAATTTCAGAGTTATAAGCATTTCAGAATAGTTCATTCATTGTCTACAAAGTGTTTTTTGTGTTCAATCAAGTGCAACATGCACCCCTTTAACCCATGCAGTGCTGAGTAGCCTATACCTCGCACTTTAAGTAAACTGCTTGATCGTAAATCGAGAATTCTAGTCCTGTGGTAGTGGATATAGCAGCCGCCTGGATAGGATTATTGAGCCTGTATTCTAAAAACTATGCCGCATTGCCTCCATCTTGTATAAATCCAAACACCAAGAACTATCACTTATTAATTAAGAAATGTCCATTACTTTAGGCTATTTAGTCGTTTTCATCCACATAGCAATGGAGTTCCATTGAGTTATTTTTGGATTGTGTTAAAATAACTGCAATTTTGTGTATTCCAGATAACTAGAGCTTAGCAAGGATGGTAGTATGGTACGGTACCCCTCAGTTTTTGCTAAGAAGTACGGTACACTTTTTTTGTAATGATACGGGTACGCTACGTTGGTACGCTGTTTGAATTAAAAATCCCAGACTTTTCGCACATAGCGCCGAATTTTTGTAGGCAGAGGCAAAAGACAGCTGCAGCTGACGCTAAATGTGTGAATTGAGATCGCTGATTTATAGACTAGTGATTCCAAAGTCAGTTAAAGTTGCGAGTAGTTAAAAGCAAGAATGGCAGTACTGTACGGTACGTCTCAATTTTTGCCAAGAAGTACGGTACACTGACACGGTACGCCTTTTTTGTAATGATACCAGTAGGGTACGTTGGTACAGTACGCTTCAAAAATTGAACTGAAGTACGGTACGCTAATACGGTGTGGTTCAAGATGCGAGGTACGTCGTACGCAAATTCTGAACGTATCCCCATACTGCCATCCTTGGAGCTTGGTTTGTTTTGAGCAAATTTTGGTATGGAAAAAGTAGGGAATTTTTTGTTGACAAATGCGTGGGAACCCTGTCATATCTCGAAAAGTATAGCACTTAAGAATCAAAATTTTTTCACCAACCGATTCAGCAACCCCATTTTCCTATCTGTCTGTAATACATCATGTGGCACTAATTCCTTTATTTTTTGAGTTATTTAGCAAAACCATATTACACGTACTCCATGCTGGGGTGAGATGGCCCAATCATGTACAAATTGTACATTTTATCCATTGCACGCACCAAAATTGCTTTTGTAAGAACCTGTGCACACTCTAGCAGCATGGTATTGCTGTAACGTCACAGTGTCCCCCACTGACCCAATTTCACGCTTCAGTTGTCGGGGATTGTTAGAAGTGGAGTTTCATTAAGAAGTGGGAGCGTGAATGATCAGGCAATGGACGAGTGCAAATTTGCAGCAGAAATGAAAGGTAAGTGTTTTGCCAACAGTAAAACATGTAATCGGGCATTATTTCTTTGCCCGAAACAGCCTGATGTGCAGCACCGAAAAATATTTGCATAAAAGACCAGAGTTTAATATGTAAGGATGAGGTAATGGACAAAATCGAAGCCATATGGGAAAAAAGGAGTCTTCCAACAATAGGAAGAAAATCAATGGAAACTAAGGTAAGAAATGTTTTTAAAAAGTACGCAATAATGAAAGCAAGAAGGACGGAGTCTGACGAACTGCAGTTTGAAAATTTCTTTGATGTGAGCGCCTGCAAATGCAACCATGTTGAAATTGTGGTGAAGTATGGAAAAGTGTGCTGGAAATGCCCACGCCAAATTCCCGTTCAAGGTATGATGTGTTTATGAACATAGCAAATAAAATTACATTAATGGTTTCAGATGTAATGGGAAATCGTTTAAATTGGGACTTCACCTGAATATGATGCACTAAAGCAGGGACGAGGTCCGGCATTAAATCGGAGGATGTTTGGTCCTTCGTAATGTAACTGACTGTTCAAGGGTTATGAAGAATTCACGAAAGCCCAACGATGGTTTCCTGGTTTGAATACATAAGAGAGCCTTTAGAGAAGTGATGTTGAGGAAACTTAAGTTGAAACAATCCAAGAAATTCATAACGGGATTTAATACATCATATGGGGGAGGGGCGAAATGAAAGGGAATATAAAATCAAGTGCTCTACCACTTGAGCTAGAGAAGACGTCTCCTCGCATGCTTAATTTTGGCTATTGAATACTTTTAAGTAGTCGCCGTTCTAGTGACTCTTGAGGCTTTCGCGCTCGTAGCCTTTAGGCCAGATAGCACATAATCGATTAAATAAAAGCTCTGGCCAGCAAACGTAAAAAAACATCATAACTAAATTAATTTTAATACCCCTGTCCGTTGGATAAACGGGAAGAAAGACAAATGTATATTATACTTATCAATGCAATATTGACGCAATATCAAAAATTTATAATTTTTACATATGCGAACATAGACCAGTCCATGATCTTATTATATTCCCTTTCATTTTGCCCCTCCCCCATATGATGTATTAAATCCCGTTATGAATTTCTTGGATTGTTTCAACTTAAGTTTCCTCAACATCACTTCTCTAAAGGCTCTCTTATGTATTCAAACCAGGAAACCGTTGTTGGGCTTTCGTGAATTCTTCATACCCCTTGAACAGTCAGTTACATTATGAAGGACCAAACATCCTCCGATTTAATGCCGGACCTCGTCCCTGCTTTAGTGCATCATATTCAGGTGAAGTCCCAATTTAAACGATTTCCCATTACATCTGAAACCATTAATGTAATTTTATTTGCTATGTTCATAAACACATCATACCTTGAACGGGAATTTGGCGTGGGCATTTGCAGCTCACTTTTCCATACTTCACCACAATTTCAACATGGTTGCATTTGCAGGCGCTCACATCAAAGAAATTTTCAAACTGCAGTTCGTCAGACTCCGTCCTTCTTGCTTTCATTACTGCGTACTTTTTAAAAACATTTCTTACCTTAGTTTCCATTGATTTTCTTCCTATTGTTGGAAGACTCCTTTTTTCCCATATGGCTTCGATTTTGTTGACTACCTCATCCTTACATATTAAACACTTACCTTTCATTTCTGCTGCAAATTTGCACTCGTCCATTGCCTGATCATTCACACTCCCACTTCTTAATGAAACTCCACTTCTAACAATCCCCGACAACTGAAGCGTGAAATTGGGTCAGTGGGGGACACTGTGACGTTACAGCAATACCATGCTGCTAGAGTGTGCACAGGTTCTTACAAAAGCAATTTTGGTGCGTGCAATGGATAAAATGTACAATTTGTACATGATTGGGCCATCTCACCCCAGCATGGAGTACGTGTAATATGGTTTTGCTAAATAACTCAAAAAAATAAAGGAGTTAGTGCCACATGATGTATTACAGACAGCTAGGAATCTGGGGTTGCTGAATCGATAGGTGAAAAAATTTTGATTCTTAAGTGCTAAGTGCTATACTTTTCGAGATACGAGAAATTTGAGCTTTTGCTCCCCCAAAAAATTTTTTGCGTTGATGTTTGGAGTAGATTTGTCCCCTCAAAATCATATAAACTAAACGGTCAGAGAGAAAAATGTAAAAAGTGCACATCCTAATGGCCATGCTTGTGGCTTGTGACATCATAATGCAATTGTAACAAATTAAGAGGGTATAATGATTATTTGAGAATAGCCTAGGCTATGTGCATGCCAGGCATGGTCGCCTGAATTTTCATTGACCACCCCACGTTGCACATAAAACGTTTAGTAGGCAATTTCAATCAGCGTACTAACGTACCGTACCCATACCATTACAAGAAAGGCATACTTTACTTCTTGGAAAAAATTGAGGAGTACCTTACTGCCATCCTTGCTGATCAAACTGCTGTTAAGGGGTATAAATGAGGGCTGACGGAGCGATATTTTGAGAAAAATGTTGTTGCTCTCTCCCCCACTTTGACATAATAATTGTTTGCACAAAAAAAAGGTTTGATAATCACTTTCCCACTAACGTTCAAACTTATGACGATATTGCAAATTTATGACGAAATATTTTTGAAAAAGTTCATCCTTTGTTCATATATGCGATGAAGTGGTTTTAAAGAACTACCAAAGCCCCACGCAGGTGTAAAACACTTATTTTTTTCCTATTAAGATCAATATCCTGATAAAATTAATGGTAAGCTATCAACAGTATTCAGAGTCTTGTATAGGCACAATCAAACCTTTGATTTACACTGTAAGACATACTGTTTCGGAATCGACATTCGTCTTTTATTCCTTGTCAGTATAGCTAGGACTACAGGCATGAACATGAGCGTAGAAAGACAAGGAATCGCAAATTAACCAGATCATATCACAGTCTTGAGCTAATCGTGTCAAAACCCCATGTGACCAAGCTTCTCAAGAAAAAAATCGATGTTCATGCTAATTTCAAGATGAGTAGTATTGATCGGAAAAACAAAGAAAACTTCCAGCTAAAACTTAAAGCATTTCAAACAAGCATATGTGTGAGCTATTTGATATATCAGCTTGCAAGTGCACAGATTTTTTTTGCGTGTGTTTGTCTATAAAGAAAAGAAAGTATCAATGAAAGAGCGAAATTTTTTACTTGTCAACGTCGCGAAGAAAAATGTACATCGGGTCGATTGATAAACAGGCAACGAAACAAATAGAAAAATTTTAAAGAAGATTAACTTGACCTTGAATCGTCATCAAGTTCATCTCGAGATGAACTTGATGACGATTCAAGTTCTATAATATCATCCAGGTGCAAGGTATTGCATGGACTGAAAATAGCTTTTCCTCTATTCAATTTTCTTGGAAGAGATTTTTCCATTTGTTTCGTTGGTTGTTAATCAATCGTCCCTATGTACATTTTTCATTCTGATCGTTGATCACGTAAAAAATTCCGCTTTTTTATTGAGTCTTTAAAAAATTCCGTTCGTTTTTTAAAAATTAAAACGCTATCAATACCCTCTGCTCTCCTCATAGCTCGCCTTAAATGGCTACGTCTCCAACAGGGCCGAGATGGTTCAAAACTAGAACCAATGACTCGCAGTAAGTATATACAGTAGGGTGGTTCGAAAATATATTTTTGTTCACAAAAATTTTGCAACCCCTTCAAAAATGTGTGAATAGATGAAAAAACACCTGTGTAAAATTTTGAGCGTTCTATGACAACCGCAATACTTCGCGCATCAAAATGTGTATTTTTCAACTTTTTAAAACTGTAGTTTATATATACAAAATTCGTTCGCAGCCCTATTTAAAATTTGTTTTGTGGTATAAGATGTTAGTTGTGAAGTTTCATTCGATAATGACAACAGTAATGCTTTGCACAACTTGTTCAAAATTTGATAAAAAAAAAAATTCCCACGCTTTTGGCAGTTCAGCGGAATTAGTGCAAATCAATTGTTTCTTAAAACACTAAATATCCTTAATCTTTTTCTTCAATGAAATGGCGTTTATTTTCACTCAATAAAGTAACTTAATTCCATCAATTTTATTGCTGTTTTGTATTAGTTTAATTTTCAACCAAAATTTTTGCCCAGCTGTTTCAGTAGACCATTTTTTCATCTTTATTCAGTTTTTCACGTGTCTTCGAGTAGGTGTAGCACATGGCTGATCTAAAAAGAATCATTTTTGGTTTCATCTTAGCAATAAGAGTGAAATGTCTTCAACTCCAGGAAAGCCGTCTTCACGCTCGCAAGTACTCTGTCTGATTTTAAGAAAACCTGAAGATTTAAAAAGAAATGTACTACCGACCACCGAGAAGCTTTTAAAATATTATTTGCATCTGAAGCATCAATCCAACAAAGAAAACCAGTTTTGTGCCAATCGTGTCAAAACCCCGTGTGACTGAGCTTCTCAAGAAAAAACACAATATTTATGCTGATGTAAAGAAGAGTATTGGTCGGAAAGAAACCGAAAACTTCTATTGCCTCTTATTCTACTTCCTGACTACGCTATTTTCGGAGCAAAATGTAAATTGTTTTTCGTGTAAACTTTGATAATCTTCAGTTAATTAAAAGAGGGTTCTGGGAGTGTATTCCCAGCCACTCCATAAGCGGTAGTCAAATTTGTATATTTTCAGAAAAATATTTGTTTTACGTTGATAATCCAAATAAAAAATGATCAAAGTTTCAATCCCTTTAAAATCTCTGGACTTTAGTAGAGGTATGAAATAGATCTTTTTTTTTTTTCAAATTAACAGTAGCTTTTCGCGAGCCACAAAATATTAGCTCTCGCGCCGTAGTTTACACATCCCTTTTGACATTGTTACTTTTTTTAGGTACAGTTTTGTGCACTGTGCACATACTGTCCAGCTGAATGTTGAAAACTTGTTTCAATTTGTTATTTTTATTCATTTCAGTATCAGAAAGACATTATTTCTCTGATCTAAAGTTTTAAACAACTAGCAACACATTAAATTCATTAACTTTATGTAAATTGTTTCAACGTTACTGTGCTTGCAGTTACAGTCACGCTGGTGCTCCACAGTCGCTCGTACTTAAGCTTCCTGTACTGATGAATAAATTCTTCGATCCCGTTGAAATGAATTCCAGTGATTTCTTCACACGATGGAAACAACTTGGACAGTAAGTGCTGAATACTGCTAAAACTTCTAAACGAGAAAAAATGGTTGATTTAAACCAGAGGTCACCAAACTATGATCTGTGGGCCGGATCCGGCTTTCGATCGAATTTCATCCGGCCTGCCACATGTTGCGAAAAAGTGAAAGCTAACTATCTGTTACAGAAAAAAGGCTATTTAATATTTCATTAAAGACTGACATTGTTGTTGAGCCACGCACAATTTATTAATGATTAGGTTTTTTTGTTATGCCATCACACACTTTGTTGTTGTTTTTTTTATTGTTTTATTAGGGCAATATTTTTGTTTTTAGGCAGATCATAGCAGCAGACTTCGCGGCCTGAGCAGGATAATTGTGACAGTCCCAGTACTAAATAATTTATTTTTAGGTTGTCTTATAATGCTATAAACTGTTTAAATGACTACTGAAAAAACGAAGTAGATTTTAAAAAAGTCCAGCGATTTTGAAAAAGTATAATCTTCGTCGGTACTATGACACCAAACATCTGCTAAAATTTTAGAATCGTCCAACGTGGTGTATTAGCTGTGTCGCTGGCTTTGGTTTTGCGTAGTAGAAACCCCTGTGTCAAAATCGTTTGATCTTAGTCCGCTATTGATTCGCTGTTTGTTGAATTTGTACATTTTTTTTCAACATGCAACCTTAGTGTTTGCCGCTTACCATGGGTAGTTTTTGAAGATCTGTTTGCGTTGTATTAGGCCACCACAAATGAGGACAGCTTAGGCCAAATTTGGAAAAAGGTGTAAAGTGTAATAAGAAAACGATGCCCTGTAGTGTATTACAGCAGGAGTTAGCTGTTCCTATTGATTTCCATTACAATTTTGCTGTAAAACCGATGATTTTGTTGTTGATTGTGCTCAATTTAAATCAGTGAATGTTCCAAAATACTTGTATAAGATCTGTTCGCAATTCACATTCGGCCCGCTGCCATTAATCTCAGCATAAAGTGTAAGTTACGTTAGGTTCGCATTTTTACAAATTTTTCAAGAAAAATTGTTCTGCGCTGATATTGAACTCTCTTTATTTGATTTTTTATTTCTTACAATTAAAATTTTTTCTTTCTTTTTCTTACAATTAAGTGATTCAGGGTTCCCACGATCGGGAAAAGTCGGGAATTTTGTAAAGGCATTTCCCGACCAGGAAAAAGTCGGGAAAAGTGCGTGCTAATATTGAATAAGAATGAAAAACAGTTTGGCAAAAATAACGCACTGCACCATGTAGAAACTAATACGATTGGAGCTGATAAATATCAAATATCCCGTTTGTCTTTCTGATAGTTTTATTAAGCGCATAAAAATAGTAATAACACACCTGGCTGTGTTATGTTAAAGCTTTAAGAACTGTGGTCCTGCCGATTTATTTTGTCACAATACAGGTTCAATAAAACTTTAATTTAAGAATATTATTATGATGTAGTTAAAGAGTATTATTACATTAACGGCGATCAAGCAAACGGTAGAATTCAAGTAGCAGTAGCCTACTAGCATCAAAGGAGGAATAGCGTGGTATATGCAGACAGCAGGCAAAAGCTTAGCAGAAAACAGAAGAACGCTATTTCAACAAATGCTGCATCCGAATAAAGTTCAGAGATTATTTAACCTACTACACGTTAATAATACACTGATACCTACAGTAGGCTGTCTGCCTAGGCCATGTTTGGCTTTTATGTTAAGTTGAGAGATTTACTAGCCTACGTGCTAATAAAATACGCGCTATGAGCAAAGATTGCGAAGTTACACAGACTCTTTAGCATGATTGTATTACTATTCAGAAAATATTAGCAAGTTTTAATGAACATAATTGAATGCTTCGTGAATTAGTTAGTATAAATAATTAAATAGTGCAAAGTACTTCATTTTTTTACATATTTTTTGCATAAACAGTTTAAGGTAACCTGCAGAAAAATGAGAGAAAGGTTGCTCTGGAGTTAACAGCAAAATGCAGATTGAGAATATTATTTGTCAATTAAGAATATAATATGACAAAATTAGTCGATTGTTAGTTCTCAATATAGGGGCTGCAAAGTTTACCAGTCCTATATATGGTTGAGAACAGTATCGAATGTGAGATCATTGCTGATATATAAAAGGAAGCGCCTATTTCAAAGAAAATTTACCATCAACGAAACAGCACAAGATACGGCGCGCTGCAGTTCTCTATTTTCCTCTCATTATAGATTTTCCGGAAAAATAGTCACTCCGTATACAAAATGAATAGCGGATACTCTTTCTAGTTGTTAGATGTGATGATAGACAAACAAGTTAATAATTCAGTTGATTATTAATTTTCGTTCTTTATAACATAAGCTGACATACTGGTTAGTGACAGTTTTGGCAAAATATTTCTAAGCTGACTACTGTTACATAGGTACATGGGCGCCGGAAGTTGTTTTTTTTTAGAGTTGCAAAATTTAAAAACAGGCAAAGTTTAGATGTTAAAAGAGCACTTTTTGAATTTCAAAATTTATCATTAGAAGTTCACGTCTAATTTTTTTGTATTCGTATTGTAGAGGTAGTGCCAATTTAGATGGGCAAAGACTTGCAGAAGTTGCACCCCCCCTGCCACGCTTCCAGCTCACATGTGTTGGTACTTGTTATTCTGTAAGTTGCAGAATTATAAGCATTTCAGAATAGTTTATTCACTGCCCACAAAATGTGTTTTGGGTTTAATCAAGAGCAACATGCACCCCTTCAACCCATGTGCTGAGTAGCTTATACCTCGTACTTCCTTTCGACCACTACTAGTAAACTGCTTGACTTTAATTATACGAAATCGAGAATTCTAGTCTTGCAGTATTGGATATAGCGGCTGCTTGGATACGTCCATTGGGCCTGTGATCTAAACACTATGCCGCATTGCCTCCATCTTGTATGAGTTCAAACACCATGATGAACTATCACTTAGCAATTAAGAAATCTCCATTACTTTAGGCTATTTAGTCGTGTTCATCCATGCAGCAATTGAGTTCTGTTGAGTTGGTTTTTGGATTGTGTTAAAAAGCCTGCAATTTTGTGTATTCCAGATGACTAGAGCTTAGTTTATTTGAGCAAATTGTGGTATGGAAAAAGTAGGGAATTTTTTGTTGACAAATGCGTGGGAACCCTGGTGATTAAAAAAAAATTGATCACAATGCTCCATTGAAAATTTAAAATGCAGTTTTCTCAACTTCACTGCGCTTTGGCAATTTTAATTCTTCCAAACAAAGAAACTTTAGTTTTCTTTCAATATTGGATTTGTTGCAAACAACGTTTCCTCTCAGGGCTTGCTTGGTGTGTGCAGAATAAAAGGCCGTGTGAGTTCAAAAAAAGGTCTTCGTCACAAACTGGTTCTCTTTCAGTCTGGAACTTTGGAATTTTGGTCCCAAATTTAGGTGAAGTTTACAAATTTTAGTCCGGAATTTTGGAATTTTGCCCCTCAAGTTTAAGTGGAAACTGAAAAAAAAAGAAGAAGGTCTTTGTCGCATTCTGGTTCCACTTTAGTCCGGAATTTCGGATTTGTTGTTTAAACCTTGCATTTGTAAAATAATTTTATGAAATCTAAATTAGGACCTTGCTTTCGATTGAAAGCACGTATTACCCTTGTCTTGTCAACACTTGTGCAGTGCGCGGCAGAACTGAAGTACTGCACAGGGGTTCAAGGCAATCTGCGCGGCCGCGCAGCTTAGAGGGAACATAGACTGCAAAGTTTAATTTTCAGACAGTCTGTGTGCATTCAATTTCGTCAAAAAGAACTCGGATGGTTTGTAGTTAATTCAATGATGAAATTAAAAACGATTTACGAAAAGTTGATACAAATTGTTACAGTTTCTAACATCAGGGAAACGTTGTACTCAATATTTAGTGCTTTGGTGTGTAGGCTAATCAGGCTGCCCTATTTTTCCGAACTTTGGCATATTTTGGAATTGTTTCAAATTTAAGATTTTGTCCAATTTGAGATTTTAAACAGGATCTGTATTTAACTAAATAATATCGGCAATCGTTAGCAAGTATTCTAAGGTAGGGCGTGAGGACCAGCAGCTTGCTGCATTTCGGAGCCGTTGATCTTTGATTTCATACGATCGTCTCCGTTTGCTTGCTGACTCGCCGTGATTTACTTTAATAAGCTCCCCATGTTGTTGAGCTTTATCTTTTCTGCGACAATACAAATAAAACTTAAGGTGAGAAATTAAAAAACTACTGTATTCAAAAAGCCATATCTTTTGATGTTCAAAGCCATACAAAATCAATCCAACAATAAATTTATCGTTTTTAATGCAGAAAACTTGCAAAAGTAAAGTGTGTACTTACTAAAGGCGAATTTACACAATATTGGTTTTTGTCCATTTTGTTTTCGGTTTTTACTTTATCCTGAAAAAGTTTGCTATTTTTCGTGCGCATTTTTATAAGTTCTTATCTGCATTAAGTAAAGTGTTATTACTGTACATATTGATAAAAATTTTGTTTATAAAGAACACAGGCGCCCCTCCTTCAATCGCAATGCCAGCAATGATAATTTTGTGACCAAAACGGCTATTCTTTCATCAGTTTCTTTGTGTTGGTTTGTGTTTACCTTGACACGAGACTGCGAAGACCTTTTCGTTTTTGTCTTTTTTCGCTCTACGCCTTTTTTTGGGGGGGAAATTCAGCTCTTCTGAAGACCTGTTCATGTTTTTTTGTTTTGGTCTTCCCTATATAAGTTGTGGTTTGGGCCCTCCCCAATCCTAAATTGGTCTCCAACAAAATTTCGCCCCCCCCCCCCAATCAAAACTCCTTAGTCGGACTGTGAAGACTTTTTTTTCTTGGTGTTCATCTATTTGATTTGTGGTTTGGGCCGCCCCCAATCAAAGATTCTGGCTACGCCTATGATAAACGATTAGAGTGATATTTCAAAATAAGGCTGTTTATAGTGTTTAACCCTTCATTAAAAATATTTTTTGGCAAAAGTTTTGTCCAGTAGGTGACTGTCTGGGTAGTGTGGACAAGGACCTATAAAAATGCTTACAAAAACGAACATTACTTTTTCATGAAAAAGAAAAGCGTAAAAAAAACGACAAAAGCAGATAAAAAACGGATACTGCTTGAATCCACTTAACTCAAATACCGGCCATGCACTGACTGATACGATTTTACTTTCCAGTCAAGTTCATGTACTGTTACTAAATAAAAAAATAATCAAAGAAATTCTTTATGCAATGATTGCGAGTATGCTTACTATTGATGACTTTTTTGAGGGTGATCATCAAGAAATCATAACGAACTGTTCATCAGCATTGCAAACAGCTTTGAATAACAAATAAGTGTTTATCAACGTTAATCAGTAATGCAGGGAAGTGGTGTTGCACAGTGGTGTAGCTTTGCTATGGAACTTATATATCGTTAACTAGTAGTTACCTATTTTGCAAGCTATCAATAACAATGAAAATGCCCTTAGAAAATTAAATTCGACACATGACGCTGTAGTACGTAATGTCTTTTTGCGACTGCGACAAAAACTAAAATGACACAATCAATCAAAACATTATTTCAAAGATTTTCCCAGCATTTTGTATGTTGAAAAAAATTTTACCTGGCCAATATTGTAAAGAATTTACAAACGGCATCCATTATGAACTGCAGCAACAGCTGATCTTTAATATTGGTATGAGTTATCAACGAAGGAGAGAAGTTTTCGCGAGCTAAAACCGCAAAGAGCGCATTATGCCATCATTTTAACAAGCATGGAGCATCAACTACCGTTTTTCAACAAGTTCATTAATCTGCGTTTAAGATCAACAGCGATTTGTTTCCAATTGGTACTGTACTTCCAATCACCAATACCCTTTAATTTTTCATGGTGGATTGCAGCTACTTCATAGTTTTTCCGCGCCAAAACAATTAGACGTCAAAAATGCCATTACAAAGCATCGAACCTTATCGTAAATCAATGTTTAATTCCTTCATTGGGCGTATTTAGAAAATTTGAATGTAAAGTTAAAACTTTTGTGGATAGCCTATTGCTTAGTTGAAAGTTACCACGATCTATTTAACTAGCTTGTATAACTCAGCGAGTCTAGTAAGTTATACCTTTTGTGAAATCTGATTGTCCGTTGTGCCTAATATTGTCCACTTTGCCCGGTTATTAACTTTGTTTCACGCCGTAAATTCGGCCATATCCTAAAATGCATAAAATTCTACGCCACAGCAATACCACATGGCAGATTAACGTTTAATTTAAGCACTATTTATGAATAATAACTTACACCACTAGTTCAAGTCGAAATAGATGTAAATTACGGCTCGATCAACATAACACTAAGGGCGGTTAAGTCATTGGTTTAAAATTTAAATGACATCTCTACGAAATAATTTAATAAAAACAACTGCTTCTGCGTTTTAACTCCTAGCAATTATAGCGGTAAGCCACTAATGACTACATCAACTGCAAAATAAACCTATGAAATTACAAAAGTTAAAAATGCATTGATTTGTCACGAATGAAGGAGATGCAACTGTTCCATTTCAGGGCCGTCTATAGTAAACCTTGCATTTGCTAGCCGAAACTAGCTACCACCATGCATATTACATGATTCTCATGGATTACTTGACAGCAAGGCGAATTTATGTCACTGAAAAAAGCCAACAAAAACCCCGAATTCTTACTTATCAAATCTTTTTCAGTATTTACTGACTTTCATGTAGCATTTCAATTTAATGTTTTTTAGGACTCGTGTCTTTTAAAACTCGTGTTTTTTAGGACTCTTGTCTTTTAGGTCTCCGGGGTGGTACCTACAAACTATGTCAAAATGTTTGTCTCTTAAATATCTACTGTTATCAAGAAAACTGGCACCCAAGGTTAAGTCGTTCAAAAAATTGATTTTTGGGGGGTCCATATGGGAGTTCCTTGGGGGGTGGGGGGTACCCCCAAACTATGTCAAATTATTTGTCTCTTAAATACCTACTGTTATCAAAAACTACTGGCACCCAAAGTAAAGCCGTTCAAAAAATTGATTTTTGGGGGGCCCTCAGGGGGGTGGTACCCCCCAAATTAATGTCAAAATATTTGTTTCTTAAATATCTCCTGATTTGAGAAAAACTAGTGCCATAGCTTAAGGGTCGAAAAAATTAGTTTTTGAGGGGTCCCCGGGAGGTAGCACCCCCAAACTGAGTCAAAATATTTGTCGCTTAAATATCTACAGATATCAAACAACACTTGTTTACATGAACACGATTCGGCAAAACAAGTCGATCTAAAAATTCAAATTTAAAATAAAATATTTTGCGTTAAAATCGAATTTACATGAATCCTTTACAATCGTATTTTATCGTTTTGATTAATAAAACGACTGATTGTGAATCTTTTTTTCTTTTTTGGGCGAAACTTTTGACATTTGGCGAAAATCACATTAGACTTATACCCTAGATGGCTAAAAACGCTGTTCATGACTAGAATTAACAAATCAAAACGGCGGTGCACTTGCAAATGGCGCAGCGGTAGGGAATCGGAGTCAAACTCATATGTTTGATTCCCTTCTATGCAAATTCCGCAGGTGTGCGTAAAAACCTGTTTAAAAATTGTCTTGTGTTACATATGAATTTGTTCTTCCTGCGTTGTTTTTTTTTTCAAATCGTAATGGCAGTACTCGGCATTGCAGTGTCATGTTAAATTATTTGAGTTTGGCTGTGAATTGTATAGGCTAATCCATATCATTAGTTTAGGTCCGATATTTTGTCAAGGTCTGTCTTGATTATTACAGACCAAACTCTTCTTCTGCTGTACATCAACTTTATCTGCATAGCTCTCCATTTTCTCTCAAGTACAACCAGTTCTTAAACAGTAAAATTTTGCATGGGGGAGGGGCTTATGCAGCCTCGACCAAATGCATTCGGATTATTCTTCAAGGTCAAATTCTGTCCCCGAATTCGATTGAAGACCAAATAAAAGGTCTTCAGCGAAAATTGAAGGGTTTATGTCCCCTAAACCGGTTGAAGACTAAGAAAAGTCTTCACCGCAATTTGGTACTATATTCGGCTGGAATCTGGGGTTTATTCGTGCCAACAGCCACTGTTTTGCCGGTTAACTCTCAATGGAGAGAGCACAGAAATCTCGTTAGGAGGGAGGCTGTAATGTTGAAGTGGGGATGCTAACTGTCGATGGGGGAATGCGTCCCCCCAACAATTTAAGTACAGAGTACAACCACAAGTAGGCTATCACACCTTGTTGAAACAGGTTTTATCATCCACTACACTAGTTTTTAGTGACGTTGTTATGTCATGTGCACTGTCCCAAAGGATTAAAATCTACTTTCATTTAGCGTAGTTAACAAAACGTGCAAAAACTGTTGTATCATTACAAAGCAGATCAAAAACAGCTGTGACATTAGATTATTAGTCGCTCAAGTATTCACATTGTAGTCCGTTGTTTTATCTCCCTCATGCACGCTGCATTGATAAAGTCTAATCATCCCCGGTCAAAGAGTGTATATGGTAGAATGGGCTTCCAAGAGATAGGTAAAATGGTCATTTGATTTCGGATTGTCCAAGTTGTTCGTCAACTCAAAAAGTGAACAGTGAATGCATTAAATAACAACACAGGGTACTGTATCGAAGCAATACGTGTATTTAAGAGTGTAGCACTTGACATTATTATTGAAAAGATTTTGTAACGCAATTGCCAACCAAAGGTAAAGAACAAACTAAACTTTATTTTTCACCAAAAGACCAAGTATACAGTGCACAATTATTCGCACACAATCTATAACTTCACAATATCAAATTTTTTCTAAAAGTGCCAAATTTTTCTAAGTGCTTGTTTCGGGATAGAAAAACAAAGACGCCCACACAGCAGCTTATAAAACATGACCACGGGATAGTTGGGCACCAGCAGCAGAAATCATTTGTGCGGCTAGAGTTGCTTGGAAATACTCACATTTCTCCTGAGTTCTCCATCACATTGCTGAAATTCTGTAGAGTGACATTTCATTCTACAGATATGCTCATCTACAGAAAATGTAGAAGAAGGTTTAACAAACAAGATAAAAAATTGATAGGAAAGCAGTGATTCTATTCCCGATGCATACTGTAAATCTTCAACCATACACTGCTTCATTGTACTGTTCTGTAGTCACTTATCGCAAACAAGTTACCAACACTTTAACACGGTACTAAGTTTCTAAAGCCCACTTCTAAAAATTGACTTGCTTTGATTTGGAGGCTATTATCAGCTTAAACCATTTTTAACCAGCAATAATATACAATACATCAACATTTAGTTCCACATAACCTATGAGGTAGATTCAGATTATAATACTAATACTCGATTTATAGGCTATCTTCTTTTAAGACAACACTAACAATTATCCATTGCATTAGACTAAAGGCCATAGCAACATTCAAAGAAAAAAGCTTTACAGAAATACACTCAATACACAACAGAGAGACTAAGTCTGCAGTAATGAGCTGCAAATACAGGCATCAAACAGTGTTAACATCCTCAAAGGCTAAATCAAAATGATACGTTATGCAAGTATGCTTTCAAACGTTTCTTGAAAGGAAACAAATTTTCAATTTCATGCAGAGATAGTGGCAACGAAATTCCATACCTTATATAAGTAATGTGTACAAAATCATGGATTAGGATGTAACGAAGCTAAAGTAAGTCTCATTACTAGGAAAGAGTCGCATTAGGATGTTATATCTACTAGTTCCACATAACTTTACACAGTATTTTCTAATGTTTGTTGAAGCTGTACTATTTGACGTCGCTGGTTGAAAAAGCTCTCATTTCTTTGCTAGTAGAAGCTGCATTTGTTTTGTTACTTCATGACTCGGCACTTCTGATTGTCAGTTTTGGTAGCTTATCTTCGAGCTGCATTAGATGACCAGAAACAATGTTATTTAATCAACTATGCACAAATGTTATTACTTTGTAGCTTATCTTCGAGCTGCATTAGATGACCAGAAACAATGTTATTTAATTAACTATGCACAAATGTTATTGCTTTGTAGAAAAAAAATACGAACTCTTGTATTCATTCATCATAAAATTAACTTTCAAAAACAAGTAGTATGTATACACAAGTGACAAGTAACTAAGCTACTTGTTATTCAATCAGCAATAGTCAGCCACACCATAGTCACATCTTCCTGATGTAATGGAGACAATTTGACAATAAATATTATCAAAAGTTACTTTATTAAAAAATTATAGCTTATTTTCAAATTGTGATTTCGGATTCACACTTTAACACATTTTCAACATCTGATATGCTCAAATTATTATATGGAAATGTGGTTAAACTTATTCATAAATTCCAATTATAGTTTATTACTTGGTCTGTAGTCACCAATTGATTCTTGATCTGAGAGGTCTAGAGATCCATAATGTTTCTTGTGGTTGAAAAGTTCCTTTACAATAGTAACAAGAGTCAAGTAGGCTTCACATCTAAAGTCAAAAATTCGGCACGTGTCAAGGAGCAGCAATTCGACTGTGAAGTGTTTTATTTTAATCTTGTTTTAATGCATAATAAAAACCTATATAGTATATGCCAGTTTACGTTCAGCCATCATCATGACGTCTTCCAGCAATGAGCTGTCTTAAAGTGTTAGCCCATCATTTGTCAACAACCAAATCATCACAAAATCATTCAGTATCTTAAAATTAGATACCATAATAACATAAATAAAGTTGTACAATACATTTAGTATAATCAGCACTCAAATTGTAAAATGATGGATGAAGGGGATGCTTCTGCAATCGGACAAATTCTTGAATAGAAATGTTTCAGGGCAGAAAAACAAATTTTCACGCTCAAAAAAATATATAAAAAGCTTTCACGTCCAAACTAGCCATTTTCAGTCCAAACACTAGGTAGAAATCAAAAAAAAAAAGGGTTTTGTATACGAATAAGCCAGGACACATTCTTTCTATTGGATGACGTTGAATTTCCATAAGGGTGCCTACTTCGCGATGGGTGGATGCGTTTCCCTCCATCCCCCTACAATTTAAGTACTGATTATAATAAACATAGGTGGGTACAAATTCGATAATCATTAATCCATTAATAGCGAAGCTAACTTTTTCATTAACTCGTTAATTTGTTAGAAAGTTTTTTTATGCTCGTTAAGGTTTTCATAGTTAACTTTTTGCACCATTATTCATTGTACCGGTACAAACCAGCAGTTTGCACTGGAAACACCAGTTGCGTATTTTCACGAGTTTTATAGAAAAAGCGAAGAAAGGAGCGTTTTTTGTAGCAAATAATAAACTGCAGCCGCTTAGGTATATTAAATTAATGCTGCTCCAACTTACAAAGATTTTCCGATCACAGCTTTGTTAGTGTAAAATTAGAATAGACCGTAAAATGTAACTTCCAAAACACAAAAGACCACCATAGCAATAAATTTTTCCTTAAAATCAGCTCAACAATGTCATTACGTGTTTTAGAAGTGAGTGAATAAAAAGAAATGTCAATTACACTCAAAATGTTAACAAATTAACGGACTTCATTAACTTCCGTTAATTAAAGCTGAAAATAACGAATTAACTTTAACGGAGATATGAAGTTTGTAAACGGATAGTGGTTAACGACGCTAACGTTTTGCATTAACTTGCCCACCCATGATAATGAATAAATGGCATCACAATATAAATTATCAGTGATCTATATCATGCAATGAATATCTGCATCTTTGTTTTAGTACCATATTATCATTTACCTAAGTACTGGTATCAATTTTGTTTCAATTAGGGTCTGCTTGATTTAGTGGCTTTGTACAGTAACTAACAATAATCATTAATCCATTTGAAAAAATTCTGTGTTAGTCTTTACAGGTTTAGGTAATGCGACGCTAAGTCTAATGCCTTCCAGGTTTGCTTTAGTCATCTATATTTCTAAATACTTTTAAATTTTAACAATAACATAGAAATAAAAGTGATAAAAACATTTAACCAGGTTACAGTGTGATCACAGTTGCATATTCAAAAATCCATATATACATGTACTACTCCAGAATCATAATTGTCATCTTCCAAAAAACTTCTAAATATCACTACACAACAGCTGCGCTATATTGTTTCAGCACTGATGAATGTGAAGGACAGCTTTGTTTCAGCAAAAATTCTATCAACTTTTTTAATTTATTTTGACCTAAATCTAGCCCAAACTCAGAACCTTACTCTACTACTAACCCAAAATCTAGCCCAACCATAAACTCCAACTCAAACTCTATTTTAACACTTAAAAAAGAAGTGCGATTAAACGTTCCCCAATTTTGTTTTTATGTGTTTAGACTAAAATTTTCTGGTGAAATAGTCACTCTAAGCATGAATTCTATAACTGAAAATATTAACATTTTAATTTTTGCCACTTATGGTCTATCTTGCTAAAACAATAATAAACAGTAAAATTGCATTGACTTGCTAATGTCAGTTTATATATCAGCATGATAAACTATGCCAGATGGTGAAAAAATATATTGCCACTTAATGGTGAAGTACCGGCACCAAAACAACCATATTTAAACTAAAGCACATACCCAGAGCTTGACATCATCAGATGATTGCAGATTGCTTCTACTGCATTGTCATACTATTTTTTGCCAAATCATGAAGGAGGTCCAAATTTCTTCTGCTTTTTCAACTTTACTGACAAAAAAGTTCGATCAAAAATTACTTTTCCATGTCAGATACGGTATACAGCACTCTGGATTCTATCAGCCATTTTTTAAATACAAATTGCATAATTTCACTCAGGTACCGGTACCTGGACATATTGTTAACACAGGACTCTACATCGTTATAAAGCCTACTTAAGTTAGGCCTAAACAGTCTTAACTGAAAAAACCAAAGACAACTTTTTTAAAGTTAAAAATTGTATCACCAGATTGCAGAATTAGACTTGCTTACTAATAAAGTTTTTAGGACCTTACAATTTCGGCTAAGCTTAGTGAAAAAAAAATGGACCTATGCACTTCAAAATCAAAAAGAGGAATTCTACTAAACCAGTTCTACTAGCGGACTAGGCCTAAAGCCTCTTGGATATGAGTTAACCAGCATAATTTAGAACGGCAAGGGAATAGAACCCTAGAGGTTCCGGAGACAAACTCGTTACCGTTAGACCAATTTACAAATTAAATTGTAGCTTTCACCGCTTTATATATATACCTGAAATTATTATTGTCGATTGAGTTGCAAGCACTTTATGTTACAATTTATTTTCACTTATGTTGTAGATAAAGTTTTTGGTTTGAATATAATTATTAATTAGGCTAATCAACTAACTTGACCTCATTTTAAAGTTAGAAAAAAACACACATAATTGTTCAGTAGTAGCAATTCGATAGGCCTACCAATATCAGGATAGCGATACAAAAGTATCACAAGATGCATATTTCTGATACTTGTAGTATTGCAATACTGCCCACAGCCCACGGTCCATGTCAGATGTAGGTCGACTACAGTAAATACTGTATTGTCTACGGCTGTGGTATGAATAGACAGGCTATTGCAACTAAATTTCTCCGTTCTAATTCGGTACATAGGTACCGGTATGTACACTGCAATGGAAATTCAATTTGAACAAGCCACAAAGCCTTCGCCAGTTTATTTCTGACTTTGACCAAAACCTAACCTACCAAGCTTTGAATCTTACCACATCATATACAAGGCTTTAAAAGAATGCCTTCGGTATTTCATCAGCTCCAAAACTAGGCTATTTCAGTGTGATTTAGAAGAATTTTTGCCTAATTTGGCTGCTCTTGATTATTTGATCAAAGAAGTAACTTAGTAAGTCTATGCTACGCACTAACCTACTGTACTGTTAGGTTACTGTTTTAGTAGGCTCTAGCCTAAGCTATTTATAGGCCTATGCTACTTTGCCTAGGTCTCTATTTCAATATTTGAAACTTTTAAACAACTTTCTGTCTTGATAACATAACAATTAACCAAGCTAGCTCGTTAACCTAGCCTAGTAGGTTTACCCTGGTAATATGAAAAAGGTGTTTACATACAATCGATTCTTTAAGCGTATTTTTCCAGAATACATCGATTGGGAAAACTAAACCTTCTCCTTGAGTGTATCGTTTTTTCTACAAATTTGCATCGATTTGAAAAACACCAAATCGATGCAGAGTGTTTCCATGAACACGACGTCAAAAAATAATTTGATGAATCGTGTTCATGTAAATGCGCTAACTGGCACCTGAAGTAAAGCCGTTCAAAAAATTGATTTTGGGGGGGTCCCAGGGAGGGTGGTACCCCCAAACTATGTCAAAATATTTGTCTCTTAATTATCGACTGACATCAAACAACACTGGCAACCGAAGTTGAGTCGTTAAAAAAGTTGATTTTTGGGGGTCCCTGGGAGGTGGTACCCTCAAACTATATCAAAATATTTGTCTCTTAAATATCTACTGACATCAAACAACTTTGGCCCCGAAATTAAGTGGTTAAAAAAATTGATTTTTGTGGGGTCCATTTTGGGGGCGTCCCTGGGGGGGTGGCGTATCCGAACTATGTCACAGTATTTGTCTGTTAAGTGTCTGTTGATGTCAAGAAAAACTGGCACGCTAGCTTGAGCCGTTCTAGAATTGTTTTTTGATGGGTCTATTTGGGGGGGTTCCCAGGGGGTGATACCCCCCAAACTATGTCAAAATATTTGTCTCTTGAATATCTCCTGATATCAAAAGAAACTGGCGTTCTAGCTTTAGCCGTTAAAAAAATTGATTTTTTGAGGGGGTTCCTGGGGGAGTAGCCCAAAAAAATTTCGGCTGAAGAATTGCGTTTGCAGCTCAACAACTTTACACAAAAATTAGATTTCGAAGTTTTGTGGTTTAAGAGAAGAAGAGCGTACAAGATTTAGGAAGAAAAAAAAAACTGCATTGCGGCCAAAAGTGGGTTGGTTGGAATGAAAGGGCATCTTAAGACTTATGACTGTGTGAAATATTTTTTGCCGTAGTTAAGCCGTTTTTGAATGAGACCGTTTTTTACACCAAACTTGCAGGGCGATATTTGGGTCCTAAAACCGAAGCCACGAGACCAATTGCCTCGAAATTAGGTACAAACTTGCAAATTTATGATCTAAAACTGCTGTCAAAATTTCATGTAGCTAGACCAAACCATTCTCGAGTTATAAGCAAAAGTCTGAAACATCGCACTCATTAGTTAGAAAATGGCCGAGTAAAAACTAAGGAACATGCGACGCGAGCGTCAGTTGTCACAGTTATTAATTTGAGCATTTTAATAATTCACATTGGCTAATGATGAAGTTTTAATACAAAACGAATTTCTGTTTTCGCATGGAAAATCGCTTTCTGTTAAAGCCTGTTTATGCAGAGCATGAACTAAGCAGAAAACTGCACAGTTTTATGCTCGAATTGCTATTTCAAAAGAAAGCGGTTTTCCGCGTGAAAACCTCAATTTGCTTTGCATTAAAACTCAATCATTTGCCAATGTGAATTATTATAATGCACGAATTACTGACTATAAACAAAGCTTGTCTGTCACGGCAAATTCCACCGTATTGCAGAAGATGTAGCTTATTGAAAGTTTGATTCTGATTAATTTTGAGAATATTTTAATTGACGTGACATTAAAAAAAAAATAACACTAATTCCTGTAGAGTAGTCACTTTTGTTTGCGCAATCTCATTTAAGAGAAGAAAACAGCTTTTTTGTATTTCATTTAAGAGAATGACCCTTTATTTCTTTAACTGATTTTGTATTATGCACTATTTTTTATAAAAACAGTTTATTTAAAATAAGAGCTAAATTTTAAAAAAAAATCACAACTTCTATTTTACAGTACTGTATCGTAACAAAACCGTAACCAGGTAGGTTTCAGCAATCATACCCAGTGGATTGTACTGATTTGTTTAGTATAATCAAGATCAATAACGAAAAGTAATGTTTAACCACGCAAAAATGAGCCGGTGTCATTCCAATACATTTAAAGAAAAAATTAAGCCAAAATTTGTGAACATTTGAAAACTGCCTCTCTCGACCTAAATTTTAGTGGTTCTTTACAGAAAAAAGATTGTATTACATGATTGACATTAGACCCGCAGGAAATGGTTTAATTATTTCAAAAACACCGAAAATGATATTATGAGATAGTAACGCATAAATTTTTTTGTATTTTCCTTATACCGTGTTTCCCCGATAATAAGACCTACCCGCAAAATAAGACCTAGCGTGATTTTTGAGGATGATTTTAATGTAAGCCCTACCCTTAAAATAAGCCCTAGTTGAGAGCAGCAGAAAGAAACTGATGACTTGCAAGACATTTTGGAAACTGAAATTTTGGAAACATTTTGGAAACTCCGCTGCAATTTTGGAAGCTGATGACTTGCAAGACATTCCAGAGGATGATGATATGATTGTTTTTGAATAAATTGTTGTTAATGAGTTTCTGAATAAAAAACATGTTAATGGCAAGTAAATGTAGATCTTTTTTCGTAATTTCTTTTTATTTAAAATCTCGTAATTTTTACTTTGTAACTTCATTTTTTGATATATCAAAATAATACATCCCCCAAAAATAAGCTCTAGTGCCATATTTTGGAGTAAAAATTAATATAAGCCCTGTCTTATTTTTGGGGAAACACGGTAAGTAATAGTGATGTCAGCATAATCGTTTAATCTTAATTTCAGCTGGAATTAGGAGTTGTCTGGTTGAAATTTATGTCAAACTTTACGCAATTTTAAATGTTTATTGCAGTAAATAGTATGCCAATAAATTTTCAGCAAATTCTTATTGATAAATTTCTAAGCTCGCATATATCAGTGCTGTGACGCACCGTAGTATACATGGTGACGTAGCCTTAATTGAGATCGCTGATTGGTTGAACTCAAAAGCCGTCGCAAACGCCACCTTAAATTTTGCTCAGGAGGCAGTCTACATGGTTTTCCGCAGGAACTAAAAAATTTGTTCGTGTTAGCGCTCTGTATAAACGAGTCTATTTTATTTTATTACGACCTTTTTTCAGCGAATGCTTCGCACTGTGTATAAACAGACCTTTAGAGCAGCAAATCGCACAGAAAATCGTTTGATTGTCCACGTAGTTCACGTTTGTGCTTTGTATAAATGGACCTTAAAGATCAAGGGAAAAGAAAAATGCGACACAATTTGTTTTTTCAATTATTAGATAGTACAAAGGTAAACTAAAAAGTTTTGAAAACTTTGGTTTAACTTATGCCAAATCGGCTGGGATATTAAGGTTTGAAAGACGTTTTGCGCAAGAACTTGCCTACCGTGGAATGACGTCACTTGTGCACAAACAATTAGCTACTCAGAAGCAGATCCTGTGTAACCAGTGGGTTGTCCAATTGTTGATGCTATGGAAATTTACAGATAAGCTTAGTAGCAATGATATAGTTAAATTTCTAGCCAAGTTTTGTTAATCAAAGCTGTTAGTTGTGAGAGTTAATGCAGTATAGTGGCAATTATCCGCAATGGCTGGTACTACTAGCTAATAAGGATACCGGTAGATTGCCAGTACTGCTGAATCAGTTATTGCTAAGCATAAAATACAGCTGCTCACAGACTAATGTCAGCCTCTACAATTAGACACTGGACAGCAGGTTACTTATCTATCAGCTACGTAATCGTGGTTTATTGCGTATTATGTACTACAGTAGCAAATTATTTTGGTCAAACAGTAGTAGCAAATACCCTAAGAATTTCTGGATTCAAAAACTGAATAAGAGTGGTTTCTAGAACCATCTGGTCTACCGGGCATGAAAATCGATACTTTAGGTAGGCTAGCCTACTAACTGTTCTTCCGGTAAAAGGCACACGATTAGCAGAACGCTAATTTATTACCTTGACGTTTCGCTCAGCTGAAAATGCCGAGCATCCTCAGAAGTTGAGTTGGAGGAGTCTCAAGCACTCCTCCAATACTAGCACAAACAGTACATCTCGCAGATAAGTTACAATAAAATAAATATCAAAAGAACCAATAAAAATTAAGTGAGTTATAGATGATTGTAACGTCATAATGATCAACTTGCAAGCTAGGGCTAATTCAACAAAACGTAAAAATTCAATTGCTATACTGTGGTGAAACGAAAGAACGTGGCTAAGTCATATATGGTAAAAATAGCAATAAAATAACATTTACTGAGCATTTTTGGCTAAAAATTGGTACACTGATGGCAATGTCTCACCATCCGAGCGGTTGATAACGTTAGTGTGGGCATTGATAAACCAACTTTCAGCAATTAACCGTCTACGATAACTATCAACATATTTTAAAACAGTGGATTCTTCCCAATTAATACGATGATCAAACAACATTAAATGTTCACATAAAGCGGATTTTTCTGGTTCCGCGTTTTTGACAGCTCTTTTATGTTCTGCAACACGACTTTTTAAATCCCGTTTCGTTTGCCCCACATACACAAACTCACAATCAGCACAAGGTATCTTATACACTAATCGACTCTTCTCATGCTCTGCAATAGGATCTTTGAGTGAGGTAAGAATGTTACCAATGGTTTTAGTCGACTTCATTGCAACTTTCACACCAGCTTCGTTAAGAATACGACCAATACGTTCTGAAGTACCCTGTACATAAGGTATGGAGGTGAAGTGCTTAAGATGCTGTGCTGTGTTCCGTTGTTTGACCTTGGGGATGGGGTAGGAGTGCCGGAGAAGGAAACCGTTGAGTTGTAGAACAGACAGAACATGGGTGATTTCGTGTCGTGCATCTGCTGGGATGGTGTTGTGTGTGTTAGCTCTGTCATGTAGTGTCTTGGTAACTGCAAGTTTCTGGTGCTGAGGATGATGAGAATCAAAGTGAAGGTATCTGTCTGTATGGGTGGGTTTGCGATAGACTTGTGTGCGAAGAGTTTTGTCATGTCGTACAACTAGAACATCCAAGAAAGGTAAAGAGAGATCCTGCTCTTCTTCCATAGTGAACTGTATAAGATGACAAACCGAGTTGATATGTTGGTGAAATTCTGTTGTGTGCTCTTTTTTCAATACACAGAATGTATCATCCACATATAGAAGCCAGAGTTTGGGTGGCGTGTGAAATGTCGTGAGTGCGGCTTTCTCTATATGCTCCATGAAGATGTTAGCCACAATTGGAGAGATGCATGATCCCATGGGTGTACCAAACGTTTGTCTGTACAAAACGTTTTGAAAAGAAAAAACAGTGGAATTAGAACAGATTTCAAGGCGAGTTTTTATGTCATGAGCATTGAGTTGTGTACGTGTAGGCAAAGAATCATCAACCACGAGTTAATCAAAAATACACTTAATGGCGCAATCAACAGGTACGGAAGTAAAAAGGCTCACAACATCAAACGACACCAAAATATCATCTTCTTCAGTAACAACATCTTTAATGCGATCTATAAAATCAATTGAATTCTTGACATTGAAACGATTGGTCATAAGAGGTTTAATAATTTTAGATAAAAATTTTGAAATATTGTACGTGGGAGAGTTGACAAAAGACACGATCGAACGAAGAGGAACATTTACTTTATGGATCTTCGGTAACCCATAGAATCGAGGCGTAACAGCTTTACTACAGTTTAACCAATAATATTTGTTCTGTTCAATCTTATTATCCAGCAAAAGCTGGTACACAAAGTCATTGACATCTTTTGTGATATTATTAAGTGGATTTCGTTTGGTTACCAATTTGCTGTAAATATCATTATCGTTTAACAGTGCGTTAATTTTTTGATCGTAGTCTGGCCTGTCCATTATAACAGTACAGTTACCTTTGTCAGCTTTGAGAATCACGATGTCTTTGTCCTCCTTTAGCTCTTTCAAAGCTTGTTCCTCTTCTTTGTCGATATTTCTTTTGGGGAGTCGTGCGGTCTTCAATACTCCGGCGACTTTTGAACGAGTGGTAAAAACTGCAGCTGTGTCATTTACTTTACGTAAGCCTTCTTCAACTCCACAAATGATATCCACCATCGGTAGGCTTTTGGGGCTTAAAGCAAAATTGAAGCCTTTTCTTGTACTAGAAAAAGGGTTACAACTAAACTAGGCCTACCCAGAAGGGTAGAGCCTTTTAGGGTCATTTTTTAATTTCAACGTGCAGCGGTGTTAGATTTTTGCCTTGAGCAAAAAACTGGGAAATCCTTTTTTTTTTTTGAAATTGCACCTCGTTTAGATACTACCCCCAGGCTTTTTTTAATTGCCCCCCCCTCAGTCTTAAAGTACGCATAAAATTGGTTTTACTAGCGCTAGACATGCTATGTTGGTACTTATTTTTGTTGTTTTTCAAAGAGAAAAACAATGGTGATTTTTAATTAAGCATTACAGTTACTTTCAATATTTTGAATTTTTCTTACAACTTAAATTTTTCTGAAGTGCATTAATTTTTTGACATTTTTAAAAGTTTTAACATAACTGTTTGCATGAAATGATGTTGAACAGAAAAAATACAGTTACGACAATGCAAATAGCAATGATAGTTTTGATTTTATTGATTGGCATAAGCAGCTTTTCTTGTAACAAAGTACTTTTTTTCCAATCCATTGCTTTTTTTCTTCCAGCCATAGCACACAGTGCCTCACCAATCTGCCTTTTTGCGCCAACAATCCACTTGTTGTTGTTGTTAACTTCAGAGCAAGTTCCACAGACTGCGTATGATTTGGATAATTTAGGTGAAATGGTTGCTCACAAACAGCTTGTTATCTATGCAGCTTTTGATTAATGGAGGCTCATGCAACACTAGATATTTTTTGTGGGTAAGATAGGTGACACCATTCCCACGGCCATTGTCTTAAAGTGTTATTAGATCATTGTATGATGTTGCTGCAAAATAACACCTGAATAGATGAAATTCTCGGACTGGGTCTCGTTCTTGCTAATTTCCTTCTTCAGTATATTTGATTTTCGGAATAATATTGACAGCTTTTGCTCTTACAATTTTGTCCTCATTTCCAAGCATAGCCGACAGCAAATTTTCGCGATAAATAAAGTAGCAATTCTGCTGCATGCTCTGATGGAATGCTGTCAACTCATTTGTGCCAGAATATGTTTATTCGAGCTTGAATTTCGGTAAAAATAATTTTTGGTTCGTCCAAAATTGTGCTTTTGTATTTTGTTAATTTATGTGTGTTCCAATGCACACCAACGATATACTTGGCAAGATATGAAAACTTGATTTCTTTTAATTGTGATGTTTTTATGTTTGCAGGCCAGAGTTTTAATGTTTAATCGTTTTGCGTGCTTCTGGCTTAAAGGCTACCAGTGCAGAAGCCTAGGGTTAACAGTCAAGTAGGCTTACTAACATTGATGTAGAAGCATTTATTGTAGAACTAAGGTGGACGAACTTGCTGAATAGCAAATGGATAGCCTCTTTTCCTGATGTCATTATAACATGTCGTAAGCTGGCAACAGCCAGCGATGCTATGCAATGTTAAGCAGGCTGGTTGGCTCAAGACTAGTCCAATGCAACTGTAGTTAGGCCTGGCCTTGTTTAGCTTATTAAACAATCAGTAAAACACAAACGAAAACAGTTAAACAACCTACCGCTAATTTATTGATAGCCTTCACTTTTTCACAAACCTAGTGTTAGTTCTACAAGTAAACCTACTAATTGGGACTTTGCACAAGCGAGCAACTTTGTTTTTGTTTGCGAATTTTGGCAGATGAGGATTGATTTGCTCATAACTAGCAAACGGTAAAACCTAGGAAACTAACATTTGGATTCAACATAATCAATGAAAGCGTGATGTGTGCCGATTTCGGGAACCTTAGGTAACGTGATCGTGCATTGAGACACTAAAAAACATAAAAAACAGCGATTTTTGGCTTGAAAATTTATTAAATCGCTTATGACTCAAAAACCACTTAAAACTCAAAAGCACAAATTTGCACACGACATGGGTGCTTATGAATGCTTTACGCAAACCGAGTTTGGGGGCGCCCGATTACGGTATGTAACCAAGATTTTCCTGGCAGAACATGGGCAAAAAGTTGACGAATATGAATCGATATATCTTGGTAATTACCAATATTGATGAAAAATGGTTTGTGATTTTTGAGCACACTATCAACCACCTTTCTTTTGGTTATGTTTGTTTACCCCAACTTGCATACTATTTTTCTTGCTTTTTTTTCTTACCTTTTTTTCTTTTTCTTCCCAAACTATCTACTTTTAAACCACTAAATGCACTGTATTCAAACTTTGAGCGATTGAAAATATCAGGGAGGTCTTGTGTGCGACTGAAATCGGGGGTGCCAGGTCAGTATAATCCCCCTCAATCAAGTTTTCCAAAAACGAATTTTTAAACCGTTGCAGCTAGATGGGTCAAATTTTCGGAATAGGTAGACATTAAAAATAAACTAAACCTAACCAAAATTGGGGGTGCGACGATAAGCAGGTCTCCCCCAAATTGGCCTCCAAAATTAAAACTTTTCAAGCTAGACACATGAAATTTTCAGGGAAGGCAAGTCTAAAGAAGATACACAATTTGGGGGTACCAAAATAAGGTATCCCCCTCAACTGTGGCCACCAAAACCTTAAACCAGTAGAGCTAGATGAATCAAATTTTGGGAATGGGCAGATATTAAAAATATACTAAACGTAACAAAAATTGATTGTACCAAAATGGGAAGTTTCCCCAGGCTGGACACATGACATTTTCAGGGTAGGCAAATATGCAAAAAAGATAAAATTTGACAAAATTTGGGGATACCAAAATATGGGGGTCCCCCTTAAACAGGGCCATCAAAATTCAAACTTTTTAATTGTTTTAGCTAGACAGATGAAATTTTCAGAATATTAAATATAAGCAAAAGATAACGTTCACCTAGAACGGAACTATTCTAAGTCCAATTTTGACATTTTGAGAAATAAGCCAAAATAATAAAAAAACATTGAATTCATGAATATAATCTTGAGAGCATGAACAACATCAAAAATTATAGCAGTCGAAGTTGTTTTTTGGTCTTTTAGGGTTATAACATCATGTGATACTCACCACCAGATGGCGCAGTTTTGTTTTTTTGGCCGAAAATTGGACATAAAATAGTTCAGTTTTGAAAAAAAAAAAAGATGGCCTGGATGTACCATATGTATTGCAAGTATTTAATACAAATAATAAAAGTTTGCTACGGATACTTTTGTTATTGATTAGCTTCAAGTCTTTTGTCAAACTATTACAACAGGTATCCAGTCTTTGTAAAAATTTTGTCATTTATAAACAACTTTGTAAAAATATTGTCATTCCTGCCATTAATTTTTGGTACCGGTATTTAATAAGTTCAACAAACAACAACACACTTAAAATTTAGTTTACAATGCAAGCTAAGCCATGCTGGGTGGTTAACTAGTTAAGTAACCAAATGCAAATTATGTTAGTGTTTAGTACTAAACTTCAAGCCGACATCATTCATTACTACACAGATTTCACCAATTATTTATTATTCAAACACAGTTTTCTTAAAATTTTAATTGCGGCACCAGTATTGGTTTTCAATACATGAGGCTCAATAACATACTGTTTCACATACTCTTTGTTTCAGAATTTGATTCTCAAATTTTTTCACAGCATCATCATCCTTTGATTCTCGATTGCATTAATAGAGTTAAGTAATTAATAAATTTTACAACACTCGAAATGATCCACGAAAGTTTCACATAGTTTGGCTCAAGCTATCAGCTCTAATTTCACAAAAAGCTTCACAAACTTCACAAAAGCTCTGATACTGAAAATATCTGTCTGAGTGTCTGTGTGTGATCAATGACCACACAATTAGGCATTTTACACATTTTCAGCTTATCAATTGGTTTTCAAAATCTTCATTAATTTGCTGCAGTATGTTACACATTTTAAAAATGGCACAAATTCATAATATCACTTTTCACACAAATCTTAACTCATGATCAATTCTTCATTTTGAACATTTCACATACCCATAGTGCGCAATTGAAAGAGTAATTCATTACAAAATTTATCTGTTGTCAGTTTAGCTTTGTAAGCTTTTCTCTTAATTCATTACAATTGTTAACATGGCAGACTTAATTGATTACCGATACATTTTACACTATTAACCACAGTCTGTATGATTAATTAATGGTAACTGAATTATACAATATAGTACCAAAAAAGTCAATTTTCACTGTACCATACTCTTCTAAGCGTCCTGAAGTAGTGAAAATATCTGTAATTAACTCCATGAAAAACACTAGTTACTATGAGCTGTTTGATCACAAAGCGATTAGACAAATTAATGTAAAGACTGTGGTTAAACTTACACTTTCTATTGTCGTTTTCACAAGTTTCACTGTTGATTGCTTTAAATTACAGTTACATTTGATTCTGAAGATTTTCCAACTCATTAAATTTAAATTTTCAGCTAGTTAAAAACTTTTTTCATTCATTGACTAACCTGCAGCGTTTTTAAATTTTGATTAATATCATACATTTTGTTCGGCCCAAAGGCTTGTTTTTTTACTATGCTGCACAAGATTCAACGTCCAACTGACATTATGACACTAATCCATCCTCAGTAGCCCCCATAAATTTCGCATTATAATGAGCTTATAGTTTCTTGCTGTCATTTCATCAGTTGATTCTCAAACTGGTACTTATTCATTACTTTTCAAATTGCTTTACTCGTGCTGTCAGAGCACTGGTTGTAATCGACATATTTACATTAAGTCTATTGCTGCTTCTCAGAACTTAACTAGTACATTAAATTTACGCTCTATAGCTCATTAGTTGGTCAAGTCAAAAATAAACAATTTATTATATTGCATTTGACAATTTCTAGCTCTTCCATCTTCAAACTATCAAAACTTCAATGTTTTTTAAATTAATATACGAAGTTCATACCTACCTTACTGTGGTTACTAAAAACTGCGTAATAATGCTTTAGCTAACAAATTGTTTTGAACTGGCTTCAGTTCATTAAACTCTGTCTGCAATCACTTTGAGCCACAACTTACACTTAAATGCTCAATTTTTCCATTAAAATCTAGCTTTACTTAAGCTCGTAAACATGCTCTTAAAAGAAGAGGGAACACTTGTCATCATAACATATTATAACATTCAAAGTTCAGAGTCATTTCGATTTATGGTCCAAC
Source organism: Trididemnum nubilum (assembly GCA_963965965.1). Taxonomy (NCBI): domain Eukaryota; kingdom Metazoa; phylum Chordata; class Ascidiacea; order Aplousobranchia; family Didemnidae; genus Trididemnum; species Trididemnum nubilum. Next base: position 26,239,514 of record OZ014472.1, on the reverse strand, counting down.
ATTAATGATCGCAGCACTAGCTCAGCTAAGACAAATTAAAAAATAAAGTTAATGTAAATAGTACAAGTTTTATAGCAACATTTACGTAAAAAATATTAATTCAGTGTTGATTGAATAAGTAACTAAATATGTTATGTCCATTCAAAATGAGAATTAAAAATTTTAAGTCCACAAAATAATGTTATGTCCACATATGAATGATGACAAAAATATGTTAAGTCCAGATTTGGACATAGCATTATTGAGTTTCTAAAAAATCCCAATTTTGCTTGGACTTACCATACTGAGTAAGCCTAATTAAAGCATTTAGGATAAATCCAGTACTGCCAAGTTATAGCTCAATGTCCAATAGTTCAAAAATGGCAAAAAAGTGAATTTTCAAAAAAGTAGACATAGCATAGTTCCGTTCTAGGTGAACGATAAAATATAACAAAGTGTAAAGGTTCCCCTCAAACGGGGCCACCAAAATTCATACTTATTAGCCACTCACTTTTCAACCAACATTTAGGACGTTGAAGTACTTGAGCTTAATGGCTTTGATAGATTTAAGCTTGTGGCCAAGGTTTTTAATTACACAGTCACGTGTGAGATTGAAAAAATCATCTACTTGCTTTTCAAAGTTTTTTAACAATTTTATTAAGAAAAGTTTGGTGCTGAATAATGGAAGTGATACAATACACTGTACAATATCCAATGTGTTGGCTGTTGAGTCGCACTGCTAAATAGCGTTCTCAGATTAGGAATAGCTGTAAAATGCGTGCATATTTCTGGCCGTGGTTAGTGTAAAGTTTGGCAGATGTAATAATATTTTGCTCAAAAGTCGTTGGAATTTTAAAGATGGCTTTATGTTGTGTCATAATAAACTGAAAAACTGTTCAAAACTCCTTAAAAGTGCTGAATTTTATAGCGTTGTTATATGAGCTTTTTGATTGACCTTACTTCATTAGTTTGATAACTTTTTGAAACCTTTAAACTTCGAGAGCGAGTAACCTGAAAGTTCTAAAAGTAAACTAAAAAGAGCGTAATGTGCAAAAGAAGTAGATGATTTTAGGTGTGTAGTTGTTTGACTTACAACATTATGCCTAGAGTTCTGCAAAGCATACAGTTGAGTTAATTAATTTTAGTTTTGAATGTGAAGTCATCGTAAAGTTAGATTCTGCAATATGACTTACAAATTTTAAGAATTTAATTTTTTGTTTCTAAATTTTGTTTGGGTGTGTATGTATTTCCATGCTAATTGCTAAGTCAGGCATTCTTAAATTTTGAGAAAATCAGTGGAACTGTTCATTAGGGTGTTGCAGGCACCCCATAAAAATTAGAAACTTGTTTGTTTAACCTGAACTATTTTTTGGTATTGCAGTTTGATTAGTAGATCATAAATACCAAGTTTCAAAAATGTTCACCTCCCCCGCCAGGCCGATTCTAATGCCCACTTTTCCAAAAATTTGCATTTTTTTACCTCTAGAGAGCGGTATGGATGAGCTGTGTTAAAGGACATGTTATTGAAAGAAGCCCCATGTTAGTCTCCGTCTTTTATCCAGAGATATTGCTATTTTATTACCCTCCCCCTTCATAATCAAAAAATGGAGTAAAATGAATTTCGTCCACCAATAAGCAAACAGTTTTGTCTCTGGGCTGCAGTGCCTTGTACTTATTTTTTATGTAAAACATAAAGTTATGATCAGACTGTTTGTTCACAGGACTAACAGATGAGGATAAGGTCACTTTACGAATTGTTGTTAAGGACGGTAAAATTATCTTTCCACTGTTACGTAAAAAACGATATCCATGCAAAGACAAGTTTTGAAAAATTGATGCAAATACAGTAGAACGCCGATTATCCGAAAGCATATTATCCGAAACGCCTGTTATCCGAACAAGAATTCAACCAAAGTGATTAAATCAATTACTATACTTATGATTTCAGCAAATTTAAAACAAAAAAATATGATTGATTAGTATACTGCCAGCACTTATAATATACAATAAATCACTATGTCTGTGTACTGTAAATGATGTATTTTCGTAATGCAGTATTGCATGTTGCTGTAGCCTAAATGATGAATTTTCCTAATATTGCATGTTGTTTGATTATCCGAACAAATCACTTATTCGAACCACCCCTTGTTTTAATTAGTTCAGATAATCAGCATTGTACTGTATCAAAAATTCGCTAGAGTACACCAATGAGCGCTTATTTGTTAATTGCAGCTGCTCGACAATAAATGAAATGACAGGTTCAAATTTTGTTAAGGTTCATTGCAAAGATAGCAGCAGAGTAATTATAAGTTTTAATGTTAAATCAATCGCGTCATTGCTAACTTTAGTTTTAAAAGCTGGCATATTCATAATAGTGTCACAAACCTCATTGATTTGATGGAGTGAACTCACGTGCATAGGCAATGTATTCTTTCCCACATGTTCGAGCTCAACAGAATGCATGTACGCAGTCAGCATCATGTCATTGTTTATATGCAAAGAACAATCAATGTGTGAGCCGGAAGAATCCCAATGTTTGATGTAACTAATCGACACACCTTTTATTTCTTCCGCGTCCATCATAATCATATGCCAAAGTGCATCAATTTTCAATTTTTACTTTATATCCGTAATTGAAGATACATTATTTCTTGTTTGTTGTTCTGCTAAATCTTTTCTGCTTACTTCAATAGCTTTTTCCACATGAAGTTCTTTTCTGTACAAAGTGTTCTCACAGCTTGATCTTTCAGTCGAAGTAGGTTGGGACAAGTAGGACGGACAGTTTGGCAACTGTGAGGGAATAGCATCTGGAGCCAGTTTGGGCTTTTTCAGTTTGTAAGATAAAGCTTTGTCAAATGCTGCGGTACTCCACAATATTTGGTGCGGTAAAAAATGAGGTTCGCAGACCTAAACAGTATAAACTGCAGCATTATCAATCAATTACGCTGTTTCACACCTACACGCATTTTTACAATGACATTAATTTTACTGACATTTTCAGCACACTAGAAATTTTAACAAGTAACATACCTTCAGTGCTTTATCGGAGGCGTTGAGCACTGGACATGATAAATCGTAACATTAAATTGAGAAAATTCCAGGATTAAAAAATTAAGGTACTTTCTTAAAACCACAAGAGGCCAATTAAGCAATCACGACTACGAACAATGTACACCAAGCTTTTACCAAACTATCCCCTTCCATTCCTTTTGCCCCAGTACACTTACCTTGCTACTTGGGCTTGGTTTAAAGTCTTTTCTTTAATAGCTTGAAGCCATTTGTTTTTAAATTTAGGTTCTTTTGGAAAATCAAATACAATAACTGTTGATGAAGCCGAGTAATTTCCGTTGCAACAAGATATGCAACAACGATATGGCATTGTGTTAAGAATTTTATCTTTCAATATTAGTGATACAAAATCAAACAATGTCAAGTTTTTACGTAAAATCTGCACAAAAATACATAAATCACGTATTGTATTCTTATCAGCTTTAAAAGTTAATATAGGCTACTCTATAATGATTCTGAATATATTTTAATGTTGCTTTTCCATTGACAGCTGCAGAGCTTATATTGCATTTGCTTGCTCATAAATAATTTTTAGTTAACTGCATCTCCAACTTGCTACTTTCAATCAAAATATTTTATAGCCTAGCTTCGGTATGTAGCCATTCTTGATTTCTGCTAACAATTTTTGGCTGACCCTTTATCTACTCACAAAAAGTTGCCTGAAAACTTTTATCGAAACTTTTCCTGCATATACGCCTACCTGCAAAGTTGCAATTTGTCAAATGCATCTCCCACTTGCTACTTTCAATCAAACAATTTTATAGCCACTTCTTGATTTTCAATGCTAGCCATTCTCCACCAAAAGTTGCAGTAGAACTTTTATCGAAACTTTTGCATGAACTGCAGTTTTATATTTAATTTGTCAACTGCATTTAAACGGCAGTTAAAACTGCAGTTACTTTCGTATTCTTAACGTGCAAAAGCAGATCAATCTCTAATTCAAACAGATTAGACAATGACTACACTGCGTGACGTCACAATCCTCATGATAGGCCTTGTGTTATCTAGATGGCCATGGTTCAACTCGCACCCTGGTCACGTTCCTGTGTCCTTCAATAAGACGCTTTATGATGATTATCTTTGCATGGTGGCCTCAAACAAGCAGCAAATTCAGTGGACAAGAATTCGAAGAAATTCACAAGAACATTGGATCACTAGAAACTCCCTAAGCAGGTGCGAATTCCTCCGACCACGAAGTAGTCATTGAAATGAAGAGTACACGTATCATACAATATTTAGCATCTGACGTTGTCCAGTGACAGGAGGATAAGTATGCGCTACCGCGACAACAACACAGCTTTTGCTGTAAAAGAAAAAAAAGGAATTGTAGATTAAGAAAAAAAAACAAAAAGTTCTGGTTTTGGGTGCTTTTTAGTCGAAATGTAAAAAGCCTGGCTGTTTATTGACCTAAATAAAAACGGATAGGTGCAAAGACTTAAGTATCAGAAGTTGACAGACGTGTTAGTGTCACGAGCTTTTCATTATGTGCATGCAAAATCACAATCTCCACGTAAATACATGCAAATTTATTGTTAAAGTTAGCCTAATTTAACTCTTATTGAAATAGAATGCAACGGTTAAAAAAAATAAAGACAAAAGACACTATTCTAGGCGAACAACTGAAGCATCCTTCGCTATCCACAGTTAAAAGCACTCCTTGCTGTGAACTATAACACATTATGCGCTGTGAGATAAACAAGACAAATTGAAGGCGAGCTACGCATCAGCTAGGTTTCTCGCCAATTGCGTCAGCAAAGCATAAAATGACAAATAAGATCTAGGTTGTAAAAACACACGCCATAGATACGAAATAACTAATGCAGCGAAAATGAATATTAGGGGTTTCAAAATCGAGACATTAACCCCTTTTCAGACCAAAATTTACAAATTTCAATCACAAACAGAGCACATTAACATACCGAGAATCAAATGCAATGTAATTGACGATTTACACCAGCCGACTTAAGCAATCAGAGCCAATGCAATCTTTCCCTTTTGTGCATTGATATTTGATATGATAATTCTGTAAGAACAATGCCCATCTCATTACTTTGTTGGTATCATACTTGGTGCGATCAATAAATTGCAATGCTTGGTGGTCAGTTTGAAGCACAAATTCTACACCATACAAATAAACACGAAACTTCTTAATAGCCCACACAATAGCTAAGCATTCACGTTCAATAGTACAATATCGCTTTTCAGTATCGGTCAATTTCTTACTCGCATAGCTAACTAGAAACAACTCTCTGTCATGGTCCTGCAATAGCATTGCACCAAGTCCAATCTTGGATGCATCACAACGTAACACAAAAGGCTTTGATGTATCAGGTAATTTCAGTATAGGCGTAGTTGCTAAACTTGCCTTGAGTGCATTATCCTGGGCAACATCCCATGGTACATTAGGATTGCCTTTGCGAGTCAAGTCAGATAAAGGCGCAGCACTAGCACCATAACTAGGAATGCAGTCGCGGTAATAACCAGTCAAACCAAGGAAAGATCTAACTTCCTTCTTGGTTTGGGGTTAAGGAGCATTCTTAATTTTAAGCACATTTTCTTTGTGTAAACCAATAACTCCTTCCCCTACATGATGACCAAGAAAATTCACTTTATGAGCACCAATCACACACTTAGAGGGCCTGATGGTCATACCAGCATCACGAAATTTACGAAAAAAACACTTTAAAACACGAGCATGCATATCCCAATCACAAGTGTGCACGATGATATCATCAATATACATTTCTACATCGTCAAGGCCTTGCAGTAATTTTCTCATTGCGTGAGCAAAGGTAGCGGAGGAATTAATCATCCCAAAAGGCAATGTTAGAAATTCGCAGCTGCCTTCATGTGTTACAAATGCAGTTTTGGGCACGTCATCCTTCGCAACCGGTATCTGGCTATAACCTTTAGCTAGATCTATAGTAGTCAAGTAGCGAGCATTACACAGTCTCTCAAACACATCAGCACTGGTAGCCATAGTCTCAGGATCAAGAACAGTGATCTTACTAAGCTTATGATAATCAATGCACAACCAATTCGACTGGTCTTTTTTTCTCACCAACACCACAGATGAGGCATAGGGAGAATTAGAGGACTGTATAATACCACTCTCCATCGTTGCCTTTATATCATTTGCTAAGCCATCACGCAAACTAAAAGGTACAGCATACGGTTTTGAACGCACAGGTTCAACACAAGTCAAAGTAATTTCATGCTCAATTAAATTAGTGCAGCCAGGTAAATCACTAAACACATCATCAAAATCATGCAACAACTCAGTCACCTCTTTTAGTTCTGCATTAGTAAGTTGATCATCTAACTTAACCATATCAACCGTCTCACTTGACTGTACAGACACAAACTCCAAAAAGTCATCCTCCGCTGCCAACATATCATCGAACTCTAGATTTTGCTGCGCACAGCAGCTTGACAAAACAGTGTCATTTGTGTCTCTTACGTGATGCTTTTTCAGAAGATTGGCGTGCATCAGCTTGGCCTTGCCATTGATGTCGATCTTATAATCCACAGGGCCAACTGCTTCTACTACTTTGAATGGCCTTTTCCACTGCATTAACAACTTGTTGTCAGTTGGAAGCAAAAGCAAAACAAAATCGCCAGGTTAGAATTGGCTTTGCTTGACTTCATGCTTATCAAAATCCGCTCTATATTTGTTTTGAGCTGTGGTCATCTCTTGCTTCACCAGATCAAAAGTTTTGTCCAGCCTTTCTCTGAGGTCAACCACGTAACGGTAACTGCTTAGCACTTCAGGTTCAGTGTTATCAGTTTACCAGATTTGTCGCAGAATATTCATCAGTCCTCGAACGGGTCTACCATACATCAGCTCGAAAGGTGCAAACCTCGTTGACTCTTGTGGAACTTCCCGATATGCCAAAAGAAGGGCGTCTAAGAAACGACGCCATTCCTTCGGTTGATCAGCGCATAGTTTTTTCAGCATACTCTTGAGGGTGCCATTGAACTTTTCCACAAGTCCGTTACACTGCGGATGGTTTGGCATTGTAGACAAATGGCATATTTTGAGTAGCCGTTCCACTTCATTCATGCAATCTGATATGAACTGACTTCCCATATCACTCAGGATTTTCTCTAGATTACCAAGTCGACTGTACATAGATAACAATCCCCTAGCCACGTCTTCTGTGGATATATTTTTCAAGGCCACAGCCTCTGAGTATCTTGTAGCATAATCCACTAAAGTCAAAATATATTTAAAGCCAGCTCCACGTGGTGAGTGAATAGGACCAACAGTATCAATCGCCCCTCGTTTAAATGGGATGTCGATTAGCGGCATTTTCTGAAGCGGCAATTTTGAAATGTTTGCTTTCTTCATCATCCTTTTGCATATGTCATACGACAAGCAGAATCATCACGCATCATCTTTTAATCCGGGCCAGAAAAAGTTGCTTAAAATGCGATCGGTTGTCTTTCTAATTTCCGTGTGACCGCTCATCATCGTTTCATGGGCTAATTCCATGGTCTTGATTCGTAGCGACTTCAGCACTACAAGTTATTTGATCTTCTTTCACTGTTGACACTGGGATGTTGAAAGAAGCAATACAGCAACCTGTTCTTTATACCGAAATAAGACTTGCCTTTGCCTTTTAACTTCTCTTTGCCTGCTGAATGTAGCTTCTCAAGGGATTGGTCCGCCATTTGCTCCTTCTCAAACTGAGCACGATTTATAGCAGTCCACTCACTGCCTCCTTCAACTTCAAAGGGTTTACTAGAGTGATTTTGATCACGAGTTTGCGACCTCATAGCTACCGCAGACATTTTCGGCTATGGCTCATACCATCATGCGATTTACCACTAATCACATTCCCAAAGATAAGATCGTGTAGAGGGTCTTTAATGCATAATGCCTCCACGTGATCATTGTAAAACGGCGTGCTGACGTTAATCACTGCAATTGGAACCTCTATCACAGATCTGTCCAACAAGGTCAACCTTCCGGTTCTTCCAGTAAATTGGTCTTCCTTTACCAAATTTTGTCTAACCACGACTCCATTGCAACCTGTGTCTCAAAGCACATTAACTGCATTCTCTTCGACCTTGCCGGCAACAACAGATAAACCATTCACGTTAAGCTTTTCCCCGCTGGTGACAACTGGTTCTATAACCAGAATCTCTTTCTTCATTTCCAGAGTAGCGGCAGCCGCTATTTGGTTTTTCTCGGTGGCTTGGCCTCGCATCCTTCAATCTTGGGCCAGATGACCACTTTTGTCGTAAATAAAGCGCTTCCTGCTTCGATCCAATGCACCACCTGTTTTCAGTTTCGGGCATGCACAAGCTCTATGACCAGTTTGATGACATTGTAACAAGTTCCAGCGCTGCAACCATTCACATCTTTTGGGGGTTTGGGGTTTTGGGCTTGGACTTTTTGACCATAACTGAAAATTATGGGCTTGCAAAAACTGATTCACAACTACTAACAGGTCATCCAGAATTTTGGGCGCTTGTTCCTTGAGGTAAACTGCCAAATTATTGGGACAAGAGTTCAGAAATTGCTCTTTGCCTAGCAAATCTTGAATCGCCTTCCACTCAAATTCGCAACTTGCCATCTCGACCCATCTCTGGACGTAATTAGTAATTCGAACAATAAATTGCATAATCTTCCGAAAGACTAGAATATACTTCAAGACCTCTTCTCGTCAACAGAGCACTCAAGCAAGTAGCCCAATCTGAGTGATCCCAAGTATTTGAGGTGGCGAATCTTCCAAACCTCAATCACTAATTGTCCAGTTCATCCTTTTCGTCGATAACTGGGGTTCCTTGGCTCTCCGACTAGCCAACCGGTCGGTACTCCGTCTCTCTTCCTGGATTCGCGCCAGTTCCAGTTCTACTTTCTTTAGTTCTAGCTCTTGCTGCTTTTGTTTCACTGCAGCTTCAGCGTTTGCTCTTTGCAATTTTTTTTTAGCCTCAGCAGCCACTCTTTGCGCTTCTCTTTTGGCTTCTGTGGCAGCTCTCTTCTCCTAAACAGCTTTAGCCCTTTCTTCTCGCTCAGCCGCCTGCTGTTCCTAAACAAACTTCAACAGCATATCACCTTGCAGTCCCATTTCCTTTACAGCTGCTATTAACCTATCCATTGCTGTTCTACGTGCTTTGTACGAGTTCTGTCTGATCTTGCAATTAAAAGCTTCGAAACTTTTGAAATAGTTCTCGGACTAGCCCCCAATTGTTACGAGCTTTTTGTTATGTGTACACAAAATCACAATCTCCACGTGTAAATACATGCAAATTTATTGTTAAAGTTAAGCCTAATTTAACTCTTATTGAAATAGAAGACACTACTCTAGACGAACAACTGAAGCATCCTTCGCTATCCACAGATAAAGCACTCCTCACTGTGAACTATAGCATATTATGCGCTGTGAGATAAACAAGACAAATTGAAGGCAAGCTACGCATCGGCTAGGTTTCTCGCCAACCGTGTCAGGAAAGCATAAAATGACAAATGAGCTCTAGATTGTAAAAACACACGCCATAGATTTGAAATAACTAATTTAGCGAAAATGACTAATGCTTGCGAAAGTTTAGCGAAGATGAATATTAGGGGTTTTAAAATCGTGACAGTTGGATCTAAAAGGAATCTCTGTGTAGGATGGTTAAAGCAAGCAGTATGCGGTGGTGCGGTCTTGTTTTGAAGAAAGAACATTGAAGAAAGAACATGAAAACGTTCTAGTAAAGGCTTAGGAATTTGAAGTGCAGAGTCGCAGAGCAGGAGGACGACCAAAACGAACGTAAGAACACACAAGTCGAGGTTGAGCTGAAGACAGGTGAAAGAGTGGGTGTTCATGCTATAGAACGCATTGGCGAGACATGCTATGTAATGATCATATTAAATACATTGGCGGAAAAAAACTGAATCAAAACTGAAGATGAACTGGCACGCTTGCAAAATAATTTTGCATTTCATAGTTGAGTTCGACTATAAAATTGCTTCCCATTTCAATCAAGCTGGTGAGCAAACGTTTTTCGTAGTTTGTTATCAAAAAAGCGCTGATTGAGCCAAAGTTGCTTTTTTAACAGCACAGTACCAAGAGATTAAAATTTTGAAGCTTTATCAGCGACCTGAACTTACTGCAAGCTTTAGTGTAATAATGGCTGAAAAGAATACTACTGTTTCAGATAAAACAAACAAGCTCGATGCTAGACTGGTAGCCCTACAAACTCTTACCAATGAAATGGAAAGTTTAGAATATAAAATTGATAAATTTGAAGCTAGATTTCGAGAATTGAATATTAAGATATCAACTCAAAACCAAACAATCAAGGAAATATCCTTGCAACTCGTCAACAAAGCTTCAAAAGTTGATTTTGAGGACCTATTAGCAGAGGTGGAGTCGAGGACACAAGGCTCGAGGCCAAGGACACAAAAAAAATCCGAAGCCAAGGACAGCCTTTCCGAGGACAGACACTCTCGAGGCCAAGGACAGGAATGCTCGAGGCCAAGGCCAAGGACCAAGGACACAAAGCGCAAGTGCTCTCCAAAAAAAAAAAAAAAAAAGGTCTTCACAAAAATTTTTCAAGTGATCTCCACGAAAAAACGCTTTCCAAAAAATTTTTCAACCGCTCCACAAACTTTTAACTTTCCAAAAAATAGTGCTGTCCTCGAGCCGAGGACAGGCCAATTTTCGAGAACTTGAGGCCTCGAGGCCAAGGCCAAGGACTTCAAAATCTGTCCTCGAGGACGTCCTCGAGGCCAAGGATGTCCTCGAGGACTCCACCTCTGCCTATTAGACCACATTATTAACCTTGAAAATCATGCGAACAGAACAAAAGAGACTCCGTACCGCGTGAGTCGTATCACAAATGCTTTAATCTCTTGATGCATGGGTTGAATGATTCAAAGGACAGTCCTTGGAAACTGAAAGAAGAAACTCAACCTATTTTCAATGAATTCTTAACCAAGGCTTAGACTTGAACCCCATTGACATCCCCTTAATCGATATTCGCAGTATTCCGCAACGGCCAATTGTCAAAAGTGGAAAAAGCGTTACCCGGCCCAATAAAATCAAGCTCTCCAATACTGCTGATTAACAAAACATTATGAAAGCCTCAACAATCTGAAAGCTTATAAAAATTCCCCCACGCTCACAATCTTTGCAAAAATTCAAACCTGTCTTTGTTTCCGAGTATCTTCCCAAAGAACTCTACGAAGAAAAGAAGAAACTTATGCCTGAGTTCAAGGCAGCCAGAAAAGCAAATACAAAAAAACTAATTGGGCTGTTATTAGCGGCCACTATCACTTATATGTGAACGATAAGTTAGTATCAGTCTAGTCTTAAAGTCGCTTTCTGAAAAGTCAATTTTGCGTTTTGTGTTTGACTGCATATCGACTTTGCGTGCCATATCTTTTTTCTTTTTCCGATTTATTTGAAGAAGCAACCAGAGCCACTGACAATTCTATCGTATGTGCTCGAATAACCTAGTTTTGTTGCTTTACTGATTATACTGTTACAGTTGCAAAATATTGTTTTGCTTTCACTGTTAGGCCTTGTGCGTTTGGTTTATCTTCACCAGAGTCAATCCCTGCTCGCAAACCAACTAGTTATATCAACTAGACATAATCATTGTATCCAATTATGTACAGATTCTAACCAAAAAGCAAGAACCAAGACCACTACTTATTTGTTTTTTGCTAGTAATCATTTCTCCTTGTGCCACCAGGTTAAGTTATTATAATCCTTGGCAAATAATAGTCCAAAATAATAATAGCTTTTTCTTGGTTCGCAATTAATCCTCGCTGATAATTGCTTTTCTGCATAATCATGTCTTTAACTCCCTCCCCCATAAGTGTAATGGCGCACTGTGCATCTCACCAGGTCAAACAGCCACCCCAACTCTTCATTGCAATACTGAAAATAATATTTTAAGTGATAGCATGTATACAGTAGAGCAATAACTCCCAAAGTTGGCTAATGTGAATATTTTGACATCAGTGCTACCAACTTTTCCCAATCAAATACTCTTGGAAGCTTATTCATGTTCACATTCGCTCCTTACGTAAAAATTATGACGCTTTGCATAACCTTTGCAATCCTTTAAATTTTCTATCGACTTACTTTGTTTAGCCGAAACTCGTATCAGAGACCAACCTCTACTCAACATCGTGTTGCTGGGCTACAGCTTTGTTCACATTAATTCTGGAAATGCAGCTGGTGGAGTAGTAGTGCACATTTCCCAACAGACCTAGTAACTATGAATTTTATGAAAAGCAATTTCGACTACACAATACTGAATCTTTTCACCTAAACATTTTAGGTTGTCATCAGATTGTATTGTTGGAGTAATATACCGCCATTCTTCTTTACCTGAAATCAACAAATTTTTTGGTGATTTATCCTCATGTCTGTTTGAATTATTTAATTGTAACAAATCGTTTTACTTACTTGGAGACGTAAACTTCAATATAGACCAAAACAATCTGGCAATCGATTATATCAATATTTTACTATGTCATGTAGCTCTCTCTGTTATCACAATACCTACTAGAGTAACACCAACTTCTGCCATTGTAATAAACCATATCATTTCAAACGATCTGAAACATGAAGTATTACCTTCGTCCTCCGTGATTGTTTAACTGATCATTACCCGGTAGCATGTTATGTAAAAGCTTTTGATCCCAAAATTTCCAAAAACAAAGCAAAAATTATTTGTTTCAGCCAAATCAAACTTAAATAGTGAAGCCTTTTCCATCGACTTACAAACAATAATCCCCACTCAAACATTCCCACTTATCGAAACTTTTTGCAAATTGTGTTTCTTCATAAATCTTTTTAAGCACACCAAGTATTAATGAAATAATAAACGTCATATATTCTTTAAACATGAACAAAGCTGTAGGCCACGACAATATTCCTGCATTTTTCCTACACTTAGCTGCTGCCACCATTGCGCCCTCTCTGCAGTGTTTCATTAATTTTTCCTTTACTCATGGCACTTTTTCTGACAACTGTACACTCACTAAAGTTATTCCATTTCATGAAAAAGGAAACAAATCTGACCCTAACAATTATAGACTCTTCTCAATTCTTATATGCTTCTCAAAAATACTGAAACATCTTATTTACATTCGTTTTCTACAATTTCTGAAAAAATACAGTGTTATCCACAAATCGCAATATGGCTTCCAAAAAGAAATATCAGCAGCTCATGCTGTACTTGACCTAGTCACAACATCTTTTGACAATATCAACAATAACTTCTACACATGCTTATTGTTTTTAAACTTACAAAAGGCCTTCAATACTATGTCGCATGAAATTCTGCTATTTAAACTTGATTGCTACAGTATTCGGAGTTTCGCACATAAATTAATGCAATTATTCTTTAATAGAAAACAGTTGGTCAGCATAAATGGTATCAACTCAGTGGTTGAATGTGTTACATATGGGGTCGTTCAAGGTTTCACCTTAGGCCGTCTTTTATTTTTAGCTGTATATTAATGATTTGCCCTGCTCCACAAACTGTCTTCCGCGACTTTTTGTTGACGACATTTTTCCCTTGTTATCAACTGTCCTGAACTCAGTACTCTAAAAAATGTGATGAACAAAGACCTCGCGAATGTTTATAAATGGCTCCAAGCCAACGAGCTCCATTTAAATCCAGCCTAGTCTACTTACAGGGGCGTATTCTCACAGTCATTTAGCCAAAAAAGATAACAATTTTAACAAGTACATGTAAAAATTTAAAACAAAATCAAACTAGTATGCCACAGTTATAGTTATTCACTTTTAAGTCAAAGTAGCAATAGATAGTCTCGCTTAATTCATTGGTTTCAGTTTAAGTCTGTTTTAAGCATATCGCTAAATCACAAAAAATAATGGCAACACGCATGCAATTTTTAAATTGCATTCAACGGCTTAAGAGATCTCTGTTTCAATAAGATTACGTACAAAATTAAATAGGTTTGAAGACTTGTACTGGCACGTTGTTTGCTGCAAAAGTTCTTTTATACGTCTAGTTTCTTGTTTTTGTAAAATATAGTCTCTATTTTGATTTTAGGTTTGTTACAGTAAATTAGCTTAAAACATGCCACAAGCTATGCACCAAAGCATGCAATTTCAAATATTGCATGCATGTTGCTGTTTATCTTATGTAATTTAGCGATATGCTAAAAGCGAATAACTAAGCGGCAAAACCAAGCTGTGCTAGCCGTCGGTAGGTGAAGTCAGAGTGAGTTTTTGCTATGGTAATGTTCGCACTATTTTGGCTACGTGCTGAGCTATATGAGTGAAAGCAAAATATGAAATCCATTTAATCAGGGAGTTACAGTTGTTGGTTCAGTTAGTACTTAGTAGGCCTAGGCTAGTTGTAAAGTTTGCATTAGATTTGCAACAAAGTTTTTTTAAATAATCAATAAATTACACTGGTGGACATTTTTTTTTTAATTTTATTTTGTTTGGATAGCAATAGGTGTTTCTGGATAATTTGATGGTGCTGATTCCGAATCTGTAGTTAGAATTTTTCTATCACGTAAGGATTTTTCACAAAGTATGAAAGCACTTTTTAAGTAAAATAGCGATATTTAACATAAATACGAGTACACGGACATGCAGCTAGCTCGTTTAGCATTGGCATAATCATCAAGAAAGTTACACATCTTTGTCACAAGCCATAAATTTTCTTTTTCTTGCTTTGCGTCCAAGTTCATTGTGTACTAGGCAATCTCGTTTCAGTGACCAACAATAGTCAGCCATCATCGAGCAATCCCATCGTCCCTGGTACCGTGTTTCCATTGTTTTAATGTCCTGGTGAAATCGCTCACCTTGTTCCTCGCTCATGTGGCCTAAATTTGCAGGAAAAAAATCAAGATGGGAATGCAAATAATGGACTTTAACACTCATTCGGCAACCTAGTGTTTGGAAATTGGTTAGCATTTGTTCCACAATCGTTTGGTAATTTGGACTCTTTTTTTTACCAAGAAAATTAGACACGACATCTTTAAACGACTGCCATGCGTTTTTCTCCGTATCGTTCATCTTTGTTATGAAGAGTTAATCATTAATCAACATCCTGATTTGTGGACCAATAAAGACACCTTCTTTGACTTTTTCTGCACTCAAATGGGGAAACTTTTCAGATATGTATTTGAAGCATAGGCCTTGTTTATCCAGGGCTTTAACAAACTGTTTCATTAGGCCCAATTTGATATGCAGAGGTGGGAGTATTACTTTGGAAGATTCTACAAGGGCAGGATTGGTTATATTCTTTTGACCAAGTGTTCTTGATACCCTTGTTGGCCATTCACGTTTGACCCAGTGATTCTTTTTATCTTTGCTATCCCATTCGCATAACAAACAAGGAAACTTGGTATATCCAGACTGCTGGCCTTGCAGCATATTTAATACTTTTATATCAACACATACTTTCCATGCATGATCGTGATACTTCAATTTGGTCTACAAAATTTCCATATTTTCGTAGGATTCTTTCATGTGAATGGAATGAGCTAGAGGTATGGATGCAAAAGTGTTTCCGTTATGGAGCAACACTGCTTTTAGGCTTCGTTTAGATGAATCAATAAACAAGCGCCAGTCGCTTGGTTCATAAGTAGTGCCTAATTTTTCAATAAGACCTTTGATATCAACACAATAAACCAGATCATCTTCTTTGGTGAAAAATGGAAGATATTCTTTTTCACGATGCTTGTACCAAGAGAATGTGACCTCAGAATCCAGCATATTCCGAGATTTTAGCCTAGAACCAAGAAGAACAACAGAAACTTTGGGCAAATCCAGGTCTCGAACCAAATCATTTAGTTCCTCTTGACTGAAAAGTCTTGGTCTTTCACCTTCAAAGCATTCATATTCTGATTGGCACTCAGACGACGACAAATCAGAACTGGTAGTTGAATCTTCAACGTCTATCAAAACTGGAGGAGGAGTTGGTACAGGAACATCTGGCTGGTGAAGAATAGGACGAGTAGCGGACGGTAAATTAGGGTACTGAATGTTATGCTTATTCTTCATGTTAAACCCAGAAACATTACAGCTACAAAAGTAGCAATCATTGCCGTGGCCTTTAGGCTCTCTCCACACCATTGGGACACCGAATGACATAGATTTCTGCTTTCCTTTGCTTCAACGTCTCAGTGATTCAACACAACTTCGACAAACCTTGTGTGGAGCCCATGTTTTATCTTGGTCCCCAAGCTTAATTCCAAAGTAGGCATAGTAAACATTTTTAACAAAATTTGTGATGTTTTGGCGTTGAGATTTTACAACATATTCTCCACAAATATAACAAAAAATATTAGGATCATTCGTACAGCCTCTTGATCGTGATGACATAGTATTTACTGTACTGTTCACACAGCAGCCTAAAATTTCCAACTAACTTTATACCACTAGCAATTTTGTTCTTTTTCCTAAACAGAAAGGTTTGCTTTAAGAGTATGAAGTCTACTTTTAGTATCCTCACGAACTGAAGTATTCTATCATATGCAAAGCTTTGCGAATGACTGCAGTATAATGTCCACAAAACTGTATGATCTGACAAGTAGCTTACTCAGTTTTTTACTGTGCGTGTCTACAATTTCATCCAAAATTTGTTTAACCTTAAACTATACGGAAATAACTTATTCCAACAATGTTGAATATGTAGAAGTCCGTATAGACCCCCAGTTAAACTTCCAAGAGATATGAGATATAAGAGCTACTAAACAAAGAATTTCAAGGTCTATTGGCATTTATTTCGAAACTAAAATACTTTCTCCCAACCTCCGCCCTTCTTAAACTCTATTATGCTTTTGTTCACCCCCACCTACTCAATGGACTTATCATCTGGGGATCCACCTATCCGACTTATCTAAAAGATATTTTTGTTCTTCAAAACAAAGTCGTTCGGCTTTTCGGAGAGGGGCCTATCAAGACCACGTTACTCGTTATCATTCAGCTCTTAAATATATTAAGCTTTATGACCTATTTAAACATGAAGTCGCAAAAACTGTATTTCGTCATTTTTGAAATAACCTATCTCCCTTAATACCTCACTTATTCACCACAACAAGCAAAATTTCAAGAGTTACAAGATCAGCAAATGATCTGAACACTACACTTTACATTCCTAGATACCGTACAACCAGACTGCAACGATGCATAAAATATCAAGGAGTAAAAATTTGGTATGATATTCCAACTAAAATAACAAATAAATCTTTTAATCACTTTAAAGGTCATTACAAAGACTATTTATTGAACCAATGTTGTTTTTTTTGTTGTTTTTTTTTTCATGATCGCTCTCCTACATGTCGCCACATTCTATGAATATTATACTTTGCTTTTTTTCTAGTCATATTTTCGTCTCTTTTAGGTGGTTGCTTGACTTAAAGACCGAAAGGTCCATTTGCAGCACTCCCTTGCTGCTTAACATCCATGGAGTATGCAATTAAGATACTATTAGTTATTGCAATATTGTTGTTTTTTTCTAGCTTGTGGGTGTGTACGCAAAAAAAACATTTATCATAAAAGGATACTGACGATGTTTTTTTATCGAAATATTTTTTTGCGATTGTAGATTAAAGAAGAAAATAACTAATGAAAAAAATACTATCAGGTAGGTAGGCAATAACTTTTGTGTTTTTATTTGTTAGACCTACTCAGGAATGTCAAAAGATTTTCCAGGCAAAGAATCCAATTGACACCGACCAAGCTAAAGCAAAGCTAACAGGTAAAATAAGTCCGAAATACAAATTTTCAATTTATTGTCTATGCAGAGTTCGCATATCAATCTACTTTATTCTCGATTTTTTTGTACATTTTTGTTGAAGGACGCGAAAACTATCCAACAATAGCATCGCACATTGTACAACTTTGTAATACAGTTGCTATTCCAATTGCAGAACTAAGTAGGGTTGGATTGATTTTGAAATTGAATCCGCTTACAAGTTGGCAATGAATTTGCTTGTGGATTTTCAAAAGTCAGTGAATTTGAATATCCTAATTAAACAATGGATAAATGTGGATTTTTTCAAATTAAAACTTACATTGCAAAAGTAGCGATTTGTAACTTGCAAACACGTTCTATAAAATTTATCAAGCAAACAGAAACTTTGTGATGGCAAATGTGATGCTGCAATGTGCTTACCTGCGAAAGAATCAACTCTACTCCAAGTTGCCCTGACCCTATTTTTTAAATCTGCTTTTATGGAAGTTTAAATTGAGGTGAAATTGCGAAAAAAAGCATAAAATTCGTATTTCACATCATCAGTTTTCAAAATGAGTTCATTTATTTTACTAACAGGCTGGCACAAACAAGGGTACTAAAGCATTGGTGCTATTCAGCCGGTTCGCGCGATCCGGTTCCTAAACTTAGCAAACCGACTGCTTGCGTAATATTTTTGCTATTACATTTGCACTAAAAAGTGAGTTATAATTAAACTTAAAAAAGCTACTGGTACAGTGTCAATCAAATGGCTGTGTGAAAATTTTTAAATGAAAAAGACTTTGTTAACACAGAAAGCGTTTCAGCTTTTTTAACCATGTGTTCGTTCAGAGGCGTAATCACGAGAAATAGGGCTAAGAGAGGTTTGAGAAATTTAACCCAAATAATACGTGTCTGTAGACGGGTGTTGATCTTGACCAGGAAGTAAGGGAAGGGGATAAAGGGGCTAATGTCAAATAGGTTCAAAATTTTAGCATTTAATTCTCTTAAATGGTTCATCAAACGTGCGAGATGTCATCCAAATGGTGTTAAAATAGCTTCTTTTCCGAAAAATTACAAAAGTCGCCCCCATCCCCCCGTTTGTGAGACGCTGTAGACAACTTTCAGCTTTGGGGGTCAAGGCCCCTCCCTTATCAAAACTTAGTTACGCATCTGCTCGTGATGTATTGTAGATTGTTCCCTATTTGTTTCTGTTCCAAAGGAGTTGTTATTTTTAGCAGTGCCCATGCAATTCAGAATTACAAAAATGTACTAAACACTCCCAAGATAATCTATTCTTTTTTCAAGAAAACTGCTTTTAGACTAGTCACCCTCTCAACCGCCCGCTTCATAAAAAAGAACTATTTGTAAATCGCTCTGAGAGAACCGATTCCTAAAACATTTGAATAGCACCACTGGTACTAAGGTTAAGCGGTGAAGTTGTTTTTGTAAAATTAAGTAAAGAACGATTTAGGTTACTCTAAGAACAAAAACGATTGCAAAAATAGAACTAAGCATAACAATTTATTAGACGCGTTTCGCTTTAACTTAAAGCATTATCAATAGAATAAATTTGCAAAGTAAGAAACACGAATTTATATACAATAACCACCCATTAATACAGGTAGCCACGGCATTGCTTAAGATTTGTCATAATTGAATAAAAGAGCGACAGGTCATACATAGGTTTAAACACACAAGAAAACACAACTGAATAGCGACGTCATTTTTAAACAACAATTTAAAACAATTAAGCATTGAAAAGATACAGGGCAAAGATTGATTGTCGACATTCAGTTGCGGTTCTGTTTTGGAAATATGTAAGATTTCTTTGATGCGCAATTTAGTCACGTGATTACTTCTGTCCAAAATTTTGGGTGAGTCAAAATTAATTTCGTGGGTTGGGATTATTGAGCAAATGTTTTCAAACTTCAGAGTCTTCACACATTCGATGTTCATTGAGGCGAGTAATTAGGTTTCGTTTGGTTTGGCCAATATAATTTTGACCACAACACCTGACGAATGTAATAACGATTGACGATCTTTATACGGAAATAGTTTGCCAATAGTAAAGCTACGATGAGACATTATCAATTTGATATCATACGCACATAAAAATTCACGAATTTCTTTTTCAATTTGCATAAAATTACGATCAATAAACTGCAATTTAAAAAATACACAATGCTTCGCAGACTGTTGTTGGTTAGAGTGGAGTTTGGCATCCGGTTTTTGATTTCTGTTTATGGCTTTGCGAATAACATTCCGAATAGTTTTGGTAGGATCCCCATTTTGTTGCAACATTTTGGTAATTTTCTCACACTCAAGAAACAGTAATTGTCGATTGCTGCAAATTTTAATAGCTCTATTGACTAATGATCTAACGAAATTTATTTTGTATTTAGTGGGAGCCAAACTACTCCACTTATTGTACAGCCCAGTGTGTGTTGGTTTTCTGTAAATGGATAACTCTATTTTTTTTTTAACTGTCAATATTGACGTCCAGGAAGGGCAGCTGTTTATTGTTTTCAAGTTCGTAGGTAAATTTAACATTATTGTGAATCTGGTTTAATTTTCTTTAAAACAACATAGCACTTTCAAAATCTGGAAACACTGCAAAGCAATCATCCACATACTGAAAAAACACGTCCGGTTGCACATTAAACTTTTTTGTTTTTTAAATCACATAGTTCATAAAAATGTCAGCAAAAGCCCACGACAAAATGTCAGCCAAAGCTCTGGTGCGGACTACCAAATGCACTACGCTAAATTTTAGTGGTAGCTTTTATGAACAAATTGATGGCGTAGGTATGGGATCTCGAATCGCTCCGGCTTTTGCTGACATTTTTATGTACTATGTGATTTAAAAAACAAAAAAGTTTAATGTGCAACCGGACGTGTTTTTTCAGTATGTGGATGATTGCTTTGCAATGTTTCCAGATTTTGAAAGTGCTATGTTG
The DNA here is from genome assembly GCA_963965965.1 of Trididemnum nubilum. NCBI lineage: Eukaryota > Metazoa > Chordata > Ascidiacea > Aplousobranchia > Didemnidae > Trididemnum > Trididemnum nubilum. The sequence continues at coordinate 26,218,836 of OZ014472.1, read as the reverse complement.
TTTTAAAGAAAATTAAACCAGATTCACAATAATGTTAAATTTACCTACGAACTTGAAAACAATAAACAGCTGCCCTTCCTGGACGTCAATATTGACAGTTAAAAAAAAAAAATAGAGTTATCCATTTACAGAAAACCAACACACACTGGGCTGTACAATAAGTGGAGTAGTTTGGCTCCCACTAAATACAAAATAAATTTCGTTAGATCATTAGTCAATAGAGCTATTAAAATTTGCAGCAATCGACAATTATTGTTTCTTGAGTGTGAGAAAATTACCAAAATGTTGCAACAAAATGGGGATCCTACCAAAACTATTCGGAATGTTATTCGCAAAGCCATAAACAGAAATCAAAAACCGGATGCCAAACTCCACTCTAACCAACAACAGTCTGCGAAGCATTGTGTATTTTTTAAATTGCAGTTTATTGATCGTAATTTTATGCAAATTGAAAAAGAAATTCGTGAATTTTTATGTGCGTATGATATCAAATTGATAATGTCTCATCGTAGCTTTACTATTGGCAAACTATTTCCGTATAAAGATCGTCAATCGTTATTACATTCGTCAGGTGTTGTGGTCAAAATTATATTGGCCAAACCAAACGAAACCTAATTACTCGCCTCAATGAACATCGAATGTGTGAAGACTCTGAAGTTTGAAAACATTTGCTCAATAATCCCAACCACGAAATTAATTTTGACTCACCCAAAATTTTGGACAGAAGTAATCACGTGACTAAATTGCGCATCAAAGAAATCTTACATATTTCCAAAACAGAACCGCAACTGAATGTCGACAATCAATCTTTGCCCCTGTATCTTTTCAATGCTTAATTGTTTTAAATTGTTGTTTAAAAATGACGTCGCTATTCAGTTGTGTTTTCTTGTGTGTTTAAACCTATGTATGACCTGTCGCTCTTTTATTCAATTATGACAAATCTTAAGCAATGCCGTGGCTACCTGTATTAATGGGTGGTTATTGTATATAAATTCGTGTTTCTTACTTTGCAAATTTATTCTATTGATAATGCTTTAAGTTAAAGCGAAACGCGTCTAATAAATTGTTATGCTTAGTTCTATTTTTGCAATCGTTTTTGTTCTTAGATTAAGCAGAAACTCCGACCGTTATGCTCCAAGATTTAGGTTACCAGTACGAATTTAATGGCCGGGTAATGCTTTCTCTCGCATATTGTGGAGTACGATGTGCACATTAATTTATATTATAAGCAGCGCTCGCAGTGGTCTTGAATGTTAAATTGCTGCGTTACGGTTTTAATGTTTCAATAGCAGCCTTTGATTGAATTTGAATTTTGAAATTGAATCCGCTCACAATTAGTGATGAATTTGAGTGTAAATTTTCGAAGTCCATGAATTTGAATGTAGATTTTTAAAGTCTACGAATTTGATTTTACATTTTGCAAAGTGATTGAATTTAAATTAAAAAATTTTTTTTTAAATGAGTGGATCCAACCCTGTTACGTGGTTAACTGTTTTGTTTAGCATTTTTTTGTTTTAAGAAATTTCTAACTTTCACAAACCTTTTTTTTCTTTGCAATTTGCTCAGGAATACCAAATAAAACGATCACTGGAACGCTGGTTGGTTGATTGAGGCTACGCGTATGATTCCCGACTGTTTTTAAAGGGCAGAGATACGGATAAACTCCTCGAAAACCAATCAGTCGGGCTACACTCAAGATGCAAACCTAAAGTGGGAAGCGGCAAAAATTGCTTTTATGAAAGTCTCAGAAACAAGGCATTCGAGGAGATGGTTAAGGTTTTTCAAGATCATTGTTTCCACTGAATTTATCACTGTAATTGGTAATTGATGATCTTTTCAAACAAAACACATTTTCAGGTTTCGGTCTAGCTTGCTTGTCTAACATCGATCCGAATCCTGAGAACATGGTAGGAACTGGAATTGTAAAGACCAAATCCGCTCCTATCGGATGTTTACTGCGTTTAGAACCAAACACTAATATGAAGGTACTACTACATGTGTGCTGTCAAACGCGTAAGTGCGCTGCCATAGCTGTGTTGATGTGAAACTGCCCAAACGCATTAAATCAAACATAACCAATTTTATTTTTATAGTGAATATTTTTAAACAAAAACTTTTGGTTCTTTTTACGAATGCATTACCGGAGTGGTTTAGTACAGGGCTTCCCAAACTTTTTCGCTCGCGACCCCTTTTAATCTTCCAAAAATTTCCGCGACTCTTCACGGTTAAAACAATAAACACTGTGAGTTGTGTATTTGTGGTAATTATTCAATGGAAAAAATAATAAAATGGCATTGGTACCCAATGCGTACAAAATGCAAACACTCTGTTTGCATTTGTCTTAACCGCTGCTTTAACTTCATCTGCAGTACGTTTATTACCGTTATTGTGCGGCTTTTTTTAACCAGCTATCCATTGACCAGAATCTAACCAGTTGTAGTAGTATGGTAGCTATACCTCTACTCGACTACATATATATTACGTTCCTACTCCTCTACTAAACTACTGGTAGTACAGCCAGGCGTGTAGCCAGAATTCTGCATGTAGGGGCAGTGGCGCCGGGGACCAAACGTGGGCCTTGGGCAGCTCAAATATGACGGATTTCCGGTTTTGTGAAGTCCAAAATAGGCGGAGAAAATGCTGTAGTTTGGTCCGAAAAATGATATAATCTCAAAAAAAAAAAAAAGAGCTTCACTGAAATTCTAATGGTGTTTCCGCGGTCAAAATTAGATGATCTCCAAACAGGAAAAAAGGTCTTCACCGAAATTTGAAGGGTTTTTCCGGTCGAAATTAGGTCATCTCCAAAAAAAAAGGTCTTCAGGTTTCACATGCTGATTTCGAAGGACCTCCTCTCGAGCTCATGGCCCGCTGCAGCCAAAGGTCTTCCTGAAGCCCATGGGCCCTGGGGTCATTGTATCCTTCTGCCCCCCATCTTGGCGGCCTTGAGTGGGGGGCTGTTACGGGAGTTTGGGGGCGGAGCACCCAGCGCTCGAAAATTTTGTATTTTTGTGGCAAAAATATCCTAATTTTAGACCTATTTTGATAAAAAATTAAGTCATTTAAAACATGGCATAACAATTAGCAGTGCAAAAACATGTTTATACCAGTTGCATAAATGTGCTGTGTGGTAGGTAGCTGATGCTAGAATTTCAGTTCTCTCTTTACAAGCTGGTAAATTATAAAATCCTTTACCGGTAGTTCAATAAAACTCTCAAGGAATAATCTATTTCGTCATGTTTTATAGAGAAAGATATGATTAAAGGGGCTAATGGAAAGAAGTTTGAGGGAAGTGATTGGTAATTGACTAATATAAATAGCCTCCCCCCCTATTTTCTGAGCTTATATATTTTTTGATGTAACCTATGTTAAGCATTTTTCAAAAAGCGATCAAATTTAAATACCAATTTTTCGCTATGTTTCAAACTTTTTTTTTGATTTATGAGCTTTATTTTTGACAAATTAGCCTCCCCCCTAAATAAACGTATCATAACATGTTTTAAATTCTTTTTTAGTTTATTCCAGTGCAAAAAACAGTCTCTGAAGAGCTAAAACGTGGTATTTTTTCTTAGTCTGCATTTTGTCGACTCCGTCCCCTGCTACGCTACTGACTACAGCGCTAAACAAGCATTGAATTTGGTCTGCGTGGTTCTATTTTGGCATAAACCAAAGTGACAAAATAAATCAAGTTTGGCATCCAGCTGTGCTATATGATACGAATGGAAAAAAGTTTAACTGCTGTGTTTTTATATAATACATTGTGCAACAAAGTCTCACTATTTAACAGCGCCTATTTAAGTAGAATCTACGGCTAAGTTAAGAATGACGTTTTGCAGAATGGCACGAGCTTTTAACGACAGTCAGGGATCGCTGAGAGTATACCAATTTTACATTTAATTTAAAAATTTGTGAAGTCTTTGCGACCCCTGAAGGTTGTTGCGCGACCCCTTGGGGGGTCGCGATCCCCACTTTAGGAAGCCCTGGTTTAGTAAAGTACAGACGTATAGCATGATTATGTGAATGAGGAAATTCTTTCACATAATGTTTATTTTGTTAAATTTGGAAGACCGATCCCTATGGTAGAAATGAGTTGGTTTTGTGCGAAATTACAAAAAGGACTAGATTGTCCTTACTACTGAAGAGTGAATAGTAGTGATAGCTGGAGAAAGCCAATTTCGCAAACCACGGTATATTGAGTAAAACTCAACAGAAAGATAAATATATATGGCGAAGAAGTGTTATTTTGTTCATGCGTTTCACCACAGTCTTCATGAGTAGTCAAAAAAAGTTTAGTTTTGACCACCTCTAACGAAAGATAATACAGCAGATTGATTGGAGCAGCGATTACATAACAAACTGTTTTAAATCGTTTTCTGTTTTCTAGCCTAAATTGAAAAAATTAGAGCATGCATTGAATATAGGCCAGTTGTAACGTTGCGGGATTGTAGCATTCTGTGAGGGAATTACTGTTTGTAGTACTTGATTTATGCAGCCATCATTTCAGGCTTTAAGGCTATTGCTTAAGATAAGTGTCTCTATCGTTTTTGATATCTATGAAGAATGTAGATGCTGGTGCCACTGCTAAAAAAAGTCGTTGTAGGCCCACTATTCAAGGGCCAGCAAGCCACTGTGTAAAATTATGCACTGAAGCGCAAGTGGTTGTGAATATTCAACTGTTGACGTATGCTGTATCTTTTGTTTTTAGTTACTGCCATTTTTTACGCCGAAGGCGAGTTAGTATAAGTACACAAAGCGAAGTATTATTTTGTAATAAAACGTTATATCTCTTAGATGTATCGCCTCACTATCCGGACTAGCAATCCTGAACTGTCGACCATATTATGTCATTTATTGGAGGAACAATTTTAAGAAGCTTTTGTGACTGTTACGCTATCACGATTAAGGGACAGCTGTATCAAATAGAATCTCATCACATTCCGTGATAAATCTTCACATCATTTTGTGTTAGGTAATCAGTTAATAGTTTCGTTCATTTTGTTATTTGTTGCAAGAATATTTGGTCCTATTGCCTGGCTAAAATGAATTGTGTTTGACGTTATTGAAAGCCGTTAATGGTTTGGCTTTTTTTCGTTTTCTTCATTACCCTACTTTTGCGTTCGAAAAAAAGTTTAATATTTCAAAGCTGCACGTTCAGAAATCTTATAAATGGTATCGTTCAGTACGAGACACCCCAAACATGGTTTTTTGATCATCACTGCATTGGCTGCTTAGTTTGGTTCATATAGCTCAGGGCTGCCCAACCTTTTTACTGGTACGGGCCACATTTACGGGAGAAAAGTTATTGCGGGCCATTTGCATTTTTACCCAGATTAATCTCCAAATAATTGCAAGTTTGTTGTACAAAATCGGTGCTCACTTTGGCCAGTATTTCTGATATCTGACCCCAAAAGTAGGTGAAGACCAAAAAAAAAAGGTCTTCGCCGCAAATCGGTGCTGATTTCGGTCAGTGTTACGGGAATCTGTCCCAAAAAGTAGATGAAGACCAAAAAAAAAAGGTCTTCGCCACAAATCAGAACTGATTTCGGGAAAACCAAACAGAAGAAGATTTTGGTTTAGACCTTGTATTTGCAAGAAAATGCTAAGTAAGCCTTTCCATGAGGAAATCAACCGCGCTAAAAGACCTTGCGGGCCACACAAAACAGCTTCGCGGGCCACGGGTTGGGCAGCCCTGATATAGCTGCTAATTTTAGTGATTTAAACGACCATTTCAGATTGTGTATGATTCGACTTGTACCAGACGCGCAACCAGGACTTTGTTAAGGAGGGGATTGAACTAAAAGTTAAAAATTTTTTCTTTGAAAAGTGTTACAATTGGGCTGCGTGCTGAGCAAACAGCTTAACTCGAGCGTATCAAAGCCGCGATTTTTGCAATTTTTCGGACAAAAGTGCCGTTTTAACGTCATTCCAATCAAGTTTCGCACTATTGTAGAGCCGATTGAAAGAACTAAATTGCTAAGATTCGGAAGCTAGTTGAAAAAATAAATTACCCAATTCCCCTTGACCAACAGATCAAGTCCAAAATATTTTTGGCTACATTTTTTTAAGTAGCTTGGCTTGGTGGGGGCTGAAGCCCCCTGGTTGTGCTTTTGACTTCTACTCCTCTGAGTAATTTCTAAGATTGACAGACGGATGGGCTATATGACAGACATGTTGTGTAAGTAACTCGTGGGGTGGTTCGTTTATTTTTTTAGTTCAGTGATTATGCTGATAAAGTAAGTGTCAACCATTGGCAACTTCTTACAAAAATTTTGGTGTATAATTTTAAAGATACAACGCGCATTAAGCGAAACTACTTCAATCGGTTACAACTCAACTTCCAAAGTTTTGTTTAGCTTTATTTTAAGCTAGTCTGCTATACATCCTTTTTTGCGCGATGAAAAGTAGATGTTAGAAATTTATTTCAGCGGCTGCTGCCTATTAGAAAGTGCTGTGCGCACTAACATTGTGACGCTTTAAAAATTGTTTTAAAATTCTTTTTCAAATTTTAAAATTGGAAGTTGAATAAAATACAATCATAATAGCATAACGTTAGTATCCATATTGTATTATATTTTACGCCCTATTGTTGTGATTGTATACCTGTGTATGTACTGTATAATGTATATTGATATAGATCGTCATATCGGAACCGATAACGTGTCATTGTAATCAGTGGTGCAAATCTTTGTTGACCATTGGGGGGATAATTTGCAATTTTACCCCAATTTTGCCCTAGTTTCAACATTGGGGAAATGAACCTCGACCAAGACTTTTTTCAGGTTAGCAAATTAAGTGAAGACCAAAAAAAAAGGTCTTCACCAGGAAAGGAAAACACTTTTTTTAAGTACTGACCTACGCTCAGATGCACACCAGAGTCAAATTATTGGAGGGGATGCAGATGAAGACCATACTCAAATTGTTGGGGGGTATACAGTCAAATTATTGAGGGGGATATTTCCCCTCATGTTTCGGCACCACTGATTGTAATTGCCATAAAGTTTGTTTTCCGTCGTGTGGATATATTTCATTCTTGCTACCGTAAAGTATTTGTTTAAGTGATGACTATGACGTCATTATGACATCAAGTAGGTCTATCTTGAAATTGCCACGAAACTTGGCATTGAAATAATTCGATTCCAGGTCGAGGAATGTGGAGCTTGAGCTTAAATTTTATGACGTAATGTCTTAGTCTTAGGTTTTTGTTTTATTTTTCATGAGATTTTTCAAGTTCAATGAAAGCACCAAATTTCGAAGGCATCTTGAATGGATTTTCTGCGTGAAATGTATGCATACTATAACTAGCTCTCTTATTCTCTTGCTTTTGATATCGCAAATAATTTGATTGCGGCGAATTTACAATCGTGCCTCGGACAAGGTTTTGTATAGCCAGCTTTAACTTCACTGAGTTTAATCTTTAGTTGATATTTTCGTGTTAAATAACCCATGTATGACGTCGAATTAATGTGTCATTGCCATGCGACATTTCTGAAAGATTGCCTTTACAATATAATATATACGATCAATTTGTAACGTACTGCTTTATGCTAAAGGACAGTGAAGGCAAACTGTTGTGGTTTGCACCTGGTATGTGGAAGCAGTCAATTTTTGTTGTCTGCGCTTCCAGCTGCTTGATGTGTTGTTGTTGTTGTTGTTTTACCGGGCTGCTTCCGAGGGATGGCAGCCTCCTATGTCCAAAGAGGACACAAGAGAATCATCCTTAACACAGAAGTGCTACTGGCATAAGATAATCCCGGAGGTTGGTGGCCATTTCGATCCCTGCACAAAGCAGGGCACTCCCACCACTCGACGGCGACCACCGTTGGTGGGTCTTAAAGAGTGCAGCCAGATGCACAAAAGGGGTTGAAACAACATCGAAAAAAGCTTCTCATTACTACTAATAGCAATAGTAAGAGTCGACTCGCATCAAGTTACTCTAGCCAATTGAGAAAGTCTTCTGGCACAAGAAATGCAAGAAGAAAGAAATCCCAACAGGCATGGTTCCCAGAAGGCGCTGCTAGCGGGAGGCCAATTCTGCAAGACCCAAAAGTCAAGCAGCTCAGCACCGATAGTCGACCATGCCGAGTACCCAATAACCGCCTCTTACGGTTCGCTGGGTGGGCGGCTTCACTATTCTGCCCCGGTGAAGCACGGGGAGCTTGATGTGTCGCTTACGAGTTCGTTGCTGCTCTCTCTCTCGTTAGTTTTTTGCTTTGGTTTTTATTTCCGGATAAAATTAGTCACTTCCAAGTTGTCCTCCGCTTGAGCTTATTTTGTCAAAACGCTATCGCTTCCACAATTGTCGAAATTGCATTAATTGTACGCATATTTGTAACATTGAAATGGGGTGTGGCGCTGCTGCAGGATAAAAGTGGGATGGCGTAGCAATGCTATCAACATTAGGGTTGCCAATAAAAATTAAAATCACGGAGGCCTTTACGTTGTTTTTGAAGCAGAATATTTTGGAGCGGTTTTATCAAGAAGGATTGATTCAACGCCAATTTAATCTAATGCGATTGTCCTAACTTTTGATACCCCATTGACTTTGCTTGCAGTCATCGCCGCTTAACATCTGTAAATTTTTAAATGCTAATTTTAAATTTCTGGACAGATACACTTCTGTAGTGGCATTGTTGTCCTCTGAAGCCTTCCATTTGATACGGTAAGTCACAGACGACCTGTTAGATTTCCTGTTTGGCCATGGTTTTGAAGTTGCAAGGAACATACTACCAGATGGTGATCAGTTGACAATTCAGCACCTCTCTTCACTCTAACGTCCAGCACATTAGAAAACAAATCTGATGAAACTGCAAAACTCTATCAAAGATTTTTGATCCATACTAGGTCGATACCATGTATACTTGTGAACCTCTCTGTGCTGGAAAAAGGTATTCATGATGCAGAGTCCGTTGCTACAACAGAGCTGCATTAGATACCTTCCGTTCTCATTCAGTCCAGTGAATCCATATTTTCCGATCACATCCTTCCACGTACCTGTGTCTGTTCCAACATGTTCGTTAAAATCCCCCATAAGGACTGTAGATTCAGTAGGTGATACTCGTAGAAGAGCACAGGCGCGTCGCCAGCGGGGGGGCATAGAGGGCATTGCCCCCCTGGACTTATTTATTGCCCTCACAGTTGAAATAGTGGTAATTCTAACTGTTCCATCCCCTATTCGGACATCGATTCTATTTGATTGATTGTATTTGAATAAGCTGAAGATGGCCGAAATCGATTTTAGTAAAAGTTTATGTTATTATACGTTAGTTAAATATATTTTTTGGCTGATTCTTTGTTTCCTTCGTGCAAGTATTCTGACATCTATATTACAATCTAGGGTACGGTACGCAGGACAATCTCGCGTCTTGGGTCAGGTTCAACAACAACAACAAATCAATTCAGTACGAAATAATAATAATACAGCTACCAGCAGTGTGTGTGTACTGGTTGTAGGCGTGGCATCGTAGATTATGATGCCATATACAGCAGCACTTATAGGCGAGGCCTTATTACAAGTCAGGCGTTGTGACTGTTGAAGGTAATGTACAGTAAGTTGGTGATCAGTGGTATACGCATAGTACAAACCATCCGCAATGTACCGTGCAATCAATAGTTACAGAAAGAAAAATAGACTATCGCCAAATGCCTCCGGAAAAAAAGATAAGAATTCGATCGGTCAGTTGCAGTTCTAGGCTATGTAGTAAACGTAGGCTACGGGTAAGCAAATTTGTAAAAGTGAGTAGAGTTGACAAGCCCATGTCTGGAAGTGGAAGGTCTTAGCTTAGCAACTCAAACCATACTGTGTTTTGATTGGGATCTTGTTCAGCAGTATGAGTATCGATCTGCAGAAACTCTGAGCTACCAGAGAAACAGACTGCATTCCTCCCCCAAATCGGAATCCATTGACCAATTCTTTGATAGCTAGACTACAAAATTTTCTGACTTTCAGATTTGCAAGAAGTGTCCATTACCGTATAGTTTATTTTACTACATCGATTAGTACCGGTAGCAAGACAAACTAAGAAGTGCACTAGTAACACCATTGGTATCTGAGATTTTGAGTAAACTTTAGTAGCCTATAGTACCGTTTTGGCTGTTTGGTGCTGCTATTTGTGATGATTTTTTTTTAGAGCAGTAATACTGTCCTGGTGCATTACCGATACAGTAATTAGTGTTGCCGATCCATATTGACCATTAGGGGATGATTTAAGGAATTTGTCTATTTTTTGATGATTTTGAACATTGGGAAGAAGGATGGTGCTCAAACTGGAGATTTTTGGAGCAAAGTTCAACGCTCATTTTTGCCAATACCAGCAAGGAAGTCCGCAGAAACGTTTACTAAGGTTTGGAAGGAGTGCTGGTGGCAATTGCACCACCGCAATTTGCCTAATGTGTTCCTAGCTCTATTTCAACGTAATGAACAAGTGCACACATTCTCTACACGCAATAGTAAGTCTCTTCATTATCCCTATTTTTCCAAAACTGTCACCCAACAATCAATTATGTGTAGCGGAGTTAAAATATGGAATTCTATACCATTTACTGTAAGAAATATGCAGAGCCAAAGTGCTTTCAAAAACAATTTAAAACGTTATTTGAAAACTAGGTTCAACAGTGATTACCAATATTAACTGCTACATTACGAATTTAAGTATACTGTGTATTATCAATTCAATGATTTTAACTACATAGAACAGTTTTATTGCTATTCTTGCGATACTAAATTAGTCCGTCTTGTAGCCTACAAGTCTTTCTCTGCACAGAAAAAATTGTATTTTTTTTTGTTGTTACTAAGCTTTTCATTTAAAAAAATTTTTTTTTTTTTTCTATTTTTTTTGGTGTTTTGTATCCAGCTGTTATACCATTTGTCCTTGACGTCTATTTTTATGGCTGTATATAATTGTACATTTTGTACATAAGCACTGCTTGTTCGTTGCTAAAAGGTTTCATGGCCATACAGCAATGATGTAATTTATCTCAACAATAATGCTAATAATTTTGTATGTTTTAAGCCTTCGGGCTTTGCCATGTTTCCTGACGATGTTCTGCTATACGCAATGTTGTCGTAGCGTATTTGTCTTGCATCTTCGAAAAATAAATTTGATTTGATTTGATTTGAATTTAGAATTTTCAAACATAAAAGTTATGGTGAGACGGCCTTAAAGCCAGCTAGGGGGTCTGGGGGGGGGGCGCTGTGAGCTCTCCAGCGGGGTCCGTAATCTTTAGCTTTTTCGACGTTTTTTCGAGGATAAAATGCATCGTTTAGTAACGTTGCAAGTTGTAACACCAAAGTTACACACCGTACCGATGCGAACTATTGGGAGGGATGCAGCAGAAATTCTTTTGGAGGATGCAACCCCTGGATCGGCACTTACCTGCCTTAATGAAGTTTTTGGCAATACAAAAACAGAATTGATAATCAAGTATAAAAAATGCTAATTTGTTCATTTTTCTGCTTTGGCTTGTAATACACAATTGTATATTATTAGCTACAGTATTCATCATAAAGGTACCGATATTAAATTTTGCTCATATTTTTTCTGGAGTTTCCTGTCGTCAGTCGTTTACTAGCTGTAATCATGTTTAGTTAAATGCAGTAGCGTAGCCAGGGCGGGGGGGGCTGTAGCCCCCCCCCCATTGGCCTGCCGACCAAAATGCAGAATAAGGAAAATACCACGTTTTTAGCATTTCTAAGACTCTTTTTTGCACTGGATTAAAGTAAAAAATGCTTTAAAGCATAGTTTGAAACGTTTATTTGGGGGGGGAGGCTAATGGACTGCCGACCAAAATGCAGAATAAGGAAAATACCACGTTTTTAGCACTTCTAAGACTGTGTGTTTGCACTGGATTAAACTAAAAAATACTTTAAAGCATAGTTTGAAACGTTTATTTGGGGGGGGGGCTAATGGACTGCCGAACAAAATGCAGAATAAGGAAAATACCACGTTTTTAGCATTTCTAAGACTGTGTGTTTGCACTGGATTAGACTATTTTGAAACGTTTATTTAGGGGGGGGGGGAGCTAATGAACTGCCGACCAAAATGCAGAATAAGGAAAATACCACGTTTTTAGCACTTCTAAAACTCTCTTGCACTGGATTGGACTAAAAAATGCTTTAAAGCATAGTTTGAAACGTTTATTTAGTGGGGGCTAATAGACTGCCGACCAAAATGCAGAATAAGGAAAGTACCTCGTTTTTAGCCAGTAGCGTAGCCAGGGGGGTGGGGGGCTATAGCCCCCCCCATTGACATGTCGACCAAAATGCAGAATGGGAAAAACACTACATTTTTAACACTTTAGAGACTGTTTTGTGCACTGGAGTGGACTAAATAGTGATTTAAAACATCTTTTGAAACATCTGTTCAGGAGGGGTTAATTTGTCAAAAATAAAACCAACAAATAAATGAAAACTTTGAAAAATGGTAAGAAATAAACAATCAAATTTGATCGCAAATGTAAAAATGCTGAACATAGGTGTCATCAACAAATATACTAAGAAATAGGGGGGGGCTATTCAGTATTTGTTAATTACCAATCATTTCTCTCAAATCTCTTTTCATTAGCCTCTCCCCCAATTATTTTTCTCTATAAACTGTATACGAAATAGATTACTCCGTGTGAGTTTTATTGAACTATTCGATTTTATAATTTACCAGGATCTAAACAAGAGAACTAACATTTTACCATTTGCCACCTCCCAAATAGCCCATTTATGCCACCAGTTTAATCTTGTTTACACTGCCAATTTCTAAGCCACGTTTTAAAAGCGTTATTTTTTAATCAAAATAGCCCTAAAATGAAGTTATTTTTGCAAAAAAAATGCAAACTTTTCGAGCGCTGGGGGCTCCGCCCCCACACCCCCGTGCCTCCGGCGGCTCCGCCCCCAGACCCCAAACCCCCAGCCTCCGGGGCTCCGCCCCTAGACCCCCAAAATAGCCCCCCCATTGCGAATTTCTGGCTACGCGCCTGGTTAAATGAGATTTACGTTATTTTTTCAACAATAGTTGAGTTAGCGGCTTTGTTAATGTTTCAATATGTCAGAGACAGTCTGCTTTCTGCATTTATTCAAAAATCATTCAAGGTAGTTTTTGATGCGCAGTTCTTAACTTTTCTTATTATTTAAATTAATTCTATACGTTTACCAACGCGATAGCCATAGAATATGCCTAAAATTTTTGTTGCAAGTTTGTGTCTTGCTTTAAACAATGTGGTATACTAACCGATATGATCCCATGCTGTTCATATGTAAAAGACAAAGACAATCATGCACGTCAGATAGGCATAAAATAAATATACGGTTTAGTAATCGTTTCATTGCAACCTAAGTAATTAGTTTGTAAAATAAAGCTGAAAATGGTTTTATGAATTTAACGCCAAATAGCTGTATTACTCAAAGGCGAAACAAAATTTACAACCCCGCCACACAAACAATCTACGTAACTCTTAAAATACTGCAATAATTTACCGTCAAAACTTTGCCCCCCCCCCCCCCGATCTCGCTAAGCTGGCGACGCCCCTGGAAGAGCATCATTTACTTCATCCACAAAAGCCTGATATTCACTTGCAGCATTGGGGGCACATACCTGCAATAGGCTCAATGACCGATCCAATACATGATCTTCAACATACAGACTCGTGATCCCAAAGGAATCCAATCTGACACACAGTCTGACACCCCGGGACTTGTGAGAATCCGAACACCCGCTTGAGCAGACATACTAGGATTAGCACCAGAACAGAAGAGTTTCCATGCGCCATTCAAATCCACAGTTCCAGAGCCACGTATTCTGGTTAAAGAAACTCCGATATCAACATAATATTGCTTTACTTCTTCAACTAATTTTTTGCTCTTTTCCTGTGAGGGCGAGGATATTCCAATTGCCCAACAGCAGTCGGTGATGGTTGACCCCTGAGTGTGCGACATTATCTCGAATACGAATACTCTGCGCTGCCTCCATTCGCCTCTGCAAACGAGTAGTGAGCACATTGGTGGAGCTGTCACTAGGGTTGGTGGAGATTGTCGCTTATTTTTGAGCGAGCCCCTCTGCCTAAGATTCGAACGCCATAAGGGTTTCGCTGAATGACGACCTGGGAGTCCCTAGGCGCTCCCCTACCGGACGAGGTTTCACTTGTGAAGATGGGCCCATTAACGTCATTCACGTAATTTTCATTATTTGTGTTCATCTTGATTTGCTTTGCAGTTTAATTTAATTATGGAGAGATTTGATTGATTGATTGGTTGGTGCATCTTTATCCTCCTATCACGAGAAAGCGACAGTGCGCTATGTTTTGGACGAATCCGCACCCGCTTAGGAGTTGACCTTTTTCCAAGCTTTCCTGTTGACGTTTTGACTTCTTCCCACGTAAATTTGCTGCTTGTTCGAAGCCACCAAGCAGAGATAATTATCGTAAAGCGTCTTATCTAAGGACGCAACAACGTGACCAGGGTGCGGGTTGAACTCATGATCCTACGATCAGAGTCGTCATAAAAACGACGCCTTTACCCATTCGGCCACGCTGCCGACAAGGGTCATATTTTATATTAAAGTTGTCCTTCTCTTAGGTTATATGCTTGCCACAGCTGATGGGTATAACTAGTACTTAAATTGTAAAATTTTGCATGGGAGGACGCTTTTGCGGCCTTGACCAAACTTCAGTGGAAATTGTGTAGTTCCGCCCCGGCAATTTAATGAAGACCAAAAAAAAAGTCTTTGCCGTAATTTGGGACTATATTTGGCCGGAGTTTTTAGGATTTATTCGTTCTGGATGGCTCGTTTTCGTCTGATCATCCAGCTCTCAAGTCTCGATGGGTGGACGTACAAATCTCAATGGGGGGACGCGTCCCCCTTACAATTTAACTACTGGGCATAATCATCCCAGGTTTTAAGTTTTCCAACTTGTTTGATTTGAACTATACTTCGTCTCGCTTCTACCATCAGACCTATCGGGCATGGATAACCCTATCAGGAGAATTGAATCTTTAGCCAGTACAGCTCTGCAGGTCATTGAAGGACATAGATTTTTCCACCTTGTTACGGTGATAGTTCATGGAAAAGCTATGCCTTGCACGCCTAATTTGCTGAACTATGTTATACCAGGGATATACTTAAAAGGGATTGCCAGCTACCATTGTCAATTGTTCTCGTCACGCATGAGTAATGCTCAAATTTTCGGTCAAATTTCTGATCAAAATGCATTGTTTCTTATGGAACGAGGTGCAGTAAGTCGGATTATTTTTGTTGTGTTTTTGCTGGTGGATAGCCTAGGACTCGAACGAACTCGAAAATGGTTTGTTACTGATATTAAATATCTGAAAATGCGTAAAGCGGAATATTGGAGTAAGAATGATAGCATTGGCGAATAGGCAAACCTATCATCTTGCAATAGCCTAGTATAGGCTAAGTATGAGGGCAGCTGAGAACGTTAAAATACTGTCGAAAAAAGGCAAGGGTCATATTACTTTAACCCTTCCTACCCCGCTCGCTTGCAAAATCGCAAAGAGAATGAAGTAGAGGCGTAGTTCAGCGCCATTCGAGCCCAAAAATCGGTTAATGCGGTAGACGAATGAGAGAGCATAATAGAGGCAGTTAGTGAGAAGTTATTACAGTCATCTTGGTACCTGGAACCTTAAGGTTGGCTGTACACTTAATTGCAGTGAACGCTTCCGTTTGAAGGCGAAGCTCGCTGCAATGCGGTGTTTACAGCTACCTTGAAATATCATCAACCATGTACCGGATGCTACAGAATCAAGACAAAAAAGTTCAGAACAAGCCAGCTTTAGAATAATCGTGGGTTGCGTTCGATTGCTTTTGACTGTGAGCTGATTTAATAAAATCACGTTTGTATTCGGGTAACTAATTTATCCACCGCGATTGCAATGCTTCCTAGTCCGCTACTATTGCAAGGCCGTGGCCAGAGAAGAGGGCCAAGCAGGAAAACCTTAAACCATGTCTGGAAAAGTTTCACTTATTTTAGTGGTGCTGTCTAGCGACATGCAGTATTTGTAGCAAATAGCGTCTCCGATTATCATAGGACCAGAGTATATGCTACTTTGGCCTAGGACCAGCTTTTTTGATCTCTACCTCATGTTTGAAAATTGACCCCAAATTTTTGCCTAGAAGTGCTTTATTTACTTATTTTTCTTTTGTCTTAAATTTGTACGAAATATGTTGAGCCTTGTTTGAATTTTTCTGAGTCCCGTTTGGACAATTAACTCGTCTCACTGCGAGCCTACGGACCGTATCGTATGGCCTGTCCAATCCATGACCAAAACTGCAATCATTTAGTAAGTTAGTTTATAGTGAATTTAAAAAATAAATGAATGAAATGCCTTGTCAAATTCGGTAAGTGTTGTTTAGCTGTTGTTAATGGTAATCGGTTTGTAGTTGTCTCGATATCTCTGGTATATCGCCGATAGATTCACTTCTTCAATGTTTTCTTTCTGTAAACTTAGCCTGTCAGCGGTCACAGTGAAAGTCAAACGTAGGCTAGAAAGTACAAAAAAGTATTCAGAAATCAGTGCCTACTTTTATTAAATGATGATTGTACTATTTCATGTTCATGTTCAAATAAAAAAAAATGAAAAGCAACGAATTAAAATAGCTACAATAATTAAATTCTAAAGATATCAGAAAGTAGGTATAATATATTGTCCATACGAATAAGAAAAATATGTCGTTTAAAGCATTTGATGAACGCTTTAATAGCATATCGACTAATCGTGTTTTTTTGCTACCAATTCCATGATATTGGCATATGACCTGCTCTTTGGAAAAGCCTGGTGCTGATCATCATCTTTGCGCTTATCACTCTTCAATCTTCCAGTTTGTAACGTATGTACGGTACCGGTATAGGTGGCAGCTCCATTGCGTTGTACCAGGTAGTACTGTCAAGCAAATCAAATCTAAATACAAACTATTATAGCTATCACTAAAAGACTTATAGTAATTCTGCAAAAAAAAATCAGCCAGTGATTGAAGATCATTTTTTACAGGTTACGCTTACAGTATTTCTCAGCGTGAAAGATAGGAATTTCTCAGCGGTCAACATGACAGTCTGAATAAAAACTATGACAATGCGGTGAAGGTAAATGACAAGCAAAGGCAAGAAATCAGGAAACTAAATCAGTGCACCAATGACCTTAAAAAACAAAGAAACAATGAAGAACTAAAAGTAGATGAACTTGAACAGTACGATAGAAGACAAAATTTGATATTTGAAGGCGTTCCGCAATTTCAAAATGAAAACGTTACTGAAATCATTTTATCCTTGGCAAGTAAACTCGATGTTAATCTAACTGCGAACGACATATCCATCGCACATCGGCTACCTGTCAAACGCCCAAGACTGAACAGCGAAAGTAAGGTAACTAATAGACATCATCCTAGAATAATAGTTCGCTTTATTAGCCGACAAAAACGAAAGGAAATGTATTCGAACAGAATGAAAGCGAAACATATCAGTGACTTTCCTGTTCAAGGTATGAACAAATTATGCGTGAATGAGAATCTAACCCAGCGTCGTAAGCGTCTCTTTTGGTTGGCTAAACAAAAAGCAAAAGAACTCAGTTACAAGTTTATCTGGACTTCGAACGGCCAAATTTTCATTCGTGAAGACAAAAAAGCGGACAGTCTACCTATTAGAACCGAGTATGATCTTGACAATTTGTAACTTAACTGTGGTCCAATGTTTGTAGTGATTGTTTACTATTATGTTTTGCAATGAGTGATACTGAATTTGTCGGTAATAACACGGCCTATACAAACGACGATCTGCATAACACGAACGCAAACGCTGACGAACTTCTTAATTTTGAAAACTCAAAAACCGACCTAAATAATTGCTTGCATGAAGCGTTGACTGAAAAATTAAAATCCTGTAGGTATTATCAACCTGGTCAAAAACTGCCAGTAGCTCAAAAAGAAATAAAATTATTTATGCTTCATGTCAACATTAGATCCCTTCAAAAAAATCTCAATAACCTAAACCATGAATTGCTACAGACACTACCATATCCGCTGGATATTTTACTTCTGTCTGAAGCCAAAATTAAATTGTCACCTTTAACGAATGTTAACCTAACTGGGTACCAATCAGTTACGTTAGCGAACTCTCAAACTAACGCAGGCGGCGTAGGAGTATATGTTACTGATAAATTAACCGTGACCCCTTTAGGTAAAAACGAACTGAATTCAGTTTCACTAAGAATAAAAGAGCCAAAGCTGTCGTAAACATTTTATTTAAAAAGAGACGTTTTGACTAATTACTTAAGTCATTGTCAATCTGTAAATAATGCACAAGAAAAATTAGAGCAATAGGTAACCTGCAAAGTTAAAATGAACAAAACTGGCAAAAAAATACCGAAATTAACGCAATGTAGTTCTACAGTGTGAAGACATCATTGCTTTCAAGAATGTGCCCAAACCAAGGTAGTAAGTATTCAAATTTATATGGGCAATAATCTAACCAAGCGACACTCATCCGCTCAACCGCCAAAGCACACCCAAAACCAACCCACACAGCCCAATTCTACTGACGTCACATGGGTTTTGACATTTATCATAATTACCTATTTGCTGAAATAATTTTTAATATCGCATTTTGCATTTAACTGAACGGGAAAGGTGCTAAAAATTTTAGCTGCAACATTTCAAATTCTTTTACGTCAATTATTAGCTTAACTGGTCTTGGTTGTCAGTCCGTCGACATTGCTTTCAAGAAACGACAGATTAAGGTAGGATTTTTTCTTAATTTTATTGGGATTTTTAGTTGGTGTTCAATATTCCAGCCGTTTGGGACTTTTGGCAATTTTTAGTGATTTAGAATTTGTTAAAAATTTACTTTTACAATTTCAGTCACTGGTTTGCTTGATAACGTAAATGTTGGATATGCCTGAATTACTACGGGGATTTATGTGGATAGAATACTGCGTCTGAAAGTGAGGGTGCACTGGCTAATTACAAGCATTACCACATATAGTCAGTTGCTAGGTATATAGTGATGATTTGAAGAAAATTGCTTACTGGTATCTTTCAATTTGTGGGTGACTGCTCGGATTCTGTAATTTTCGTTTGACTTTATACTGTCTTCAGTAGAATTGGGCTGTGTGGGTTGGTTTCTGGGTGTGCTTTGGCGGTTGAGCGGATGAGTGTCGCTTGGTTAGATTATTGCCCATATAAATTTGAATACTTACTACCTTGGTTTGGGCACATTCTTGAAAGCAATGATGTCTTCACACTGTAGAACTACATTGCGTTAATTTCGGTATTTTTTTGCCAGTTTTGTTCATTTTAACTTTGCAGGTTACCTATTGCTCTAATTTTTCTTGTGCATTATTTACAGATTGACAATGACTTAAGTAATTAGTCGAAACGTCTCTTTTTAAATAAAATGTTTACGACAGCTTTGGCTCTTTTATTCTTAGTGAAACTATTTCTCTAGACCAATTTTTATGCTCCGAACTGAATTCAAATTGCGAAGACATTTGGCTGAGAATATCGAACAAAATTGGAAACGATTCGTTTATTGTAGGTGTGATTTATCGCCATCCTAAAGGAGATGTAAACAATTTTTTGACTGCACTTAATAAAAAATTGTATGTTTTGAGCAATAAACGATATGATCTATTTGGCGACTTCAACATTAATGTCAATTCTACGGTGAATAATGAAGATGGTTTGAATTACCTAAACACAATTTCTAGCAATGGAGCTTACTCACTTATAAACAAACCTACTCGAGTTACAAATGTATCGCAAACGACTATTGATCATAGCGTAACTAATGATTCAACGCATGTAATTTATCCTGTTATATTTATAAGTGATTTAACTGACCATTATCCTATTGCTTGCTTTGTGACCGGAGATCCTAACAGAACTAATTTGAAAATCAAGCAAGATAATCATTACTGCTACAGAGATACTGGTCAATTTAATTGCAATTGGTTTAAAATGGACTTGCAAGAGGCGCTTGAAGCTTTTTTTAATGCAAATGAACTTACCTCCTCTGACCAAATTGATTTATATTTTGATAATTTTGTATCTACTTTTAGGACTTGTCTCAATAAATATGCTCCGCTTAAACGTGCTTCAAGAAAAAAGCGCAAGTTAATGTCTAAACCGTGGATAACTAAAGGAATTTTTGTTTCCATTCGCAAAAAGCAAAAGCTATACGTCACTCACTATCTTAAAGGTAATGAAATTCAAAAGAAATTCTACAAAACTTTTGCAAAGAAATTGACCAAACTCAAAACCCTTTCCAAAAAGTTGTATTTGGAATCTGAAATTTTTAATTTGAGGCAAGATATTCGAAAATTTTGGAGTATCATAAAAACCTTAACACCTGGTAAACCTCATTCAAACTCACCCGACCATATTGAAAATGAGAATGGAGCAATAGTTGTTGAACCAAATGAAATAGCAGAGAATTTCAATAAACACTTTTGCAATATAGGCAAAACATTGGCGGCAAAAAATAATTGTTTTCAAACGAATGATTTCCGTGATTATCTAACAAATTCAGTGCATTCTTCGATGTATTTGCGTCCGACCTCCCCTTTTGAGATATTATGCGTCATAAAGCAACTTAATTGTAACAAAAGCTGTGGACTCGATGGAATTGATGCTAAATTTGTTCAATTAGCAGCTGAAGTTATCGCTCCTGCACTATGTTTGCTATTTAATGCATGTTTTGAAAATGGCTTTTTTCCTACCTGTTTGAAAGAAGCCAAAGTTGTGCCAGTGTTTAAATCTGGTGATAGATGAAAACTAACTCACTATAGACCCATATCGATACTGTCCTATTTTTCGAAAATTTTGGAAAAAATTGTGTACTCTCGAACAATCGATTTTTTAAATTCCAATTCAGTACTGTGTCCAACTCAATACGGATTTAGACCAAAGCAAGAAACTGTTCATGCTATTTTGGATATAGTCTCAACTTGTTTTAATAACGTGGAAAATAAGAAATTTACTGGTCTCCTACTATTGGACTTAACTAAAGCATTTGATACTGTTCAACATAAAATACTTCTCACAAAATTAAACCATTATGGCATTCGAGGTGTTGTCAATAATTTCTTTGAATCGTATCTCACAAACAGATCTCAAGCTGTTATAATTCACGATAATCATTCTTCGAAGTCCAATATCGATATAGGGGTCCCTCAAGGCTCATCCCTAGGGCCACTACTATTTTTACTTTATATAAATGACTTGCCCAACTGTATTAGTAGCACTCCCCGACTTTTTGCTGACGACACCTGCATTTTGATTAAGGCAAATACTTCAAATGAGTTAAAATACTCTCTAAACTATGAGCTAGAAAAAATCAATGATTGGATTGTTGCCAATAAACTGACATTAAATGCAGCTAAATCTAGTGCAATAATAATAAAACCGAAACTCCATTCTCCACCAGTTGAAATGAACCTTAGCTGTGCCGCAGGATGAATTAAAGTAGTAAGCAGCGCTAAATATCTTGGTGTTTTTATTGACGACAAACTAAATTTTCAAGAACACATTAAACATTTAGAGAAGAAAGTCTCGCGCTCAGTGGGAATTATAAGTAAACTAAAAAATTATCTACCAACGCATGCATTGTTTAAACTGTATTATACTTTAGTGCATTCGCATTTGCTTTATGGACTTATAGTTTGGGGAAACACATATCCAACCTATCTCTCCAAATTAATTACACTTCAAAACAAAGCTCTTCGCATCGTTACAAAAAGTGGATGATATCAAAATGCTTTGCCTCTTTATCAAAAGTTTAACTTATTGAATCTACAAAATTTACATAAATTTGAGACTGCCAAATTCATACATAATCAAATCAATCAGCGTCTATCTCCAAATTTCAATAATTATTTCACTTTGGCAAAATTCTCGCACAGTCGGCAAACTCGTACTGCGGCATCCTTGAATTTAATAATTCCTCTTTACAAAACCAAAAGAACGCAGCAATCATTTAAATATTCCGGTGCGAAAATTTGGAATTCCATTCCTAATAACACTAAAGACCTCTCATTTAGAAAGTTTTTGAAAGAAAGCAAAGAAATTCTTTTGAACTCCTTGTGATAATTTTCTTGTGTTTATATTTTCAAATTATAAAGTAGTGACTTGAAAAATGCTTGTATATTACTCGTATATAACGTTCCAAAAATTATAAGTTATTATCTAAATTATTTTCTAAAAATACTAAATTTTAGTAACTCTTAGCCAGCACATTACTATTGTAGCTCTTGTTTTGTCTTTTCTTTTTTTTTTGTTTTTTTTAAGTTTTTGCTTCCTCGTGTTTTTTTATGTCCGTTCGTTGTAGCTCGAAAAAAGATGCCATATCTTTTATTATGGCTTTCCAGAGTGGCTGCAGACTCGAAGACCTCGCGGTCCCTTCGCCGTCACTCAGGCGCTGCTTCATTAATAATAACACTATTCGTTCTCTGTTTTATCTGTTTTGTTTTTTTGTTTATTTAGTGGCGTCAATAAACAAACTTGAACTTATTAGTACTAGCCTACCTATCTAGCCTAGCGAACACTGCAATCGAGTGGATTGTTACAAACTTGCATGCAAACGTTATTTTGTTAAATCAGCTCACAGTCAAAAGCAATCGAACGTAACCCACGATTATTCTAAAGCTGGCATGTTCTGAACTTTTTTGTCTTGATTCTGTAGCATCCGGTACCTGGTTGATGATATTTCAAGGTAGCTGTAAACACCGCATTGCAGCGAGCTTCGCCTTCAAACAGAAGCGTTCACTGCAATTAAGTGTACAGCCAACCTTTAGGTTCCAGGTACCAAGATGACTGCAATAACTTCTCACTAACTGCCTCTATTATGCTCTCTCATTCGTCTACCGCATTAACCGATTTTTGTGCTCGAATGCAGTGGTGGTCATTAGCATGGGCAAGGCGGGCGGTTTCCGGGCCCCCCCCAAAAAAAGTTAAGTAACATCTGTTCCCCAAATTTTTGTAGCACATTTACGTCTACTTTAGAACCTTTATTTGTACCGGCATTGAGGTTCAGGCATTAGAGGCCCTTTGTGGAGGGCCCCATGGACGCTCCTTTTGGGGTGCCTTTACAGAGGGCCCGTATTGGAAGGACATTTTTGGAAGGGCCCTTATTTGTACATTCTTCTGCAAATAAGGGCCCCCTTCGTGGAGGGCCTTTTATGGAAAGCACATACATAGAGTCCATTTTAGAGGGTCCTATGAAGAGGGCTCCTTTGCGGAAGCCCTATGAAGAAGACCCATTTGAGATCATGAGAGGGCTTTTTGGATAGTCTCTTTGCAAAAGGCTCTTTTAGGCTATGGAAGAGGCTCAATGCAGGGCGCCTTCTTGAGGAAGGCCCCTTTGCAGAGGGCCCTGTTTGGATGGTTTCTTTGCCAAGAACTCCTTAGACTAGCAGGACCCCATTTTGCAAAGAGCTCTTTACTGGGGGATTTTTGCAGAGGGCTCTTTGTTGAGAGACACTTTGCAAAGGGTGGCTCTTCAACTGTCCAAAACGCTTATCCCAAAGCATTTGCAGATTACCGGTAGTGGATATCCGTTCAAGGATATGGTACAAGCTGTAGATCAGTCGAGTAAATGATCAAGAGTAAACGGTTTGTCAGTATGCAGTACGTTAGCCTTTTCACACAGTGCTTTTGAGCAAAAACATAATGTAAATAGTGGGTAACATCACATAAGGAATATAAGTGTAGGTAAGGTACCGTATCTCATAAACAGCCTTGGTAATGTTAGTCACATATGTTCTATGAGAATAATGCTATGCTGCTAGTTCTGCGTTTTTTTGTTTTATGGCTCGTGGAAATCTACTGATAAGACTAACCGGCAATGTCACGTTGTTATAGTAATAGCCTATTTAATATAACCACGAAAGCAAGCAACATCTATAAAGCTATTTAGAACCGGTAGGCTATATTCTTATTAAACAAATACCGGTACGAATTTGCATAACAAACTATATTTGCCACAATGTGAGACTATGAGTTAACAACGTTTGCTTTAAAAGATTTGTATGCTTATTCCATTATTGCCTTATTGCTTAATTTTTGTACCAATATTACCGACCTACATGGTTTAGAAATCCTTTCACACCATTACTGCTGAATGAGATGGGAGCCTACCAGTATGTTTATATGTTTAGAGTTTTGCTTGTACAAGAGCTCTAGTCTGTTAGTACAGTTTTGCGATTTACAGCCGTGAAGAACACATAAAGCAGAGGTGGCAACGGATCAGGAGCGGAGCGGACCCGGATATCCGCGTTTTTTTGCGGATCCGGATCCAGTTTTTCTCGAAGAAGCGGATCCGGATCTGAATTTGTCTCTGCCCCCGGAAATAATTGTGGAGACAAAATCAGCACTACATTCCGCGGAGACCTTAGCTATTCATCTGAAGCTTGGCAGAAAAAACGCTCCAAGTTTGAGCGAAGTCCTTTTTTTTTTGTTTCTTTGTTTTTGTTTTGGTCTTCACCTGAATTTGGAAAAATGCACAATCAAAGTATTGTTGTGCTGATTGATGGTCAGGCAGCTATCAAAGCATTCATAAAGTGCACTGTAACATCAATTACAGTGCTCAACTGCATTAGAAACCTAAATCAGTTGGCTAAACAAAACCACGTCAATATTGCCTGGATTCCTGGGCATGAAGGGGTACATGGTAACGAAGTGACAGACTATGTAGCCAAATCAGGATCTAAATCAGAAGTACATGGTCCTGAACCTTTTTATTACAGCCCCGTATGCCAGTAGTGTTAGCACGTAAAGAACTGGTCCACAGATAGATGAAAATTTATGTGGAATAAACGAAAAGACTGCTTGAGGATGAAAAAGTCTGTAGGTTAGACGTCTTCACGACTAACAATACGTCTCCTTAACCTTAAGAGGCCCCAATTAAATAGAGTAGTGCAAATTTTACCTGGGCATTGCAATCAGCAGCCACACAAGAAAACTACAGGTTGTGCTGAGTTTTCTTTGTGTCTAAAATATAGCCTAGAGGGTGAAGCACCAAATCATCATGTACTGTGTAGGCAATTGCAAGCCTTACCAAGGTATTTGCGTTAAATATATGATATTTGTGATAATTGACTAGCCTAATAAATTTAAGATAAATATATGATATTTATGATAAATAAAAGGCATATGATAATTGACATACCTGTACTATTGCAATATTAAGTAGATAAGTATCTATGGAATTGGTTGTAATGGTGGTGTTTTATAATTGATGTGTCTCCGTATGTAAAACGAGTGTATGCCTTACTGCAGTGTTACCAGGAAATATTAAGTTTTATTCTTTTTTATTTTTATACAATTGATTTTTACTTGCACATGTGAGATTGCATTACCTTTCCTACTGTGTGAGAGTTGTCGACGTCAATTTTTTGAATTTTGTTTTGCTGAAATTTTGATTTGAATTTTGTCGATGCATTATTTTTTTAATTGTTTTTTCAACTGCTTTGAGCAACTGTCTGTAATAGCTTTTAATTTAACTAATGCATGCAGTATATGTTAAGCAGTACAAAGCACTCATTTATTATTATTATTATTAAATATTTTGGAATCACCAAATTCACTGTTCACAACGTGGTAACGAAAGGTAACATTAACAAACTGGCCACGCCAGAGGAAGCTGGAAGGCATTCTGAGTTTGACCAATAACCAAACAAAGCAGCAGCAACTTAGCAGCTACAGTTACAATACGCCCAAATAAAGCTAACGCAATGTGTAGGTGGACTTTACCTAACGGTAGCAGATTCGCTTTTACCGCTGCCCATTAATACTAATAAAACCAAAGTCACCTGAAGTTTGGCAGAAAAAACGCCCAAATTTTGAGTGAAGACCTTTTTTTTATTTTTTTGGTCCTCACCTGAAAAGACGCCCGAATTTTGAGTGAAGATCTGTTTATGTTTTTCTTAGAATTACGTTTGGTCTTTTCTGTTGTGAATAGAGTCTGGTTGTTTACTGGCGGATCCGGATCTTGAAACTGAAAAGATGGCGGAACTGGAGCAGATACGGATCTCTTCTTGTTGGATGCGGAGCGGTTCCGGATCCTTAAATTTATGGATCCGGCCACCTCTGATATAAAGGCAGCAAAGTTGCCTATCGTTATTGTGGCGCTGCTCTCTACAGGATATTTATGTAGCCGCTGCATATAAGACTGCGTTTAGAAAAGGATGTGGATATTTACAGTTAACTGATGCAATCAGCTTAGCAGATAACAGCATTTCAGAAATTTTTTGTTTTTGCTGTACAACGTGTGACATAGGCCTAAATCTCTTGAGCTTGTGCAATTTTTCCAACGTTCAGAGTTGTATCTAAAGTTTTACTTTTTTAGTATTCCCCACTGTCAGTTTTAACTTTTTATTTTTTAGTTTCTGTCTTAGTTATTAGTACCTTTTTGATCTTATTTTTAGTTTCTTGCAAGAGCTGTTTTTTTTTGTTTTTTTTTTCGCTTTTGGGAAGCACAGTAAGATATGCTATGTCAAAAGCATTTAAATTTCAGATGTTCAGTATAAGCCTCTTTACATGGCAAAAAGTAAGCGGGTCGAGTCAACGCGCGTTGACTTAAATTGGGGATTCTCCACTCTACACGCTTGCGTTTGTGTTTACATGAACAATTTTTGAAGTGGGTTGAAATCTCTGAATCTTGAGGCGCATTATGATGTGCTGGTACCTCTTAGTAGGTGTAGGTAGGCTAGTTAGACCACAGATCCTCCGTAACAATTATGATTAGTTGTTAATGTTATGGAGGATCTTTGGTTAACTTTGTCCCTAATTAGGCTATAGAAGTCAGTATTTAGCATATGAGGTACCGCCGTACCGGTAGGTAACTGGGTAATCTGGTAATGGTGATCAAGTAGCACCATAATAGATTGATAGATTAGAGGAGAGTTCGTAGATAAGACTAATTAATAGGCCTATGTTTATGTTGCTGTAAATTTATAGCCTTAACCTGTTCACTGCTCGGTGTCAACTTTTACTGTTACAATTTCTTTTTTTTAAGCAGGCTCAGGCTATTTAATTATGTCTATTTACTGATAGGTAGCCAGGACTTTTGAAACTGTCTTTAACTTGTTTGCATTTTTTTATCTCAGATCTAATACGCTACTTGTAGGCTTTTGATCCTATCACAGCAGACTTAGCACAGTAGCAGTATGAGTAGGCTACTGTATTGCTGATTGGGGTGTCATGAAATATCACCGTAAAGGCTTTTAGTGGGCTACGATATGGTACCTAGCCTATTTAGGAATAAAGAAAAAATGAATGAAATAAAGAAAGCAGGAAATGCTTTCTTTACTATGATTTGAGGAGCTGTGATCGTCTCGTGTTGGGGTGTTTGTACGACTGCTTGGTCCGGGCTTGAATCGAACTGCAGGACACTCTGGTATGCTGCATGTAAATGCCACAGAACTGTGTTTCTGCGTTCACCTTTAGCCTATTTAGGGTTAGGTTTAGGGGTTCCAATTTACCCCATGTATTAATGATTGCAAACATTGCGCTCATCGTAAGAACGCATGGAACATTTAGGCCAGACAATGGCTGGTGAGTTACTAGCAGCTGAACTGGACTGCTTCAAGCTGGCTAGTAGTCTGGTACCGGTAGTTGTGTTCATTGCAACTTTTTCAGATTTGACATGATGATTGTAAACAAGAATTTCTTTCTTGCAATTTGCAAATTGTTAATACAATCTGTAATTATTATAACATTTTTTCCAATAAATTTAAGGCAAGAAATAAATTGTTCCTTATTTTAACCTCAACAAAGTGCATGAACCAAAAGAGAAGAAGTATATGGATGGAAAAAAGGTAACTCTATAGGATAGTAATGTCTGAACTCTGAAGCAACTTCTGAACTCAATGTACTCTTCGCTCATTAAAAAAAGATGAGCGAAGAGTACATTAAAAAAAGTGCAGATTTATATGTACATTATTTATTGTACATTTTTTTAATGTACAAGAGTACATTAAAAAAAGAATCAACTCTTCGCTCATTAAAAAAAGTGCAGTGCAATGAAGAATCGAACCTGCAACGTCTAACATGCAAGACATAAGCATGCCCGTAGACCACCAAGCTGGACACTTGATTGATGACTAGTGGGTACGCTAACCTCTTACCGTTACCAGCCTACTGAGTTGGCAGGGTGAGTAAGCCTAGGCCTGTTTACCGTACCCTATAGCTATAGCCAGTAGCATAGGCCTAGTACCCATATCTACAACCTACCGGTAACAACTATCAAGCCAAATCTGCAATTTATAGGCTTTAACTTAACTTTCTACATGTGTTTAGGCCTATAATCTACCAGCAAATACCGGTACTAGCTCCACTCTTATCAATTGTCTTCTTCACGTTTACGCGCTTCGAAGCGTGTTAACCTACCTACTGCAAGCGGGTTGACTTCAACCCACAAACAAGCCCGCTTGAGCACTCAACCGTAGCGACGTAGAAAACGTCAACTTTTACCGGGTTGAAAATAGCGGGTCGGCGCGGTTAAAAGTACACATGTAAAGAGGGTATATGTTAACTCATTAAGACTACTATAATCTAGTGTAGGCTCTGCTACAGTCTACTGTACTTTCTGTTGTTTATGGGTATGTAATTATTATATTAGTTTATTTTTTGAGAAAAGCTTGTACCGGTATTGCTAGCCAAGATGCAAAATGGAATTGAGGGTGCAGTGAAGTAAGTTCGTGGTTAGCTCTAATTCATGATGAGCTAGATCGTGTAGTAGTGACTTCTATCTCATTTTTGCCCATTGCACTATTTTAGTTTTTATTCGGTATAATAGGAATCAGTTAGCATTCATTATGCACCTCCCTCTCAGTTTAAGTGTTTATTAAGATTAAAGTATCCACTGCTCTTATATTAAGTCTCCAAGTGCTTTCATGTATACTTTTTGAGTTGCAAGGCAGCCAGGTAGGTGCTGAGTTTTCAAAGTGTTATTACTACGCAGTACTGTAACTTTGCTTTTGCATGTCACCCAGTTTGAGTGTGTGTTGAGTGTTGGCTGTTGTCAAGTTGAGATATGACATTACGTCTGAGCCTACATTCTGTACAGTAAAATAAAGTGCTTACTGCTTACCACTTGAAAGTTTCCACAAAAAATGCCTAGTTTTATGGTATTGAGCATGTATGGGTAGGCCTAATAAATAACGTGTTATGACACTGCTTTTCACTCTTAAATGCCAGTATGCCACTATTGCGGGTAGCATAGCCAAAGTCTTGTTTTAAAAGGTACCATATCATAGGTCTACTTAGTTTAATGTGCTGACTGCTGTGCTAACTATAAATATTTTTTTATTGAGATTTAAGTATAAGAAAGAATAGACTGTATGTGCATAACACATAAGAACCTTTTGCAAAGTTCTATGATTTGTGATGAATCAATTTAGTGCATCAATGCTTGATAGTACACCGAAAACACATAAATCTAAAATTTCAAGAATTGGAAGTCCATCATAAGTTGAACTCATCAGTGTTATGACACTGCTAGATATGTATGGTACTTGCCATGGTTCTTTGGTTCAGTGAGTATGAGCACTTGACTAATATTCACTTCACTTTCACTTTTTCAGGTCCTGATCTGCTAGTTGTTAGAGTTTTTGGTTGTGCTCACCCTCAGATTTACTAAAACTGATGGCAGGCTGCATGCCTACATTGGTTAAGTAAGATCTTTTTGGGGGGACGGGCTTGTGTTAAGTACCAACCCGGCAACGTTGATCCTACACGATTTCAGTAGCATTGGGTGTTGCTTAAGGGGGGCCCATTTTTTGTCTCCTTGCCCGTCCCCCCCTCAAGTCAAGGACCACCACTGCATACCATGCCAACTAAAAATAAAACTATAATTTTTCACCTACACAGGTAGAACAAATCCATTCCGGAATCCAGCCTAGCAGTTTATAGAGTGGAGTCGGATTTTGCACTTTTTAGCAAAAGCTGGAGTGCCATTCTTTAAATATCGGAGTGGAGTGTTATTCTAACGTTAATATTTATCTATCTAAAATTCCTTGCCAAACACTAACATTTTCAATCAATTTGTCCAGCCTAATGCCAACATGTAATCACCTTCTTATATCAATGCTTAAAGGCGATGAATCATCCACCCAATTCCGGTGGTTTACAATAACTAAAATTGAACTAAAATTTTTGATTTTTTTTTGTTTTAATTTTGGGGCTGCGGTTGCAAAGATATTCAACAAATACAAAAAGATATCCCCGAAAAAGTTTTTGGAAACTCTTGAGTTTTGTTCTTCCCGCCAAAACTAGGCCTACTGTGGTTTTTGCGGGAAGAACAAAACTCAGAGTTTCCAAAAACTTTTTTCGGGAGATATCTTTTTGTATTTGTTGAATATCTTTGTAACCGCAGCCCCAAAATAAAAACAAACAATATCAAAAATTATAGTTCAATTTTAGCTGTTGTAAGCCACCGGAATGGGCTAGTGATTTACCGCCTTTAAATTCATCAATTAATTTTTCTTCTCTACTGCTAACATTTATCAATCAATTTTCCTTGTCAAGTGTTAACAATTGTCAATCAATTTTACTAGCCTAATGCTAGCATTCGTCAATTAATTTTTCCAGTTAAGGGCTAACAGTTGTCAATCAAATTTCCTAGCGTAGTGCTAATATTCATGAATCAATTTTCCTAGTCTAATGCCAACATCGAATAATTTCTCGTACTTACATTCCAGATTCATCAATCAATTTTCCTAGTCTAAAGCTAACATTTCTTTATCAATCAATTTTCCTAGCTTAATGCGAACACTTATCAAACAATTTACCAAGCCTAATGCTAATATTTATCAGTGAATTTTTCTAGTTTAATGCTAACCAAGTCGGCAGCGTGGCCGAGAGGGTAAAGGCGTCGTTTTTACGACGACCCTGATCGAATAATCTGGGTTCAACCTGCACTTTGGTCACGTTCTTGCGTTCTTGGATAAGACCATAGGTGGGCACAAGTCCGTTAATCCGTTAATAACGAAGCTAACTTTTTCATTAACTTGTTAATCCGTTAAAAATCTTTTTTGTGTTAACAGACTAAATTAACTTCCGTTTGGACTAAAGTAACTTTCGTTAATTTCTTTTAACTTCCGTTAAGGTTTTTATCGTTAATATCTTGCAGCTTCGTTGTGCATTTGAACTTGTTCTTACCTTGAAATTAGATTGGACTGTAAAATGTAATTTTCCAAACACAAAAAAGACCACCACAGCAATAAATATTTCCTTACAGTCAGCTCAACAGCGTCAATACGTGTTCTAGAAGCGAGTGAATAAAAAGAAATGTAAATTACACGCAAAATGTTAACGGATTAACGGACTTTATTAACTTCCGTTAATTAAAGCTGAAAATAACGGATTAACGTTAACGGAGGTGTGAAGTTTGTTAACGGATTAGTGGTTAACGAAGCTAACGTTTTGCATTAACTTGCCCACCTATGGATAAGACGCATTACGATGATTATCTCCGCTTGGTGGCTTGGAACAAGCAGCAAATTCAGTGGACAAGAATTCGAAAAAATCCACAGAACATTGGATCATCGGAAACTTCTACGCAGGTGCGGATTCCTCCAATCACGAAGTAGTCATTGTAATGAAAAGTTTGCGGATCATCCAATAAGTTGGAGTATGACACTGTTTGGTGACAGGAGGATAAATATGCGCAACAACAAATTCATCAGAAAATCTTCTTTGTCTAATGGTAACATTCATCAATCAATTTTCATGGTCTAATGCTAACATTTATCAGGAAATTTTCCAAGTCTAATGCTAACTTTATCAATCAATTTTCCTTGTCAAGTAATGGTAATATTTGTCAATCTGTTTTTCTAGTCTAATGCTAACATTATCAATCAATTTTATTAGCCTAATGCTAACATTTATCAATCAATTTGCTTAGTCAAGTACTTACATTTATAAATCAAATTTTCCTTGCCTAATACAAATAATTATCAATCAGTTGTCCTAGTCTAATGCTAACATTTATCAATCAATTTTCCTAGTTTGATGCTAGACTTATTATGGCACAGCCAGGGGTGCAAATCTTTGTTGAGCATTGGGGGGGATAATTTGCAATTTTACCCCAATTTTGCCCTATTTTCAACATTGGGCAGATGAACGTCCACCACGATTTTGTTCAGGTGAGCAAATTACGTGAATAGCCAAAAAAAAGGTCTTCACCAAAAATGGAACACTTTTTTCCCCCGAATTCAGGTGAAGACCCAAAAAAAGGACTTCACCAAAAATGGAACCAGGCGCGTAGCCAGAAATTCGCAATGGGGGGAGCTAATTTTTGGGTCTGAAGGCGGAGCCTCCAGCCGCTGAAGGCCAACGGGGGCTGGGGGCGAAGGCCCCAGCTGCTGGAGGTCTGGGGGCAAAGCCCCCAGCCGCGGAGGCACGGGGGTCTGCGGGAGGAGCCCCAAGCGCTCAAAAATTTGGATTTTTTTGAAAAAATAGCTTAATTTTAGAGCTATTTTAATAAAAAATAATGTTTTTAAAACGTTGCATAAAAATTGGCAGCGTAACATGATTCAACTGGTTGCATTTATGGGCTATGTGGGAGATGGCTAATGATACCATTATAGTTTTCTTGTTTACATGCTGGTAAATCACAAAATTCTGTTATTCAATAAAACTCACTCGGAGTAATGTATTTCGTTTATATTTTGTAAAGAAAAAAATTACTTGGGGGGGCTAACGGAAAGATATTTGAGAGAAGAGATGGGTAATCAACTAATACTGAATAGCCCTCCCCCCCTTCCCCCTTATTTCTGAGTTTATAATATATTTGTTGATAAAACTTTTGTTTGGCATTTTTACAAGAGCGATCAAATTTGATTGCTTATTTTTGGGCATTTTTCAAAGTTTTCATTGATTTGTGACTTTTATTTTTGACAAATTAGCTCCCCCTGAATATATGTTTCAAAAGATGCATTAAATCACTTTTTAGTCCATTCCAGCACAAACAACAGTCTCAGAAAAGATAAAAAACGTGGTATTTACCTTATTCTGCATTTTAGTTGACAGGCAAATGGGGATAGGACTATAGCCCCCCCCACCCCCCCTGGCTACGCTACTGAATGGAACACTTTTTTCCCCCGAATTCAGGTGGAGACCTGCGCTCAGATGCTCACCAGAGACAAATTGTTGGAGAGGATGCAGATGTAGACCATACTCAAATTATTGGGGGGGATACAGTCAAATTATTGGGGGGATATATCATCCCCATCCCCCCCGGGTTTCGGCATCCCTGGGCACAGCAGGCATAAGATAGCACAGTGGGCGTAGTATGGCACCAGACTTCTCTATTATGGGTTGGTAAACTCTTTCTCTTTTTTCTTTCTTTATCATAATCACCACGCATGAGAGGTAATGCACTAAATTGTGATTTGGCGAAAAATCAGTTCTGAAGGTTGGTAGGAGAAAGCGACGATATTGGCGTTCAAGGCAGGGGTGCCGAAACCCAGGGAGATATATCCCCCCCAATAATTTGACTGTATCCTTCCAATAGTTTGAGTATGGTCTACATCTGCATTCCCCCAATAATTTGACTCTGATGTGCATTTGAGCGTAGGTGTCCACTCGAAATCGGGGAAAAAACTAATCGGGAAAAATCTCTTCCATTCGAAATCGGGGGAAAAACTCTTCCATTTTTGGTCTTCACTTAATTTGCTTACCTGAACAAAATCGTGGTTGAGGTTCATCCTCCCCCAATGTTGAAAATAGGGCCAAATTGGGGTAAAATTGCAAATTATCCCCCAATGCTCAACAAAGATCTGCATCCCAGGTTCAAGGTCATCGAATTTCAGCAGCTGAGCTTTTGTAGGCTAGATAAAGCACTGATAGTTTGTCAACTAGAAGAACTATCAGCGAAGTTTTTCGAATTTAAAATTACGTATAGCCTAAAAAACCTGAAACGCTAAGCCACGAGCTGCCAAGCATGGTAAGAAATGAAGGTTCAAAACTGTTAAACTTGCTTTGAAGCTGCTGTTTTCTGTCAACTGTGGTCTTAGGCTATGCTTTAAAATTAGCGTAAAGTTGTCAGTTTTTCGTTAGCTAGCATAAACCTTAGTTTAGGCCGCACAAGCCTATCAGTTAATGCTGAATAACATTCTGATAGGCCTATTGGTTGCTGCTTAATCTGGTTTGACTGCTACTTGGTGTGGGTTAGATAACAGCAAAAGTTGAAATAGTCTATGTAAAGTGCTGCAATCACAAACCTTGCAAATGGAGATAAAAGACTAGGCTAGTGCTAGGCTTGGTCCAAACATATAGGTCTATCATATGGCGAATAGCAAGATTAAGAACTAGGCCTTCATGCTAGCTGGCCCAAATAAGGGGAACACTAAAACTAACTAATGAACAAATTTGCACAATTCTTTATTAGTATAAAGTTATAGCACTGATTTTGCCACTACATACTGTATGAATTGACATATATATATATATATATATATATATATATATATATATATATAAAATTCAAATTCAGTTAAGGGGGTTCAGGACAAGAGCACTTGGGACATTGTTTCACAAAATGAATAATGATTTAATGACAATTGATAACAAATGGATTTGAGCCGTCGCGACGCGTTTCGTCCTTGCTCAAGGGACTCTTCAGGCGACAAAGGTCAATTTTGTTTTCATTAGCCAAAACAAAAAAAAACAAAAAAAAAAATATTTAATTGGAATCGGGCCCCCCTTACCGTTTCTAGGCTATATGTCTTCCAGTGCAATATGGCTATTCCAAAACTTTTCGCCGACAACTTACCGACCACCATTACCCAGTAGGCTACTGACTCGCTACTTTAAAAATATACTATATATATATATATATATATTTTTTTTTTTTTAATCGTTTTGCGTGCTTCTGGCCTAAAGGCTACCAGCTCGGAAGCCTAGGGAAGAGCCACCAGAACGGCGACTACTTAAAATAAGCAATGCGAAAAATTGTCTTCCCACAGGAATCGAACCTGCAGCCTTTGGATTACCGGTCCACTGCTCTACCACTTGAGCTAGAGAAGACGCCTCCTCGCATGCTTAATTTTGGCTATTTAAACCCAGCAACTTGCTTGTTGTATGATTGTAATAATAAGTCAATTAAGATGTTTTTTGACGTTTGCAGGCCAGAGTTTTAATATTTTAATCGTTTTGCGTGCTTCTGGCCTAAAGGCTACCAGCTCGGAAGCCTAGGGAAGAGCCACCAGAACGGCAACTACTCAAGTTGCTGGGTTTAAATAGCCAAAATTAAGCATGCGAGGAGGCGTCTTCTCTAGCTCAAGTGGTAGAGCAGTGGACTGGTAATCCAAAGGCTGCAGGTTCGATTCCTGTGGGAAGACAATTTTTCGCATTGCTTCTTTTAAGTAGTTGCCGTTCTGGTGGCTCTTCCCTAGGCTTCCGAGCTGGTAGCCTTTAGGCCAGAAGCACGCAAAACGATTAAAATATTAAAACTCTGGCCTGCAAACGTCAAAAAACATCTTAATTGACTTATTATTATATATATTTTTTTTGTGTATTGCGCTAAAGTAGGCTAGCCTAGACAAGTTCTAGTATTTAATTGCTCAAAAGTTTTCATTTTAAAGAAAAGTTGTTGGTTTCTAACTAAGCTAGGCGGTGGTGGATCAAAAGATAGGCATGTACATGGTATGATACATTTATTCAGATTATAGTTTGTAAAAAAATTGTTTTCTAGAATCAGTATTAGTCTAAATTGATAATTTATAAATTTTTTGGAGTTCAATTAACATGTTTAAAAATATTCAAGCATAGTTTTTAACCAACAATGTATTCCTGAAAGTGAAACTGAAGAATTGTTTATAATATAAATTGGTTTCGATGATTCATGTTGCAGTACAACTTCATCAAAAGAATTGGACGAAACATATTCAACTGATTTGGTAAAACGCAAGTGTTAAGAAATTTGGCTTTGCATTACTAAAAAATATATTTTTAGCGATACAGGAAATGAGATTTAAAAAAAATTGGTTCAACAATTTTTGGAAAATTTCAATAAAGATAAATTTGTTAAATTTTTTGCTTTCTGCAAGTTTCTTTGAACATAATATCACAACTGAAGTAGCGAATAGCAATTTGTTAAATATAATTGATATAATTTGCAATTGGAATTCAAAAACATGGATCAAGATCAAGCAGCATCGATAAATCAATTTGAAAGGGACGCAATTGAGTATTTAGGAGGATTTCTTATCTACAAAGCAAAATTTAAATTTCCTACATCGAATTCAATTTTAAATCTTATGACACAATCAACACCTACCGGGAAGTTAATTAAAGCAATTAAAAAAAGGAAAGACTCATTGTATTATCCACATTAAAAGTTTGCATCTTTATTGCACACCATTTCTAATAGAGTTAGTTCATCAATCCTTTCCCATCCTCACTATCAGTCATATTTGGAAATTTTGTATGATAAAAATAATATCATTGCTGAAAATGAAGAGCAGGTTCATAAAATTCTGGAATATGTTGTTAGATTATTTGTAAGAATGCTTTCTTACACTTTTGCAAAACGGCTTTTTCATAATTTATTTCATAAATCCACAAAAACTGCTAAGTCTTCGTGCTTCACTCCAAGCTTCCTCTTTTCATCGAAAATTTTCAGCATAAATTTTACACCTGTTGAACTTGTAATGGTTTTATTCAAACAGTTCAGGGAGAGACCAATTCACTGGCAATTTTGAGTCCAAGAGAGTCATCATCATCATCATATTTATTTATTTATTCATTTACCAAGTGACGTCATATCACAAGAAAAAACTGCAACTTCCTCTAGGTCTATCAGCAAAGCATCGAAACATGCAATTCCTTCAAAACCAACACACAAACTTGCAGAATCAAAGCGATATTTAGTCACTTGGTGAGGAGACAGCGAAGGACCGAAAGGTCATCTAGGTCTACTGCCACTTCACCAAGTTAAGGTTGAAAAGCAGCTTTTAGATTTTCTCAGCTGCTTTTCTATGATAAAAAATTTTACGTAAAATTAAAACAAAGTGTTCCAAAGATATGTACACTTTGTACAATACATACACAAAACTCACAGTCAACATGTAAAGAAAATGTAAGGCAACATTAGAATCGTACTAACTCTAAGCATACTAAAAAAATGAATAAAAGTAATACTGTAGCTACATATTGGATAGAAAATAAATCAATAAAGTTCAAAACGCTTATTATGTTTTATAGGATTTAAAGTGGGCAATTGCAGTGGAAAAATACTCCTTGGTTTGTTTTGTATCGATCGCCAACATGTTATCAGTACCGGTACAATTTCCAATACCAGTATATTATTATTCAGTGTTTGTTTCAGACTCATAAAGTCCATCTACAAGCACTATACGCACTCCAAAAAAAATAGCGAAACACTGTACAGCAAGAGCTGTTCTTGTCCTGAATGGTGCAACATACATCATCTTCTATTCATTCACAAACAAAATGCCACAATGATGATCATAGTATATAGAATCATAGAAGCAATCAGAAGACATTAACGTTTTAAGCCAAAGGTTTTAAGATAAGTGCCAGCGTTCAACAAATTTATAAGTAATTTTACGCTGTAGAGGGTAGAACGAATCAATGTTATAGTATATTTGACTTTCTCTAGCTCTGTGATAGCGAGGCATGCCATGCAAAACTCTATACGCATCATTGTAGGCAACTTCTAACCGATTTATAGCTGGTGTGGAGTAGTTACACCATAGTTGACTAGCATAAAAACACATGCGGTGTGCACGAAATAAAATGTTTTTCACCTCAATTGAACATTTAAAAAAACGAGTTTTGAGCTTATTGGCTGCACAATATAAATATCTCGCTTGTCTTGCAATATCAGCATCATCACATAAATCCCTGCTAATACTAACTCCAAGATATACCACATTATTCACAAATTTAATTTTCTGACCATGAATATTCATATTGCAAGGCATAAACGTGTACATTTCCTTTGAAGAAAAAATCATACCAGCAGTCTTTTTACAATTAAAAACAATATCATGTAATTTGGCATAATTACTACTCACATCTAATAAATCTTGTAGCCCTCCAGGACTCGCAGCAGAGCAGCATAAATCATCAGCATACATTGTATGATTTAAAGTTAAATTTCCTATACAACATCCAGCATCAGTATTATTTAACTTATCTGATAGATCATCCATGTACACAGAAAATAAGTATGGGCTTAATACACCTCCTTGTCTAACCCCATTAGAGACCGTAAATGCTTCAGACACATAATTTGCCCATCGTACTCTCATCGTTTGTGTTGAATACCAATATTTAAGTAAACGAATGAAGCAAGTAGGTGTTCCTCTGCTCCTTAACTTTTCAAAAAGTAAAGAGTGATTTACTCTATTAATGCTTTGGAAGAATCAATAAACGCCGAATATACAGGTGATTTATGTACAACGTACGACGATACTGATTGTTTTAACAAGAACACACACATATCAGTACCACTCTTTCCTTTGTACCCAAACTGATTATCATTAGTGCTCAGATAATTTTTGACATGTGACAATACATAATGTTCAAACAATTTCCATATTCTTCACACTGATGATGAAGTCAGTTGACTTCAAAACACGGGAATGCTCCCGCGATAGGGGGCTCCGCCTCACTTGCGTCACTAGGGGTTGAAATGATTACCCATTTCGACGCGGAGACAGCATTAAGGCATAGGTGGGCAAGTTAATGCAAAACGTTAGCTTCATTAACCACTAATCCGTTAACAAACTTCACACCTCCGTTAACGTTAATCCGTTATTTTCAGCTTTAATTAACGGAAGTTAATAAAGTCCGTTAATCCGTTAACATTTTGCGTGTAATTTACATTTCTTTTTATTCACTCGCTTCTAGAACACGTATTGACGCTGTTGAGCAGATTGTAAGGAAATATTTATTGCTATGGTGTTTTTTTTGTGTTTGGGAAGTTACATTTTACAGTCTAATCTAATTTCAAGATAAAATAACAGGGTTGCCACAGAAACTGCAAAATCAAATTCCAGGACTTTTTTAGATGATTTTCCACGACTGTGCAAGGTTTTTTTACAGGACTTAAAATTTAATTTTCACTATTACTCTTTTATGCACCCACTTTTTGTATTTGTCATTAAAGAAAATTTTAATGCCACGCATTTGGATTTCTAGTACTTACTACTAGCCAGGTTTATAGCCAGAAATCTGCAATGGGAGGGCTTGGCTCGGGGTATGGGAACGGAGTTGCCAGCTGCCGGAGGTCATTGGAAGTCTGAGCCCCGGGGTCGAAGCCCCCAGCACAAAAGACTTCATAATTTTTTTGCAATAATAACTTAATCTTAGGCCCAGTTTGATAAAAATTAATGCATTTTAAATGAAGCGCAGAAATTAGCACTGCAAAAGCATGATTGAACTGGTTTTATAAATGGGCTAAAGAATGTGGGTGATGGTAATCGTAAAACTTTTGTCCTAGCTTTATTTCAAGCAAGTAAACCATAAAATCCCTTCATTTGAAAAAAGCTGAGCTTACTTGCACCAGCGCGCAAATATAAAATCGCTATCCTAGCCCTAACCCCAACCCTAAACATAACATATCTAACTGTAACCCTAGCTATAACCTTAATGTTAATTCTAACCCAAACTCAAAATCTAAAACCAAACCCTAACCATAATAATTTTTAAAAAAAGCGTAAATGGGCACCCACCCTAACGATAACAATTTTTGAAGAAGCATAAATGATCACCACTCTTGCTCTCTTTTTCTCTATAAGCAAAGCACCCTAAAATGCAAATGGGCGCTTCCTTTGAAAAAACTCTCAAGTATTAATTTAAGTCGTTTGCATTTTATAACGCTAGATAATTTAGGACAAGGGGCTAATGAAACAAGATTTGAAAAACATGATTGATAATTAACTGAATGAAATACTGAATAGACACTTTACAATTTTTTTAGAAAGCCTACTTTAAGTATTTTGCATTATGCGATCAAATTGATTGTTTATTTTTAGCCATTTTTGTCAGTTGTTGCTGATTTTATTTTTGACCAACATTAGCCCCCCCCCTAAATGCTGTTTCAGAAGTGGCTTTAATTTACTTTGGAGTCCATATTACTGCAAAAAACTGCCTCATAAGTATACTTGCAGTATGAAAATAGTTATATTTTTTATTGTGTTTAGCCAACAGGCCAATGGAGGGCCTACAGCCCACTACACTACTGCTGCTAGCAGTAATACTGCTACTAGAGTATCGCATTGCAATAAATTACTGTTCATAAATTCACTCTTTCTAATAATATTTAATAATTTATACATACTGCACTGCAAAGTGCAAATTTTGGCATTTCAACAAGAAAGTGTTTATTTATACACTGGCGAATAAGCAAGAACTGCTTAAAGAATATAAGAGAGCAAAGAGCAGAAGAATAGGCATTCATTTACTCTCTTCTATTTTTTTAAATTATCGTTTGGGTAGGGGTGCCATATTTTTTAGACCAAAAAGAGGACAGTTTCGAATAACGAAGCCCAAACGACCAAACTTGCTGAAGGTATATACCGGCCAACTGGACTGACTAAAAACTTTTTTATTTTTGAGAACACAATTTTCCAAGAGAAAATTCAAAAACTGAAGATCATTTTTTTCTTTGGAGACCACTTGTTTTTGCACCAATTCTTCCCTATGAAAATGGCGATCTCAAAAAAAAGATCTGCTGTCAGTAGGGTTGTATGAAGGTCGGCGGGAGCTGAACGCGAGTGTGGACGGAAGTATATCGTTTTTGGTCGGTTTGGTCTTCGAATCCCGCCTTTAAGTTCTGAGCATTAAAAACAGAAAACATTTGGCTACTTTTTTGGTGTTCTACAGAAAAAGAAGACAAATCCTCTTAAAAGAAAACGTATGGTAGCCCTACTTTAGGGTTATACAGGTTTAAGATTAATGTTAGAATTGGAGTTTGAGATACAGTTAGGGTTAGATTTAGGGTTGGGTTAAGGCTAGGATAGCGACTTTTTTATGTGTGCGCCAGCATAAAAATAAGCTCTGTTTTTTAACAAAATAAACTTTTAAATTTACCCTTTTAAAGGACCTTCACAATGCAAATTATTTCAACAATACCTTTGTGCAATTACAAGGTACCAGTTATCACAACAAAAAAAAAACTTCACATTCTGTCCTGGTAAATCACGGGAAAACTTTCCAAACTTTTTCCAGGACTTTCCAGGACTTATAAACAAAATTCAAGGACTTTCCAGGACAGAAAAAAAAATCCAGGACTTTCCAGGACTTTTCCAGGATGTGGCAACCCTGAAACAAGTTCGGATGCACTGGCAAAGCTGCGATCGGAAGTTCTTTGGAAATTGTGAACAGCGATAACTAATAGGCTGCAGCTTATTATTTGCTACAAAAAACAGTTCCTTGCTTCACTTTCTTCTATAAAACTCGAGCTAATACGCAACAAGTGTTACCAGTGCAAATTGGTTTGTACCGGTACGATGAATGAATGGTGAAAGATATTAACGATAAAAAACTTAACGGAAGTTAACATAACTTAACGGAAGTTAATTTATTCCGTTAACATGAAAAAACTTTTTAACGGATTAACGAGTTAATGAAAAAGTTAGCTTCGTTATTAACGATTAACGGACTTGTGCCCACCTATGCATTACGGTGTTGTCAAATGAAGTAGGATTGTAAGACGTGATGTCTCTGTGAACTACTAAATTAGTTCTGCCTATTTCACTTCAGGAATAATTTAATTTCGATATTGCACTAGTAATTGCAATGGGACGATAGTTATTTAGACTTTGTACATCTCCATTGCTACATTTGAGTACTGGAATAATTATTGTTTCCACACACTTGCCTGGCATTATACCGTGATACAAACAGAGATTAACAAATACCGCCAGATAATGAAACAGACTTTGATCAGCAAAACATAAGTGTTCTGCCATAATACCATATGTGCCTGCAGCTTTTTTTAACGGCAACTTGAAAGTTAGTTGTTTTAAAATACTTTTGTCACATAAATAAGGTAATAAACTTTCAGAAGTACAACTGTAATTTGTTGATTCAGTTTCAATCTTACATATTTTACTATCATTGCTATAACCATTTAAAAGTTTTTCATAATGCTTTTTCCAATCAGATACGATGTTTGCATGTCTTCTTACTCCATCTAATGACATAGGTAGAGGACTCTTAAAATTATTCTGCTTTGCTTTATCCCAGAAAGATTTTCGTGAGCAATCTTTGTGCAGAGTCTCAGCCAATGCATCAGCTTTGTGTTGCTCAGACTTGTTTTTTCAATGCTTGAGTGCTTTTTTGAATGCTTTTTTGAACTTTTCATGGCATCAAACAAATTCCCATATGTTGGCTTTCCTTTAGTTACCCAAGTCAAGTAATAGCTCCTTGCAATTGCATGTTTTCGTTTAGAGACAGTATTACACCCTGGAACAACTTTTGGAAATTTTTAAAGTTTTTGTTTATGAACAATGCAAGTTTCAGCTGCATTGAAAAGAGCCTCAACTATATCATAATATACTTTGGAAATGAAATGTAAATGGGTCTCACAATTTCCAATTTCCAATCACAATACAATTTCCATTTGTACAGTTCATGACCTCTGAAGGAATTATAATTTTTGAAAGCAACTTTTTACTTTCAACAGAAAACTCATATTTTTGTTCAGGGCTAGCTTTAAACCATTTAACCGTATTCTTGCTCAGAATAGATCTAACAGAATCATTTTTGTCCAACCTAGGCAAATTATCTAATGAAACAGTAATTAATAACGGTCTATGGTCAAAGGAGATGTATTCTTGTGAACCTCAGTCAATATATCAACCTCAGTCAGTTACTGCAAAAATACTTATAATTGAGAGGCACATCAAACTGAGAGATGACTGTATTGTATAAATGCGTGATAGATGAATGCACCAGCTCCGCCATTCAATCAATAGAATAGGTTATTGTTGAACTCAAGCATAAAAATGCAACCATGTTTACTGTAATTACTACTGCATTGCTGATATAAAGTTGTTATTTTAGCTTTTATCGGTTACATAGGTTGATAAAAAATGAGCTTTAACAGCTTTTTTAAACCTGTAGAATGAAACTTGTTTTGAACTACTTGGAATTTCATTCCAAATTTTAATTCCTGCGTATGATAGAGACTTGCCCTAATCTTGTTCTAGTTCTAGGAAAAAAGAAGTTGTTTTTGTGGCTCAATCTTGTCTTATGTGTATAACATTTTTTTTATTAGGGTAAACTTTTCTAAATTTGCAAAAGATAATACATCATTGGAATTTTGCACATTAGCTCTGCAGTTTCAAGAGAGTAAATATCCTTGAGTTTTAAGCATTTAGCTCGATAGAACAAAGGATTAGTATGCTCTTGATATCCACTTCCAATTAAAATTTTAATGCTTTTTTTTGCAGAATGAAGATAGGTGCTAATGTTGATTTTGAAGCAGTCCCCCAACTACTTATGCAATGTTGTAGATGAGAGTACATGAGGCATTGGTAAACAGCTCGTAGTGTTTGCTCATCTACAAAGTGTTTTA
This sequence comes from Trididemnum nubilum, assembly GCA_963965965.1. Classification (NCBI taxonomy): domain Eukaryota; kingdom Metazoa; phylum Chordata; class Ascidiacea; order Aplousobranchia; family Didemnidae; genus Trididemnum; species Trididemnum nubilum. The sequence continues at coordinate 26,175,294 of OZ014472.1, read as the reverse complement.
ATTGATTTAGGGCCCAAGATCCCCTTGCTACCTATGAACATTGTTTCTTGATTTGTTGTTTCCAGTTTAGATTGTCGTCTATGAGAACACCTAGATACTTTATGTGATGTGATTGCTTGATTGGATTATTATCTATTGATACTTTGAGTTCAGGTTTATTTTGTTTTGTTGTCACTACCATAAACTCAGTTTTATTAAAGTTAATTGATAATTTATTTTATTAAAGTAAATTGGTAATTTCAGGAGAGTTTCTAATACAAGAATGAGGGAATATTTATCTGCGCATTTTAATTTGCTTTTTCTGGGTTTAAGAGTAGGGTTAGATTTGGTGTTAATGATTAAGGATTTAAGTTTGGGTTAAATTTTAGTCTTAATTACCAAAAAAGTAGATAGAATAGAATATGCTAGTAAAATAGAGCCTTCCAACAGTTAATATGTTTTAAAGAAAAACATATAAACAAACATATTCTAGCTATTGAGTTTTTTTGCCCAGTAGAACTAGCTTTTGTGTATCATTTACTTTAAAAGCAATTAGATATAGCCAATGTGTTTTTCTGCCTAGTAGACCTAACTGTAGCCTCTTACTATTTATTGTAATGCTATTAAGTTGGATGGTTACCTTATTGTTTTTACTAGTGAGCTAGATTGTTACCACTATGAAGGCGAGTTTGATTAAAAAGTACTAAGAAAGCGCCTTCAACAAATTTAGCAAAAAGCAAGGGTTTATCGAAATTTGGCATTGCATTGCTGAAAAATATGTTTTGGGTAACACAGGAATAGAAGTATTGAAAAAATTCGGTCCAAAATTTTATGGAACTTTTAACAAAGGCGATGTTGTTAATTTTTTGTCTCAAATAATTGTTGTTACTTTCAATATTGCAACTGTAGCGTCAGCCAAACGTAGCCACTAGTGATAGTGCAAATGGATATATGGATTAATCAGTCACCCCGGAGAGTAGCTCGATAGGTTGTTCAACCGAGCCAGTCGACCGCATTGGGACGCGTCCTTTTGACACGTACGTTACAATGGCGAGCACGCCAGGACGTTGGAGTGGTGGACGCTCTACCTTGCGCTGGTTGGAGACGTTTGATGAGCCGTTGTCATCGTAAAGGGAGGGAGATGACCCCCCCTGCCCTTTGGTCAGGAGGGGCAAGGGGGGCAGTACTGCCCTTTGCATTTCAGTACGATAGTAACAAAGCAAACGCTTGCTAATCTCAAAGTTCGCTTATCCAATGCAGAATAAATTCAATTGTTTATGAACAATAGATCAAAGGTGGCTGGATCCACAAATTTAAAGATCCCGATCCGGATCCAACAAGAAGAGATCCGGATCAGTCACCTTTCAAATTTTAAGATCCGGATCCGCCAGTATACAAGTACACTTTGTTCATATCAACAAAAACCAAAAGTAGACCAAAGAAAAGCAAAAAAGGTCCTCACTCAAAATTGGACGTTTTTTCTGCCCAAATTCAGGTGAAGAGCAAAAAAAAAAAGAAAGGTCCTTATAAAAGCTGGGGCGTTTTTGTATACCCAAAGTCAGGTGAATATCAAAAAGTAAAAAAAGGTCTTCACTAAAAATAGGGGCGTTTTTCTGTCAAACTTCAGGTGAAGACCAAAAAAATAGAAATAAAAAAGTCTTCACCGAAAATTGGGGCATTTTTTTGCCAAAATTTAGGTGGAGACCAAAAAAAAGTAAGGTCTTTGCGGAATGTAGTGCTGATTTTGTCCCCAAATTACTTGAAAGAGCAAAACCAAATTCAGTTCCTGATCCGCATCTTCTAATAAAACTGGATCCAGATCCGCAAAAAAGCAGTTAAGATCTGAATCCGATCCGGATCCGTTGCCACCTCTGCAAAAGATCTAACAGATAATTTAATTCACAGAGCTGGACAGCGCTGTTTCGAGCTTTTAGCTCTCATCGGCAGCCCTCAGCTTCTCTAACAAAGTAATTCCCCAGCTGGACAAGACTCTTGGCCGAACTGGACAAACCTTAAGGGCTTGCACAGCGGCAGAGGGTTTGTAGGGAATAAACGATTTTTCACTTGTGATACTTAAAAAACAAGTGAAAAAATCGCTGAAACCTTGTAGTAAGGATAGCCATAGGCTATCCCTACTACAAGGGTTCCCCTTGTGTGACCACGGAAATCATAACCGACAAGTTTGACGTCCTTCGTGGTCGACTCCTGGCAAATCATAACGACTTTCACTGGCAGTTAGGTGGCCAGATCAAGCACCAACTCTGCAGCTACAAAGCAGCTAGAGTCATAAGATGCACAGAGCTGGACAGCGCTGTTTCGAGCTTTTAGCTCTCATCGGCAGCCCTCAGCTTCTCTAGCAAAGTTATTCTGCCGATAAGAGCTAAAAGCTCGAAACAGCGCTGTCCAGCTCTGTGCATCTTATGACTCGAGCTGCTTCGTAGCTGCAGGGTTGGTGGTTGATCTGGCCACCTAACTACCAGTGGAAGTCGTTATGATTTCCCAGGAGTCGACCACGAAGGACGTCAAACTTGTCGGAGATAATTAAATTGTTTGCGAACAATAGACCTGAAAAATGACCATATTGTTCGCGATAGCAATTAACATAGTAGAAAGTTAGTAGCAACTTGCAGTAGGCTATACTAAACTGTACGTTTTTCAGCTAGCTCGTGAAAGCTGATCAATTGGATGAAACTCAATCATGTATAACAAAAATTTTTTTTCGATACAAAACACATTACAATTTTTATTTTTTGAAAAAAATATCTTTTAATACAGGGTGTCCATAAAGTCCGTGTGCACTTTAAAAAAATTATAACTTTATTTTTATTTGTGATAGAAATAATCTGTAAAAATGTTTAGAAAGTTTTATGTATCTAGTTTTAAGTACAGCTATTGAATAATTCTTCACTACAAAATTTGTAACAATTCTTAGATAAGCAAATTCTGCGTGTTAGACAGTTTCTAAATCAGGAATTTCCAAACAGATGGACTGGAAGGAGAGGACCATTTTGTTAGCCTCCACGTTCGCCAGATTTGACTCCATAAGGGTTTTTTTTATGGGTACATGTGAAAACAATTGTGTATGCAACCAAACCTAGTTATTTGACAGCTGAAATAACTAATGTGATTTCAGGCATTACTATAAATCAGTTGGGAAATGTTTTTAGTGAACTGCAAAATCGTGTTACTCTTTGTATTGGAAATGATGGAGGACATGTGGAAACTTAAATAAAATTTCAATAAAACCTTAAAAAATATCGATTTTCTTCTTTCAAATCCTTTTTACAAATTATTTCTATTGCAAATACAATTAAAGTTATAATTTTTTTAAAGTGCACACGGACTTTATGGACACCCTGTATAAACAAAATCACTCTCCATTAATTGGCGCTAAAAAGTTCGTTAAAACTAACAATGACAAATTGCGTGTGTTAAATGATTTCTAAATAACGTAGGCTGCCGGTAAAATAAGTGAGCAATCTTGTGGAATGCATTTGGTTAGCCTGTGACACCCGATTTAGTTCCATTAGTTTAAACTGACGCTACGAAAATATAGGGTGCTACAAAATTTCAAATTAAGAACTCAAGGATCCTATGTCTGTAGGCCTCAGCATTACTTTATCGCAAGACATTTTAGCTTCTAACTTTGTTTGTAGCCCTATAGCAGGAACGATCGACGCTGACGTTGCCAGTGGTGAATCCGGGTGGTCCGGACCTCCCTGCTCAAACTGGAGAACAATGCCGCAACAAGAGCGTTGTCCTAGGAGGGGCAAATTTTTTTGCAGGTGGAGCCGCAAAATTGAGAAAATTGGTGCTGATCTCCGAAAACAAAAATAAAACTCCCAGCTCTACATAACTCCAAGTGCTCCGTTGATCTTAAAAAAAAAAAGAAAGGTTACCGCGCCAAATTGGTGTGGTCTGCTTAACTTCAAGTTCTCTGCTGATCTCAAAAAAAAAGGTCAACGCGCCAAATTGGTCTACTTTTCTGCGAGTTCTCTGTTGGTCCCAAGAAAACAAAAGCCACCGTCTTGAAACTGCCTCAAGGAAAAAGGCAGTTTGGAGGGGCCAGGGGTGCCGAAACCCAGGGGGATGGGGGATATATCCTCCCCAATAATTTGACTGTATGCACCCCAACAATTTGAGTATGGTCTTCATCTGCATCCCCTCCAATAATTTGACTCTGGTGTACATCTGCGCGCAGATCTGTACTTGAATTCGGGGAAAAAAGTGTTCCATTTCAGTTGAAGACTTTTTTTTTGGTCTTCACTAAATTTGCTTACCTGAAAAAAGTCCTGGTCAAGATTCATCCCCCCCAATGTTGAAAATAGGGCAAAATTGGGGTAAAATTGCAAATTATTCCCCCCAATGCTCAACAAAGATTTGCACCACTGGGGAGGCGCCGCCCCTTTTTGCCCCTCTAGTTGCGGCCCTGCCGGAAAAATACAAGAAAAACTTCTAACATATAAAATCCATTGCAATAACTGGAGTAAGATCCATTTCTTGTCCAGACCTAACAGTATAAAATACTCGGTAGGGGTAGGGATGCCGGGATGTGGTGGGAATAAACATCTTCTCCAAAATTATCTTGTTTTGTAAATGCAGACGAATTAGTTTAAAATTTGTGATTTTTTTTGTTTTAAGGTTTACCAGCTTCGTATAAAAAGGCTTAAAATTTTACCATTAACCACCGCTCACATAGCCAATCTGCTCATTTACGCAGCCAGTTTAATCATGTATTTGCCCTAATAATTTTTTTATGCCACAATTCAAAAGCAATAATTTTCGCTGCAATAGGCCTAAAATTAAATTATTTTTCCACAAAAATTGTAAAATTTCCAATCGCTGGGGCTCCGCCCCCAAACCCTTTTGCCTCCGGATGTTGGGGGCGTTGCCCCCAAACCCCCAAAGGTATCCTGCGGCAGAATCTGCCCTTATTTAATTGATAACATTTTTGTTCTTAGTTTTTAGTGTTTATGCGACGTACTCAGTATTCTAACTTTGGTGACGTGTTTATTTGTTTGACCGTATGTCTGCAATGTTGGTGGTAATGACTGTACGTACATTATCGAAAGTGCCCTTTGAAAAAGCTGCCCCCCCTTGCCCTTCTGACGTTCCGGCACCCCTGGATGTAGCGTCAGCTCCAACGTAGCCACTAGTGAGAGTGCAAATGGATATATGGATTAATCAGTCAACCCGGAGAGTAGCTCGATAGGTTGTTCAACCGAGCCAGTCGATCGCAATGGGACGCGTCCTTTTGACACGTACGTTACACAACACATTACCGGTACAGTAAAGTGGCAAACCGCATAATTTTCCATGGGAATTTTAAAAATTGAGATTTAACAGCATCACTTTGAAAGCGACGCAATTGAGCATTTGGGAGGGAATTTCTTATTTACATCGCATTCAGTAAAAGCTATCAAAAAAGAATTATTAGATTATCAGAACCAAAACTTTGGATGTTTATTACAAACACACTGTGCATTTAAACCTTTGAACCATTGTGGTACGCTTTTTCTATTTTACAAATATTGTGATGACCTATTGCTCCAACAGAGAAAACAGAGGTGAGTAGCGCAAGTCGCAATTGTTGCGCCGAAAGCGCACGCGCAACTACAGTACTCAAAAACTCTTGCGACGCAAGCGTTTTCGCAATCCCCAAAAAATAATTGCGCCGCAACCGCAAGTGTGACATTTTAAAAAATTTAATTTTGATAAACACTGCTCAAACTAAGCTACGCTAAGCTATGGTACGAAACCACTGTTCTAAACTAATCATGTACACCCCACAGAAATTATTGATTTACTTTTAAAAATAACCTGCAAGCATTTGAAAATGCGCATTGCTTAACTCCTCTCGCTTTTAGCAAGAACAATGACGCTCAACACTCGCACTTAAAGGAATCGGGGTGTTAAATTCCAGAGGTGGAATCGAGGACACAAGGCTCGAGGCCAAGGCCAAGGTGAAGGACACAAAAAATTCCAAAGCCAAGGACAGACCCTCTCGAGGCCAAGGACGAAGGACACAGGCGCAAGTGTTCTCCAAAAAAAAAGGTCTTCAAAAATTTTTTTTCAGGCGATCTCCACTTGAGGGAAACAAAAAAAGGTTTTCGCAAATTTTCCGCGAGGTTTCAGGCGTTTTCCAACAAAAATTCAACAATTCAAAAAATAGTGCTGTCCTCGAGCCGAGGAAGAGCAATTTTCGAGGACTTGAGGCTTCGAGGCCAAGGCCAAGGACTTCAAAATGTGTCTTCGAGGACTCCACCTCTGTAAAATTCCACCAATAAAGCCTTCTTGTGGTGGCAAACAAACCACTTCGGAGTTGCTGTTTTTTTCTAATGGCTCTCTTGATTGGGAGGGCCCAAACCACCAATCACATCCAATGACGTCATCAAAAATTTTCAAAAAAGGAACTTTTTTTGGGTCAAAGATATCGTAGAATGGAAGATCTGAAGCTGTAGCCCGGTGGCATTTAACCAGGATTTTGGTAAAGAAAAAGGGCAAAAACTAATAGTTAGAAAGAGCAAATGTCTAACTTAGAAGACGTGCTGAGTAAGCTAGTGTACTCAAACGTATCACAGACGGGGTCTGGGGGCAAAGCCCCCAGCCGCTGGGCGATTTTTGTACGTTTTCGGAAAAAAAAGCTATTTTAATCCCATTGGATCACATTTTGCACATGTTCAAAGCCATTTGAAAGAACTAGATTTTTGGCATTTGAAAGCCAATCCAAAAAATTTAACTGTTCAATCCTCCTTTTACTTGCAATTAAAGTCCAAAACACGTTTAAAATGTTGCATTATGGTGTAAAATTTTACTTGTAAGTGATTTGGTCCATGTAGGGGTAAGTAAGGCACATTGCCTCCTGCAGTATTTTAGCAATAAATAGTAATCCACTCGAAAATTTTCCTTCAAGATTTTTGTTTTGTCATAAAGTTAACCAGTTATAAGAGTACATGCACGGCCAGGGGGCCCAGGCCTCCTCAATTGAAAATCAATAATTTGCTCAATGAGCATTTTCCCGAAATATTTTTAAAAACTACTTTGCGTAAAAGCTGGCGAGGTGGAGGTGAATCGTTATTGAAAAATGATACAATAGATGGTTACGCTTACTAAACATGTTATTCCTGGGCCGGATTCACATTGCGCGGGGTCCCTGGCACTTAGGAGATTTTTGCAACATCTTCCTGCCAAATTTAAGTAAAGACCAAAAAAAGTCCTACAATCTGAGCGCGGGGCCCTGGCACTGTGCCATATGGCAAATACGGCGCTGGCAAACACGGCGCATTACGCTCATAAAAAGGTTAGATGAGGGCCTGAGGTAGCAGCTTTTAGGATAAAAACCCTTGATTTCACCCTAGTTATGCGTTTAAATTGGTAGGAAAAATTGAATTAAGGGGGTGCGCCGGGCCCCCTGGTGGTCAATATCATTTATTGTTAATTACTGTTGTACGCCTGTACTGTTGTACGCAAAGATGCTAAAAGAAACTGAAAATGAAGAAACAAAGTTTTTTTGTTAACTTTTTGTCAATGGTGGCATTTCAATTGATGGGGCCTGGGCACCCTATGCCACCCCGCTGGCTACGCCAATGATTTTGAGATACGATCGCGCCCTTAAGTTCTTTCATAAAAAAAACATTTAAAGCAAAATTAAAATAACTTTTTTCCTAAACGTAGAGGACTCGAGTCAATTCACTTGACAGTTTTTTGAAACCTCCAGGAATTGCATGAAATTATTATGACGTTGACAGGTGGTCGTCATTATTATTACTTACTTTTGTACGCGTAAATCCTAAATTAAAGAAACTGCGATTCCGGACAAGGACAACATACTGGCTATGCTCTCATTATATTTATCATCGGTAGTATTTCAATTGGGGGTTTGCATTACCGTCTGTGTTATAGCATTAAGTTCATAATAACCAGAGGTGGAGTCGAGGACACAAGGCTCGAGGCCAAGGCCAAGGCCAAGGACACAAAAAATATCCGAGGCCAAGGCCAAGGACAGCCTTTCCGAGGACAGACACTCTCGAGGCCAAGGACAGGAATGCTCGAGGCCAAGGCCAAGGACCAAGGACACAGCCGCAAGTGTTTTCCACAAAAAAAAGGTCTTCAAAATTTTTTTTCAGGCACTCTCCAATTTATAGGCGTAGCCAGAATTTTTGATTGGGAAGGCCTAAACCACAAATCACACGCAATGACGTCATCAAAATTTGCTTGTTGGCACTTAACCAGGATTTTGCAAATGGAGAGAACCTCAACTAATATAGTCGAAAAGTGCAAATACGTAACTTTGGAGACGTTTTGAGAAAACCAGTGTAACTCAAACGTATCACAGAGGGGGGTCTGGGGGCAAAGCCCACAGCTGTTCGGCGATTTTTTGTAATTTTTTGGAAAAAAAAAGCTATTTTAATGCCATTGAATCACACTTCGCACATGTTTAGAGCCATTTAAAAAGCACTAGATTTTTGACATTTGAAAGCCAATCAAAAAAATCAAATTGTTTAATCCTCCTTCTAGTTGCAATTTAAGTTCAAAACACGTTTAACATCTTGCATTTTGGCGTTAAAGTTTAATTGTGCGTGATTTGCTCCAGGTAGGGGGAAGTAAGGTGCATTGTCTCGTGCAACATTTCAGCAGTAAATGAAAACCCCCTCGAAGATTTTCCTTAGAGATTTTCGTTTTGTCATGAAAATAACCAGTTATAGAAGTGCATGTTAGGCCAGGGGCCTCAGGCCCCCTCCACTGAAGTTCAACGATTTGTCCAATCAGCATTTTCCATGGCTAATTTTTTTTTAAAGTAGTTTGTGCGTAAAAACTGTCGAGGTGGAAGTGAATTTATGAATTGTTATTGAAAAATAGTACAATAGATGGGTAATTTTGCTTACTAACCATGTGTCAGGCGCGTAGCCAGAAATTCGCAATGGGGGGGCTGTTTTGGGGGTCTGGGGGCAAAGCCTCCAGCCGAAGAAGGCATGGGGGTTTGGGGGCTGAGCCCGCAGCGCTCGCAAATTTTGCATTTTTTGCAAAATAAAATCTAATTTCAGAGCTATTTTAATAAAAAATAATGCTTTTTAAACGTGGCATAGAACTTAGCTGCGCAACATGATTCTATTGGTTGCATTATCGGGCTATGTGGGAAGTGGCTAATGAAAACTTTGCAGTTCTCTTGTTTACATGCTGGTAAATCATAAAATCCTATTATTCAATAAAACTCTCACGGAGTAATCTATTTCGTCTATATTTTATAAAGAAAAATAGTCGGGGGGGGGGGGGGGGGCTAATGGAAAGATATTTGAGAGAAGTGATTGGTAATTAACTAACACTGAATACCCCTCCCCCCCTTATTGCTGAGTTTATAATACATCTGCTGATAAAACCTATGTTTGGCGTTTTTACACTAGCGATCAGATTTGATTGCTTATTTTTGGGCATTTTTAAAAGTTTTCATTGATTGGTGACTTTAATTTTTGACGAATTAGCCCCCCCTCTGAATATATGTTTCAAAAAATGGTTTTAATCACTTTTTAGTCAATTCCAGCGCAAAAGACAGTCTCAGAAGAGCTAAAAACGTGGTGTTTTTCTTATTCTGCATTTTGGTTGACAGGCCAATGGGGGGGCTATAGCCCATCCCGCCTCCCCTCCCTGGCCACGCTACTGACCATGTTATTGCCGGGCCGGATTTCAATCGCGCTGTGCCCCTGGCACTTTGGAGATTTTCGCAACATCTTTCTGCCAAATGTAGGTGAAGACCATAAAAAGTCAAGATTTGAGCGCAGGGCCCTCAGCTGGTACTGCGCCATATTGTGGTAAATCCGGCCTTTGTTAATGCATTACGTTCATAAAAAGGCTAGATGTGATCCTGAGATAGCAACTTTTAGGACGAAAACTATCCATTTCTTCCAGATTTACGTTTAAAGTGGCTGGCAAAAATTGATTAAAGGGGGTCCCCGGGCCCCTGGTTTTCAATATTGCTGTTTGCTACTGCTGTAAGCGAAAAACGCTAAAAAGAAATTGAAACTGAAGAAACAATAGGCTTTTTTGTCACATTTTTGTCATTGGTAAAATTGCAATTCGCGGGGATGCCCGCTTGGCTAAGCCTATGCTCCAATTGCGGAAAATAAAAAAGGTATTTACAAATTTTCCGCAAGGTTTCTGGCGTTTTCCGACAAAATTTCAACGGTTCAAAAAAAGTGCTGTCCTCGAGCCGAGGACAGGGCAATTTTCGAGGACCTAAGGCTTCGAGGCCAAGGCCAAGGACTTGAGGCTTCGAGGCCAAGGACTTCGAAATGTGTCCTCGAGGACGTCCTCGAGGCCAAGGACGTCCTCGAGGACTCCACCTCTGATAATAACGTTAAACGAGGACCTGGGGTTGCAAGTTTTAGAACGAAACTCTTAGATTTTTCACAAGTTTTGCATATAAATTGTTAAAAATTTGAATTACAGGGCCCCTAGCCCGGGACCCTTGATCATCACTTAGGCGCCCCAGGGCACCCTGGTTATCCGTTAGGGGCCCTGGGACCCCCTTGTCGCCAGTTAGGGGCCCCGGGGCATCCTGATTGTTAGTTAGGGGCCCTGGGGCCCCCTGTTTGTCAGTTTGGGGGCCAGGGGCCCCTGGTTGTCAGTTAGGGGCCCCCTGGTTGTTAGTTAGGGCCCCTGGGGGCTCTTGATTGTCAATTAGGGACCCAAGGGACCCCTGTTTGTCAGTTACAGGCCCCGGAGCTTTCGTTTGTCTGTTAAGGGCCCGGGGGCACCCTGGTTGTTGGTTAGCGGCCCCGGGGCCCCTGGTTTTTAGTTAGAGGCCTTGGGACCCATGGTCGTTAGTTAGGGGCTCTGGGGCCTCCTGGTTGTCGGTTAGAGGCCCCCTGGTTGTTAGTTTGGGGCCCCGGGGCTCCCTCGTTTTCTATAACTGCAACTAAACATCGCTAGACTATGTTGTCGTAATTTTTTGTCATTTGTGGTATTTTAATTGGGTGGGAGGGGCCCGGGCCCCCCTTCTGGCTACGCCTATGATAGTCGTCATATACATAGTCCGCAAAATCGATGAGTTTAGGTTGCGAGGTTTTGTCACTGCTCAAACTCTAGTGACTGTTAGCGAAAAACTATAACTTTTCATTGGTTGCTGCTGAGTATCGGTAGGCTAGTACATTTCGGCTAAGTATTTGAGCTAAACCTAGGGTTGCCAAATTGGTAGAAACGTTTTCAAGGACGCTTTAATGTCTAAACTCTCTTACTCTTAGCAAATTATAAAATCAATAATTCAAGCGTACTTTATGAAAAGAGGATTGAGTATTTTATTGATAAGCAACTAGTACTACTGTTGCCAGATAAGAAATCATAGCTTGCAACAATTAATCATCAACCATAGCAGACCGAAGTTTTTAGAAACTCTTATCAAGAACGTAATGTGCAATTATTGTGCAAGCAGAAACAATAAAAATAAAGGTGTAATGCTTAGTGACTGCGTAGTGGTTAAAAGAAGTATTACAAATCATTAAATGTGAAGTCGATCCATAAATCCCACAATTACCAAATATTGCTTCGATGCTCGAACTGCATATCACGTTGTGTCCCTGAGAACGGCAGTTAAAGCCATGTGTTCAATCAGGGCCAAATTGTCTACTCGTTTAGATTGACAAAGATTATAATATAGTCCCCAAAGTGTCTTGTGTATGATAAGCCTACACAGAGTGGGCAGGGGCGTAGCCAGAAATTCGCAATGGGGGGCTGTTTTGGGGGTCTAGGGGCGAAGCCCCCAGCCGCCGGAGGCACGGGGTCTGGGGGCGGAGCCCTCAGCGCTTAAAATTTTTGCGTTTTTTTGCAAAAATAACTAAATTTTGAGGCTATTTTGATAAAAAAATAATGTCTTTAAAACGTGGCTTTGAAATTGGCAGTGCAAACATGATTAAACTGCTTGCATAAATGGGCTATTTGGGAGGTGGTTATTGGTAAAATGTTAGTTCCCTTATTTAGATACTGGTAAATTATAAAATCTAATAGTTCAATAAAACTCACATGGAGTAATCTATTTTGTATACAGTTTATAGACAAAAATAATTGGGGGAGGCTAATGAAAAGAGATTTGAGAGAAATTATTGGTAATTAACTAATACGGAATAACCCCCCTCCCTATTCCTCAGTTTATAGTACGTTTGTTGGTGACACCTATGTTTAGCATTTTTACACTTGCAATCAAACTTGATTGCTTATTTTTGACCATTTTTCAAAGTTTTTATTTATTTGTTGGTGTTATTTTTGAAAATTAGCCCCTCCAACTTGAATATATGTTTCAAAAATGTTTTAAATCACTATTTAGTCCACTCCAGTACATAAAACAGTTTCGAAAGTGCTAAAAACGTAGTGTTTTTCTCATTCTGCATTTCGGTCGACATGCCAATGGGGGGGCTATAGCCCCCCTCGCTACGCTACTGAGGGTGCCTGATTCACACGTTCAATAAAACACAATATTACACATGCACAGTAGAAGACAGTTAAATGCAAACAATGCTGATATCTTTTGTGCATAGGTGGGCAAGTTAATGCAAAACGTTAGCTTCGTTAACCACTAGTCCGCTAACAAACTTCACACCTCCGTTAACGTTAATCCGTTATTTTCAGCTTTAATTAACGGAAGTTAATAAAGTCCGTTAATCCGTTAACATTTTGCATGTAGCTTACATTTCTTTCTATTCACTCGCTTGTAGAACACGTATTGACGCTGTTGAGCTGATTGCAAGGAAATATTTATTGCTATGATGTTTTTTTTGTGTTTGGGAAGTTACATTTTACAGTCCAATCTAATTTCAAGACAAAAATATGTTCAAATGCACTAACGAAGCTGCGATCCGAAAATCTTTGGAAATTGTGAACAGCGATAATTAATGGACCTCTGAGGCTGCAGCTTATTATTTGCCACGAACAAGAGCTCCTTTCTTCGCTCTCTAAGCCTATAAAACTTGTGCTAATACGCAACAAGTGTTACCGGTGCAAATTGGTTTGTACCGGTACGATGAATGAATGGTGAAGATATTAGCGATAAAAACCTTAACGGAAGTTAACAGAACTTAACGGAAGTTAATTTATTCCGTTAACATGAAAAAACTTTTTAACGGATTAACGAGTTAATGAAAAAGTTGGCTTCGTTATTAACAATTAACGGACTTGTGCCCATTTATGCTTTTGTGCAATACCTACAATAAGAATGAAATTGATCTTTTCTGCTTTTCGTTACCCAAGCATACTCTTGAGCATAGCTGTCTTAATATCTTTGTAAGCGCTTTTTCTTTTTTTGACGGTGTTGCTGTCGCTGCATCTTTATCAGTATCTGCGTTATCCTTATCTGATTCTAATGTGACAGTGACAACGGTTTCAATACTTGCAGCCATAATTGCTTGTATACAATTATAAAGCTCAGTACCTATATGACAATTCCTAAATTGACAGGACTACAAGATTACGCAGGCATATGATATAGCTTAAGTACTTAATCTACTGTATTTGGCACTGATAGGCTAACATCATGCTTTGCTAAACCAACACTGGTATCGTATATTCTGCAAGTGATTTTGGAACAACTAACATGTGTGTAAACCAGTGGCGTAGCGTGACATTTCAGATAAGGCATGCAATTATGATGACGTCATCAGCTTTGATGACGTCAATGATTATCAGGCAGTAGAAGAAAAAAGCAACTTACACTAATAAATGTATAGTATTGCAACTAGGCCTCCTCTCCCAGTACACATTAGTGTGTACATTTACTGTCCAAGTACAAGTCTTTCTTGAATCTTGTGTTAATACAGTTTTAGATGTTTTATTTTCTAGCAGTTTCATACGTGCCAGTAGCTAGTACCATACTAGGCTTACACTAACAGTAAAGTAGGCTAGGCCTAATAACGCTGAAGTAAAAACATTAATTGTAGAACTAAGCTGAGCCAACTTGCTGAATAGCAAATACATAGTCTATTTTCACAGTCTCTTCCTCATGTCATTATAATATATCGTAGCCTGGTAACAGCCAGCGATGCTATACAATATTAAGCAGGCTGGTGGACTCAAGGCTAGTCCAATGTAAGTATGGTTAGGCCTGCCCTTGTTTAGTTTATTTGACAATTAGTAAAGCACAAACAAAGCAGCTAAACAATCAACCGGTAGTTAATTGAGTCTTTTTTGCAAACTTAGTGCAAACTCTACAACCTGCCTAGGCCTACTAATTACTTACTGAACCAAACTACAGGTAACTCCCGGTTTAAATGGATTTCACATCTTGCTTTTACTCTTATAGCTCAACATTTAGCCTAGATAGTGCGAACAGTACCACATCAAAAACTTACTCTGACTTACATTACTTAATGCCAACACCTACCGGCCTTCACGGCTTGGTTTCGCCGCTGAGTTATTCGCTTTTAGCATATTGCTAAATTACATAAAATAAAAGGCAACACGCATGCAATATTTCAAATTGCATGCTTTGGCGCATAGCTTGTGGCCTGTCTTAAGCTAATTTACTCTTACAAATCTAAAATCAAAATAGAGGCTATATTTCACGAAACCAAGAAACTAGACGTATAAAAAGAACTTTTGCAGCAAACAATGATAGAGTCAAGGTTTTCAAACCTATTTAATTTTGTTCGTAATCGTATCGAATCAAAGCGATCTCTTGAGCCGTTGAATGCAATTTGAAAATTGCATGTGTGTTGTCAATATTTTTTTGTAATTTAGCGATATGCTGAAAACAGGCTAAAACTGCAATCAATAAATTAAGCGAGGCTATTTATTGCTACTTCGACTTGAAAGTGAATACCTGTAACTGTGGAAACTTAGTTTGATTTTGTTGTAAGTTCTGACCTGTACTTGCTTAAATCATTATTATCTTTTTTGGTTAAATGACTAGGCATGCAATGCATGCCTTGCATGCATGGAGAATACGCCCCTGGTGTAAACTATCGGTATTAATTAACAAATAACAATCTGCACCGTCTATTCCTTTCTTTAAACTTTCCTCAACTTCATTGCATTGGTGCCAAAAACTTTCTTGCGGTTACCGATTGTCAAATGGTATCTTAGTTGTTATTTTGTTGTAACCTTTGTCAGCTAAATTTTGGTATTGTTCCCTGAAATTATTACACCATAGACTCATTATTAGGAGTCTATTGTTACACACAATGCGGATGCATTTAGCATTGAATATAAATATCCCAAATAGGGCTACCTTGCTAATTGAATATTTGGTTGCTTTGATTTTTAGATTCATTGCCCAGTTTATAAAAACCAACAAGATTGGTTTGACTGTGTTACTTTGTAGGTTCAAGGACTTTAAGGACGCCATACAATTTTCAAGGACATTTGTCCATTTTTCAAGGATCAAGGACACTGTGAGATTTTAAGGCAAATTCAAGGACGACTCTTGAGATTCAAGGACGTTTGGCAACCCTAAACCTAGTGCTAGTGATGAAAAAGTGAACGTGAATTTATTTGGCTAGAGTTCATTAAAAAGTAATTTGATTAAAATAAATCAAATTAAAGCCTCAGGAAATTATTAGCTGATAAGAAATCAACATTTGCCCATACTGATTTTGTTTTTGGATTGGCTTTCAACCCAACCTAGCTAAAGCACTTGGGGTATAAAATTATATTAATAAGGAACGATTTTTGATAAATATTAAACTTGTGTCATAAATTTTCTCTAAACTTTGCTTGGTGTGCGTTATCAAGCGCATTAGGCTTATAGAATATTGTGTAGTAATAACTAGGGGTACCGGTACACTATAAATTATGACATATCGGTAGCCTACTGGTAACTGGTTGAAATTTGTTAAAGCTATTGAACTTCTGAATTTTAAAAATGCAAACTATATTTATTCAAATATTTCAGACTAGGTCAAGACCATTTTAGAGCCATTACTTGTAGGTGTTTGTTGAAAGCCAATTGAAACAGCAGTTTATTAACAGCCTTTGCTTGCGCAAATTGAAATTATCCTAAGCCTAGCAGTATGATCAAAACACAAATCATCAACCACTGGTGCTGCAACTGAAGGGGGAACTATAGGGCCTACTCTTTCTGGTAGCTTAAATGTTGCTGCCCTGTGGTCAGACGCCCCCGAGTGCATGCCACACTAACTGAAAAATGCAATGAATACGGCTAGTTGGCAGAAGCTAATTTTGCAGAAAGCATTAACAAGCTTCTATAAAAAGTATTTCAAGAACAAAGGAGAAGCTTCACTTGAAATACAGAAGCTTGTCCTTCCTCTGTTCCTAGCTCAAATTATGCTTTCCTCTGTTCCTAGTTATGCCACTGCCTTTAACCTTCAATTACTATAATTTCAGATTTCGAATTACTGCTTGCTACATATCAGTGATTATTTGGAAACAACGGGTTTACTTCTGGTAATGGTACTGGCACAAAAGTTTATTTCAAGCTACTTCAATGAGTTGTCACACTGAGAAGCAGGCCAAACTACTTGTGTAATAATGCCTAGTTTTGCTAAATTAATAGTCATAACATTTTCTTTAAAAAAAAATAGCCAAAACTGTTAACAATTTTTTTAATATTTATTCTGTATTTTATTACTTGTCAATATAAGCATCACTTGTCAACTGATCAGATCGATCACGAATTAGGATCAAATAACTCCAGAACATACTTGATTACATTTGTTACTATAGGTTAATTAGCAAGGCTATCCTTATGAGCTGTTAACAAAAAAAATTTATGGTTTATCATTCTAATCTGTTTGCCTTTTTCTCTCTACATCATTACAGATCTCAATTACCTAAAGTCATAGATGGGCACAAGTCCGTTAATCGTTAATCCGTTAATAACGAAGCTAACTTTTTCACTAACTCGTTAATCCGTTAAAAATTTTTTTCATGTTAACGGACTAAATTAACTTCCGTTAAGTGCTGTTAACGGACTGAAGTAACTTCCGTTAAGTTCTGTTACCTTCCGTTAAGGTTTTTATCGTTAATATCTTGCAGCTTCGTTAGTGCATTTGAACTTGTTTTTATCTTGAAATTAGATTAGACTGTAAAATGTAACTTTCCAAACACAAAAAGACCACCATAGCAATAAATATTTCCTTACAATCAGCTCAACAGCGTCAATACGTGTTCTGGAAGCGAGTGAATAAAAAGAAATGTAAATTACACGCAAAATATTAAAGGATTAACGGACTTTATTAACTTCCGTTAATTAAAGCTGAAAATAACGGATTAACGTTAACGGAGGTGTGAAGTTTGTTAGCGGACTAGTGGTTAACGAAGCTAACGTTTTGCATTAACTTGCCCACCTATGCCTAAAGTCACTCATTTAAAAACAGGGTGTCGAACCGTTTCAAATAACGGTTCGGATTCAGGTTTAGCTCCTGCTCAAAATATTTTAGCGGTTCAGGTTTGGTTCGGGTTTACTTGAGCACCATATTCAAGGTTCAGGTTTGGTTCAGGCTCACTCAAGTAAAATATTACTGGTTCAGGTTCGGTTCGGGTTTGTTGACTTAAAATTTAACTGTCATTACTCGTTTCGTCCAGAAAAATAAATAAATTGCTGATCCTGTTGATGATCACCACTGCTCTTATTGTGCACATAGATGGGCAGTACCGCGGTACTTTCTTGGTATCGGTACCGGTACCGTCGGTACTTTTGTGGTACCGGTACCGCTGTACTTTGCTATTTTTTGTCGGTACCGGTACTTTAGTTTTGTTTTATTTTTTAGTAGGGATTTTACGAAGGTAATTAAGAACTTTAAACGTTGTAAAAATGCTTGCGAATAAACAACGAATCTTTTTTCTTAATTTAGTGTTTAACTGTTGGTCTTACTCGCTGCTACCACCGCAGGGACTTAGTGTTAGCAGTTTGCTTGCCCATTTGAAAAATTAACGTTTTCTTGCAAAGGCAAAATGATGCATTACCAGTATTCATGCAGCAGCGAATCAAAAGTAGAACCGCTAAGAAAACATTGTGAGAGACGACTTATGTAATGAATACTGTATCAGGCGTGAATACAGTAGCGAAGCCAGGGGGCACGCGGGGGACTACAAAATATTATTTAACGCATATTTTGAAACGTTTATAGAAGGGAGTAGGGGGCTAATTTGTCAAAAATATGAATTATAAATCAGAAAAAAGACTTTAAAGAATAGTCGAAAATTGGTAATCAAATTTGATCGCTTATTGAAAAATGCTTAACATAGGTTTCATCAAAAAAAAATGTATATAACCTTAGCTCAAAAATAGGGGGGGAGAGCTATTCAGTATAAGTTAATTACTAACCACTTCTCTCGACCTTCCTTCGATTAGCCCCCGATATAATATATATATATATATATCTTTCACTATAAAATATAGCCGAAAATAGATCACTCTTTAGAGGGTTACTAAACTACCGAAATAGAATTTTATGATTTAGAACTTGTAAATAAGAGAACTGAAATTCTAGCAATAGCTACCTCCCACATATCTCATTTATGAAACTAGTACGGTACAATCATTTTTGCACTGCTAATTTGTATGCCACGTATTAATAGCATTAATTTTTATCAAAATAAGCCTAAAATTAAGTAATTTTTGCCAAAAAAATTTTTTTTATTTCGAGTGCTGGGGGATCCGACCCCCACATGCTATGCCTCCGGTGGCTGGGGGCCTTGCCCCCAGACTCCAATTGCCTCCGGTGGTTGGGGTATCCGCCCCCAGACCCCGCAACGCCCCCCTCATCGCAGATTTTTGGTGACGGGCCTGCACGAAGAAAAATTTACTACACGTTACTGCCGGCCTCCATTTATATTACCTTTTGGTTTTAAATATGCCTGGAACGTTTGGCGAAGAAGATGTTCTCATTCACAAACGATGTATAATACGGCCAAAAGTATTTCACCCGGTAATACTTATACAGAAAAATTATCTCAAAAAATCCTTTTACTTGCACCAATCCCACTTTGGCTTTGGCTGTGATAAGGTTGTTTCTTTCTGAACATTGTACGCTCTTCTAATAAGTTCTAAAGGGCAAAACAACGCAATCTAATTTTTGTACAAAATTGTCGAGTTGAAAACACGGTTTAGTTTCTTGAAATTTTTGGGTGCCACCTCTCCGGAAACCCCCAAATTAAACCCTCAGAAATCAATTTTTACGAAATTACACCTCTTTTAGAACCCCGAAAATTGAGCCTTACAAAAAATAAACATTTTAACGGCTTTAGCTAAAAAGCTAATTTTTTTATGATCAGAAGAGACCAAGAATCTTTTTGAGAGTTCCCCAAAAGCGTGGCCAAAAGTGCCAAAGCTGTTTTTGCGACAAACCTAATTCCATAATCTGTGTTCAACCCACACTCTAGTTACGTTGTTGCGTCCTTGGATAGGGCGCTTTACGATGATTACCTCTGCTTGTGGCTTCGAACCAGCAACAAAGTCAGTGGCAAGAAATCGAAATTCACGGGACATTGGAAAACTAAAAACAGCTGCCATCAATACGCGAAAAACTACATCGAATAAGTACTGCTTGCAAAACTTTGCATAACTTGTAATCTAATCGGGTGTAAAACAGTGACTTCGCAAACCACAACTCTTAATTTAGCCAATTGCATATGCCAACAGGAGTTTGTTGACCCGAAGACTGAAAAGTCCCTTCCAGACTCCTGGTCGCTAAGTGTTTATTTTATTTTCATTTGTTGATTATGTAAATTTATTAATTGGAGTTGCACTTTTGTGGCAAAATAAATATCTCTGTCTCTCTCTCTCTCTCTTAAGCAGGTGCAAATTCAGGCCCGGCGCCAGGATAGCGTGACTGGGGGGCAGAAATAAATTTTGGGGGGCACGAGAAGTTTATTTATGTGAATTTGAGAGGGGCACGGGCGCACGAGAAATTTATTCTAGCGTGATTCAAACGAACAAGGTGAAGACCAAAAAAAAAGGTCTTCAGTTCAAACATTTCCACAAATTCTAGTTATCGTCTCAAAATTCTTGCAATTTTTGACGAATTCTTTAGTGGTGACAAAAAAAAAAAAAAGGTCTTTGTCCCAACACTTTTATTAAATCCGGAGTGAGTCCACAAAAATTACGAAAATACGGGCGGTAAACAACAATTTGGGAATCTTTGGCCTCGATTTGCACTCCAAAAGCCCCGAGCCCGGTAATTTCTTCGGGGCACAGTCCTCGCTTGGGGGGGCTCAGTTTTTGTTTGGGGGGCACAAGCAGTCATTTGGGGGACACGGCCCCGGAATGCCCCTACCCCCCGTGGCGCCGGGCCTGTGCAAATTCCTCCAAGCACGAAGTAATTATCACAATGAAAGTATGCGGAATGTCCAATAATTAGCGCCTACGCTGTGCTGTGACGAATAAATATGCTATAAACAGCAATAAAAATTGCTGCAATTTTGAAATTGTTCTCATTACGGGGAAACAAAAGGATTTTTTAAAAATCACCATTTTAACATGCGTCGTTCGTTTATAGGCTGGCAACTGGTAAGCTCCCATCTAGCTTTAAATAAGAAACGCAAAAGAAACTGCAGCAACGAATCAACTAAAAACAAATCAAAACAGCTCACTTTGCCAAAAGTGCAATTTATCTCCCAGCTTCTAAGTTTTGTGTGAATGTCACTTGTACAATAATTGGGAGCTAATGTATCGTCAGAGTAGCCTTCAGTGCCGGCTTACACACGTGATGCTCTGGAGATGACTGCTGTTTGATTATTACTGGTGACAAGATACTGTAGTAGAATACTTAGCCCAATGATCCTAGTCCGTATAAGTTAGATACTTTATTGAGTCAACTCCATCACTAGTTAGTACTTAGTACTCACTGTAGTAGTAATGCTAATACTCATAGGTGGGCACAAGTCCGTTAATCGTTAATCCGTTAATAACGAAGCTAACTTTTTCACTAACTCGTTAATCCGTTAAAAAGTTTTTTCATGTTAACGGACTAAATTAACTTCCGTTAAGTGCTGTTAACGGACTAAAGTAACTTCCGTTAAGTTCTGTTACCTTCCGTTAAGGTTTTTATCGTTAATATCTTGCAGCTTCGTTGTGCATTTGAACTTGTTTTTATCTTGAAATTAGATTTGACTGCAAAATATATCTTTCAAAACACAAAAAGACTACCATAGCAATAAATATTTTCTTACAATCAGCTCAACAGCGTCAATACGTGTTCTAGAAGCAAAGGAGTAAAACGAAATGTAAATTACACGCAAAATGTTAACGGATTAACGGACTTTATTAACTTCCGTTAATTAAAGCTGAAAATAACGGATTAACGTTAACGGAGGTGTGAAGTTTGTTAACGGACTAGTGGTTAACGAAGCTAACGTTTTGCGTTAACTTGCCCACCTATGCTAATACTGCAACTGCTTACTATTCTACTGCAAACTTTCTCTAAAACGAACTGTAGGTCTACGCAGTTCACTCTAGTCGCGGAAACGAACCTAATTGCTAAAAGTGATGATTTATAATCCCGTAAACGAGGTCAATTAGTCCAATTTTTTTCTTTTAATTTTTTAAAAAAGTACCGCAAAAGTACCGCGGTACTAATTTCAGCAAAGTACCGCGAACCGTTACCGCGGTACTTTTGCAAAGTACCGTGCCCACCTTTGATTGTGCATGTACCAGCGCCAGCGGCATCCGGATATGGAAAAATATATTTTTACTTTTGTTAGGGGTTCAGGTTCGGGTTTACTTGAGCACAATTTTGAGGGTTCAGGTTGGTTCAGGTTCACTGAAGTAAAATTTTGCTGGTTCAGGTTCGGTTCGGGTTCACCAAAATGAAATGGTTCATTCGGGTTTACGGTTCGGGTCAGGTTCAGTTCGACACCCTGTTTAAAAAATTGCTTCTAAAGACCATATTCCTGGGAAGCCTCTTATGGTCAGACACCATTAAATTTTGCAGTATTTTGTTTTGAGTTAGGTACAAGTCAGATGATTTTAGAACACTTTTGATTACACTTGTTAGATTAATTAGGCTACCCTTATTAGCTGTTATCAAAAGATTTTATCGCACTCAAATCTAAAATTGACTTTTTATTTTTACATCATTACAGATTTCACTTATCTAGTTTCATGTTTAATGACTTACTTCTAAAGACCAAAATCCTGGAAAGCCTCCTATGATCAGACCAGGCAAGTAGCCAGAAATTCGCAATGAGGGGGATGCGTTTGGGAGTCTGGTGGCAAAGCCCCCAGCCGCTGGAGGCACGGGGGTCTGAGGGCGGAGCCCCCAGCACTCGAAATTTTGCATTTTTTTTGCAAAAATAGCTTAATTTTAGAGCTATTTTAATAAAAAATAATGCTTTTAAAACGTGGCATAGAAATAGGCAGCGCAACATGATTCAACTGGTTGCATTAATGGACTATGTGGGAAGTGGCTAATGACAACGTTGCAGTTCTCTTCAAAATCATAAAAATATCATGAAATAGGCAGCGCAACATGATTCAACTGGTTGCATTAATGGACTATGTGGGAAGTGGCTAATGACAACGTTGCAGTTCTCTTCAAAATCATAAAAAGGCACGGGGGTCTGAGGGCGGAGCCCCCAGCACTCGAAATTTTGCATTTTTTTTGCAAAAATAGCTTAATTTTAGAGCTATTTTAATAAAAAATAATGCTTTTAAAACGTGGCATAGAAATAGGCAGCGCAACATGATTCAACTGGTTGCATTAATGGACTATGTGGGAAGTGGCTAATGACAACGTTGCAGTTCTCTTCAAAATCACAAAATCATTCAATAAAACTCACTTGTAGTAATCTATTTCGAACACAAAAGCAAAATTTAGGCCTAAACAATTAACAGCGAACGGAACAGCCGTTGCCAACGTTAGCCAACGCTGGTTAGGAAAGTGCAAGACGAGTTGTGAGAAGATCGCGAAGTCGGGGCTGTGTTTGAGCCTTGACGATTGCATGCGGTGTATTGAATGAAAGGGGCCTTCGGCTGCGAGGCAGTTTGCGTGAAGTTGCTTCTTGCATTTACTAAACGATCTGGTTGGTTGGGTAAGCCAAGCCAATTAAGTTTCATGCAAAACTTTATCCCAAAAAAGTCCCACAGTCTATCACAAGCTGCGAATCCTAGCCTACCGCATTTGGTTGACATTGAAGTTTTTCTTTCTTGATATTGCTGATGATTTGAATGAAGTTGCTTGAGGTCGGCTTAAAACAGTCACTCTCACTTGAGGTGAGGAAAATCCTCACACGTGTGGGGTTTCTGAAAGTTCCCATCCGCCGCAAAAAAAATCAGCAAATCACGTGGTCAATGAACCGCATTTGGTTGATGCTTACGACATCATGGCAAGATGAAAAAGAGCCACGTGCGAGAGAACTCGCGTTATGTACTAGAGCAAAAAAAAAGGAAAAAATCGACAGTCTAGAGGGTGGAGTGAGAAAGAGAGCGGAGACGGAGGGAAAAGAGTGCTGGGAAAAAAAAGAAAGAACAAGAGGATGTGGGGCACCACAATGCCGTTAAATCATTTTTTGTCGGACGGGTGTAGATCTTTATTCGGTGTATAGACATTTCATCACCTAACATTTATTCACCCGACTGTTAATCACGGACATTTACTCACTAGACTTGTGATCACGTAGACGTATTAACACTACGGCAGTTAATCACCACACAGATAATAACGCAGACGTTTAATCACTTTAAAATTTAATCATCAAGACACTTTATCACGCTCTCAAGTGTCTCAAGAAAAAAGTCGTAATGTAAAAACATCAAAAATAAGTGTTTATTTATGTGATAAATACGCAATACCACGCAAATACACCAAAAATCTCACTGCGCGAATATCGAGCTACTGCATTTGCAACACGCAGTTTCACCGATTGATATCGCTTTGGGACAAATGGCTGCAATCCAGAAACGCCTTGCACAAACGTTGCGTGTTGCATTTGCATATCTTTTTCCAGTCCTTTAATAAAAGTCCATAGCGTTGGGTGATGACACTGAAATAGTGCTTGTAGTCCGTAATGCCAACCTTCGATTGAGTTTGTAGTTCTAGCGATTCCTTCCGATGCACTTTCAAAATGATTCCATGTTTCTATGGGATAGATTGCAGATCGATAACATTCATTACGCCCTTGACGTCTACGACCTCGAATATATGTATGTTCGAAATACGCTAGGAGCTCTGGCATCTTTTCATATTCTGGCATGTAGTCAGCTAGTATCCAAAACGCTTCAGCAACGTCTGTTGATGGAACCATAGCTAATGCAGGTAAACAGCGCACAGCAATTCGTAGGTTGTCATCAATTTCGTAGTCTGATTTCATGCCGATGTTATTGACTTTTCTGAGAATACTTTGCGTCAGATGGAAGTAGCAACCCAAGATTCTAGCATTAGGATAAGCTGCTGTAAATGCATTAATTGCTGCATTCTCAAAATCGAGCAGTATTTTCTCAGGATTTGCCAAAGGAATCATTCTTTTAATTACATCCAAGATGCGAACATATACAGCTTGTGTTTTGTTTTGTACAAGGCAGTAAACAGCGGCAGAGTTAATACCAGGAACTAATTCGAAGTGTATGGTGTATAGTTGAAAAAACAAAGATGGTACCACCTTAAAAGTTCCATCCACTAGCCACAATTTAGCTCTAGCCAATCCATCTAATAGCTCACGTTTTCCTAATAAAATTAACCTATCACTGCCTGAACCGGAGTCAAAAAGTATGAGATCCTGAAATTGGTCTGGAAAGGTAAATGACATATCTATTGGAAGGGAAGGCAGATTTGCACCCGATTTGCTTTGTAGCTTCTGACGCTTTCTATTTAAAGTCCTTTTAAGGGTTTGTTTTTTCGGTAATGCCATCAGTAGGCTACATCTGGTTCAAGTTGGGTTACTACTGAGGCAATGACTGCATTTGGAGTAGCCGATATGTCACTCATTTTATCTTTCATTTCAACAACGGCTTGGCGCGCCAAAATATTTTCTTTGTTACCTGAATGGTTATGCTCCGGATCACAGTTGCTTACAATCTCATCGTTTTTGGTCGTTAATCTTGCTTGACATTTGCTACTCTGGTAAAGCTTGCAACGCCACTGAACATTGCCACTTGCATATTTTCGGTGTTTAACAAATTCATATTGTTTATGAATTACCATAGGTTTTCCTTTTGACGTAACTCCAAAAGTAACTTTCTTTTCCATCATTTAAGGCTGTTTACTTCAAACTCAAAAACTCAAGCTGCTTGCAGGTACACAGTTTGAAAATGACTCAAGCTGATTGCACGTACACAGTTTGCACGTACACGTACACTGATTGCACGTACACAGCACGTGACCAAACGTTATTGCGTAAATTTTTTTTATTAAAGTAAAAAAATTTCGGCGGTAAAGAGTTAAGTGATTAAACGCACACGTGCTTACATGTCCACGTGATTGTCTGTGTAGTGATAGAATATCTAAGTGATTAACTGCCGTAGTGGTAATACGTCTACATGATTACAAGTCTAGTGATGAAATGTCCGTGATTAACAGTCGGGTGAATAAATGTTAGGTGATGAAATGTGGCCAAACCCTTTATTCAATAACGTGATCATCCGCTTCCTGCGCCCTATTGCAGTTGGGTTCATTATAATATCAGGAACTTGATACTTTATTCAGAGGATGATAGGACGTGTTTGACTTGTGATATTATACGGATTATATGATATTACACGAAGTGATATTACACGAAGATTACTACACTTCACATCTGAAGCAGTGTAGTTTTTCATTGATTTGTTAAAGCCTTGGCACAAAATAGGCCAGTACAAACACCGATTTACTGGTTTAATTATTTATATACTTAGCTACATAATAGCCTGATGAAATTCTTGATGTCTATGGGTAATTTTAGTTGATATAAAGTTGTGACAACTGGCAATCTTATGTAGTTTTATGCAGGCCAGAGTTAAGCTTTTTGAACAGTTGAAATAAGAATTATTTACCGGTACACTTCTAGACTAGAAACAAATTTATTTATTTGTGTATATCAAATGCAACGATGACCAAAACTTTCTGCTCTAAGGCCACAGCTAGAATTGTAATGATAAAAAGTTTTTAGTATACCATAGGCCAAATAGGAATGAAAAGCCTATTTCCCTTGAAAGTTCAGTGTCTACCAGTATCCTGTCTAAAATAGCCTAAACAACTTCCCATGGCTGTCAGGCTTCATGTAGCAATTTCATTTTTTAATTCATTTTTTGTACTAGCCTAAGCTGCAAATACACTATTGTATGATTCATTACTTATTGTATAATGCAAAATGGTAACTTATGGTAAAAAACAAGTCAAACAACATAAAAAGAATTTTTATGTTGTTTGACTTGTTTCAGAAGCCTAATTGGAAAACATGCCTGTTGTGATGTATTGCAGTTGTTGCTGCACAGTTTGTACTTGATTTGTTGATAATAATTAGAAAAAATTATTGACTTTAATTTGACATTATAATGAATAATCGTAAATCAAGTAAAGAAGCTATTCGGCAAAAGACAAACTATCAGCAAACAGTCAGTCACAACTCAGTAAATGGTAAGCAAGTGACTAGATTTATTGCAACACTTTCGGTACTCAATACGGCAGACGGTGTGTGGTACATTTTTCAGTAAAAAATGTGCTAAGTGGCTGTGAGTTTGAATTGCATTGAGTTTCATTTCTACTGAGCTTAGTGTAATTTGGATTCGCAGTTACCTAAAAAAGTCAACATGCGATCAAGAAGAATTGAGATGCAAGGCAAGCCTGCATACAAAAACCATTTCAGTACAGTTCATGTGCAGTTTGCAGTACGCGACAAGGTAATGGGTAAGTTGGTAGCATGCAAAATATTGTTATAGCGTACTTTTGGCTTTAACAACAGTTATCTGCATGACTACAACAACAGTATGCATCTCAAGTCTGATGGCCTGTATTGTAATAATTTATGCAAGACAACAATGGGAAAAAAGGTAGTGGTGGAATTTGTAACGCAGGGATAAAATAAAATTGTAAGTTTGATATTTATCATTTTTCTTTATAGAGTGCATCAAACTTTGTCTTTGAATTGTGGGCATTGGTTTTTGATAGCAATTGCAATTACAATCACGCGGTATTAATTTACGATAATAAACTAAGTTACGGTTATGCAATATCAATTTTTGCTGGCAAACAGTGTTTCGATTATACAATATCAATATACAAGAGAAAACATTAAATGTGATGTTAATTTCTTATAACGAGCATCTAACATTTCTTTCCTGACCTGATGACTCTTACATCGATGAAAGTCGAAAGCAGTTCTATATGCATCAGATATTGAGGGTTGGAAATTCCACAACCTTTCACGTACTGATTTGCAGAGCAACTTTGTATGATAATTACTGCTGCAATTAATTCTCACTTTCTGTATTTACATAACCAAGACTCTTTTAACTCGCAATACCAGTATCCAACATGTTTGATGTCTTTCCACGAACATAAAATGAAGTTTCACCAGTAATATTTCATGCTAATATAAATTTGATAATGATAGCTTACTATTTCTGAAAAACAAATTGTTGAGTTATTCGGTTATGTTTCATTTATTTTTAATTGGCAACCCTTTTTTTGTTGACGTTGTCAATAGAAACTGGCAAAGAATTTTTGTAGGTTTTTGTAGTTGGCTAAAGCAGTTCATTTGATTAAGTTAGTCGGATTATTAAGTTGGCTAATGGACATGGAACGATCTTGTTGGAGCTTGCATTCATCAGTGATATTGGGTAAGCCGGTTGTGTTTGACTTAATCATGTTATTGTAGTTTAATGGATGAATGCTGAGTAGGCATATTGCAAGTACAATTGTTTGAATTTGTGTTAGTTATGTTTGTTGACTAATGGTCATGGCTTTACCTATTCTAATGAATCTATGATTGCGGAATGGTGCACTGTTACGCTAGCCTAATGAGAGTTGGAGTAAATATCTGCTCACCATTTATCATGTGTGTATAATCAAAATGCTTCAGCTTATTTGATCTGTGTTTGGAAGTCTGATTTGCTAACTGATATTGCATAGCCTAAATACTGATTTAGGTGATATCAATGAATAGTGTGCTAAATGTTTAGATCACTGATTACTGATCATTGGATTGAATTGCTTTCGAAGTTACTTTGGCTACAGTTGGTCAAAAGCAGGTAAGCTATAAAATGTTCCGATATACTTTAGATAACTGGCCTACCGATTTTACCGCTTACCTGTGCATTGCTAAGTTGTTTTGTTTTATTGAAATTGTTATTAAGTTCAACTGGTAAGCATACTCGTGAGGTGCATTTCCACACAAGTTGTTATATCTCAGTCAAATTACACCTCATCGCAAGCATTAGATTGCTTAATTCTTGTGTAACGTGCATGCATCAACTTCCCATGTAAGAATCATTTTTTTATTCCAAATTTTGCTATTAGGTTCATCATTACTAGGCATGTGTTTGGAAAATAATTGTTTGAATTGTTGATTAGTTCAATGTCCGTGTGCCAGCCAATTAAATTGTATGTTTGGCCATATGTTTTCAGTACTAAGGTGTTTTGATGGTTTTGATGGCTTAATATGTAAGCAGCATGGCCGAGCGAACTGCTCGCCTATTATTGCGTAAGCAATCTTGCGATCCGTGTTCGATTACGGCTGCAGGCCGCCTGCTTCGACAAATACGCGGGTGGCTGGAGACTCGAAGAGCGCGAGCTCACTTCCAGTCACCCACATCTTTCCGTTCTATTTAAGTTCGTTCAGTTGTAAATTATCAGTTTATTATTATTATTTATTATTTTGTTGTTAATGTGCTTTATTTTTTTATGTGCTTTTTACATTTGTAACTGTTTTACAATTACCGCCACTAAATGCTTTCATTCTAAACCTTTGTGGTTCTTGAGAAGAGAGAAAACTGTGACGCGTATACTCTTTGCCCAGCTGTATCATTGGGATACAGCCACACAAATGTTTAATTGAAATTTTAACCCAAAGTTGTTTTTTAGGTTAGACCAACAGGATTAAGATGAAATTGGAAAGGTCATTTGGAAGAAATTTGCATATCAAAAAATACAGTGTAATGTTTATTTTTCAGCCAAATCTGGTACTTAAGTCTACACAAAATATTGCAGTATTGTATTGGAGTCTGACCATAAGTGGCTTTCCAGGATTTTGGTCTTTGGAAGCAACTTATTAAATATGAGACTAGATAAGTGAAATCTGTAATGACGTAAATTAAAAAGTCAACATTATATATTTGAGAGTTATAAAATCTTTTGGTAACAGCTAATAAAGGTAGCCTAATTAACCTATCAAGTGTAATCAAATATGATCTGAAGTTATCTGACTTGCACCTAAGTCAAAACAAAATACTGCAAAATTTAATGGTGTCTGACCATAAGAGGCTTTCCAGGATTTTGGTTTTTAGAAGCAACTTTTTAAATAAAATACTTTCGGTAATTGAAACCTGTAATGGTGTAGAAAGAAAAAGGCAAACAGATTTGAGTGATTAACAATAACATTTTTTGGTAACAGCTAATAAGGATAGCCTAGCTAATTAACCAACGTTAATAAGTGTAATCAAATATGTTCTGGAGTTATATGATCCTAATTTAGGATTAATCTGATCAGTTGACAAGTGATTCTTATATTGACAAGTAATAAAATGCAAAATAGATATTAAAAAATTGTTGAAACATTGTTAAAAGATTGTTAAAACAGACTTGGCTATTTTTTTTTAAAGGAAATGTTATTGTTATGGCTATTAATTCAGCAAAAACAAGACATTATTACATACAGTAAGTACTTTGGCCCACTGCTGAGTGTGACAAGTCATTGAAGTAGCTTGAAATTGAAGACACCTTATTGAAGTAGCTTGAAGTATACTTTGATGCCAGTACCACTAGCAGCAGTAAACCCATTAATTGTTTCCAAATAATCACTTAACACTGATATGTAGCAAGCAATAATTCAAAAATTATAGTAATTGAAGGCAAAGACAGTGGCATAACTTGTGATTTGAGCAAAGAACAGAGGAAGAACAAGCTTCTGTATTTAACAAGCTTCACTTGAAATACAGAAGCTTGTTAATGCTTTCTGCAAAATTGGCTTCTGCCAAATATTTATTGCATTTTTCAGTTGGTGTGGCATGCATTTGGGGGCCTCTGACTATAGCGGAGCAACATTTGACCTGCCAGAAGGGGCATAGTTCCTCAATCACTTGCAGCACCAGTGGTTGAAGGTTAAAGATCTTTGTTTTGATTATACTGGTAGGCCTAGGATAGTTTCAATTTGCACAAGCAAAGGCTGTTAATAAGTTGCTGCTTCAATTGCCTTTCTACAAACAACTACATGTAATGGTTCTAAAATGGTCTTGACCTAGCCTAAAAAAATTCAAATAAATATAGTTTACATTTTCAAAATTTAGAAGTCCGATAGGTTTAACAATTTCAACCTCTTACAGGTAGGCCACCGATATGTTATGATTTATAGGCCTAGTGTACCGGCGTCTCAAGTTATTACTGCACAATATTCTATAAGCCTAATGCACTTCATAACGCACACTAGGCAAAATTTAGAGAAAATTTATGACATAAGTTTAATATTCTACCGAAATTCGCTCCTTTATTAACTTTACTTTACACCCAAAATACTTTAGCTAGGTTGGTTAGAAGCTCAATCTAAAAACAAAATCAGCATGAACAAATGTTAATTTCTTACCAGCTAACAATAAACATAGTCAATTAATAGCCTACCGCTACTCACCAGCAACCAAGGAAAAATTAAACTTTCCCGCTAACAATCGCTAAAGTGCGAGCAGTGGCACAACCTTGCAAGCTAAAGTCATTGACTTTCCAGACTTTGTTTATAACGACTATGGTTAAACTTTTGTATGCCCCGCATTATCAATTACTGTAGTACCATATCCAAATTTTATTTCTTGAGTACTAAGTGCTATGAATTTAGAAGCTTCATTTTTTTTTTTTTGGAATTTCAAATTTGATATATGCGTATGGTACAGTTGTACTTTTGACTATTTAAGTTGTGGCAAAGTTTGACAAAATTTTTGTAATTGCTTTAGCTCAAGCTTTTCAACCATTCAAGCTAGACATATGAAACTTTCAGAATAGATAAATAAGATATGACTAATTTCGGTTGCCACAATTGGGGAGTCCTCCTCTAACGGGTCCTTCAAAATTCTTCGCAACTCGATCTTGAGAAATAAAATTTTCAAGATAGGTAAAATATGATATAAAAAAAATTGAGGATCTCATACTATTGAGGTCCTCCAATTATGTTGGCACATCCCCCATTAACTGCAAAAACTAAACAAATTAAATCTATTGGATAGATTACTATAAATCAAACATTAAAGATAAGAAAATTTGGTTGGCACGTCGAGGAGACCATGCCCAATTGGCCCACTAATTCTTATTACAATGTACTCCAACGAGACAAATCAAGTTTTAAGAGTACCGGTGGCAGTAGGCTAATGTAAGAAAAAGATACAACACGCCAAACTTAGCAATGACATGTTAGACAATTAGCTCTTAAACGGGTCTTCAAACTACAGCATACGATGAATTCTGACAATAAATATTGGTATCACAGAAAAGTAGAAGAGTCAAACTTATGGGATAACTCAAACATTTAAGACGTTGAAGTACTTGAGCTTAATGGCTTTGTTAGATTTTAGCTGGATGGCCGAGTGTTTTACTAAACTGTCACTTGTGACGTTGAAAAAATCTTCTACTTTCTTCTTCAAAGTGTTTAAACAATTTTATTAAGAAAGCTTTCGTGTTAATAAATGGATGTAACACAATACACTGCACGGCGCTTAAACTACACTGCGCTTCGCTATTAACCAGAAGCATGCATTGCAATTGAGTGAACAGCCACACTTTGTAGTAGGAGAAACCAGTACCAAGATACGCCAGTACTGTACAATACCCGTAGTTAGTAAGATTAAATTTCTGATCCAGAATTATGATTAAAGTTCTCCTAGCGAGTAATAGTTTACTGTTTGAATGTTTACACAGCTATAGCCTGCACAAACGTCTTACAAACCTGAAAAAACAACAAAACAGTATAGGCCGCTAGAACCAAAAGTAGAGGCCTATTTTTTTAATTTCCTGTAGCCTAATGTGTGCTTGTAGCCTATGGAGATTCTTTAGAAACAGCATAATACCAAGCAATCATTTCAAAGAAATTGTTACTTTTAAGTCGAAATGGCAGAAATAGGCTTAAACAAGTGCAAACTAACAAAATTACCAAAAATTTGTTCCATATGCGCTCAAATTACAACTATTTCTGCACCTATTTGCCATTTGTAAGATTATTTAGCTTATTTTGCATTGCTGACTATTGTTTTTCCAGCAAATTTTCCACTGCTTACAAGGCGGCTTAAGTGAAAATTTTAAACGCAATTTTACGCATTACGCTTTCAGACAATGTAATATTTCACCCGATTCGACTTTTTTTTTCGCATTTATGTGCGGGATAGTGTTGACATTTTTCCGCATGTATATGCACCTGTAGTGCGCACTACAGCACTATGTAGTGCAACGTTTCTGCATTCGATGCAGAGTGTTGCACTACGAGCGCAATAAGCAGTGGATGTGGGTTGTGGGGCTTGCTTTCTCAGGTCAGTAGATCAGCGCATGTTGGAGTAGGCCGATTGGCAGCTAGATGTCGGGTCATAGCGTGGAAACTGGATAGACTAGGCCTAGCTGTTTGATGAATTATAATGGGGTAGGCCTACCGCATTAGAATGCAAGAACGGGCGTCTCTTTGCCCCCAGTGGTACAGTGATTTCGCATTGAATGCGTAGCCTAATCATCGTCCATCAAACGTAAAAAGGCGGAACAGTGTTGTTAGGTCAATAAAATAGGCCTAGTGCGATGCAGCTATGTGACGATTAGGGTTGTTAGAAGCTAGAAATAGCAAAATAGGTTGCCTTGTTTAGACAATTAACAAGATAGGCTACTGCAACAGGTGCGTAGTCAGGAATCTGCAAATGCAATGGCAGAATGGGAAGGGCTGTTTTGAAGGTCTGGGGGCATGGCCCCCAGCGTTTGATAATTCTAAAAATTTTTTGCCGAAAGAGCTTAATTTTAGGCCTACAGTATCTGAGTATTTTGTTCAAAATTGATGCTTCTAAAACATTGCACAGAAATGAGCAGTACAAAACGAAAAGCATCATGATTTGACTGAAAACTCTGGACTGGTTGCATAAAAAGGCAGTGCGGCTCTGTGTGAGTAGTGTGAGGTGGCTGTGATAAAATTTCAGTCGTATATTTTTATTTAGCAGCTGGTAAATCATAAAACCTTACCGTATATGGGTATTTCAAAAAAACTCACAAAGCGTGGAATTGTAATTACATTTTATTCACCAAGTTACCTTGGCCAGAAGACAGCGAAGGGAGCTTTCGGTCTTCGAGTCAAGCTGCCACCTGTCTACCACACAATAATCTACTTTGTCTAGAATGTATTTTATAGAGAAAGATAAGTGGGGCAGAGGCTAATGGAACAACTGAACTAGATTTGAAAGAAGTGTTAAGCCTAGTTAATTACCGGTACCAGTAACTCTGAACTACTAACTGATGCTGTATAAAGTAGCCTATTGTAGCCTATATCCTTCTCCCTATATTAGCAATATTCCTTAGTTTTTATATTTTGTTCAGCGTTTTTCAACAAGCAATCGAAATTGATTACATATTTTGAACCATTTTTCAAATTTTAAACTGATTGGTAAGTTTCATTTTTGACAAATTAGTCCCTCCTAATTCTCATTTTATTTTTAGTCCAATCCTGTGCAAAAGACTGTCTCAGAAGTGTTTCATTTTTTTAGGCTATGTTTTGCAGTTTGGTTTGTAGGCTAATGGGTTGGGCAGTAGGCTAGGCTGTAGCTGACCCCCAGGGTATGCTGGCCTATGTACTGTAGACAATCAATTATATATCAATAAAATATACAGTACAATTAGCAATTAGTGTGCAGCATGATCAAGAAAAGGCATCATTTTTACGACGACCCTTACTGCATGATTTTGGTTTACTTTGCATTATCAGCTTTTTTTTTTGGCTGTGTCTTTTTTTTTTGTTATTACGTTACTATTTCTGACTACTGCTTGAACGCCTTGGTAGAGTCCTGGGGTGCTAAAACTTAGTACAAAACCTGATGACTTGGTAATAATTTACTAAAACTTTAAACTGCTTTCATGATAAATAGGCGATTAACTGCTTGCCGGTGAATTCCAGTACATCGCACAGCAAGGTGACTAAAGCCATTGTCGTTTAAGTTAAGTATCACCGGACTCTACCTTAACTGGTGTGAGATACACATTATCAACATTGCTTAGACACAAATTTAGTTCCTCTCGTGGGTATACCTTCGTTCTGACTAAGATATCGGAGAGATCACAAGTTTGGTACTTTGTACCAGCTAATTATTTAGACGCAATGTGGATGGTGTGACTCATATTGCTATATGTTGTGTATAATTGTTTTGATGCATATGTATCGATTGCAAAATTGTTATTGTCTTGATGCTATGACCAGCTGGTACTTGAAAGGGTTTCCGGACCCGGTGAGGTTTCATTTTCAGGGTGGTTTTTCTTTCCTCACCATGCTCCGTTGAGCTAAACATAGTTTTGGGGCGGTTGCGCCACCCGTTGACCACCTACGTAACCGTGCCTGGCCTTGCACTGGTCACTGTTCCTCTCTTTTCTCTTTATCAATCATTCGAACAACTACTCCAGCCGTTAGTTTTACTTCCATCTTGTGTGCCTGCGTGTATGTTGATGATTGTGATTGATTAGGCCTATAATGTACTTTGAGCTGGTGTGACAGGTGTAGCAACCATGCAAACATAAATCGCTTTTTTGTGTTCAGTATCCTCAGCATGCCTTAACGTCTGACGTTGTGTCGCTATTTCCTTTTCCTGACTCTACGTGTTATTATTGTATTACCATGCATTTGCTATTGTTGTGGTGGTCAAGAATAAAAAAAGAATGAATGAATGAGCTATCACCTCTGGTCACATTGGTGTGTTTTTGGATAAAACGCTTTACAATGATTTTCTCTGCTTAGTGGCTTCGAACAAACAGCAAGTTTAGTCTGCATTGGTCAAGCATTCTTAGGTACAGGATGTTTACAGGAACATGCATTTGATCAGTGAAAACTCCTGAGCTGGTGCAAATTATTCCAAGCGTGATACAATTATCAGAATAAAAAGTGTGCTGACCGTCCAATGGAGAGTAGGTGCGTTGGACGCTGTCTGGTGACAGGAAAGTAAATATGCACTTTAACAACACTGGCATCAACTTTTGGAAGGGCAATATCCTCTCAGGTCTGACACTCAATTGACAAAATGTGTTTTGCCTGTCAGTTTTGTTGAATGGTTTATGTGCTAAACAAGCACATTGAAAAATTAAATGCTTTGTTAGAAGTAGTTTATAACTGATAAACATTTCACTATTGCTGATCAAACATTTAAATAGCAAAAGTGTATTTGTAAATTGTAATCATGATATATACATATTATTCACCAAGTTGCCTTGGTCAGAAGACTGCGAAGGGACCTTTCGATCTTCAAGTCAATCTGCCAGTTGCCCATCTGTCTGCCACACCTGATGGAGGCTTCACATTGTCTCTTCAATTGCTGAGCAAGCAGAGAAGCTGTGAATAGCAATGTTTATAGTGTTTGGTTTGATCGAACTCAAGTCTATCCTTTCAGTAATAGACAATTGAGCCAGTAAGTAAAAATACAACTGTCAGAGGATCATTTTGAAAATGACAAACATGGCTTACCAGAGAGATGTGCTAAGAAAAATCTGTGTCGCTAACTTTAAATTTCACACTAAATCACAGTAGTCTATAAATTTTGAAAACTTGTTCAATTTGAAGTATACTTCATCTGGTTCTATCATCAGACCGCTCTGGCAAGATAACCCTATGTGGAGAATTGAATCTTCAGTCAGTAGAGCTTTACAGTTCAAGGAGACACGCAAACTTTTTTACTGAGTTAAGGTGATATTTAAGGAAAGGAAGTGGCTAGTGTTAAATTACGTAATGCCCTGAAAGAAAATAAGAAAGCAAAGAGTGAGCACTCATTTCCTCCTTTTTTCTTTTTTAAGTTATTGTTAGGGCTTAGGTTAGGTTTAGGGTGGGGTAGGGGCTAAGATAGTGATTTTCATATTCTTATGTAACGTAACAGGAGGCTCTGCATTATGGTGAAACTATGCCTATTGCCTACTGTGTTATACTATGCCATACATAGGGGTACAGTGCATTTTGATGTTGTTTAATTTTGAAAAAGTTTGTGATTACTACTGAATTTTCATAATATCATATCTTGAGAAAACCCAGTTCTTGTGTGCGATTTTTAAATCGGATTGACATAATGGTACTTTTTTTGTGGATAGCAATCGCATCTGCACGTTTTTTCCCAAAAATATTACACTAAAACTTGCAAAGGAATCAACATCCATTATCACATCATAAAATTTAACAAAAATCTTCGATGTTTGACATTATTTTTGTTTTTCTCTGGTTTGTCATAAGTCACATTTTAAACAGAAGTTTGAGAATATTTTGACATTGGTTACGTCACAATCACAGCATCTAATTAAACTGAAGTCTTACCCTGGCTGAGCTTCAGTTTACGTTGTTTTAGATGACAGAATTCAGTTTCAAAACTAATCAAAAAAATCTGTATTTCAATGGAAAACTAATAGCGAGTTTATAACATAAAAAAAATTTTAAATACCACAAAAAAATCACATCTATTGTTCTACTCTGCATCGCATTTCAGTTTTCTTGCATAAAAAGTGTCACAGACATCATCAATGTGATTGCCATCATTGATTTTTTCTCCATCATTCAATTTACAAAAATTGATTTGGGGATTATAATAATTTTAATTGTTACGTTAACGATTTTTTACTACAATTGCCTGTTGTTTTTCAATCACAAATATCTCTCAAATTGCAGCAGCTAGAAAGCTTAATTTTTTTGTGTAAAAAATGGAAGAAAAACTGAAGTAGGTACTTAAAAAAAACTTAAATAAAAATTTGTCGAATTTTCGACCTCGCTGTCTTACAACGCAGAGTAGTACTTGTGATATCCGAAAGAGTGATTAGAGTGGCAAGCATGAAAAAAATTTTGGCTGAAAAAGAATGAAACATATTACGCTGAAAAAATTGCAAAGCGTATCTGATTATCGAACAAATCTGCGACCTGCTTTCGATTAACAAGTACTAAGTTTGGTGATTGTGCTAAAATAATGCAAGCAAGAACTTACTTTACTTGCATTTTTTTTACTGGACTGTAGCAAAAGCAGTAATTTGTGTTTTTAAATAATCTTGTTCAACGTTGCTTACTTTATATGTTGAATTTTATTGACTTTGCCAGTCGTGCAAGTGAAGCCGGAAAGTAGCTTGCCTCGGGCAAGCATTAATTTCAAACCCTGCATACTATACTCAGGGTTGCTACATCCTGGAAAAACTCAGGATTTTTTTTCTGCTTTGAAAAGTTTTTAAAATTTGTCTATAA
Source organism: Trididemnum nubilum (assembly GCA_963965965.1). Taxonomy (NCBI): domain Eukaryota; kingdom Metazoa; phylum Chordata; class Ascidiacea; order Aplousobranchia; family Didemnidae; genus Trididemnum; species Trididemnum nubilum. Next base: position 26,137,836 of record OZ014472.1, on the reverse strand, counting down.
CTTCTGAAAAATACATGGTAAGTTTTTCTGTAATTTACCAGGATAAAATATGAAGTTTTTTATAATAATTGGTATCGGCACTTTGTAATTGTACAAAGCTATTGTTCCAATAATTTGCGTTGTGAAGGTCTTTTAAAAAGTGTTATTGTATTGTTAAAACACATAGTTTGTTTGTTCACGGACGCACTAATAAAAAAATTGCTATCCTAATCCTAACCCAACCCTAAATCTAACCCAAACTGTTCTCCTAGCTCTAACCCTAATGCAAATCCTAAGCCAAACTTAAAATCTTAACAAAAACCCTGTGACTAATTTAAAAACTAAAAGAGATTAAATCAGCGCCCCTTCTTTGCTCTCATATTCTCTTTTCACAATTCTTACTCTTATGCTGGAGAACAAATAAGCACTTCCTTGTTAAAATGCCAAAATTTGCAGTACAGTATGTATAAATAATTGAGTATTATTAGGAAGAGTGAATTATGGACAGTAATTTATTGCAATGTGATACTCTAGTAGCAATATTACTGCTAGTAGCAGTACCGATAGCATAATGGATAGACCATGACTTTTAGGCGAAGGACATTTAGGTACCGCCAATTCTTCACTCGAAGTTTTAGGCACCAGAAGTGAAAAAAAAATTTTTTTCCAGAAAAAGTTTTTCTTCAAAAAATATTTTTTTCCAAAAACATTGTTTTAATTTTTTTTTTTAAACATATATTTATTTTCAAATAAAAGCCTTTTCCAAAAAAAACGTTTTTCAAACAAAAAAGTTGTACTTTTAATATCTTTGAAGCTTATCATCTGACACTTGTCAAGAAAAATCGTCAGAATGGAGAGTGCAGGAAACGTAGCGGCTCTAGAGAAAAGCCGAGTAGTAATTGGTTTGGTGGGAAAAGGATCAATGAGAGAACATTGTTTGTGTGCAATCTTTAAGCTGTACACAAATTCTTTCTGTTGGCAGAGGGTGGGTTAGAAGTTTTGATAAAAGTGACTGCCAAGCCCATTCCTCTCTATCTATCATTGACTTCTGAGCTCTGGCTCAGACCTTGGGTGTGGTCCAATTGTTGAGTCTCCTCAGAGTTCCTCTGTGACCTCAACCCTCTTAAGAATGAGGTAAAATGACTGGTCGGAGGGCTACCCTCAATGACAGCACTATGTGTAGTACTGAGAGAGCGCTCACTGACATGTTTTCATTAGAGCTCGACCGATATATCGGTCAGCCGATATATATCGGCCGATATCAGGGTCAAGCCGATATATCGTATCGGTGTTTACTACCGATAAAATATCGGGTTTGAACAATTACCTTAAACTGTTTATTTTTGAGAGCAAGCGCAACCGCTCTTGACTATTGCTTGCCAAATCGTTGTATTTTTTGTTTGTTTTTTTGATGAATGATACTGGAGTGTGACTTGTGTTTGCAATAGTCTTTCTTTGGGTGGGAATTAGTGAAGCTTTTAGTGTCAAGTTAGTTGAAAAATAGTGACAAAGTTTCGTAGCTAATAAGTTAATATATCGGTTATCGATATCGGTATCGGCCTAAAAATTTTCGAAATATCGATATCGGTATCAGCCTGAAAAAGTCATATCGGTCGAGCTCTAGTTTTCATCTATCTTTTTATTTCTATTGCAGGGAATGCGTTGAGCATCATAAATTTAAACTATAGCACTTGTATGAAATGTTTTACATGAAAAATTGTAAAAAAAAACTGCTTTTTTGAAAACAAACTGTTATTTGAAACCAAAAAAATGAAATAAAATACTTGGAAAAAATACTTTTCTTTTTTTTTGGAGAAAAGCTCCATTGCTCTAATCCTTAAAATCATATCACAAAAAAAGGCGATGATTATTGCTTTCAATTTTTCTGACTTATTTTTGAATTCAGCATTGCAGTTTCCTCTAAGACACTAAATAAAACTGTTAGTGATACCTAAGCATAAGTAACTACCGATACAGCAATTTATTGTTTCGTTTCTCAAATCAACATCTTAAGCTTAAATGTTTGCAGCACTGCAACAAGTCTTCATCCTAAAATTCTGTGAGATAACTGTCAGTTACGATTAGCCTACTGTTAGCAATAGGCAATGTAAAACAGTGAATTCAAAGCGATTCGAATCCAAAGGTATTTGGCACTGAATATGCAATTTAAACCAAGTATTTGGATTCAGTTTTATGTTGTAAGAAGTTTTACTAAATTTTTATGTTTATGTTTTTCAGATTTTTTGATAGAACTAAGCATTTTTGCTTTGCTAATGTACATCGGCTTATCCATTACCATCCATTTTTTTGCTTAAAAGTGGTGCTTGCCTTGTAATGCTCAGTACTATTCTTAAAATGTCATTCTTAATTAAAGCAGAATATAGCGCCTTGAAGACGATATTATCCTGCCTTGGAAATAAACAATAAGAGAGAGATCAAGACTTAATCAACATCTGCTGCTTGAATACGCATACACCTACAAGAAGAAACATGTCCCATTGTTCCTGGCGACATTTTTTTCCAATGTTTTGAAAACTGATATGAAGAAATGATGAAGAGCAACAGAGTTTTTATGAGTGGCCCATATGCTTCTTCCAAATGACACTGACTCTGGTGTGCAAGCAGCAAAATGTCAATTCTTTGAAGACTTTTGGGAGCATTCTATAGTAATTAACTTAAAAAAGCTAATTTTTAAATTAATAGCCAGAAATCATTGTGAATGCTTGAACAATATTACTAATTGCAACAAATATGCTTTAGTTGCCCATTTATGCTGGTATTTTTAAAGCTAACTAACGGTAACTGTCACCATTTAGGTATTAATTGAAAACTTATTATTGTTATTAATAGGCAGTGGTGCAAGCAAATCTGCTATCGTTAGGTAAAGTTCACCTACACATTGTGTAGACCTCATTTGGGCCTATTGCAACTGTAGCTGCTGGTTACTGTTGTTTTGTTTGGTTACTGGTCAAACTCAGAAAGCCTTCCGGCTTCTTTTAAGTACTTGGCCAGTTTGTTAATGTTACATTTCATTACCACGTTGTGAACAGTGATTTTGGTGATTCCAAATGGTTTAACACGAATATCTTGGTAAAGCTTACACGTGCCAACATGATGATTTGGTGTTTCATCTTCTAGGCTTAATTTTGGTCACAAAGAAGACTCAGCATGACCTGTAGTTTTCTTGTGCCGCTTTAGATTGCAGTGCCCAGTTAAAACTTGCACTACTGGTACTCTATTCAGTCGAGGCCTCGTAAGGTTAAGAAGACGTTTTGTTAATCGTGAAGATGTCCAACCTACAGACTCCTTCATCCTTAAGCAGTCTTGTCGTTTATTCTGCATAGATTTCCATCTATCTGAGGATCAGTCCTTAACCATGCTAACACAACTAGCACACAGGACTGTCGTAAAAGGTTCAGGGCCATGTATTTTTGATTTAGATCCTGATTTGGCTACATAGTCTGCCACTTCGTTACCATGTACCCTTACATGTCCAGGAATCCAGGCAATACTAATGTGGTTTTGTTTACCTACCTGATTTGGGTTTCTAATGTAGTTGAGGACTGTAACTGATGTTACAGTGTACTTTAAACTATCAACCAGCACAACAATACTTTGATTGTGCATTTTTTCCGAAAGCAGGTTCTTTGTCACTTCTGAAATAGCTAAGACTTCTGCCTGGAATACGGTGCTGTTTATTCCAAGGTGAAAAAATGCTTGTTTTGGGGAGTTGTTTGGGTATTCTGCATAAAAACCCTCACCTACTCTCCCATCTAGTTTCAAGCCATCAGTGTAAACCTTAACAGTGTTCTGATTTAGAATCCTTTCAGATCTGATAGCATTCTTTTTATCCATAATTTGACATTCAAAATTTTTCTCAAATACCTCTGATTTCTTTATGCGGTCAGGTGGCATTTGCAGCAGAGGTAAAAATCTTTTAGCCTCATTGCAATCATCAACATGGCTTTTCGTCTTCCCAAAGGAACCAACTGGGTTGACATGCCAGAGCCCAATAATAGTGATTCTGTATAACCCTCGTACTGCCTCAGCCAATAAGAATTCCTCAATGGGAGTTATCTTGAGCAATATTTCCAGAGCACCAGTAGGGGTGCCAGGAAAAGCTGATGAAATCATCTGGCAAGCAAGTCTCTGCACATTTGTGAGTTTCCTCACTAGATACTTTTTGTTGAGACCGCCAGCCCAGAACAAACATGCATACGACAAGATTGAATGTATCACAGCTGTGTATATCCATGTTATCATAGATGATTTTATTCCTCATGTTTTACCCAAAATTTGTGTACATTGCGTTAATGCTGTAGTTGCTTTGCGGGTAATTCGGGTAACATGTGGTTTCCAGGTTAGCTTGCTGTTCAGAGTAACATAGCCCTGCTTCCATGGAAAGTTCAAGTTTTGAACCATTTATTGACAAGGAAACCGAATCTAGATTCCGTTTGTGAGTGAACAGTACAATTTCGGTTTTCTTGCTGCTAAACTGTAGCTCTTTTTCCGAAGTCCAGTTTGCAGCAATGTTTATTGCTTTTTGGGCCATACCTCTGATCCAAAGCATATCAGCATGGGAGACTAACTCTGCTAGATCACAAGCGTAGGTTTGAACATAAAAGCCACTGCTACGTAACTCTAGCAACAGGCTGTTCAAGACACAGTCCCACTGAAAAGGTGACAGGATACTACCTTGCGGGTTCCCCTTCACTACTTCCCTTTTAACTTTACTACCATATGATTCTACTTGGACTGTGCAATGTCTTAGTAAATTCTCTATCCATTTGGTGAAAATCTTAGACATGCCCAGCCCTCGCAGAGCCAGAACAAAACCATGGAAGGTAATCTTGTCGAGTCACCAACAATATCCAGGAAAAAACCCATAGCCGGCTTTTTTCCAACAAGGCAATGCTCTTCACGGTGCACAAACTCATGCAAAGCAGTTTCCATAGAAACACCTGCACGAAATCTATACTGTGATGCGGAAAGCTTTACCTGCACGTTATTATCTTCATTAATTTGATACAGAATTGGTCTTGCCAACCATTTCAGTTGGAAAGAACTTAAATTGATCGTACGGAAGGATTTAGCTTTAAACTAGCATTTCTTTTCGGGTTTTGGGGAGAAATATACCTGTGCCTTCTTTCCATGCCAAGGGCACATACCGGTAGCTGTGTCTCAGGCATGCTTGAAAAATGACGTTGTAATATCCTTTCAGTTGATTTCAACCTTTCTGTAACAGTACAGGATAGAGCCCGTCTGGCTCTGGTGCTTTGAATGGTTGAAATTCGTTAATAGCTGCTTCCATACGCTTGAATGAACATATGTTTGCAATTATTTCAGTGTCTTCAGGTCTCATAAATGGATTGTCCACTAAGTCGGACCTAATTGCATGGTTTTCTGTCTGCTGGCTACCCTGTGATAAGATATCGAGCAGATAGTTCAAAGTTTCTAGTGGAGGCTTTGTGAATTTTTCGTTGTGTTTAATTACATTACGAACGTGCACCATTTCATTCTTTTGAATAATTTAACCAGCCGAACCCTTGGTGTTTGACTATTCATTCTCTCTACAAAGCTGTGCCATGAATCGCGCTTTGCTTTTCTGACAGCTTTTTTGAAGTAGGATAGGGCGAGCTTTTGAGTCTCCCAATCTTTTTTTGTTTTAATGGCTTTTCTCCAAGCTTGGCGAGCCTCTTTTCGAAGTCTTGCTAGCTCAGAATTCCACCAAGTGTTATCTTTCTTACAAAGTGACTTTCGCATAGGGCAATCAGCTTCATATGATTTAGGTGTTACTGAATGAACCTTGTTTGCCAGCAGCACATCAATGTCTTCTTTTGGGGAAGGTACTGATTGTAATATTCGTTCATTTAGTTTTTGTTTGAGTTCATTTACATACTTGTTCCAGCACGTACGACGAACATTACGAAACATTTTAGACTGATTTTGGATCCTGCTTTTAACCTGGAACCTAATATACATGCGATCCGAGAATGATAGCACGTTGCTGACATGCCAGCCAACTACTCAGTCCCATGCATACCAGTTCACTAAGGTTAAGCTCAGAACTTCTTCATGCGTTTTAGTTCGGAATGTTGGTTGGATAACCTACGTTGCAGAAATTCAGCTTTGCACTAGCACAATATGCTAGCAGATCCTATTGAGGATCCCCATATAGTGTGATGTGCATTTGCATCGGTTCTTACAAAACTAGGGAATTGTTCATTTTCTGTGAGGTCTAACAGATCTCTTAATGAATTGGGCAGAGCAGGTTCTTTGGCTGCCATGTATTCCGATACGAAAACAAAATCATCTTCCTTCGGCTTACATTGTTAACTGCCACAATATCCTCATTTGAAAACATCGGGATTAGAGAACAACAGAGATCAGGAGTAACATGAATATACGCCCGAGGACGATTACCCTTTTCAATACCTTGAAAGAGGTTCCAGCCTCGTAACTTACTTTTGATTTTAGTGGCATATGTCCATGGTTCATAAGCTAACACTAACCCGGAACGTACGCTTTTTGTGACTTCACACATGGTAGGTATAGCTTGCTGCTTTACATTTGTGTACGTTGAGTTGCCACCACTCCAAATCATGAAAGGATAACCTAGGTGTCGTAGTGGCTTTATTTGATTTTTCCCTCTGCTTCATCTTAGACTAGCAAGAAACTTCCGAGAAATTACTTGGATTCCGAGGCTCCACAGGGGAAGTTGAGGTGATGTTCGGTTTCACAGCCGACCATACCATTTTTGCTGTACCCTCAGCTTCTGATACCGATTCCTTTAGCAAAGGAACCTTCTCAACTTGACGGCTCAGATTTGATGCTTTTCGACATCTGTATTTGGCATTAGTATTACATTTTTTGGCATTGTCACTCAAGAATTTACGGTGGTTGTAACTGTGGCACTTTTTCTGAATTTAGGGGTGTGATCCGTGTTGCTTTTCTTGATGGAATGACATTATCATAGTCATAGAATTGGTTTTCGCTAAACTGGGAAAAGTTCCAAAGACCAGATTATCCAAACTACCAGGAGGCTACTAACTGCCATTTCTGCCGATGACGACACACCAACACCGCAAATGACAGACTTATCATTGTAGAACTGGAACTACAGGTGCGCGAGAATTTTCACAAGCGAATGGACACAAAGTCCTATGTTGGCTAGACTAGGACCAGCATCCTTCCTTTCTTGTGGCCGCGACACGGCAGCACGTTTCATCTGTTGTACCCTGTACTCACATTGACGTTCCTCCTCAATATTGTTCTATCACCACCGGTTTTAATATTTGCCAGCAACCTCCTGTTAGCCTTTAGAGTCAGGGGTCGGAAAATTAGACAGCAGGACTTTGCAGTACCAGATCTTTGCTTGCGCTATTGCCTGGTTGGTAATTCCTGCTCTCCTTAACCTCACCCATCTTCATTGCGCGGTTGTCATTACTTCGATTTGCCAGTGTTTTCACTGATTCCACGCGACACCACGTGGAGGTCTGAGGTTGGACTTTGTTAGGCAATTGAGAACTTAGAAAATGGTATTAATGACCTGAGCATGCTAAAAGCATGAAAATTGCAGGCTGTCAAGTGTGTCATTATTTCATTTTTTTCATTATTTTTTTTTCAATTTCATTATTTTTTATTGTTTTGGAACCGTTGTCATTATTTCATTATTTTCTAATTAATTCACTGATATGTTTTGAGATCACTCGATATATTGCAATAAATCGTGAGTCATTGAATTGAAGACCGTTTTTTTTTCGAGATCACCTAAAAAATCTTGCAAAAACTACACGAAGACCTTTTTTGGCTGGTCTTAAGTTCAGTTTTTTGGTTCTCTTGGACCGTCCCGGTTTTTTGTCTAAAATATATGATAAGTTTAGTTAGAATATACTTGAAAATAGTCATTATTTGTCATTATTTATACTTGCAAATTGTCATTTTTTTATGTTCAGCAGTCATTTTTTATTCATTTTTTTAATTCAACGACTTGACAGCCTGAGAGTGGCAAAGGATAATTTTGTGGAAAGAAATGATTTTTGAAAAGAATTACAGACACAAATGCTAGTTCATAAAGTTGAACTTGAAGTGTTTCTTGCAAATTGCTGAAATTAAAATTTTTGTGGTTTCATGCAGTATTTTTTAATGTTTTTTAGAGTATGAAAATGCATCTTGAGCAAGATCAACCTTGATAGAAATTTCAATATCACGCTGCCAAGCAAGCCATCATAAAACAGCCTCAACCAGAGACATTATTCACATAGAAGCAACTATTGATTATAAACATCAGAAAACATTGTTTTGCCAAAACATCTGACCAATGTGTACTAAACTTTTCACGATGTATTCGTTCATGTCAAAATTTGCACAAAAATTATAGTTTTTAAGACTGTTTGATTTAGTTAAATGCACGGTAATGTTTACGTATTCGTTGACAGTTTTTTCGTACAATACGTACCTAGTCAGTTAACATGTTTAGCATGGTATAGCGAGATTAATTTTTAGCACTGCATGAAAACGGATCATAGTATCAACTAAAATACGTATCTTAGAAACGTTTGGTCGCGTAGGATGTAAAAATTTGGTGAAAAATCGTTTCAGATTTAAATTAGAGAAATTTTATCATGATTATTTTGCTCCAGGAGTGTGCGTCCTATTCCTGGAGCCCAATTATTTTCCCCGTACGCATCGGTTAGCCGATTTTTGCAGCCTGCTTGGCCATTTTTCACGATTTTGTGCATCAAACCTGTGGCAATTATGTTACATTGCAGCGCTTCTTTCCTTCTCTTTTTCGGCCTTTTTCTTGCCCACCAACTTCCTAAGTGTAGTGCCTTTACTGGACCTCTTTCTTCATCTATTCTCTCGACATGCCCCAGCCATCGCGATCATTGTTCTCTCAAAAACTCTTCCAATATCTCTACACCCGTCATCTCAGGAATATGCTCATTGTTTATTTTATCTTTTAAGGCATTTCTACTTATGTTTCGCAGCATCATGTAATCTTCAACTTCCTTTCATCTTTTAATCTCAATCGGCTACATTCAGCTCCATAAGTAAGAGCACTTCTCACGTAGCTCTTGTATAAGGTGCCTCAAACGTCTGATTAGAGAAATTGCATAAATAATCAAAAACTTCATTACCTGTTTTGATACTAAAAAAGTACAGTAACACAAGATTAATGTAGAGTTGATTGTCGCATGCTGTAATTTTAGTTTTTGAGAGTGTTTACAGTAATTTTGGTCGGCAGCGTGGCCAAGATAATAAAGTCGTTGTTTTTACAACGACCCTTGATCGCATGATATCTGCGTTCAACCGGCACTCTGGTCACGTTGCGTCTTTGGATAAGACGCTTTACGATGATTATCTCTGCTTGGTGGCTTCGAACAAGCAGCGAATTTATTGAACAAGATGAACAGCGGACCGCTGTAAACTCTTAAGAGGGTGAATCATCCAGCCAGTTTCGGTAGTTCGAAATTAATGTTTGAAATGTTTGTTCTCTTTTTGGGCTGCGGTTACAAAGATATTCAGACAGTACAAAGAGAAAGCCGCCTAAAAAGTTATTTTCCAAGTTCTGAGTTTATTCTTCCAGCCTGAATTTCCAAATTCGAATTGGTCACGCAATGTTACTGCAATGTAAATATTATTCAGTCTCTCTTTTTCATTGGAAGTTCAAGCAGAGAAAACTGATTCAGGATTTTCAAAAGCTTTTTAGGGGGAAATATCTATTTGTATGTGTTAAATATCTTAGCAACCGCTGCCCCAAAATTAGAACATAAAATTTCAAAACCTATATTTTGATTTAAGCCATTGTGAACTACCACAATAGGTTTGATGATTGAACTCCATTTAAGCAGGTGCAGATTCCTCCAATCACGAAGTAGTTATCGCACTGCAAAGTGGCGTATCATTTAATAGTTAGCGTCTGACGCTGTCCGGTGAAAGCAGGATAAATTAAATATGCACTGCAACAGGTATTTTTGAAGTTGTTCCAAAACGAGCGTAATTTATTTTTGACGTTTAAATGCCAATGCGAACTAGCCCCGAGAAGTTCAAACTGGAAGTGAAAATGATTTTTTCCTGACCACTTTTTGTACTGCATAATGTTTTATTTAAGTTTGTTAAATGTGCAATAAATTCTCGATACAATGATTTGTCAGCTGTCTGTTTATTATAAGTCTTACTAGTTTGTGCATTCAAATAGGAGAAGTTTTGCAGTTAGATTTATTCAGCTCTCGTGCATGTTAAACCACGCCTACTAACTCTTCGGGATTCTGTTTGCTAAGCTGAAACATTATGACGGATGTACTACATTTGGTTCCTAATTGGAAGTTGGTCAGCGCAAATGAATTTCATCCTAGAACACTGCGCACCTGATTACATTGGATGTCACGTTAAGGTAGATCGGACTTGTTTCTAGACAAGGCTTCGAACTCGAAAAAACTCCAACTCTTTGACGAACTCGAAACAATAACTTTTCTGAACTTCAACTCGAATAAAATTGTTTGAGTTCATAAAAAAGAAATTTAGAGGTTAAAAAATTGTCGGAAATAAATATTTTTTAATGACCAAGCCGTGAAATCGAGATTGCGTTCATTTTTGTTTATGTCGTGGCAACCGAAAAAAACAGCACGCATGCAAAAAAAAGTAATTGAGTAAAAAAAAAACTTAATTTATTTTTGTCAGCTTGAACTCGAAACATTTGATATTTTTGCTGAACTTGAACTCGAAGAACTTAAAGAACTGAAATTTGAACTTGGATAAAAATCGGTCGAATTCGCAGCCCTGATTCTAGCTCGGCTTAGCCAAACACTCAAAATTTGATATTTATAACTCCTTGCTATGTCATTCAGCATTAAAGGGGACAGTGTATTGCCTCTACTGCTGGTGGAAAACACTAGACGCGTAGTTGCACCATGTACAGCAGCTTGACTCGAAAATCAAAAGTTGTTTGCATGTTTTCTTACCAAAATGACTTGTCAAACTAAATGCTCACCTTTCAACCCTTTTTCATGGATTATTTGACCAATGCATTTTACACGGGAGGGTGGGGTGTAGCTCTTAGGTTATGAGACCGCTAGTTTCCCCTTCATGCCTAAGCTATCCAACCTGCCTCTGTGTGTATTCCCTTATTCCTATGTCGTAGAACATGAATATTTACGCAGAATTCAATATCAATCAAATCTTTCATTATACTCGTTGTATTACGCCGAAGTGTGTTACGAGTGTGTTGGGCTCATCCCCGCGTCATTGCGCCCGGGCAACACAGCTCCTTTTGAAGAAATGTCACGTCGGTGGCGAGCCGTTGGCAACACCTCGTCTGATTTGACCGGCTCGAAATTTGAACCTCAGACCTTCCGCTCCAGAGAGAACGCGTTGCCGCTTGACTAACTGGCTGTTCCAGAATTCAAAATATCACACGTAACTGCGTTGTGCCGATTCGCTGGTATTTTGCCTGTTTATTCGTATTAAGTGCGGCTTCCTGCTGTCTGATTATGATGCTGTCCACTGCTTTGGTGACCGATCGATTTAATGTTCATATGAGTAACACTTTAGTTAATTCGAGCGCATATTTTACTGCAGCAATGCTGGCTAAAGTCTTTCTCTCTTGATTCAATAACGCTGTAGTTTTCTTGTTATAAAACATAAACAGAGCAGGCATTTTAATTATAATTATTTTGTGCACTGCATAATTATAGCTGAGTCAGAATCAGTTTCTGTTGTTGTTTAAGTTAGTGTAAGTGCTGTGCGTTGGCATCTTTTCTAAATTAACTGTTGATTTTTGTATTTATTTTGCGCTCTATTTGAATAAGGCAAAACTAGTTACGACTAAGTAATAAAATTATCATCTGTCAGCCAATAGTTGTTGTGATAACTCAAGCGAGAGAAACTCAGCAGTAATTGGAGATAACGGACCTTCATGAACCTTCTGCTCTGTCGTAGGTGACGGTTTCGTGCCGTGAATCTGAATGTAGACCCAGTAGTGTACCGATCGGTTGATTTGGATCAGCCGATCCCATTTAAATCAAACGGACCGGCCAGATTCGGAACAGCGGGAGGAGGCAAAATTGCTCTCTATCTAACTTCTAAACTAAGAGTCATAAGAGGACCAAATTTGAAATGCGATTTGGTGATCACCAAACTTTTTTAGAAAAACTGGTTTTGAGTTGATGACGTCATCATCGTAACGCCAGTGGCCTAGTTTTAAAAGGCAGCTCTAGTTTTAAGCATGTTTTTGTTTTCACACTGAATCTTAGTACACTTAAGTCAAAGTAGTTGCATCCCAAAAACGTCTTACGACGCCATTTAAGTTAAACTAGACGGGAGCTTACTAGAAGCAAGCCCATACAACGACCGACGCATGTTAAATATTGATTTTTGGGGGTCCATTTGGGGGGTACTCCCAGACTATGTCAAAATATGTTCCTCTCAAACATCTGTTGATATCAAAAAAATTATTGCCCTTGCTTGAGTCGTTTAAAAGTACAGGGTGCTCCAAAAAAAATGTAACTATTTTAATTTGCTTTCATTTGCACATTTTTTACACAAGAAACTTAAAACGCGAGATATATTTCGTCACATAGGTTGGATTGTTTCTGAAAGTCGAAGAAACTTCTTGTAGTCTACATGGTTAATATGACACCCATTTCTGTCGAAACATGCTTTCACACGCATGCAGAAATTTTGGCCCACTTTTTGCCATGTGTCGTTGGTTACTTCAGCTGCATAATCTGCCACGTTCTGCTAAAATCAGCTTGCATTTGAAGTCTGTTGGCATAAATTTTCCCTTTTGCTGCTCTCCAGAACTACAAATCAAGTGGAATTAGGTCTGGACTGTGGGGGGCCCACTCATGATCTGTGTTGAGGCTGATCAGGCGGTTCTTGAAAAAACCCCGTAGGTGCTTCAATGATGCATGGGCTGTGTGAGGTTTAGCGCCATCCTGTATGAACCAAGCCAGTCTCAACTGTCCTTGGGTTAGTTTCTGAGTCAGGTCACCATGAAACTGATCAAGAATAGCGATATAACGCTCACTGTTGATGGTAACGGTGTGCCCATTTTCTTTGAACCAGTAAGGTCCCAGCAAAATGTGCTTTGCATTAAAGGCCAAAAACTCAGTGACCTTCGGACCGATGAGGTGCTTCTCACCGATTTCTTCTGGACTACTTTGTGGAGAAGCACCTCAAAGGTCCGAAGGTCACTGTGCTCACTTTCTGGAGAAGCACCTCATCGGTCCGAAGGTCAAGAATATCGGTGAGAAGCACCTCATCGGTCCGAAGGTCACTGAGTTTTTGGCCTTCAATGCAAAGCACATTTTGCTGGGACCTTACTGGTTCAAAGAAAATGGGCACACCGTTACCATCAACAGTGAGCGTTATATCGCTATTCTTGATCAGTTTCATGGTGACCTGACTCAGAAACTAACCCAAGGACAGTTGAGACTGGCTTGGTTCATACAGGATGGCGCTAAACCTCACACAGCCCATGCATCATTGAAGCACCTACGGGGTTTTTTCAAGAACCGCCTGATCAGCCTCAACACAGATCATGAGTGGGCCCCCCACAGTCCAGACCTAATTCCACTTGATTTGTAGTTCTGGAGAGCAGCAAAAGGGAAAATTTATGCCAACAGACCTCAAATGCAAGCTGATTTTAGCAGAACGTGGCAGATTATGCAGCTGAAGTAACCAACGACACATGGCAAAAAGTGGGCCAAAATTTCTGCATGCGTGTGAAAGCATGTTTCGACAGAAATGGGTGTCATATTAACCATGTAGACTACAAGAAGTTTCTTCGACTTTCAGAAACAATCCAACCTATGTGACGAAATATATCTCGCGTTTTAAGTTTCTTGTGTAAAAAATGTGCAAATGAAAGCAAATTAAAATAGTTACATTTTTTTTGGAGCACCCTGTACTTTTAAACGACTCAAGCAAGGGCAATAATTTTTTTGATATCAACAGATGTTTGAGAGGAACATATTTTGACATAGTCTGGAGTACCCCCCAAATGGACCCCCAAAAATCAATATTTAACATGCGTCGGTCGTTGTATGGGCTTGCTTCTAGTAAGCTCCCGTCTAGTTTAACTTAAATGGCGTCGTAAGACGTTTTTGGGATGCAACTACTTTGACTTAAGTGTACTAAGATTCAGTGTGAAAACAAAAACATGCTTAAAACTAGAGCTGCCTTTTAAAACTAGGCCACTGGCGTTACGATGATGACGTCATCAACTCAAAACCAGTT